>CM077222.1:19917029-21117029 GCA_039654775.1 Spinibarbus caldwelli
CGCTCTGCAAATTAGTCACAATAACGTTTCATACAGTCTGGATGTTGTATAGGCTTCTTGCAAATATCTCATATAAAGCACAACACTGCTCTTCTCGGTTCGGCGCCGCCGACGCGATCTCTTATATTGTGATAACAGAGGAAAGCAATATAAATGTCTGCTTTATTTTATATACTTCCACAATAAGAACAAAACGTTACAAATTGCTTTTGTAAAATAACAGGGTGCGCTTTCTGGTCGCCTTATGTCTAAAGGTATACTTAAATAAAACAATCGAAAACAAATTTGTGTTTATTTAATTCGTATAGCCTAAATCCAACAAGAGGTACTGTACAGTCTTTCCCATCTGAGCTCATCTGTACTATTGCTCACACCCAGGCGCAGCGCAGCCTATTCCTTCAGTGTAAAGCCAAGCCTGGAATTTAACCAATAAGAAGAATGCGATGTGATGCGCGGCTTGATTCAGCTAAAGATCATTTAATAATATAAAATCATTAATACATAATTAATATATAATCAGACTAAAGTAGCTATCAAGTGCAGTCATTGGATAGCACTATATTGTAGACAGATTGGAGATCCTAATCCTAATAAACATGCCGTTACAAAACCATTACATTAAAATACATGTAAAACAGTATATTTTAATTCAGCAGCATGCAGATCCTCGTTTATGTCAGACTGTGGTGACAGCAGCGCGGAAAATCGCTCAGCTCGCTCACATAATGTAGGCTACCATATATCTATTATAACGGAAAACATATTGTTTTTATGACACGTCGTTATTACGAGAAAAAAATATGTCGTTTTAACGAGAAAAGATGTCGTTTTAGCGAAATAATTATATCGTTTTTACGACATATCTCGTTTTTAGGAGAAAAGATGTCGTTTTAACAAGAAAACATCTCGTTATTACGAAAAAAGATGTTGTTTTAACGAGAAAAGATGTCGTTAAAATGAGAAAAGATGTCGTTAAAATGACATAACATCTCGTTATTACGACATAATTGAGTGGAAAAAAATATGTGTGTGGCAGCAATGCGTCACCGTACATTAAAGTGATAGAAAATGACAGTAAAGACGTTTATAATGTTACGGAAGATTTCTATTTCAAATAAATGCTGTTCTTTTGAACATTCTACTCATCAAAGAATCCTGAAATAAATCATCAAATCATCATATTAGATTTCTGAAGGATCGTGTGAGACTGAAAACTGGAGTAATGGTGCTAAAAATTCAGCTTTGCCATAACATGAATAAATAACATTTTAAAAACCATTAAAATAGCAAAGTTATTTTAACTATATGTTTAATTAATTGAATGAAGCCTTGGTGAGCATAAGAAACTTCTTTCACAAACAACAAAAAATCTTACCGACTGCAAACTTTGAACTGTATTGTTAAGTGGAATTAAAGCATAGTGGTAAAGTATTAAACTTTAATATGCATGTAACTTACCCTGCATTGTTTTCTGGCTTTTGCACAGACAAAAATAATCTAGCTATTAATGACGCAATATGTGGCATTTCCTTTTATTTTGACCCTGTGTGAAATGAGCACGCAGGTGAAGACATAAAATAAATTTGTAATATTGATATTGCTGCTGCATCAACTGTTTTCTGAAACCCTTGGGGAAATAACTGTTAAACTACAGAGGAATATGAACAACCTTGTATTCATTGTTAGTGCCAATATTCACTGTTTACAAATTATGCTCCAGGCAATTGCTTTTTGTTCCTTTCTTGAGAAAAAAAAAAACATTCTGCTACTTTAATGTACCACGAAACGTACAACACATGCATTGTACATCCGGGAAGACAGCATTTTTGGATTGTGGCCACATCAAAGCAAGATGTACCAGGCCACCTGGTAATTGAAAAATAACAGGTGGCTTCAAGTAAGCTATGCACTGGGGTTAGATACCAGTCAGCAGTGCTGTTTGTTTGCTGGGCTCTTTGATAATACTATTGTGCAGCTGAGATGCCATCTTTATTGAACAAAAATGGCTCTGCCTCTTTGTTTTTCAGTATATAAAACATAGAATGTGATTACAGTATGTTGTTAGGAAAAGCATCCTGACCATTAATCTACTGGGCTTGTGCATTAGCTCAAGTGCTGTTGAGGTTGTTCTCAGTTTTTTCTCGGAACTGCACAAGCGGGACAAACCTATAAGGCAAATGAGCCCATTTAGTGTTCTCTGATAACTAATAGTGTGCCCAGGCTGAGAATGTGCTATTCCCATCAGTAACAATGTCTCCTTAGGGCACTTTATACTGAATCATTTCCCAATTCCCTGAGAGCTGAAGTAGAACAGTGATTCCACTCTGATTTACACATTTACAGGGCACGTCCTTAACTTCAAAACCTCATGCATGACCAGAAAGAGCCTTTAAGTAAAGAATCTGGGTTTGACAAAAAATAAAGAAATAAATGTCTAGTTCATGTCTGTCCTTGAGTCCAGAGAGGGAAATGAACCAGGACTCAGGGAGAAAAATGTCCTAGATATTTAAAATGATGTGGGGGAAATTTAATTATTTAAAAAATATTCTAGAATTTATGGTGTTATGATATCTTGTGCATTATTCACAGCTTGTATTGAATTCACAGATAATTTTGTATTTTATCTTGATTTTATTTTGGAATTAGATAAAACATTAGTTGATTTATTAGTTGATTTCAATTTATTTATCCACAAGTATTTCACATAAGTTAATATAACACTGTGCCCTAACAAAAGGTTTTAAAAAGCAAATAGTGTGCCTTCAAAAAAATGTTATTTTCTGGCACTGGTCTTAAACACAAACTGTATGAATGTATTAACATTGCATTAAAAGTGGATTGATGGGTGTTTCTTCAACTTCAGGCACTTTTGTGTCCCAGGGGTTCACTGTTCTTTTGGTTATATCATGATTACATTAAAACCGTCTAGAAACTTTTTACCATGCCTTCATAAATTTTTCATTTAAATCTTATTGTTTTACCCTTGTCTCAGAATTTCAGTCTCAAAATATGAAAATTCTTGTATTAAAATACAATAACGCCTAAATTGAATATGCAAAATGTGTGAATAAATGTTGTTTTTTGTTTTGTTGTTTAAATTTTTAATAAAGTTAAAAAAAGTTAAATAAAACTTAATAAAGTTAAAGTTTTATCAAAAGTTGTGACAACAGTGTCGGGGAAGAGATTAAGATAAAGGGAGACGTAATGTGTCACTGTAAACACCATGAATCAAGACCTCATTGTTTCATATTATGTAAAAAGTATAGTGGCTGAGATAGCTCAACGCACTGCAAATTAAAAAGCACCTGCAAATTAAGAAAACATCTTCATCAGTTCGACAGCACACGAGCTGCAAATACTCTCAACACAACCAAATACATTAAAGCGCTGCAGATACACACACTCGCACAGACCACATCAGAAATGTTTAAGGAAACCAAAACAAGTGATGAACATGCTTATCAGTGTCTACTCTGAAAGGTTACATTTTTTATTTATTTTAACATCCTGATAATATGATTCCTTAGTTTATTTTGGATATTATTATCTTAAATAAGCTGACGAAATACACAATTACTGTAACTGAGAAATGTTATTATGCTGGCTAACTTACTTTACCCTCACAAAACCATAATTTACTTAGTACTTGGACTCGGGACTCGGACTAGGACTGCAATTGTGAATGAACTTGGACTTGGATGGACTCAGGTGGACTCGGACTTGAATATTTTGGACGCAGAAATTTTTAGTACAGAGTACAGACGAATCCATGTCGTGTAATATAAATTAAATTTTTAAAAAGTAACAACATAAAATTAATATGAAAAGACATTAATAAACGTCTCCCACTTAAACTCAATTGATTAAAAACTAAGACTCGACACTGGACTCGAATCCAACACTAAGTTAAACCATAATTAACCATGCTACACTAACACGTGTCTACACTGGACTCGAGTGGTGCGACAAAATACTATAGAATTACAATAGAATACTATAGAAGCCTTGTTCTATTTATGACGTACTGACACAAAGTTCAAATGTTTTTCAATGGGCGCTTTGTCGCTTCTACTGTAGACAGACTTTAGCTATTGCAGCACGGTGCGACACGACAATTGTCACGTCCGGTGTAGACATAGTGTAACCATAGTTTAACCATGGTATTTGTACAACTGTAGTTATACAAATGGTAATCAATACACCAAAAAAACAACATGGTTACTAGTGTTGTCACGGTACCAAAATTTCTGTATTCCGTACCAATACCAGTGAAAATCCACGGTTCTCGCAAAACATGCTAATTAGAAAACACATTGTTTTCATTAATAAAGTCAAACAAAAATAAAATGTACAAAAAATTAATGCCATTCTTTATACTTATTTAAAATTGTATTTTAAGTTTTTCCTCAAGTAATAAAAGTATGAAAAAAAAAAAGTAAACAAGTTTCACCCAAAAGTTTTTGTCATATTTCTGCTCCCGCTGAAAAACAACTGTAAACTGTTGTCTGTTTTAGGGTTTGCTGGTGTGTTTCATGATCTTCCTCAGCCTGCAGCTGTAAAAGGAAAATATAATATACTTAAGTAAAGCAATGGGCTGAGTCTGACCAAATGCAACATTAGATCATTGACAACAGCTAAAACGTAACTTTTCAGTAAATAACAAACCTCAGCTTTTATAATAAATTTAGATAAGATTACGCATATTTTAAGTTGTGTATATCAAATAGATGGAAACTGTAGTATTAAAAACACTTTACACTAAGATTCCATTTGTTAGATAACATGACCTATCAATAAACAAGTTATATAGTAATTATTCTTCTTAATTTCAAAATTTACTAATACATAAAATCAAAAGTTCAATCTGCTAAACTTTTATTTAATGGACAATGAACAAACATGAATGATCAAGTGTTTGTATTAAATAACATTCAAAAACATTAATCTTGTAAAAACATATTGTTCACTCACTGGAAGTTGATGTTAGATAATAACATGAAGTCATGTTAATGAATGGTATCTTATTGTAAAGTCTATACAGGAGATCATTAAATCCAAACTCTGTAAATATTTAATTTTAAAGGGCTTTTAAAACCTGCTAGAGTTATCCAGCTAAGAATAACAACTAACCAACTAGCTAAAAAAAAGCCCAGAACTGCTTTTCTGACGGACTGATATGACATAAACATTGTTAACCATTTGTAGCCTACATTCTCTAACACACATATTTTAGATTCACAATTCATTTAAAAGCCTCTGATGTGTAAAAATAGTAAATACCATCATGTCCTCCTGTTTTATTTTACCCTAATAAAAGTTATAGGAGCATTAAATAGTTAATAAAGAAACTTCATTCTAATGCTCATTATATTAGTGTTAGCCGCGATTATGCTAATGATTAACTATGCTAACGGCAATGTTTATTTCAATCCGACATTCAAATTAAAATATGGAATAATATTCATAACAGAAGATCTAAATATTAAAAATTAAATTGAAACTTACCTGCTTGAACTCTTTCATTTGATCCGGGTGTCGGTCTTTAAGTGTTTTGTTAGTTTGATGTGTTTCCTCCTTTTGAGGTAGCCACGTCTCAGTGCTTTTATGAAGAGAACGCATCTGCACACCGTTCATTAGTTAAACCATGGTAACCACAAATTAACCATGGTTTTGCTACGCTAACCATAGTTTAACCATGGCATTTGTACAACTGTGGTTAAACAAATGGTAATCAATATGCCAAAAAAACATGGTTACTATACCACACTTTTACTATAATGAAACAATGGTTAATTTTCATAAGCATTGTTGGGGTCCCCTTGAAACGTCTCCCTTACGAAAATTAACCATATGGTTGATTTTCATAAGGGTTCCCAGTGTTTCCCCTAGGTTTTCGGCTTTGGGGGTTGGGGGTGGATTCCGTATTTTTTTTTTTTTTATTTTTTTTTTTTTTGATGTTGTGTTGTGGATTCCACAATACGTTTAAATTTTTCTGGACTCCTTTTTAATGGTTAAATTAAATTTTATTAATCAAAAAGCATGTCAAGCTAATTAAAATCGTGAAACTTAAACAATTTAGCATCAATTTTTATAAAAGTTTAACAGAAATTACATGTTTAGGGCCTTATGAAATGTTTTATTTTTTCCAACCTTATGTTTTATTGTTACCAAATTCTGTGTTTTGCATGTCTAATTATTTGAAAGCATAAAAAAATTTCATTTATTCTTACAATAGCCTTATGATTTTTTTCCCTCAGAAATTCTGTGTTGTGTACTGTAATTTTTAAGGCATAAAACATTCATTTAATGTATCTTTTAATTAATGAAAATTAGACAAATTAAATTTTTTGGAAAATAAAGGGGATTTAATATTACAATTAAAACATTGAAGGAATATTGTATGTTTATTCCTTAAAAATAAGGTTTTAATAATTTTAGTAGTAGCCTATTCCATACATTCTACTGAACAATAGTAATGTTGGCTATTTCTGCCGCAATGACTTCAAGGTAAACCAAACTTTTATTTTGAGGGGTTGCCGTGAATACCTTTACATTTCTGTGTGTATATGATATGATGAGGATAGTTTTACTCAAATGAAACTATCAAATGCTCATGAAGTGAGTCTCAGAGTAGTTCTGGTGATGTTGTTCATGTATTTATGTCCTCATTAGTGAGACGGCAGACGTTAATATAACAGCAAGCCTCATGCGCGCTTCTGTATGAGTAGTAAACAAAACCGCACATCTGCACCATTTATAACACAGAGATGCAGAATTCATATTTAAATAGTCTTTTTGTGGCTTAATATTTACAAATACAAGTGGGAATGTGCTCGCTTGTGTGTGCACATACGTTTGTGTGTGTGTGTGTGTGTGAGAGCGAGCATTGTTGCAGATCTCCGCTGTACGCGATACAGACTATGTAATGTAGAGACCGAAATGACATGCCATTGTGTAAATAAGATAAATAACATAAGGCTATTTAGTTTGTTTAATAAAAGAACAAGGTATTGACCTGTTCTATAGGAAAGGTAACTTTAAATGACTTCTGTTGTGATCTGGCGCTATAGAGAAAATAAAATTAAATAAAATTAACTTGACCTTCAAGGGGGGCGGGGGGTGCCGTTGGCGGGCAGGCCCACCCGCCCCCCTAATATAATGGCAGGGGAAACACTGAGTTCCATAGTTGTCTGCTGCTTGCAGCGTGTTTCTGTGTTTGGTTATGTTGTATTTGCAGCGCATTTCTGCATTTGGTTGTATTGCGAATATTTGCAGCACATTTCTGTTTTTGCAGCACGTGCTGTCAAACTGATGATGTTTTCCTAATTTGCTGGTGCTTTTTCTATTTACATGTGTTTTCTTAAGTTGCAGCGCGTTGAGCTCTCTCGGTCACTGTAAAAAAAAAAAGTGTCAAAATATTATTTCCTTGTGTGTGTGTTTGGGATACATAAAGTGCTAGCTATGAATTTAGCTTTAACAAGGTGTGAGTAACAACAAAATCAACCATTTTATTCCAAAAATGTTTACCACTGTTATTTCAATCACAAGCTGTGACACAGTAAGGAAAACATTAATGACAGAATTTTTCAGTGTTGCATTATGTTTGTCCACCATTAGACCTTGCTAGTGGACTAATTAAGCCAGTAAGAGTATGAAAAGTGTTTAAAGCCCCCACCCCCCCTTAAAAGTCCACAGAGTCAAAGGTTCCCATAGTTGAAGAAATACCCTCATACAGCTGGCAGGTGGAAAGAGTCACCAAGAGTTTTACGGGATCAAAGACGAGCTTTCTGTAGCCGTCACAGTGACCCTTGCTTCTTTGATCTGCTTTCTGTTGGCTCATCTCTGAAAGCGAGCCAAAGCTTCCAAAACAAACCCAACACACATACAGACCCAGCAATGACTTCCATCAGACCACAGGCTGTTAATATTTCATTACGGTTGTCCTATATTGTACGGCCCCTTATCAACATTATGCAGATAAGGCAAGCTGTTGAATGATGAATAGTCATCCAAAATTCTTCAATGAATAAGTGGACAAACACTAAGCAGAAGGTAATGATGAGTGTCGGTGGAATTAGTTTTTCATCTGACGAGAGGATGTTGTTTGACTTTGCAGAGAATTGTTTGACCTCTGCCGTCTGCTGTCCATGTTGAATAATTTAAAGTCTAATCAAATGAGGAGTTATGCCCAGTTACACATTATTTCTATAGAAAAATCCACACACACACACACTCAGGAACATGATTGATAGCTGGTCATATAGGCACAAGAAGAGAACAGTACTTTAATGTGTAGCTTTTGATCCCTCACTAAACCTCTATTGAGAGGCACAGCATGTACCATCCCATTTGACGTTATAAAGAAAAGCTTAGAAACTACCTTCAATGTCATTCAACACACATCTTACAGAACCCTTTAAATGCTTTTAGTGAGTACAGCCAGTAGTCGGGTTATGCTAATCAAACATTTGAAGGTCATTCTGTCCACTATCTGCTCTCTGTTTCAAAATATAACTTAACTCAGTTGATCACGCTGAGGCGAGTTCACCAATAAGTTGCTTTTGAGCGCTGTAGTGATGACGTATTTTTGTAGGCCAGCCCAGATGTTTGCATCACCCTGGTTCCGTTGACAAAAGCCAATAGGATTTTTCCATTGGCTTCTGGACTACTTCATAAAAATAAACTCTGTGACCAACAAAACTTTGTGACTCTTACACTTCATCATGATAATCTACACAAATGACTTTTGAAGCCTAAATACAATTGCCAGAAGTAAAAATGCTGTAAACAAACAATACCATGGTCAACCTCCAACAACTCAAAACATTTCAAAACGTTTTCCCTCAAAGTTTGAGTTTGACTAGTTTGCAACAGCACAATTATAAACACAATAAGGCTGTAAAAGTGGACTAGTTAGTAGATGAGTTTACATGTTCTGTTTGATGATATTTAATGTCCCTGTAACCTCTAGTCCCATTTAGAGTCTTGTTAGAAACTGCCTTTTTCAAGACAAGTAAATACTTAAAAAATCACAAGAGGGTATTACTGATGTATTTTATGTCACAGAAGAAAACATGAAAATATACTAAGTTTGTGTTAATTACATATCTTATTTCAGACAATTTACCAAAAGGCCATTCAGAACTACAACCCGAATTCCGGAAATGTTGGGATGTTTTTTAAATTTGAATAAAATGAAAACTAAAAGACTTTCAAATCACAGCCAATATTTTATTCACAATACAACATAGATAACATAGCAAATGTTTAAACTGAGAAATTTTAAAATTTTATGCACAAAATGAGCTCATTTCAAATTTGATGCCTGCTACAGGTCTTAAAAAAGTTGGGACGGGGGCATGTTTACCATGGTGTAGCATCTCCTCTTCTTTTAAGACAGTTTGAAGACGTCTGGGCATCGAGGTTATGAGTTTCTGGAGTTTTGGTGTTGGAATTTGGTCCCATTCTTGCCTGATATAGGTTTCCAGCTGCTGAAGAGTTAGTGGTTGTCTTTGATGTATTTTTCGTTTAATGATGCGCCAAATGTTCTCTATAGGTGAAAGATCTGGACTGCAGGCAGGCCAATTCAGCACCCGGACTCTTCTACTATGAAGCCATGCTGTTGTAATAGCTCTGCAGTATGTGGTTTTGCATTGTCCTGCTGAAATAGACATCGTCTGGAGGGGAGCATATGTTGCTCTAAAACCTTTATATACCTTTCAGCATTCATAGTGCCTTCCAAAACATGCAAGCTGCCCGTACCGTATGCACTTATGCACCTCCATACCATCAGAGGTGCTGACTTTTGAACTGAATGCTGATGACACGCTGGAAGGTCTCCCTCCTCTTTAGCCCAGAGGACACGTTGTACGTGATTTTCAACAAGAATGTCAAATTTGGACTCGTCTGACCATAGAACACTTTTCCACTTTGAAACAGTCCATTTTAAATGAGCCTTGGCCCACAGGACACGATGGCACTTCTGGACCATGCTCACGTATGGTTTCCTTTTTGCATTATAGAGCTTTAGTTGGCATCTGCAGATGGCACGGCAGATTGTTTACCGGCAGTGGTTTCTGGAAGTATTCCTGGGCCCATTTAGTAATGTCAGTAACAGAATCATGCGGATTAGTGATGCAGTGTTGCCTGAGGGCCCGAAGACCACGGGCATCCAACAAAGGTCTTCGGCCTTGTCCCTTACGCACAGAGATTTCTCCAGTTTCTCTGAAACTTTTGATGATGTTATGCACTGTAGATGATGAGATTTGCAAAGCCTTTGCAATTTGATGTTGAGGAGAGCCTCTGCCCATCTTTACTTCTGAGAGACTCTGCCTCTCTAACACATCCCTTTTATGTTACAGCCCTGATGTCAATTAACTTAATTAGTTGATAGATGTTCTCCCAGCTGAATCTTTGCAAAACTTCTTGCTTTTTTAGCCCTTTGTTGCCCCCGTGCCAACTTTTTTGAGACCTGTAGCAGGCATCAAATTTGAAATGAGCTCATTTAGTGGATAAATGTGTAAAATTTCTCCATTTAAACATTTATGTTATCTATGTTCTATTGTGAATAAAATATGGACTCGTGTAATTTGAAAGTCTTTTAGTTTTGATTTTATTCAAATTTAAAAAACGTCCCAACATTTCCGGAATTCGGGTTGTACAAAAAAAACCTTTTCGCCTACAAAAAGGTCATTCTACAGCACTCTACTACAGCACAAAAATCTGCATCTAATTCGTTAAAACAATCATCACTATGCTAAATACGCTGAAATATACTGTTTTCAGCACAAAAACGCTTAATTTCTGTGTAAATTAGGCTCGTTATGAATTATTATTTACAAAATTCAGCACTATTTGTTTGACGCAATTAACGTCACTCTAATACCGCCTGTGGAAAACAAGTGGTAAACGAAATTTTGCATGGAAAATGGGAACATTTTTTGTGGATTTGATTTGCATAAACCTTTAATCAAGTGGTAAAACTAATGCTTGCAGTGCAGAAAAATAAAAGCGTTAGCAAGATGAGCATTAGTAACCATTGGTGAAATGACAAAGTCTGCAAATAGCAGTTTGCGACCAAAAGTACAGCAACATGGCTAACTGCCGTCTTTAATCTCTGCTGTGTGTGTTTAGCTTTACACTCGCCTCAGCCACAGACGGCACACCCACATACCGCCCACAGTCCATTCACACATCGTTTCAGCCATATTGCATAAAACTGGCAAGTGCTGGCTGAAATTCCCATTCCAATCAGATTGGCAGTTCTGGTCTAATTGACTGGCTTTATGCAATTTACAAATGTCATGATGCACATGAGTCCAACAGGGAACACAGCCTTGATTTTAAGACACCAGGCTACTAGAATTAGCATTTCAGAGGAAGATCTAGTCACTGAACTTGACAGAATTGCAAGGTTTGTGCCATCAAATCTTTGATGTTTATTCTGTTTATTCTGATAATCAGTTTTTTCTGATAATCAAAAATTTGGTTCTGCACTACTAGTACAGTCACATGTGTTTCTTTTAATATTTGGTCAATTTTTTTTCTAAACTTGCCATCAAATTTGGTTGATAATAGTTTTGGAAAAATGTATGTTATGCTCTATTTGTTTGAGAAAAAAATATAGCTAAAAATAGAGTAAAAAACACCAAACACTGAAGACCGGAGCTGCTGAAAATTTAGCTGATATCCCCGGAATAAATTACAATTTAAAATGTTAAAATAGAAAACAGTTATTTTAAATTGTAATAATATTTCACAATATTACAATTTTACTGTATTTTTTATCAAACGAATAGTCAAGTCAAGTCACCTTTATTTATATAGCGCTTTTAACAATACAGATTGTGTCAAAACACTTAACAGTATCAAATTGGAGGATAGAGTGTCAGTAATGTATAATAATAAGATTAAACACTCAATTTTCAGTTAAAGGCATTTCATTATTGAATTCAGAGATGTCATTGTCTAGCTCAGTTTAGTTTAAATAGTATCTATGAAATCAAATTGACGATAATCGTTAGAAATTAAGTGTCCCCAACTGAGCAAGCCAGAGGCGACAGCGGCAAGGAACCAAAACTCCCTCTGTGACAGAATGGAGAATAGATCCTTGGTGAGCATGAGACTTTTTTCTAAAACATAATCTTAATTATTTTAAACTTTTGACAGGTAGTGTACTGTAGATGTCTGACATACTGACATATTTTCAACCATTATGAACAAATTATCATTGAAATCTAACTCAAGACACTGCAATAATAAATGTAAATGATTTTGTTTAGTAAATCTAGCTGAGAACACAGTTCACTGACTGATTCCATGCTGTTCCTTTATAAAGAGCTATGGAAACAGATGCTGATGTAGAACACTTTAGCTCTGCCGTCAATCACTCTCCCGCTGTCAGCTGGGTCTTCTGGAGCGCTGAACGCTGTTCTCTGAAGAACATGATTCAGGGTCTACTCCATCACATCACACCAGACATCAGTCTGACAAGCCTCAATCACAACACTGACATTTTGTGCAGTCTAAAGAGAGGATTGTAAAAATTACCAGAGCATGTCCATTAAATAAACAGACATCAGGGAAACACTGCAGATAAAAGAGAGCTATCTTGCCCCACACCACTTTTCGCTTCACTTAATTCATGTGGTATAGGGAAAAAATAGCATGGACTAGCATACTGCAGTTGTTCAGGACCACGGACAGCAGCAGGTCAAGACATTTGTCATACACTTGTCCTGTTTTCATCTGCATTTTGTAAATAAAAATAACATGACTTAAAGGGGTCGTGAACTGAGAAACCAAAATTCCGTTGATCTTTTGACATACAAGAGGTCACTGTACTATAAAAACATCCTGTAAGTTTCAGAACTCAAAACTTTCTCGTTAGTCTAAAAACAGCTTATATTGAAGCCAGTCTGACAAAACAACATCTTGTGGAATGTAGGACTCTATGATGTAATAGTGTGGATAAGCGCTGCCTCCGCAGATGATCAATGCTTACTTCTACATCACCGCCTGTTTAGCCCCGCCCACCAATTCGCACACGTAGTGTAAGTAACGTGAGGCAAACGTGCAGGTCTATGCAGAAACTGATCGATAAAGATGCTCCGAAGACAAGGCGCTGTGTATTGCCAAGTTGGGGGGAAAACGGTCTTTGCATCGCATTCCTTCTGATCGCAACGTTAGGAAAGAGTGAATAGACTTTATTTTTAATGAAGTTTCAGACTGCGTCAGTAAGAACTCTGTCCTTTGTTCACTTAATTTTACCGCGGATTTGTTTACAAACAAGGCACAATTTCATCGCAGGATTTTCAGAAAGATTGAAACTAAAAGATGATGCTGTGCTGACTATATAGGATCCGACAGTAATGTCGCAACACACAAGTGTGAGTAACTGTTTTTATTACGTGATCACTATTGCTTTGTCTGTTAAACAGATCGTTTGATATGTACTAATTATTTATGCAGTCTTACCTAAACCTAAATCACTGCAGTACCCATCTGTGAAGGCTGTAGGCTGTCAAGCATACACAGTTATTAGCCAGTCATATCAGTGGGCATTTACTTCTAAGTCTACAATCCGCCACACTTATTCAAACACACCCTTCTGATGAGGGGGGTTAAAACAGGACAGAAAATAGCCTATTACTTCTAAATTATGTTTTTTGATGTTAAAGTCTTTATAACACTATAAGTGGACCTCAGAGAACAGTACAAAATAAAAAAACAGAGGCAGTTCATCACCCCTTTAAGTTAATCCCAGGGTTTATGTAGGTCTTAAAAAGATGTTAAAAAGTTTTAATTTTGGTGATCTTTAGACATTTGCACTGGAAAACAATAAAAATGTAGAGAAGCAATGCCACTTTTTGCAGTCTAATCAGAATGTGCAGTAAAAGTTATTTCCATATTCTAGTTGTTGGGAGCTTTTTTTATTTTTGTGAAATTAATGGATTAAAAAAAGTAATGGAGATTTGTTGGAAGCATTGCTATATGCATATATATGCTACATGAATATCCTATATGCTAAATGCAGCCTTGGTCAGCATAAGAGACTTCTTTCAAAAACATCAGACCCCAAAACTTTAAATGCTAGTGTATCATTGTACTGAATCATTACCAGTCATACTTATAAGCTGCTTCAAAAACATGGTACTTTTTATTAAATGGGCAGCATTGATTTGATTTTGGCTTGATTGGTATTATATTTGGGCTATACTGAAAACTAGTTTCCAACCTATGATTAACCTTTCAGTTGACCTAAGTCATCTGGCAATAGCAGAATAAAGCTTAGACAGATCAGGACCATGGATAGCGCTGGATTCTCTCTTGTACATCTGGCTCCTATTGGCTGTTCTTGAAAGAATCTTACTATGTGTAGCATGAGTGACTAACGTGGTTAGAATGATCTGACTATCTAATATCACCAGAAGATCAATACAGAAAGTAATTTTTTGTGAAATGAGTGTTGCAGGTGGTTGAATATGACTGTTGGTGTGGTGTCAGGGGTGAATGTGTTGGTATTCGGTGATAAGCGCAGATTCAGAGACATGCACGTCAGAGCGCACGGGGGATTACAGGGGTTTACACATCCAGAAATACAGATAATGAAGTATTTGTAATCAGAGCAGAACCATCACACAAAAACATTTGCCTTACCAGGAATTTGCCTGCTGGTTTTTATTGTGGAGATTACGCCTGCTGACATCACTTCAGCACAGCTATGACGTTAGCAGACACTTTGTGATTGAATCAAGTTTACAGCCTGTAACTGTAATGTAATGATTTTGTTTTGAAACACTGCTTGTATGATGGACATGTGCATGAAAAGATACATTGGGTACATATTACCCATCATCCTAGACAATAAACTGCATATTATTGAGTGTTAAAACACAATAGGTGTGGTTACATACCCTTGCTAGTTGCTTACTGCCTACATACAGACAGCGTAACCAAAAATGAAAACACACCATGAAACGAAAATGCACAAGAGACATTCAAAAACATATTCATAAAAATAAATCTTACTGACTCCAAACTTTTGAACAGTAGTGTATCATTGTAGTAAGTCTCTAAGGTCTCTTTTCCAAACTGAACTGATATGTGCAACATAGGCAGATGTTCAAAGACTCACCTAACTTGCAAAATACAACTGTGAATACCAATAAACTCAACCTGGTCTCATGGCATAAACATACCTGGGGGCACTTTTTAGCGAGACCGTTTTTACGTACGTTATTGCACGTTTCGCCGCAGTTTCAAAGAGAATTGTCCACTGCGTGGCGCTAAAACACGGGTTCAATACGTAAACCCTGGCACGTTTTTATCACGTTGATATAGGTACGTATTGCTGTGTTTTTATTACGTTGCTTCAGGTACATATATTATGGCGGTTCAGAATTCAAATATCCGGGGACCGTCGCTAAAAATGAATGCTCTATCGCGTTGGAAATATGCCCTACACCAAACCCAACCCTAAACCTACCCGATAGTGTTAACAAATGCTAAACTGATATAAAGACGTATTTGTTGATGAAACCGTGCTATTTGAACTTCCTTATATGCAGATTTGAACTGTTTTGTCGAACCGTAGTTACACAGGATTCGAACCGGAACTCCTCGCCTCTCAAGTACATCTCTGTACTCCGTGTGCTACCGAACAAACCTTGCCGTCTATGAAAACCCATAGATATGAAGCTGGATATGTGTGATGCTAACGTTCAAAAGCATCAGTTTTCAAATCTCCCAGAATATTAATATTGTTTTGAAGTCATAACATGATATTCTTCAAGTAACTGTGCGAAAATTACGCTTTATTAATCGAAACTCTGTAAATTTGTGTGAAAAGGAATAAAAGGCATCAGAGTTTTACTGCCTCAAGTTTTCATTTCTTTTGGAAACTGCAGTGATATGTACTTATTGGTACGTATTTCACGTCTTGCTAAAAAGTGCCCCCAGGTATGTTTATGCCATGAGACCAGGTAGAATAAACTACAACAGTGGCCATCTACTTTTTCAGGAGCCTTGGTTTTGAGAATATTTTTATTTATTTATTTTATTTTATTTCCAATAGGGATTCTAAAAATTAGCAATTAGCTACAATGCGAATCACATTAGGAAGGTTGATTTGAATAAAAAAAAAAAAAGTATTAGAAAATCAGACAAAGGTACAAGATTTTTATAGAAAAAAGTTATGCTCAGAGTCCAGAGCCTCGATCATAACACTATAACAACACTAGAGGCCCTATCATACAACCGGTGCAATGCGGTGCCAGACGCAACGCAAGTGTTTTTCGCTAGTTTCAGCCCGACATAATTATCATTTTCACGTCCTGCGCCACATTGTTTAAATGGCTAATCCATTTGTGCTCATTTGTGTGCTCATAGGCGTGCTGGTCTGAAAACAAGGTGTGTTCAGGCGCATTGCTGGCGTGTTGCTATTTTAAGGCTACTGAAGTAGACTGCGCCATTGACCAACTAAAACCTGGTCTAAAGTCAATGGCCCAGTATTTTTATTTTTTTGGTTATTTAAAGAGTGTGCTAGTAATATGTGCCTATAGGCAGGTCCACAACGGGCGTATACTCTGCTTATTACACAAACGGGGACATGCAGCAGCAACAAACATGCCAAATATTAAAAAGTAAAGGATTATAATGTAAAAGATTATTATTGTGTAGGCTACATAAATATAAAAATCCCTTTATGTCACAATGGATAGTCATTGCATGTATCAGAATTAGGCTACCTATTTGCTCGCACATGAGCAGCTCCGTTTCCTCTCTGAGATGCATTCTGAGATGCACTTGCCGTGTAAATAGTGAAACCGCCATGGCGCGAGAGCAACTGGCTCTTAAAGGGAATGGGAGATGAGACTTTGGGTTATTGCAGGTTATGCCCAAAACACACCCATTACTCATTAAGAGAATAGGGACAACCCTTTTAGACCATCGTTTTTTCCATCGTTAAACTAGCAAAAGTGGATTCGGACATGCCCTAAGTGCATCTGCCCGCTTTAGACCATGCGCTTATATCATTAAAATAGGGCCCTTGATGAGCGAGTGTGGGCGGGTAGAGACTCATGTGTGTGCGTGGGATGTGGGAGAAAAGAATGATTCGCGGGACTCCCGTAAAATATACATATCTAAACATAAAATATCTAAAATCAATACATAAATTGTTATTCATCTATTGCACAAAAGCAACAAGAACAACTAATATGACAAAAATGATTTACATGCACAAGCATAGACAGTTTCTATTTATAACACGTTTGCTGCATTGAGCAATGTAGACAGTCACAGATCTGTTGATTTCAGGAGCGCATTGGCCAATCAAAGGTATTTAAGTTAGTGTCACGAATCCGGCCTATGAACTTCCGTTTACCCACCACCAGAGGTCACTCGCTCACCACATTGACTATGCGCTCACCACATTGACACTACTGTTGCACATCACCTCAAACTACAATTCCCATCATCCATTGCACTGATTGCACATACACAGCTGAATGCACTGATCACACATGCACAGCTGAATCCCATCAGACACTCTTTATAAGCCTTGGACTTCCTCTCCCTCACTGCTGAGTATTATACGCAAATATCCTAGTGATAGCTACCCTACAAAGCCCTCTTAGTTGTCTTAGTCTTGCCTTGCCTGTTTTCTCGTGTTTCGATTTCTGCCCGTGTTTCCTGGATTAACCCTTGCCTTGCCGTTCAGACTCTGTTTACACCTCGTTTGGATTATTGCTGTGTACCTGGATTTACTCTCTCTGCCTTGCCCTGTTGGATATTGTTCGCCGATCGAAGACCCACGCTTGCCATAGGATTACTCTTTGTCTTGTCCCTGCCATACCTGTTTGCCATTGTTTCGACCCTGCCAGTATTTATGACCATGTCTTTAAATAAAAGCTTGCATATGGATCCACACGTCTCACGTCTCATCAGCCCTGTTACAGAATACTCGGCCCTACAAGGATCCAGCGGCTTTCATGAACAATACTGGCCAGGTATGGACACAGAACGTCTCCTGTTAAGCTTCAGGCAAGGTACCCGATCCCTTGAGGAGTGTATAGAGGAATATTTAATTTTAGCAAATGACTCTTGAGTTGCCGGACTGTTTTTTAATTGATTTATTTTGTGATGGCGTTAATCAACCGCTCAGATGAAAGCTTCTTCGAGAGGGTCCGCGTTCATCATTAGCACAGTTTATGGTCTTTGCTTTGCTGTCTGTTGGTTCAGCGTTCACTGTGGGTGTCGCGGAGGAATGCGACACCACACTCAATTGTGTGATCGCAGCCACACTGGAGCACGCTCACAAGATGGCGACGACAGCGGAGTCCGTTCACAAAATGGCGGCCACAACAACACCCTGTCATGTTATTGCTGCCAGTCATGAGTCAAGTCAAGCCACAGTTGATCTTCATGAGCAAAGTCAAGTCACCATTGATCTTCATGAACCCAGTCAAGCTACCGTTGATCATCCAGAGTCACAGCACGTCTCAGCTGATCGTCCAGAGTCACAGCACGTCACAGCTAGAATCCACTCACCACTCAAAAGTTCTTGCGCAGCACTGAAAATTGCATGCTTACGAATCCTCTGAGGTGTCAGCTTTTTAGTGATAATAAAGGGAGCCATGGCATGCACGCAGTAGCCCATGCTTGCTTTTCTGTTAAAAATAACAGTGAACAGTGGTTTGTGAATGTTGATGCTTAACCTAAATAATTTTATCGGGATCGTTCACGTGAGCGCTGCTGCAGTCTTAGGCCCACCCCAAATGCTCTCATTGGTTGAGACGCGTGATGACGCTCATCCCAAGCCAGTACTGATCAACATCCCACCCCTCCTGTGACCCATGGTTTGTCTGTATGTGTATTCAGAGCCAGTGAGTAATGGACTTTCAAAATAATAATAATAATAATAATAAAACTGCGTTAATGTGTGATAAAATAATTGTCAGTGTTAATTAACTAATGCGTTAACGTGATAAAAATGCATTAACTTGCCCAGACCTTATATATATATATATATATATATATATATATATATATATATATATGAAGAGTTCATTTGCAAAAACCGATGACTCCATTGTTATTTATTTATTTTTTTTCAGAAATCATGTTTTTTTTATTCCGCATTCCAAGTAATATCAATCGAACTGTGCAGTTGGGTTGTTTTGATTAAGTAATAATAACTTAAATACAGGTAATTTACAAAATTAAAGTTCATTGAAAGAATTTTTTTTTATTTTACATATTATTTTTACATATTAAATGTTTGTTTTATAGCAAAAGTCGTTTTTTTGGCAAAAGCAGATAACTCCACATTTCATGTTTTGGGGTTAAAAAAAACACTTGTTTAATCTTTGTAATCTCCTCAGATGACAATGTAGATGCCTGACAAAGGTTGTTGTTGTTGTTGTTGTTGTTGTTGTTGTGATCCTAAACTGTATGGATGTGATTACACGGGTTTCCATTTTTTTACAGCTTTTCCCTCACCATGTAACATGCTGCTTTTGCAAGGTTCTGTGAAAACGTTTCAGCTTTTATTTTCCTTTTACGCCCTGAAGATATCACAGGTTCATCAAGTTCGTCTAAATAATCCATCCTCGATCACTTTTAGTCAGCTTTGATGAAACTCCTCTCAGCTAGCATGTCTTTTCAAAGTGAAAGTAGCCTTGTCACCTGACCTGAATACAGCGTGCTGATTTGCTAAAATGGACTTATCGGCTTCTGTTCAAAAACAACAAGGGCGCTTGTCGGCTTCTGCAGTAAAACGTGAACTCGTGATGCTTTGGAAGTGGACAATACTGGCTTTTTTGACAAAACGTGTTTAGGGTTCAGATCACGCTATATGTGGAGAATAATGCACGGCAATCAGCAATATATTATACACAGAGAGAGAAAAGAGAGAATACATTTCAAGTTTATTGCACATTTATAGTATTTAAATATATAATAGTTTGTGAGCAAAGAGAGACAGGCTCTATTATGTCATTCACAGTGCTTCATAGGAGTAGGTGGAGCATGATTGGCATGATTCAATGTTGAAATTCTGATTGGTGGATATTTCTTTGCAAAATTCTGAGTAATGTAGTTTTTCACCAGGAATGCATTTGTTAAACAATTAATTAAAAAAAATAGCTTGAGCTGATGGCTTCAAGAGACGCATATATGATTCATTAACAACTTCATAGCTCACAGTATGTCTGTCTTCAAGAGTTTAAAAGTTATCATTAAAAATTGATTTTTTTTCTATATAGAAAAAAAGGGATTTTTAATCCAGATCCCAGCTGTTGCACTCTATAGAGTTTGATGTCAGTGCATGTGACTAAACTGATGAATTATGATAAGCAAAATTATTGGTAGCACCCACTTCAGTTTCATTCCCCACTGCTCACATACTCTGATCTGGAGGGTTGTGAACACAGACAAGCAGATTGAAAAGTTCCAGTGTTGTTGGACTTTGTATCGTTACCCTTGGAATACCGTTCAGATTGGAGAACCGTAACTTTTATATACTACAATATAAATCACCTACAAGTAGATGTCTGTCACCACCAAAGTCATTTATCAGAATAATATTTCACCATTTCCTAAGTGCCAGGCCATTCGTCCTTCTGAACAGACACACGTGATGAGAAAGAGGAATGTAGCCATTCATCCATTCACCCCTCACAAAGGTGCCTTCCAAGATCCATTTCAGAGCACATATTGCTCATATTGTGTCACACAAGGACACATCTGCTCCAACCTCAACGTGCACCACAGTCTTTTCAAACGACAGCACCCATTAAAGAAACCCACCCTCCCTTTCGCTGACCCCAATTCAACGCACTGTTCACCCATCGCCATTTTCCCAGGTCTCTCCGCCGCCGGCCCAACGCTCCTCCTCCCATCAACTCAATTAAAGTTACCTGTCTGTGATCTGCTCTTTTTTTTACATGGAACTGACAGCTTTGAAAGCATCGTCCTTATTAGCTGCAGATGTACAGGGGTCATGGGCTCACCAGGAGTGTTCGCTCTATGATGCAAGGCGAGGAATGTGTCACATCAACAGTGGAACGAGAGGAGGTCACCAACCTGTGCGCACATTACTGAGATGTCATTGTACGCAACTTTAAGGAACACACTCTGCCAGTTCCATTATGTACATTTTGACCCTGTGATTTGTGGCCGTGGGTGCTTTCTTTTAAATAACATGCCAAAAAAAGGGTAACTGTTCCAGACAGTGGCCTCAAAATGTTTTTGAATATTTAAAGGGATAGTTCACCCAAAATATGAAAATTGTCGTCATTTTCTCAGCTCATGGTGTTCCAATTCTGCATTACTATTATTAAATATTTTGAAGAATGTCGGTAACCAAACAGTTTTGCTTCCAATATATTGACAAAAAAATACAATGGATGTCAGTGAAAACTAAAACAGTTTGTACCAACATTCTTCTTAAATATCTTCAGAGCAAAGTCTTACAGATTTGAACAATGAGGGTGAGTACATGATGACAGAATTTACATTTTTGGGTGTCGAATGTATGGATATCATATGTATGAATGTCACTGCATCAAAAAAAGCCAAACCAAATGAAATTTATTTGAAAGAAAGCACACTTTTCAAACAAAGTATTTTCTACATTTAAAATGTTGTTCTGTTTACTCTAAGGGGGTTATCACTGTTCTCCCTGCTAGGGATGGGTGATATCTTAATGTGTATAAGCCTGTTTACAATCCTGTTGTCCAACAAAGGTTTCATTTATTGACATGCTTTTTCTCCAAATTAACTTCATAACATAAGTCGAGTGTTTGAAATAACTTTGTGATCAGACGTGGTTTCATATCACAGAATGAGGCAGAAATCATACTATTTTATATTAGTATATACAATAATAAAGGTTATGTCGATTAGCATTGCATTATAAATATACTATATCCTTATAAAAATACCCAAGATTGCTTGAAAAACACAGATAAACCATATATTGTCGCAATTATATGTTTATTGTCTTCAAGTTTCCTCTATCTGCATTTTCTTCATCCAAAGCTATAACTGGATACCTTTGTCCAAATTTGGGATTTCCTGGAGCGTCATCAGTCCAATTACTTTAGCAATGCATATGTGGAGTTTCTACACAAGGGCTCCCTCTGGCTTCCAGTATGAATTAAATAGTCATTACATTACGTGTGTACTCACAACACCAGGGTAAAATTAGGAAAGATAATACTTTTCTCTAAAGAAACAGGATTTTTTTGTCTCTTTGTGGATGCATAAGATTCCCTTAATTATCGTCATTGATATCGTTATCGCAATAAATACCAGAAATTATTGTGATGTATATCGCCCATCCCTACTCCCTGCTCTCATCCATGCTAGGCTGCATGGAATGCGCAGGGAGTTCTTGCCCAGAACAGAACCATACCGCCAATCCAAACTGTATGCTAACTGACAGTCATCTTTGACAATAGTGGTCCTGACAGAATGAACCCTAATCTGTTCATAAACCTTGTATGCATGTTTAACATCTCATCTTTGGATTACTTTGTGCAATTGTCAAGAGTTTGATGTGACACATGCTACTTAAACAGAAATGAAGCATTAAACTAGATAAATGGATACTTAATTGAACCCCCAGGCAGTAAATTAACATGCTACTTTTTTAATGAAATGATATTCATTCTAATTATTTGTTTTGCCTGTGGTGTCACTCGTATTAGTCAGTACACATTTAAAAGTGTAACATTAAGTTTTATTTGACTGACATATTCCAGCTCCAACTTTTCTCTCACAGCTGATTTTCTTTTTTTGAATAATGTGACATGTTCTCGTGTAAACTATGGGCACTAAATACTACTTTCCAACTGAGAAAGCAAAGCCAAAATAAAGCATTTATTTAGAACAAAAGTGCTTCCCTGACATCCTCTGAATATGAAATTGGGGGTTGATCTAACAGCATTTACATTTTTTTTTTGTTTGCTGCAATACACCTCCGAACACTCCATCACTTCATGACAGCTAAATTTAGGGTTGTACTGACTATCAGATTGAGTCATACAGATACACAAAAGTTCTACATTTAGAAAAATCAGTGGGCACAATACCACATACATTTTTTAGCACATGGGTCAAACCCCCTGGGCTCTTCATTTTTCCCCTCTGTATTTTCACATGCTGTTTTTCTTTTACATCATGCTTTTTATGTTGTCTTTATTTCTAAACTTATATCTGTAAATAGTTTTATTTTGTGTCATTGTTTTTCTGCTCTTTCTTCCACCTTTTCTGCCTTGCATGCACACATCTCTCTCTCTGCATGGCTTGGCTGCATGCTGTAAATTGTTCTTGATGGAGTGTAGCTCCCTATACCCAGATACAAAAAGGTAAGTTACTCTTTATTCACTACTTTCCCATTTCCCAAGCAAATTCCCTCTGTCTTTCCTGTCGAAGATGATGCACTCTAGTAACACTGAAAAACACTTGCTAGCTGGAATGTACTCTCTGAAATGTGAAAGAAAAGACTACTACTTTTGAACCATTCTTACATCCTTATTTTTACATGGCAGGGACATACATTTCAATTTTTGAAATTGTATTGTTTTAATACTGAGATTAAAATACTACAAGTTTGTGTTTTTGCATTAACCAAATACCTAGGAGGTCATTTACTTTTAAGTAAACTCTAGTCATTTGTATGTAGAATTATTAAACACCATGTATTATATACAATAAATGCCTATATAACTATGTAGTATTTTTGTGTGAAAACTAGATCTTAGAGTCTCCTTTGTGTGTGTTCCTTGTGTGTCATACCTATATCTGTCCTGTGACACATTTTGTTCTTTACTGTTGGCTTCTTTTCTTTTTGTTGGCTCATATTGACAAGACAGATTATCTTCAATTAAGATAAAGTGCTTTCCCATGGGCAGATGTAAGCTTAATGTTTAATAATGGCTTTTTATTAAGTATTTATGTTGAATAGATACATTTATCTCAGGCAGATTAATTTCTGTTACCATGTAAAGGTACATTTCTCTCTTGAATGGTAATTTTTCACTGTGAAGACCATGCAGAGTAAGAGACTTCAGAGACTGTATCTCTCACATTTGTTCTCATGTGGGTGGGTGGGTGTTTATATGCATATGGTCTTCAGTGCAGCACAGAGCCCAGAGTTGTCTGTGGCCATGTCTCGCCCCCATACATACATTCATGACTTAAGAATGAGATGAATCCATTGGCCGCTTCACATCCATGCGGGCATTAATTTATCTTTGTGTCTGACGCGAAGCACAGCAGCAGCCTTTGCACAACCATAAATCAGGTAGAAAGAGAGTGAAAGTGTGTGTGTGTGTGTGTGTGGTTGGTTAAGGCCTCCTGCCATGCTGTGTTTAATGTAAGCTAACCCTCACAGCTCAGTGTTCAATCTTTCAGTGGGTTATTCGTACATTATTATATATATTATATATTTGTACAAACATCTACAGATTGAGGGGCTCTGATTCATGATCTGAAGAATTTCTGACCATGCAAAACTGACCATGCAAAACTCAGCAAGCATAATTCTAAGGACGGGTGGGTAGTTACCTGTAGAGATAATGTTTTTGACTGATAATGGATTTGGATATACGATAACACTTTAGTATTGGGACCAGTTCTCACTTTTAACTAGTTGCTTATTAGCATGCCTGTTATTAACATATTGGCTGTTTATTAGTACTTATAGAACACATATTCTGCGTGACCATATTCTACATCCCTAATCCTACCCAATACCTAAATTTAACAACTATCTTACTAACTATTAATAAGCAGCAAATTAGGAGTTTGAGGCAAAAGTCATAGTTAATAGTTTGATAATACTGAGAATTGGACATTAAAGTGTGACTGGATATATATTTTTACAGATATTCAGGCTTTTCAGTGTTCAACTGATCAAAAAGTACAGTAAAAAGAAAAAGTACAATTGAAGTAAGTTATCTTTTTCAGTATATTTTAAAGTCAGGTAATGACATAGCTGTATTACTTCAGTGGCATATCATCATTCAGAAATTATTTTAATATGTTGATTTGGCTCTCAAAAATATCATCACAGTTGAAAATAGTTGGGCTGGTTAATATTTTAGTTGTTCCCAACTTGTGAGACCTTTGTTCATCTTCGAAACACAAATAAAGATATTTTTGATCAAATCCGAGAGCTTTCTGACCCTCCCATAGACAGCAACGCAACTGCAAACAAAAAGTATTCTTGTAGCTTCATAAAATTAAGGTTGAACCACTGATGTCACATGGACTATTTTAACCATGTCCTTACTACCTTTCTGGGCCTTGAACTTGTCAGTCGCGTTGATGTCTATGCAGGGTCAAAAAGCTCTCGGTTTTCATCAAAAATATCTTATTTTGTGCTCCGAAGATGAGCGAAGGTCTTACGGGTTTGGAACGACATGAGGGTGATTAATATTTGACAGAATTTTCATTTTTGGGTGAAGTATCTCTTTAAGCATCATTCATATTCATCACCCAAATGTTGCAAAGGGGTATATAGTTTTTTATATACTAAAAAAAAAAAAATCCAAACTCATTTGTTGACATGTTGCACCACTCAAACAAAAATAGCAATGTTCTGATAGAGGCCCCGTGTACACTGTTTAAGCTACAAATGGCTATTTGGCCTCTCCACAATAAACTGGTATAGGAGAAAGTGTTAAAAAATAATTCAATAGGTCCTGCTTATTAAGATGTTACTCTAGCATTTATTCTCTCACTTCCTCCCTCCCTGTGTTTTTCAAGCCCACCTCCAGCCTGTACTAATGCTTATCCGTAATGCATTATGGGCACATGGCTATGCACTATGTGGCTCAGTGGCATTTGGATCGTATACGGCTCTCACCCATTGAGAGTCATCTGTGCTGGAACCTCCATCTGCTCTTGTGAAACACACTTGATTTCGACCAGCCCTTTTCCTTTTACAGAATCTCGCCCCTTTCATTTTTAAGTGCAAACCATCTCCAACAGGATGTTTATCCTGAAGAATAAAGGGATATAATTAGGCAGATGAAACAGATCTGACTGGTTAGCCGTTGATGGGGAGATGGGAAGGGAAATGCCGTACTTGGCAGTGTGGCAGCAGTAAGTAAAGCGCTATGAATGATTGGGTGTGCACGTGGCTTTCACACGCACTCGCTGATGCATGCCGCCCATCTCCTTTCACACTGGTCATTTCTCCTGCTTCTCCATAATTATGATCAACCATCCATTCACCAGCAACACTGCAATCGGACGCCCCATAATACGTTTATTGTTAGCTGTGTTCTCAGGAGACCGCTTCTCTTTTTTACGCTTATACTGAATAGTCGAGGTCAGCTGGGATATTACAAACACGTGTTAAGGTTATGCCCACTCGCTCCCCTCCAATCAGCTTGCAGGTACCAGAAAGAACTTTGATAAATAGTTTATTTCCTCTGTATTTAACACAACCTTCAGTATCCTATGAGAATGGGGTGCGTCAGCATTGTACCATATTAAATCACATGGTGGCCGTTTTTCTTTATCGATCTGCTTGGAACCTTAGGGCCACAGTTTACCAGACACCCATATGTCACACAGCCCTGAAACGCAAGACAAATTCTGAATTACACCGGGTGCCTGGCTCAACACTGAGTGACGATAACTCAGTTGTTACCCTCAAAAGTATATATACGCCTGGGTGTTTGCCTAATCGAAGCGCTTTAGCTATATTGGAATTGGATTTATGGCACAGGGGAAATGGGAAAACACATACGTATGTTGAAAGCAAGGTTCAGTTTTGTGCTTGGCCTTATTTTTCGTGAATGGTTGCGTCAGTCCTCTTCTATAGTGAAGTGGACCTCAGAGGCTGTTTCAGCCTACAGTACCTTCAAAGAGAACGACCATCTGCAGTCTCTGCACGCACACACAAACATACTCTCAAACACAATCACAGAGCCGAGCAGACCTGTGGATCTTTGAAAACTGCTTTGTAGCTCTGATGAGACCGGTGTGCACGGGTCGTTCTGTTATGGGCCACCAACAGGAGCGAATAATTTAAAGAGCAGAATGAAAGAGAAAGACCAGAAGGACGTCTAAATTTTTGACAAGCCTTTGTCGAAGCTGAAGTGTGGCATTTTTTTTTTTTCATTGATAAAAACACTTTCTCCTTGGCCAGTTTTATGGTTGACTTCCCAATCAATGGTTGACTTCTCAATCACACAATGTAAACCCAGGCTGTCTGAATTCCTGTACTTTTTTACTATGTACTGAATTAGATGAAGACCATACCTCTCAGGGCCTGCCACAGTTGTCACTGGGACAACTCTGTGCCTTATATACCCTCAAAGGTGTATACAAGTGCCTTAAAGTATAGTAATATGTACCCTTAAGGTACTTCCACAAACTGTTTTGAAGTACTAATGGCTCATTTCCACCGAGCGGTATGGTTCAGTACAGTACGGTATGCAATTATTTCCGTTTCCATTGTCAGAAGTTGTGAATGGTACCAAAATAGCAAACCATACCATAACACTTTTTTGGGACCCTTCCGTTGAAGTACCTAGCACAGTAGTCCGGTACCTAAAAGGTAGTGGTGCAACAGATCACAAAACTCACGGTTTGGATCATACTACGGATTTTGAGTCACGGATCGGATCATTTTTCGAATCAGCAAAAAAAAGTTTGCTTTTCATTAATTACTAAAAGCTTACTTTAAGTACTTCTGTACCCCAGCAGAAACTACTAGCTTAACTACTAAAGTCAGTAATAAAACAAGAACAATTACACAAATTACAAGCATAGATGAACAACCTACAACATAAAATTATAAATAAAGACAGTAACAGTAGTATTCAGGTGCAGAAATGTAAAATTTAAGTGTAAAACAACAAAATAATGCATTCTGCATAAGTTAAATACAGATTAATCTTTGTTAAAGCTGTGGTTTTTCTAGGCTGCTGTTTCTTTAAGACTAAATGCATGGACCTGCTTTGTGGCCCCTTTAAATACAAGACAAGTATTCGATCTGCGTCAGAGCATCCATAAATCTTTCTACAGTGTTGCTGGCAGGGCGGCCAGGGTGAATTTTGATGCTTTCGCCGGCGGCGGTGTGAACGCACAGTAATACTGACATACATCCGGTTTCTTTCTCAGCTGTATACGTTAACTTAAGACATAACTGACTGTGTTTACCAGAATACTTGCCAAAATGGGTATTTTAACATAACTTTGTGTGTATGTATTAGAGGCCTTCTCGGGTCCTAAAATCCGTACACGACCCGAATCATTTCTTACCCGAACCCGACGTGCATAAATATATTTTTTTAAAAGATAAACCCGACCCGAGATGGAACCGATGAAATTAGACCCAAGTCCAACCCGACCCGACCACATTTATTTTTTCGAACCGGACTGGACCCGAACGTTAATGGCATTGACTGCTGCCCCGCATCGGTCCGGAAAAATAAAAAAAAATCCCGGGGTCCTGCTGACTGATTTGGCCACTGCTCCGTTACTTCCATTCAGTTTATTTACTTATTTATTAGCCTATTACTTTATATTTTTGCCTGCCTGATGGATACATGTTATTTCTGAGTTTGGCTTTCAATTGTAACCAGTGGATTTGAAATATAAATAAAAATTAAATCGATAGGTTAATAAATCATGGATTTGCTAGTTTTGTCTGCAACGTTATTTACCTCATCCCCGGTGAAGGGCTTCTGCACACAAAAAAAGAAAAGCCTTGCATTGACACACAGTGCAATGAATTGAGTGGATTGTCCTGATGGATCCCATATCTATAAGATGGATTTCTGAGGTTACAAACGTATGTTCCTTTTTTACGTGCATTTCTCAAAAATGAACTGAACATGAACACACAAGTAGGCTACGCATCCGGGAAAGTTGAAAAGAATTCGGGTTTAATCGGTTTGGACCTGAACCCGCTCGGGTTTCGGGTCAGACCTCGGGTTTTCGGATCCAAGTGGACCTGTGAAGACCTCTAGTATGTATCCATCTGTTGAGGCTTTGTCTGAAACGCGGTATCCGAATCGCGCCTCTCTCTCTCTCTCTCTCTCTCTCTCTCTCTGTCTGTCTTCAGTGTGTGCGGCAGCGGCTGAGCACAGAAAACGGTACGCGAGTCCCGATTCGACTTCTCCTTCATCTGAATGGTCTGAAATTGTTTGAATGTGTAAATTGGCAAGACAAAACATGTGCAAATGATAAACTTTCACTCTATGATGGTTAAATTTAACAGTTAATCTGCGGATCACATGCGTACCAAACCGTGGGGACTGGTCCGTATGGATCACGGATCATCTACGATCCATTGCACCCCTACTAAAAGGTGGAACTAAACTCACTGCAGAATGTTGATTGGTTGACAGAGAATCGTCACTTGCACCGCTACAAGGAGAATGACAACACAAGGGGAATGAAGCATATCCTTCACTCGTTCCACCATGCTGCTCATGTGTGTAGCGCTTGTTTACATCAAAGTGCGTAAACACAAAAAAATATAAGTGTATTTTATCATTTTATATTTTCACACACATACACACAAACAATGTAGTGTTTTCTTCGTGCGAGAATGACTTCGATCGCTACTTTCTGGCATACACCATGCCTATCGAGTAAGGATACTGTTGGTGGTGGAAACACAAGTCGGATCAGGGTGTACACTCTTAAAAATAAAGGTGCTTCACAATGCCATAGAAGAACCATTTTTTTCTAAATGGTTCCATAAAGAACCTTTAACATCTGAAGAACCTTTCTGTTTCACAAAAGGTTCTTTGTGGCGAAAGAAGGTTCTTCAGACTATAAAAAGGTAAGAAAGAGATGGTTCTTTAAAGAACCTGACTGAATGGTTCTTTGTGGAACCAAAAATGGTTCTTCTATGGCATCACTGTGAAGAACCTTTTAAGCACCTTTATTTTTAAGAGTGTACCATCCCAAATTGTACCTTCCTGTACTGTACTGACCCGTACTGCTTGGTGGAAACGAGCCATAAGCCATAATTGTACCCTCATAGGGACCGTTTTTGCTGAGAGTGTACAATTGCCTTGTTGGCAGCTTACAATTTTGGTTGCCAGAACATTCTCAAAATAAATGTCCTAACATTCTATTCTGGTGAACCAAGAAAGGACTCATTCACTGTTTTTAACCTCTCTGTAATGTTCTTTTAACGGTTACTTCAAGGTCATAGAAAACAAAAAGCTAAAAACAACCTTTATTTAACATTCTTTTAAAGTTTTTATTATAGGTTGTAATAAAAACTCCCAAAAATGTTCTGGGAATAATAGTTTATGGTTATAAGAACATTCCAAGAATATTAACAAAAATATAATCAAATCATAACCACACACTAATGTTAAGAAAATAATCTGTTTGCTGGTTTAGAGTGCTGAGCATTCAGACATCCTACTCATATAACCTTTTAAGTATGTCTGTTCTGTTTGTTTTAGTGGCCTGACATGTCAACTTTTTGCTTAACCAATGGTGTGCAATGGTTTGGGGTGAGAGGGCCTTTTATTAACATTTTGGCTGTTTATTAGTAATTATAGAGCACATATTCTGCATGACCATATTCTATTTCCATAATCCTACCTAATACCTAAATTTAACAACTACCTAACTAGCTATTAATAAGCAGCAAATTAGGAGTTTGAGGCAAAAGTAGTTAATGGTTTGATAATAGCGAGAATTGTACCTTAAAATAAAGTCTGACCGAGTATTTGTAATGAGCACCTTAATTAGAAATGTATTAGTTTGCTCCAGTAATGAAAGAGAATGTGGGATGGAAGAAATCCCAAACAATTGTTTCTACTCTTGGTTTGTTCATGCTTATGGTGCTTTTTACAAAAAAGGTTAAATGTAATGTAGTTTTCTTTATTTTTCTGAACATTTTGCTACATTTTTTTAACAATAGACTAGTATCACAGTCCCACGTTTCTTGAGTCTTCTTTACTAAGCTACAGTTAGTTAGATTTTGTTTGACTGGACTAGACATTATTTTTTCGCCCCTCACCCCTCCTGCCATGTTCTTTTGCCCATGCAGAGAACTTGTCAGAGACTGAAAGTTTTCTCACACCCCCTCATGTTTATTTGTTTTATTTCTCAGGCGCTGTTGTTGTGTTAAATGCAACAGTGATGATTATTTATGTCTTTATGCACTTCCTCCATGTACCCACAAGCTAAACAAAAATGGAGAGAGAGGTGTGAAGCCCAAGCAATCCTCTTTGACAAGTTTAAACTGTATAGCTCACAGAAGCAGAAAATAACTAATTAGGATTGTGGTTCTGACAGCCCTTATATGTTAGGCTGGAGAGTCTGGCCCTTTCTCTGGCCCTCTGAGATCTGCTCATCTCACACATGACTGCACACAGGAGTATGAGGGGCCGTCTGGAGGACCGTCCAGGAGCCCTACCTGAGAGAGAGAGAGAAAAAAAGCCTGCTGGGAAAAAAATGCATCGCTGAAGCATGGATACATACTTGCACAAAAAATCAGTTTGTTTGTGACTCATTTTAGCTTGTGATGTTTAAATGCTGAAATTCAACAGACCTTAGGCTTTCTGACCTACCAGAAAAATGGTGAAAGTTAATTCAGTGCTATTTTTTATGTGCAGTGCTTATAAAAAAGTAATGGTCTTTACGTATTTTGTTGTTTTTGACTTAATTTAGTTTTTATGCCACTTATCAACAGGAAAACTATCATTAGATCTCTGGAAATCCTTTTCGCTTATTAAGGCTATATTCATTTGATCATACAATACAGTAAAAGCTAATACATTTAATTTAAATTTAATTTAAAGTGATATTTTAAAAATAACTGTTTTTATGTTAATATATTGTAAAATCTTATTTATTACTGTGATTGCAAAGCTACATTAATCCAGTCTTCAGTGCCACTTGATCCTTCAGATATCATTCTAATATGCTGATTTGGTGCTTAAAGGGATAGTTCACCCAAAAATGAAAATTGTCATCTGTTACTCACTGTCAAGTTCCAATCCTGTTTGAATTTCTTTCTTCTGTTTAACATAAAGTTATATTTTGAAGCATATGGGTAACCAAACAGTTGATGGACCCCTTTGACTCATAGTATGGAAATCAACCAAAATTGTATATGGTTACCCATATGCTTCAAAAAAAAATTATGTTTAACAGACAAAAGAAATTCATACAGGTTTGGAACAACTTAAGGATGAGTAAATTACATTTTAATTTTTGGGAGAACTATCCCTTTAAGAAACATTTCTTCTTATCAATGTTGAAAACTGTGGCTGCTTAATATTTTTGTGGAAAACATTTTTAGGATTCTTTGATGAATAGAATGTTCAAATGAGCAGCATTTAATTGAAGTAGAAGTCTTTTTGTAGCATTTTAAATGTCTTTACTGTCACTTTTGATCAATTTAATGCATCCTTGCTGAATAGAAGTAAGGAATAAAAAAGCATACTATTCAGGGAGATCAGCACCCCTTAGCAAGTAAATAAAGTATAATAGTAGTATAAATCCGCCTCTAACCGGAAGGCAAAATGGGACTTCTGAAGGACTGACAATCTTCAGTGGCTGAGATTGGAGAGATTGCAAATTTGACTGTTGCTCCAGGGCTTCACCAGCTACATCTTAATGGGAGAATGTCAAAGATAAATCCACTATTAAAGAAAAATGTCTCAGCACAGCATGTGAGAGACTCTGAAGCCAGTTGGAAGAAGGTTCTGTTGTCTGGTGAGACCAAAATTGAGATGTTTGGCCATTAGAATAAGCGGCGTGTTTGGCATAAGCCAAATGCTGCAGATCAGAAACACACCATCCCCACAGTGAAGCGCAGTGGTGGCAGCATCATGCTGTGGGAATGCCTGGCAGACTTCTGAGTGTAGAGGGTAAAAAAATGCAGTACAATACAGGCAAATCCTAGAGGAAAACCTGATGAAGACTGCAAGATACCTCTGGCTTGGCAGAGGATTTATTTTCCAGCAGGACAATGACAAGCGTAAAGTCACAGATACACAGCAATAACTGAAAGACAACATTTATGTCCTGGAGTGGTCGTGCTCACATGTCAATCCAACTGAGTTTGAGCAACTCTGCAAAGTAGTGTATGAATGAGGGAGAACTGCAGTGGCCAGATGTGCAAAGCTAATAAGAGACCCACATACAGGCTCTGGAATTATTTCTAAAGTATACTGAACTGAACACCTGAGTTCAGTTTCTCTAGCCACACCCAGGCCTGAATACTGCCACACCTGTTCGCAATCAAGAAATCACTTAAATAGGACCTGCCTGACAAAGTGAAGTAGACCAAAAGATCCTCAAAAGCTAAACATCATGTTGAGATCCAAAGAAATTCAGGAACAAATGAGAAAGAAAGTAATTGAGATCTATCAGTCTGGAAAAGGTTATAAAGCCATTTCTAAAGCTTTGGGACTCCGGCGAACCAAAGTGAGAACCATTATCCACAAATGGTGAAAACATGGAACAGTGGTGAACCTTCCCAGGAGTGTCCCGCTGACCAAAATTATCCCAAGAGCGCAGCGACGACTCATCCAAGAGGTCACAAAAGACCCCAGAACAACATCCAAAGAACTGCAGGCCTCACTTGCCTCAGTTAAGGTCAGTGTTCATGACTCCACCATAAGAAAGAGACTGGGCAAAAATGGCCTGCATGACAGAGTTCCAAGACGAAAACCGCTGCTGAGCAAAAAGAACATAAAGGCTCATTTCAGTTTTGCCAGAAAACATCTTGATGATTCCTATGACTTTTGGGAAAATAGTCTGTGGACTGAGACAAAAGTTGAACTTTTTGGAAGGTGTGTGTCCCATTACATCTGGCGTAAAAGTAACACAGCATTTCAGAAAAAGAACATCATACCAACAGTAAAATATGGTGGTGGTAGTGTGATGGTCTGGGGCTGTGTTGCTGCTTCAGGACCTGGAAGACTTGCTGTGATAAACGGAACCATGAATTCTGCTGTCTACCAAAAAATCCTGAATGACAATGTCCGGCCATCTGTTTGTGACCTCAAGCTGAAGCGAACTTGGGTTCTGCAGCAGGACAATGATCCAAAACACACCAGCAAGTCCACCTCTGAATGTCTGAAGAAAAACAAAATGAAGACTTTGGAGTGGCCTAGTCAAAGTCCTGACCTGAATCCTATTGAGATGCTGTGGCATGACCTTAAAAAGGCGGTTCATGCTCAAAAACCCTCCAGTGTGGCTGAATTACAACAATTCTGCAAAGATGAGTGGACCAAAAATCCTCCACAGCGCTGTAACAGACTCATTGCAAGTTATCGTAAATGCTTGATTGCAGTTGTTGCTGCTAAGGGTGGCCAAACCAGTTATTAGGTTTAGGGGGCAAGCACTTTTTCACACAGAGCCATGTGGGTTTGGATTTTGTTTTCCCTTCATAATAAAAAACTTCATTTAAAAACTGCATGTTGTGTTTACTTGTGTTATCTCTAATTAATATTTAAATTTGTTTGATGATCTGAAACAAAGTGTGACAAACATGCAAAAAAATTAAAAATCAGGAAGGGGGCAAACAATTTTTCACACCACTGTATGTATGTATGTATGTATGTGTGTGTATATATATATATATATATATATATATATATATATATATATATATATATTTTGTGACGAGTCGGCTGCCTCCCCCTTATTATCAGCAGCACCCTGTCCCTTAATCGCCGCCCTTCACCAGGCTCCCGACGGGAGTGGGTGTGTGAGAGAGGAGGGGCGCTGAAACAGCCAGGTCTGGTGGCGTGTGATGAGGCACACCTGAAGGGAATGGAGCCTCATCACCGCCCCTGTTAAATGCCGAGCGCGCCTCTCCTCGGGAGACCGGTCTCTTTCCCGTGCATGCACGCTGGTGTCCTCGTGGGTCCAGGAAGGGTGCGTAGAGGGATTCCCGCGCCGCCAGAGTCGTGAGCTGCCGGATGCCGGGCCGTTCATCCCCTCAAGCGCCGTGGGCCAAGGAGGACGAAGAGGAGCTAAACTAAGCCGCCGCCCCTCACGCTCCGGACCAAAGTGGGGAGCAGTCGCCGGACTCCGCCCCTTACCTGGACCCGTCCTTCTTGAACACTGCCCCTCCTTCACAAACCCCACAGCACGACGAGGACACCAGATCCCCTGTTTGTTTTGGACACTATTTTCCCTTGGAAACTATTTTTATTATTTCTGTTAAATAAAAGCCTGACGCCACACCCGCTGTGTCTGTCGTTTGCTCCTCCCACCACAATATATATAGACAGCATTATAAGAAGTAGAAAAATGTTTGTCCTTTTAAGTATTTTTTCTTTTCTTTCTCTCACTAACTTGGTTCCTGCTGAACTTTCAAAGAAATGCAATTTCATGTCAGGCATTTCTGGAAAGACCTGAAGCTCTTTCAGCAGCAGCTCTCTGTGGGAATAAACTTGCTTTTATTAGTGCAAAAGCTCTCTCTTGACTGTTGTTTATTGAAGATAATGAACACTTTTCTCAAACCAGGCTGTAAAGTTGCATTATGCAGACTGCTAAACTGAAAACCATTATTTGGACTGCAAAGGTAAATCCAGACTTTGTGAGGAACATGTTCTCTTAATCAAAAACACTCCCCTCGAGGTTTCTGAGAGACAGCAGTGCCATTCTCTGACTGTGAATGTAATGCTTAACAGTGTTGAAAAGATCTAATTTATATGGCATTATTCATTAAAACCCTCTGTGATATTGATGAGCCTCAAGATCGACGCAACCCTACGAATCCAAAGTCCAATGCTACCTCACCGAATCCCACCACAAAGACTGTAATTAAACAGTAGAGCAGAGGAGATGATGGGTGTCAGGTGGTGCAGAGGTTTTCAATAAAATCAATGTTTGCCTCACAGACTCTCTGACAGCAGACAGTGTTGTCTAGCTTTGTATTGATATTTACTCGAAATCCTGTGCAGCTTGTAGTTAATTCTTAACCCTCTAGTTCTGGGTGGGGTCTCAGAGACCCCAAGGCTGTTTAAATAGCTCAAAAACATACTTAATGAATCTGGTTGAATCTGATTATAAAGAAACTTTCAAAAACATGCATCAGACAAACCTGAACATTATATAAAAACACAGCATCCATTATTATTTTTGGTACCAACAGTACAATTGCTCAATTCATTTTTGGATGATTGCACATCTGATATTTCTGCAGTGTCCGTGCAACGATTGGGCTTTTTATGCCCAAAGTGCTTGAGCTTTTTGCCCATACTAAAATGCATGTTAATAGAAAGCTAAGAGCTTCAGGAGAGTGCTCTGCTGTCATGGCACGACATCACCTCCAGTGTTTCTAATTAGCTTATTTGGCCGGATCTGAAACAGTACGTCTTGTTAGAAAAAGCAGGAGTTTGACGTGAATTGGATATCTAAAGCCTGTGGAATCTATCAGGCTGACATGGTGCTTTGTGCTGTTGACTTCACAGGATGTCTAAAAATGGTTGTTTTTCATAAGTCACACATTTTTTTTTTTCCCTCTCTCTCAGGGACTCAAACCAATGGATCACAATGGGCTGTCAGATCCCTATGTTAAGCTGCACCTGCTGCCTGGAGCTAGTAAGGTATGTGCCTGCTCTCCCCTTGGAGATGCATTGTTTTATACAATACAAGGAGGCTTGTAGTAATATGATTTATATGATTTAAGGCAGTGGTTCTCAACCAGAGGGCCGGGACCCATTAGGGGGCCTCAAGAAACTTCCTTCCACAGGATAACTTAAAATGATTCTGATCAATATATTATGAAGAATATATTAATATTATAATTAATAAAATAGAATATCTTAGATTAAAAAAAAAAAAAAAATCAAGAAATATATTCTTTTGTTCTGTTCTATTTTTTCTGTTTGTTTCCCAGTTGAGAACCACAACTTTATGGTAATGTTACGTTGATAATTGATTTCTTATAATAAAGATTTTAATGTTTAATACAGCCTTTAAAACATGCTAAAACGCAATTTACACATAAGGTACTGTCTGTCACTGTGCATTATCCATAAAGGCTAACTATTTAACTGCTCATTCTAACAACAATTGGTAAAAGCTCTCAAAATCTTAAACTGTGGTACATAGAGTATAATTTTGTCTATTTAAAATAGACTGATGTATCTCTAGACTCAGTAGTCTCTTTTCAGAGCAAGCTCAACCTGTAAATCCAGTTAAAATTACATTTTAAATCACATCAGTAACTTTACATCAGATGGAAGGTTACTAGTAGGAGGTGCCTGAGTTTTTTGTTAATAACAGTCAGATAGCATATTTAACTGTAATATTCAATTGGGCATTAATAGATAGATAGATAGACAGACGGGCAGACAGACAGACGCAGGCTCAGAAATCATGAGACAGCTCAACAAAACAACTTTTTTACTTCAGACTCTTGAGTCTGAGGTATCCAACTTCAAAGTAACCCTTAAAAATACTAATTTATACCATCTCTGTCTGTCCAATAATGGGTCTAGATTACGTTTATCAAATTGACCAGTGCTACCTTGAGATCTAAAATGCCAGATTTTCCTTGTCACTGAACAACCTCTGTGCTCTACAAATTATCATCATGCTTCTCATTATAATTCATGTTTTTGACACGGTACCTTTCTTGCTCATCCTGCCAACAATCCACTTAGCTACTGACAACATAAGACTCCTCTAAGTCATTCTCCTTCTATAAAGATCATATGTCCTACAGTACAGCTGAACTCTCCTTCACAGGGTTACAGAATAATTGAATGGGATAGGATGTCTGAGTTAACCCATTATGATTAGGAAACACCTCACAGACAATGTTCCTTCTAAGCTACGCGTGCACGGCCGCGCACTTCTTCCACCGCGGCCGTGCAGAAGAAATAATGTGCCGCGCACATGCCATTTGATTGAATTCTAGTAAAAGCGAAAGAATCGCAATGCTCGGGTGCCTCTATAGAGTAAGAACTGGTGAATGCGGTTTACAGGTTTCATAGAAAGAGAATGATGTACGCCAAATGAGTTGCTGTTGAAACCGAATATATCAATAGTTGCAGCCGAAATTGCTCAACACGAGAACCAACACAAATGCAATGACATGAAATAAATGTCATCATGTATTAAAGAAGAGTGGCTTGATTAAGTGCTGGAAATAGCGGAGGATGGACACAGAACGGTAACAAAACTCAGAGACATTTAGCTAAAGTCACACGCAGATGTATTGTGCAAACTACTTCATATGGATGTTTACAGCTTTTGAGAAGAATTCACGTTCACGTTTTTTGAAAATATTTAACTCACAGATCTCAGTTTGTTTTGCTTCAGTTTGTTTTCTATTCTATCAGTTTAAATAATTTGTTTTGATATATTATATTATATTATATTATATTATATTATATTATATTATATTATATTAGGCCTATATTAGCCTGTAATAAATAATTCACCTTGTTTTTTAATGGAGTCTCTTGCTCATCAAGGCTGTATTTATTTCAAAAATACAGAAAAAAAACAGTGATATTGTGAAATATTGCAATTTCTACTATTGGTTTCCTATTTTAATACCTATACTTTAAAATATAATTTATTCCTGTGAAGCAAAGCTGAATTTTCAGCATTACTCCAGTGTTTAGTGTCACATGATCCTTCAGAAATCATTCTGTTATGCTGATTTATTATCAGTGTTGATGATCTAATATGCTGTTTTACAACAGTGAAACTGTTGTGCTGCTTAATATTTTTTGGAACCTGTTACTTTTTTATTTGATTAATAAAAAGTTTATAAAGAACAGCATTTATTCAAAATATAAATCTTTTCTAACAATATTAGTCTTTACTATCAATTTTATCCATTTAACACATCCTTGCTGAATAAAGTTTCTTTAACTTTCTTTAAACTTTTTTAAATTTTCTTTAAAAAAGAAAGAAAAAAATTCTGACCCCAAACTTTTGAATTGTGTGTATTTTAACACAAAATCTCTATTTTGAATAAACACTGTTCTTTTTAATGTTTTAACAAAAATATCACAGGTCCCAAAAAATATTAAGCAGTACAATTGTTTCCAACATTCAGGGACACTGAAGACAGGAGTAATGATGCTGAAAATTCAGCTTTGCTTCACAGGAATTAATTATATTTTAAAGTATATTAAAATAGAAAACGTTTATTTTAAATTTCAATAATATTTCACAATATTATTTTGTGAAATAATATTCAGTATTTTATCCTTGATGAGCAAGAAATTTCTTTAAAAAAGTTTACTGATCCCAAATTTTGAACGGCAGTGTATCATACTGTAAAATTAGAAGGAACTTTGCTCACAGATGTACTTGATGAAACAAAGACACCTGCGTTAATCACACCTGTTTTAATCACCGGAAGACACTTTCTACTTTTCCATGAACTTTTCTTCAATAAATGGTGTAAGAAGGTGCTTAAGCTTTATAAAATGGTGATCGCCAACCTTGGAAGGTCAAACTAAATATTATATGAGCTGTTTTATTTTCTATTAATTCTAAATGAGGTTTGCCATTTTGGAACCGTGTTATCAAAATCTGGTACATGTCTAAAAGCAGAATTTAAAACCCTGATTCATGTCATTTTATTATTATATATGATTTTATTCCAGTTTCAAATCTGGAAGGTCTGGCTTCTTCTTAGATTGTGCTCATTTAGTGAACTACTGCCAGTGAACACAACCACTAATCTACAAGCAAATCTGTCATCTCTTCCAGGCCAATAAGCTCCGCACAAAGACCCTACGCAACACTCTCAACCCCGTCTGGAGTGAGACCCTAACGTATTATGGGATAACTGATGAAGATATGGTTCGCAAAACACTCAGGTACCCAATCAGAATCTATACATTCATCACTTTTATTTGTCAAGGGTACTGACAATAGCTTATGCATTGTAAAGAAGTGACTTGGTTGTGAGAGTTTAGCAAAGGGTTGATTACCCCAAAAGATGCATTTGCTACATATTGAGAGGAAAGACGGTGTTCCTATGACATATACTGTAGATGGGATATATACGAAAAGGATAGTAGAGAAAGCGGCACGCAAAGCAAACCAGCTTAATAAGTTTAATGAGGGCTTTTTAAATGTCAGTGGTGATTGAACTGAGATCCTACTTTAATAAGGAAAAAAAGAGAATGTAGATGTTTTCTTAATTAAGTGTCCATGGTTACATGATTCCCATGATCCAGTTGTAATTGGGTGGGTCAGGCCCACACCAGGCCCCCATGCGGTGCTGAACCTGAGACTTAATTACAAGCTGAACAACCATTTGCCTTCAACAGCTTCAATGATTCTTGGATTGCTGCCATACAAGTACTGAATAGAGCATAGTGGGACGTTAAGGCATTCATAAAAATAAAAAGCCTCCAGTTGAAGGAGAGAGAAAGCCTCTGGTGAATGAGGGAGAAATTTACTTCTCACTCAGTCCTCCAAAACTGATCTGTTTAGATCTGGTGTTTGGGGTGTCCATGAAACCTCTCTGTTCCTATGCCGATGTATGACAGTAAATTGAGAGAACAGTGTTTGCTTTATCCTGTAAAATGGCATTTTATTCCTTGGACGTTATGTGACCCTGCAGAGCAATTATCAGGATCGAATCACTCCAATTAGCTGGCTGCTGATACCATTAGAGTTTCCTCAACATGTTTAACTGTTGCCAACAGAAACAGGAGTACAGAGAGCATTCATTTATTTTTGCCAGTCTTTTTTGGGTGTAAAAAGTAGCGAGTGATGTGCACTGGCCTTGGTTACAAGTGGGCTTTTTAGTCAGATTCTAATTCAGTTAGCATCTATCTTTGGATAGGCATTTGGATATGTGGGGTAGTAACTGTCAATATGGAAGGAAATAAAATTAAAAAATAAATCAATAAATGTATTAAACACTAACTTTACAATCCAAAATATTTAACTCTAATAATATGCAAGACATTTTACGCAAACTTTTTACAGGTTTTGTAACCTGACTCTTTAGACCTGACTCTCATTATTTACCTTGCGTCATAATTCAGTGGCAGTTGCTAGAGGCCTTTAGACTCAGTGCCAACTGGTAATCAACCTATCATGACTCACCTTTGCAAACATTTTAAAGTTTTACATGTCATATTCTTTATTTTGGCCACCCTGTTTAAGTCATATACAGTGTTGCCTGGTGATTTCACTCCAGCTGAGATGTCATTGGCCCTTTTACTGCCTTGCAAACATGACTGTTGCCAAATGGGTTGTTTTTTTACAGAGCTTGATTGTTTAGCTTGCATTGAAACCCTGTGCAGTGATTGAAATGCTGCATTAGGATAATAGCACAGACAAAGTGGCAGTAAAGATTACACCACACAGGAACATTAGTCTCCACTTGTGTGTATCATTACGTAACAGCTGTGTTACACACACAATATCCCTCAAATCTATTAAAAGCAGATTAACCCATTTGCCATTGTCTTTCTAGTTAAATGTTGCATATGTAAGAAAAGGGTTTAATGTGACAGATAATGAGGTTAAAAGTACACGTTTTACACATAAATGGACATTTTAATTTTATCTCCTCGTGGTTAATGGAATAAATGTCAGTAAATGAAAATAACAATATTGTGTAGCTAACTAAACTCATGTCCTGCACACATTCATCTCAGTGCTGTGCATGCTGTCTGCAATACAAGTCACTACAGAAAATGGCCATCGATTACTGACTGAGCACTTTTTGGTCTTTGTCAGTGCTAACAATTTATATGGGCTGACAAAGCATAAATGGGAATCAGATTTCAATTTGGTGTTGATTAACTCTTAATTAATATGGATTAGTTTTCCGTTAGAAAACTGCTTGCAAAGGAAGCCATCACTCTTCACACTTTTCTACCTACCATCAGTCTCTGTCTCAGATACACCAGTATGTAAAGGAAAAGTGTCCTCTGGAAGGGGGAAAATATTAACTAATGTCCCAATACTTTGGCCAGAAGAGCTTGCATTTAATTAGGGATTCATAGTTTATTGGATCATTGGAATTTCATTGGAATACCAAATACTGACTATAAAAATACTTTTTATTTGGCTTTGTAATATTTAGTTTTAAGACCATGAACAATAGTAAAGGATACCATCAGGGGCAACTGTATTTCCCTACATTTTTGATTTAAACAACATTATTTAATTTGATTTTTTACAATTATTATTTTTGTCTGTCTAAAGGACAACTTGAATGCCAGATATTTAGACTGTCACTGGTAGCTACTGGTAGGATTTTTGGCAGCAAGTTCAAGAGCAATTGAACTAAACGTTATAAAATATTGTGTGACTGAATTAATAAATTGGCTGTTTTGGAAAACTATTTTGACTTTTCATCTGATTACTATATTTTAGTAAAAAAAAAAAAAAAAAAAAAAAAGATTTCACCCCATTTCAAATAATTATACTGTCATTTTTGCTTACACTTTTGCTTTAAACATTTTATTATGCCTGACAGCTAAGTAATTAGTACCATATAAATGCAAAAAATGTTTAGTTAATATTAAATATCAAAGCAGTTGGTTACTTTGAGGTGTGCACGCTTTTCAGATACAGTTGATTCATTATTTTAAATAAATGCAATTCAAACTATATCTTTTTTTTTTCCATAAATATATACAGTGCAGAGCATAAATGACTACACTCCCTCTGAACAAATACAAAAGATATATTTTCTTAACAATCAGTAATACAATTAATTAAACGATGGAAAAATTGAAAGTTATTAAACATATACTTAATAAAAACATTAGAAATATATGTAATTTATATAAGTAAATTAACCAGTTTTGTTTAAATTAAGTCTTGCATAAATGATTACACCCTATTATATTATTTTTTTAATTTCCCCCCAACTACCAACACAGGCATTTGTAAAACATCTTGTATTAAATAATAATTGTCTCAAAGTATATATTTTAATGGAGCTATTACTGTTGACACTTAAATGATGGCAGATAATAATAAATCTCCTAATAGAGATGAGAAGGAACAATGTGACCTGCAGTCTCTTTTTCCTGAGCAACTTTGATGTTGTAAGACGCTAAAAAGTTTGACACCGACACCAGGTTCATGGTGGAGTGGTCTAGACAGGCTAGAGCAGTGAGAGCAGGCAGTTATTGTGTGAGTCGCAGGCTTTTCCCGCTGAGATTGCAGCCCTGGGTTTGGAGGCTCCCAGATTTGTCTGGACTCAGTGTGAATTAATGAGGCAGAGAGTCTGCGCTTCAAAGGTCACATTTCTGTACTTAAACGCTGCAGTAACGGCTTCATTCAACACAGCTAGAGGGAGGTGATGCTGGGATGAAGCTGGGTGATTTAAGAGTTCGAAAGGTTGACCTGAGGCCTAGGATGAGGGTTTCAGTCTTTTTTAAAAGCTTTTTGTGCTGTTTTTAGAAAATGAGTTCCTTTGGGATGAGGCTGTATGATGAAATGATCCGGACAAACTAACAAGTTGACTGAAATCCGTCACTGATGTTTACTGTTTTGAGGTGAAGTACAGAAGTGTGTCTGTGTGCGTCTGTAGACAGCTGGATCGGGGAGGATCCACCTGATGATTCACCGTTGCTTTTCTTTAGGGCCGTCTTAGCCAGTTTCCATGGAAACAAAAAGTCTCCCCTCATAGGCCTTTCCTTTAGGGATCACTCTTGTCCTTCACGTAAATAAACTGCAAATACTGGCATATTCAGCGTCTCACCTCTAGCTTTTATAAAAACTTACATTTTTTTAAAGCCTTGATGGTCTGTGCCCACATACCAGTGATAAAATTGTTGTCTTATGTCTGACTTGGTCTTGTTTGCTCTTGATCACTCTGAAAGGAGGGTACAAATGAAAAAAGACAAAGGCTCTCTCTCTAACAGGAAGAGAAATCTTCTATTTCAATTCCTCTGTAACGTCATCATTAAATCACACTGGCATTCTGTGCTCCAGTGAGTAATGTTAACATAGTTTAAACAGAGGTTTAACATTCTAGTACACTGAAAAAAAAAATGGTGTAGAAAACAATTTTCACTCAGAAACCGATATAATTACAAAGAAAGGGCAATAGCATATTGAAATGTGAGTGAAATTTTGCAGTTGAAAGATTGAAATAGTATTTTCTTGTAAAATGTACTCCAATAATCTATGAAAACAAATGTTTAAAAAATTTTCTTACAATTTATTGGTTAGTCAATAAGTAAACATGTGGCTAATGTGAATGTGTGACAAGTCACATGAATACAAGAAGTGTTTATATAAAGAAAACACTGGGAAAACATTTTACCAGCTGAAATATATTCACACTGCATTAATATACTTTAAAATAATTATTTATATAATGCATGTGTGTTGGGCAGAGGTTTTCAAACTAGGGGTGCTATAACATTTGTGAAAATATGAGAGCAAGTAAAAATGGTCACACTTTAAGGTCCAATTCTCACTATTAACAATCCATTTACGACTAATTTTACTTCAATAAACTCCTAATTTGCTGCTTATTAATAGTTAGTAAGGTAGTTGTTTGGTTTAGGTATAGGGTAGGATTAGGGATGTAGAATATGGTCACGCAGAATATGTGCTTTAAAAGTACTAATAATATGTTGATGCTAATTAGCAACTAGTTAGTAGTGAGAATTGGTCCCTATACTAAAGTTTTACCAAAATGTTTTACATAATGTATTTTTTTTTAGATATGTCAAAGAAAATGTGTATCAACATAAAAGAATATGGACATAATTATTATATATGTTTAACACAATAAGTTTTAACATATCTGGCAAATTTGATATTATGGTTTAATTCTAATTTCTAAATACAGCCCTTTTTTAAATCAATAGTTAATGAATACCAAATCTACTATGATTTCCAAAAAGAAAAAAAAAACTAACACAAAATATTATTTAATACTATATTATTTAATAAAAATAATATACTTTCCAGATAATAATTTAATAATTAGCCAATATCAAATCCAATTTTGTATAAAACAATATAAAAGCCAAATATTTGATTTTAAAAAAAAAAAGTTTCTATAATATCAGACTTAATATTTCTCTCACACAGTATAAATGACCAACAAGTCTTTATATATAAAAATATATAGCTGCCTTCATAATTTATATAGTGATCCTTCAAAAAAATAAATAAATAAATAAAGGCAACAATTTTATTTAGAGATCCTTGGCATCAAAAAGTCTCAAATTAGAATATAGATCCTGGACATGTGATATGTGCAGTCAGGAGCCTTTGTATGTAGCATCTCATATAGAGCTTTAACCTTTCAGATTGTCATATTTAAGCATAATTGATTATTATTCACAATCTTCAATTCATCTCATCTGCAGGGAAAACTTTATGGACAGCTTCACAAAGAGACCCACAGCACTCCTACAGAGTGTAAGTCAGACATGAACATGAAGTCAGGCTTCAGTCTTTCAGACTTTCACACAATGGAGCTCTGAGGTGTTATCTCCCTTCAGCATTCGGTCTTTCCCATTATTCACCAAACCTCATTTGCCGGCAATCTTCATGTGTCGCCGATGAACATCAAAGTGGTGTTTTAATGGCGGGCCGAACTCCTCCCGTAGCTATGAAAAGCATGTGATTTATCTGAAAAGGCATACCTCCATTGCCAGCATCATCTCAGACAGTGACAGCTCTATTCAAAGCCAAATTACCCACACAAGTGGTTCACCTCTCGTGCCTTTATACCCGAGAAAGCCTTTTAATTTAGACTTGCTGTTTAAAAATACAAAAAATACTATTTGAGAAAACATTTTCTGGAGCGTTTACAGACAATTAGATGTAGCTAGATGTGCTTCACCTTTTATTTTTCTTACTTTATGACTTAACGGGATTTATCTCTACATATTAAAACAAAGAGGACGACAACAGAAATCCATTAGAATATCTTTTCTTTTAACCGCAGGAACCCCATCCTCTTCCACTCTCAAATAACGAGTCTGTCTCTCAGGCAAATGTACATAGTTTATTCATTTCCCTCAGCATTCTTTTAGCTCAAAATATGCCTGATCTAACTTTCTATTACATTTTTTGGATATTACAATTTGGCCATCTTCATGAACACTGAAATTTTACTTCCTGCTAATATTTTTAGTGGGAATTTAATTTAACTGACTGGCATGGTGTAATTATTTCATGAATGAAAGCATAAACCAATATAATGTTCCAACCATATTAACATATCCTTATATATTTATCAATTTAGTTTTATGTGTTTAATGTATTCATTACAAATAAATTAATTATTATAGAGCAGTTTAACATAAGAGTATGTTTGCGTGAATATTTGCCAAGAGAAGATATCGAAAATTCACTATGAATATTCACAAAGCTGGAATGTTGCATTGTAGAATATATTGTAATATTGTGAAATATTACAATTTAAAACTTATATATATCTCAAGTCTTCAGTGTCACATGATCCTTAAAAAAAATCATCTAAATATGCTGATTTGTTGCTTAAGATGCATTTCTTATAAATATTTAAAACAGTTACAAAAGTACTGCTTAATATTTTTTGTGGAAACCTTTTTTCAGGATTATTTGTGTGGAACGTTCAAAACAACAGCATATATTTAAAATATAAATCTTTTGTAACATTATACATGTCTTTACTGTCACTTTTTATCAGTTTAATGCATCCTTGCTGAATAAAAGTATTAAATTCTTTCAAAAACAAAATATATTTTAGTAAGGAGAACCATTGCTTTTACATCTGACTAAATAGAACTTTTCTACCTCACATTATGCAGGATTGTCTTTGCAAATTTAAGGCCAGACACAAATATATCTGGCTCATGCCGAAAAACACAATGTACTGTGATTGCCTGTGAGAATAGCATTGTAGAAAAAAATCCCAGAACTCCCTGCACATTTATCCAAGAGAACAGTTAGCATTAAACATGCGCACTACAGTAATCAACCATAATCAAAACAAACAGAAAAAGCACTGTTCTGGAAACAGCGTGAAGAGCAATCCAGCACACATGGCCGTCTGGGTACACAATCATATCCACATGAAACACAGCAGAGGAAAGTGCCTTTATTAACCAGACTTTTTGAACATGCCTGAGTGGTGCCTGAAAGGTCATTCAAGACCTTTATCAATCTGCTGGGAAAAGAAAGTGTAATTGCCTGTTTACCTGAAAAGATTTTGGAGAACAGAACTACTGAGCCAGGCTGAACAAGTTAGCAATGAATATGGTATGTTACAAATACACAACTAACTTCCAGATTGGAACAAGCATTCAGGAATTCATTGTTAATGCAGTGGAACGGTAACAAATGGAAGCAATGTGGATAGGGAGGTATTCTGTGTGTTCTTCCTTACCTTATCGACTATTAGGCTGTGTAACTCAAATCGATTGAACCGTAGACATTGCTAGACCTTATTAAGACAGGGTTTGGTCCTACTGTGTTTCATCTCAGCCGCCCTAAAAATCTGATTAATTTTACGAGTCAATTTGAGTTTTCCCCTTACTAGTTAAGAACTTTTAAAATAGGCAGCATTGGGTAGCAGTTCAGCTCTCATGCTCCTCTTCTCTCATTTGTATAATAAAATAAAATGCAACCAAACACATCACCGCTCAGAATGAAATCCTAGAACCTCCTTTTCTACATTAGTCTGTTTGATGTATTTTATTGTTGGACATCCTGATGGGGTAATTTTCTACAAATGCATCATGTATGAAAATATTTTTAGATCATAAACCATCACAGACTACTCTGTAAAGTGCCCTATATGCTTGTATGTCTGTTTCTAACAGTTTTTGTGGAGTTTTATGATATTTGTTGGAGATGGAGTTGAAGGAATCAGTCATGTTATTAGGTGTAAAGCATGAGGATTGAACCTGAGACAAGTAAACGTGTTTAGAGTGAAAATATGTCTGAATTTTGCTGTCTGGATCAGCACTGCTGGCATGAGAGACATGATGCACTGGATCGAACCTGCTATTTAGCTCTTTCAGTCACCAAAATATTTCAAACGTATATTCTACAAACACTGGGGTCTGGTTTTCATTTGTTAAACATATATGCAAGTATATATATATATATATACATACAGGTGCATCTCAATAAATTAGAATGTCATGGAAAAGTTCATTTATTTCAGTCATTCAACTCAAATTGTGAAACTCATGTATTAAATAAATTCAATGCACACAGACTGAAGTAGTTTAAGTCTTTGGTTCTTTTAATTGTGATGATTTTGGCTCACATTTAACAAAAACCCACCAATTCAGTATCTCAACAAATTAGAATATGGTGACATGCCAATCAGCTAATCAACTCAAAACACCTGCAAAGGTTTCCTAAGCCTTCAAAATGGTCTCTCAGTTTGGTTCACTAGGCTACACAATCATGGGGAAGACTGCTGATCTGACAGTTGTCCAGAAGACAATCATTGACACCCTTCACAAGGAGGGTAAGCCACAAACATTCATTGCCAAAGAAGCTGGCTGTTCACAGAGTGCTGTATCCAAGCATGTTAACAGAAAGTTGAGTGGAAGGAAAAAGTGTGGAAGAAAAAGATGCACAACAAACCGAGAGAACCGCAGCCTTATGAGAATTGTCAAGCAAAATCGATTCAAGAATTTGGGTGAACTTCACAAGGAATGGACTGAGGCTGGGGTCAAGGCATCAAGAGCCACCACACACAGATGTGTCAAGGAATTTGGCTACAGTTGTCGTATTCCTCTTGTTAAGCCACTCCTGAACCACAGACAACGTCAGAGGCGTCTTACCTGGGCTAAGGAGTAGAAGAACTGGACTGTTGCCCAGTGGTCCAAAGTCCTCTTTTCAGATGAGAGCAAGTTTTGTATTTCATTTGGAAACCAAGGTCCTAGAGTCTGGAGGAAGGGTGGAGAAGCTCATAGCCCAAGTTGCTTGAAGTCCAGTGTTAAGTTTCCACAGTCTGTGATGATTTGGGGTGCAATGTCATCTGCTGGTGTTGGTCCATTGTGTTTTTTGAAAACCAAAGTCACTGCACCCGTTTACCAAGAAATTTTGGAGCACTTCATGCTTCCTTCTGCTGACCAGCTTTTTAAAGATGCTGATTTCATTTTCCAGCAGGATTTGGCACCTGCCCACACTGCCAAAAGCACCAAAAGTTGGTTAAATGACCATGGTGTTGGTGTGCTTGACTGGCCAGCAAACTCACCAGACCTGAACCCCTTAGAGAATCAATGGGGTATTGTCAAGAGGAAAATGAGAAACAAGAGACCAAAAAATGCAGATGAGCTGAAGGCCACTGTCAAAGAAACCTGGGCTTCCATACCACCTCAGCAGTGCCACAAACTGATCACCTCCATGCCACGCCGAATTGAGGCAGTAATTACAGCAAAAGGAGCCCCTACCAAATACTGAGTACATATACAGTAAATAAACATACTTTCCAGAAAGCCAACAATTCACTAAAAATGTTTTTTTTTTTTTTTTTTTTTTAATTGGTCTTATGAAGTATTCTAATTTGTTGAGATAGTGAATTGGTGAGTTTTTGTTAAATGTGAGCCAAAATCATCACAATTAAAAGAACCAAAGACTTAAACTACTTCAGTCTGTGTGCATTGAATTTATTTAATACACGACTTTCATAATTTGAGTTGAATTACTGAAATAAATTAACTTTTCCACGACATTCTAATTTATTGAGATACACCTGTATATATGTATGTATGTATGTATGTATGTATGTATATTAAACTTAAAATTAAATTGTTAAATTGATTGACTAACTAAGCTTTGAATTGTATTTAGGAGAAATTATTGGATGGCACATAGCCACAGGAAAATAAACAGCACATAAGCTCAATAAGCACATAAGTGAAAAATACATCGCAAAGCAAAGTAGAAACTGAAAACACACCGACAGAGGAGACAGAGCAGGTTACTTCTGATAGGAAACAAGGTCTCAGGACCCTCAGCTTTTAAACTGAGTCATTTTTAAAGAAATTCTAACAATAAATACCGTTTTGTGGCTCTTCAATGTGTCGTGACAGATCACTGTATTGCAGTTCAAAGAAGATCGTCTTTTCATATTTACTTAAAGCACGAAATGAACATGAATAAACATCAGAAAGTGTTTTATTTCAACCACGGAACACACCATTTTTCAAGTTTAAGTCCACCGAAGTTAATCTACTCTTCTGTCTGATTTGTGGTTAAGGCTAGAAGGGATACAGCTGTGGCTACTGGGCATGCGCATTTACATATTTTCCAAGCCAACAATATAACGTGAAACATATAAAAATTATTTTAAAAAAAGTACATAGCACCATAGTTTCATCCCTTTAGAGTGTCGCAGTGACCGTCTTTTTGCAGTAAAGGATCTGTCATAGTTTGAGAAGGAAGATGACATGAAGTGACGCGAGGTTAGCTGCACTGAAAACAGATGAGCACACGTGCATATAAAGCTCCCGATCAGGGCGAAGTTCACAGGATTTTGTGCACAGAATGATAAGAGCACACGTTTTAACATAATATTTTTACTATTTAACACTCAGTATTTAACTTAAGTGCTGCAAGCCATGCATACAGCGCCGGACATGTCAGGTTTTCTGGTACGCAAAACAAGTACTTTAAAGGAATACCTTAGCTTATTACCGTTACTGTGGCAGCCAACAACAGCACAGCTTAACCCTCCGCACATTTTTATATTTAGTTATATTGAAAAAGTTTCAATTCAGTTGATGTTTTTTACCCCGTTTTAACATGTATTTATATGGAGACCAGCTGTAGCTGTCGGGCAAGATGGCGGATAGCAGCGGCGGCACATAATATCCGTGTTCTGATTGGTCAGATCGCCTGTCAATCAAGCTCTTTGCGAATGGTCAATTGGTTCTCGTACTTATCATGACATGCCAGGTTTGAATGTGCAAAAGCTTGAATGAGATTTGAGAGCCTAAGCAGAAGAGTCTTTTCAGTAATTAACTTTCATTTTGGTCTGTCCCTCGCATATGTCATATAGATTCAGGTAACTTTGAAAAACACAATGTGTATGGTGTTTTTGATGTCCATTTTGGGACTTCATGTGCTTTTATTATGTGGAAAAGAGCAGCTAGATATTCTGCAAAATATCTCAGTTTAACAGAAAGAAAGTCCTTTAGATTTCAAATGGCATGAGAGTGAGTAAATAGTGAGATTTTCATATTATGGTGAAATAATTGTCTTCTTTCTGCTGTTGGCCAATTCATCACCATCTGTTCTTTCTGTAAATGAGAGATATCAACAGTAAGTTCTTTTTTCCTGTGTGAATTACTCATCTGTATCCAGTCAAATGTTATTATTGACCTGTGCAGAACTAAAAGAAGCCGTGCCTTTGTTCCTACCACCACATATCAAGTGGTTCTTGCCGATACTGCAAATAGCACTGAAAACTCATTTCACAGTGAGCAGGCTAAATGCAAATGAACATCTATAGTAAAAAGATCCTCCCATGGACCTTCTGCTATGGATTCTAAATATATAGGATATACTGAATAATCGGTTCCAGTCACACTATGTATTTGACAGAGAATAAATGCTTTTCAAAACTGTTATGAAGCACAGGTGGTGGGGAATCAGTTTGTAATGCCTGCCTTCAACACTTGACTGGATATGTGGATATGTTCTCCATATATTTCTTTGACTGAACGGAGTACAGGTTTTATTAGTAGGTTCAGACAGGGTCAGAACAGTTCTAGATAAGTATAAAAAATGTATTTTGAAAACTTTGAAATGGTACATCAGATCAACATGGTGATGAAAGTCTTCTCACCAGATGCATAATTCCTTTACATGTCAAATCTACAACCCAAAACTCACAGACAATCTTTTGTTTTCATCTAGGATTTCAGTGTGTGACGAGGACAAATTCCGCCACAACGAATTCATTGGTGAAACCCGAATCCCCTTGAAGAAACTCAAACCCAACCAGACAAAGAACTTCAACAACTGTTTGGAGAAACAACTTCCTGTGAGTTACAGTCTTTTAGAGTTCATCTCTGGAAATGAATCAGTCTGATGACGGAAGGAGCTCAGTTGTGCTAATCATCAGTGTGATTGTCTGTGAGTGATGGAGAAACTGAGGAAAGTTTGAAAGCTGCATAAGGAGATTCAGATATCAAATTGATTAGGACATCCAAAATGACTCTCATTAGAATCAACATATTAATTAGAAATCAGTTATCATTGGAGCAACATCCTCACATCCTTCAACCATCTGAGACAAACATGACAGGCTTACAAACACCAGCAAACAATACAATGTGATAAAGCTATAGGCTGCTTGCTGCTGGAAGAAAACTAACAATGGTTTAACAGTTTCAGCTTGTATCGCTTGATTCAAAACCTGCCATATCCTCGAGGGAATACGTTTTTATTTCACTGGAAATATACAACCATGAATGTATGAGGGGCACTGTCCCACACGTGTGTTAGTACCTGGACCATACTTTATATCTGAAATGTTATTCTCTAGTCACAAACTAAAGCTATAGCTCAGCGGGAAGTCTTTCGTCAGTACCTGGGCGCAGCTCTGCTAGGATCAGCGCAAACTACTGCTTTATATGGTCTGGCAGGAGGAGAAAGAAAACGTTAAGGAAAGCAATTCGATACACTTCATTGTAGGCATGTCTTCATTTGAGGGTGGTGGATGTAGGTTTTAAGGCATGATTATTGTGTCAAAGTGCTTCATGGATTGACAGGATGAGCAGGTAATGGGTGGGGGTTGATCTCATATAGTATCTTTTATCGGAGTATCTTGCTTGAAAGACAGAGGTCATATAAACCATTCTCAGTAGCCGATAGAATCAATGTTGAACTAATAGAATGTTTTCTTTTATTGCTATTTATTACACGGCTCTCTGAAATGTTTGATTCTGATTGGTCAATCTCGACATTCCAAGGTTCATCTGTCTTGGCTTACAGCCTCTTGCTAGGAAATGTTTCCAACTCAAATCAGTATTGTCCAGTTATTTACTTATATGCTTAGTAGCCATGTAATAAGTGGGATAATGTACATCCGGGCAGAGTACATTATAACTTTGCATCGGGGTCCTGATCACCCTGTCAGGGTTTATTTTGTGATAACAATCAGATGTATGTGCATTATCGCTTACTTGTCATACATCTATTCAATACTTCTGCAATATCAAATGAGCAAGAACACTGTTGTTCTGAATTTGGCTTTAAGCACGAGATCGCAATGTGATATTGCTTTGATGATATTAAAGTGATCAAAAATGAAAATTCTGTCATTAATTGCTCACCCTCATGCCGTTCCAAATGTGTAAGATCTTTGTTCCTCAGATATCGTTAAAATAGTCCATGTGACATTAGTGGTTCAGCCGTAATGTTATGAAGCTACTTTGTGTACGAAGAAAACAAAATTAATGAAGACTGTTTCAGAAGAGGAAAAGTTGCTGAATAAAGTCATCATTTTTGTTTTCTTTGCACACAAAAAATATTCTCGTTGCCTTATAATAGAGGTCTGCGCGGAACTGTTTTTTTAGTCCCACTCCCGCCAGCCCCTGCGAGGTTTTATTCCGCACCCACCCGCTCCCGCGATATATTCACTGTTTGTTCACCCGTTGTCCGCTTTGAATAATTTTATTCCCGACCCGACCATTCACGGAAAATTTAGATCTCGTTTCCAGAATCTCGCATTTAAATTTCCACTACTGAAAGAAAGAGAGATAGGCTAACAAATAAAAGTTTAGTCTGCACAAAATTGTATTTGTTATTTTATTCGTCTTGTCAAGAGTCTTGAATTTATTGACAGCAAAATGTTAAACGAATTTTGTTTAACATTTTGCTGCCAACACAGTAGGAAAAAATGTGTTACAGAGAAAATAAAAATGTACAAAAATTGTATTCCTTATTTTTATTCGTCTTGTCAGGATACAATTTGTTTAGACTAACATTTAGCCTACAACACAATAGGAAAAAATGTCACAGAAGAAAACAAATGTAGGTTGTACAAAATAGCCTAATAGCTATTTTATTCGTCTTGTCAAAATACTAAATTCGTTTAACATCTTGCTGTTAACACAGTAGGAAAAGTGTCGCAGAGAAAAATAAATAAATTCGACAGTCTGTCATTTAAAATGATAGGCTAAGCATAATAAAAAATTTAAAAAAAAAACCCCAGTTGAACGTCCTTCAAGGACAGCGCATCCACACTTTGCTCCATCCTTATTCTGCTCTGTCACTCATCGACAACCTGCTTGTTCTGTCTGACAGCTGTATATTTACCACTGGTAGGCTAGCGGCTAGCCTGCTCTGAGCATCGTTATGCACATGCTGCACACAAACCCCGCAAATAAAAGGAATCACTGTTCATGCATGCATAACAGTCCTGAGTGTGCAGGCTGTACCGGTGCTCGATAAGAATAAAGCGCAGATAGGCTGTTCTGAAAGGACGTCGGGAATGGAATATTGTTAGACTGCCTGCTCCCGTTCAAATTGCACTAGAGTTACTGACCGCTACTGCGTTTTATTCAGGAATTTAATCCTGCGTCGCAAGAAATCTGGTCAGGTACCGTGGCTATGCAGACCTCTACCTTATAACATTACAGTTGAACCACTGATGTCACATGGACTATTGTAACAATGTCTTTACTACCTTTCTGGGCCTTGAATGTGTTAGTTGCATTGCTGTCTATGCAGGGTCAAAAAGCTCTCGGATTTCATCAAAAATATCTTAATTTGTGTTCCGAAGATGAACAAAGTTCTTACTGGTTTGGAACGACGTGGGTGAGTAATTAATGACAGAATTTTAGTTTTTTGGTTGAACTATCCCTTTAAGTAACTTAATAGACCCAATATTACCATTTACTTACAAACAGAGTTCCAAAAGAAGTCAAAGCAGAATTAACCATTGCATGTCTCCAACCAACACAATGTTGTGGTGTTTTGTTCCTTAAAGTGCCCCTATTATGGATTTTTGAAAATTACCTTTCATGCAGTCTGTAACACAGCTCTAAGTGAATGAAAACATCCTGCAAAGTTTTAAATCTGAAAGTGCACCGTATATAAAGTTATTGTCTCTCAAAAGAAAGAGTTGACTCTGAATCATTGAAACGAGTCGTTTTTAAAATGAATCCCAAGCCGTTTCATGTTGACGTCAACATGAAACATTAGCATATTGTCTGCCCACTAGTTGGTCTTTTCGCGTTGGTCTGAATGAAAATGCAAATTCATTCTTTGCCACTAGGTGCCGCTATTGGAGCGGTAAAATTGCGGTTTTCTCCGATAACGCTATACACAAAGCAGCACTTCGCTCACAAACGCTGTTTTATCAGGCATTACAGGCATGATGAAATGGAAATGAGACCAATCACCGCAGATTAACGTAACACAAAGGAGGGGTTTGGAAAAATGAATCATTGAGCGAATCTTTTGGGAGTCGCTGAGCAAGTAAGGTAAAAATAAATGCATATTATAAGACAATGAAAGTGTTTTTTGACCTTGCATGCATGTCAACCTGTTGTTGGAGACTCCCAAAACCAAAATATAAATCTTTCATTACCCATATAGGGGCACTTTAATGATTGTTTTTGAATTAATCAGTTAAATTACTGATTCAATTAGCATGTTTTCTTTCACACCCATTTGCTGATTACTACCAAAAATCAGTTTAATGAAATAACCAATTTTACCGGTTTTACTTTTTTTTTTTTTTTTTTCCAGATTATTTCCTGGTGATTTCAAAACATAAAAATCCACACATTCCACTTAAGTATTCTATTTATTATGATAGTTGTGATGTTAAAGCATTAAAAATCCCAGTGTATGCCAAAATGTCAGCAGGAAACTTGTACATACTCTAACGTTTACAGTTTCTGTAACTAGTTTCTACCACTTCTTCGGCTGCATGAGATGAGAACACATTTTTATAATTTCTTGGGTCAGGAAAGAGTCAGAGTGTATGACATATTTCCTCCTCCCCTAAAGCGAAACACCCGCTCTGGCTGAATGTGCTTAAATCTGCAGAAAGGACGCATTCATGTTACATATCACATATTACACAGCTCTGCTAGAATCAGCACAAACCACTGCTTTATATGTTCTAGCAGGAGAAGGGAAACATTGTGCACTTCAATAAGCTGAAAGAGCACAGGTTTAGGTGTTTACATGCCGGGCAAAATCAGGGTAATGGGCAAAAAGCTGTCGATAAGTTTATTCCTAAGCCATTTAAGACCATATGGCAATCAAGTAAAAGCCCAATAAAGGAAAATGCATTTACATGACCACACCTGTTGTCAGCTTAATAAGCGTAATCGGTTTAAGAATGTGAATGTCAACACTTGTCAAGCATGGGGAAAACAAATGCAACAATAAAGGAGGAAAAGAAATAAAACAATAAATATTTATTTATTAGTTAGTTTGCTCAAGCATGTTGCTAAATACTGTCATCAATATATAAGTTATATATATAAGTTTATGGAATATAAGTTTATATATATATAAGTTTATATTAATATAAGTTTAAGTTATATTAATATAAGTTTTCAGTGAACTTTCAAAATTTGCTTTGCAAATGAAAATATACAGTTACTACGGTTTTGTTCATTTCTGTTCATTTACTTGTTTGTTTTTTGTTTTTTTACCAAATGTGATTTGTCAACGCCGATAGCCTCGTGACAGCACCCTTGACATGGACATCTTGGGTTTGAGTCCTGGCTCGTGGATTTTTCCCAATCCTTACTTGTATCCAGGGGTGTCCAAACCTTCACCTAAAGGGCCAGCATCCTGCAGAGTTTAGCTCGTATCAGCTTCTAAACACTTGCCAGGAAATTTCTATTGAGTCTGAAAATCTGATTCAGATGTGTTTAAATAAGCAGGGATATGATACGGATTTCCTTATTTTCCGACCTCTGAGGGAAGACCCATGTGATTCGCGTTGATCAAGCGGCAACCTCCCGCGCTCTCTCGTGAAGCCAACACGGATGTGATTAAAACTGCAATTCATCGACTGGCCGCTAGAGGCTGGCTCCAAAAGGGAGTCAGTCCCATATACTCCCCATGTTAAAATGCCCAACTTTACAGCAGACAAAAATATGTTTACAGCCTGGTACAAAAAGTGGTTTTGGTCTATATAGCTAATTTTGCCCTTCATGACAACTGTGAGGGGGTGATTTTTTTTTTTTTTTTACTCATCCGTTTAAATTATATTAAGCCTTAAAGTTCTGCATAATTAAGGGCGTGGCCACTTGAGTGACAGGTGGATTGCCGCTGCTGTCACCACTGAGCTAAGTGGGCGTGGTTTCAGCAACCAGCTCCCGCCTCTTTGCCCATTTTCGATTATCCAGGAGTGACGTGTGGTGACGCGCTGCCAAGATGGCAATGGGCGGCTCTGCCTACTTTAAGCTTCAAAAACCATAGAGATATATACGTAGATGCCTCATTAGCGACTGTTTCTATGGGCCGCTATACGTCATTCACCATAGTAATCACTGAATATTCGAAAGATGCCACAATCCTGCACAACCGATGGTCTGCGAACCTGCATGGTTACTGCATGATGATTGAAATCGCGCAAATGGCCTTGAGCTATTACCTAAATAAACTGCGAAAAGATTGTTTTCTAAAACATCATGGACAGATTGGTCCTGAGTGCGCTGTACGAGCTCGCGGCGCCATCTGCAGGACAGTTAAAAGCGTTCAAATGATTCAAAGCGCGAATAGAATCAGCGCTGAAACGTGTTACTCGACCCGGTGACTTTTTATGAATGTCGGTGAGAATTTGAGATTGCTAGTGCTATCATAAAACTCCCAACGGTTGTGATGTAATTATATAACTGGCTGTAGTCTGACGCGCTACATGTCTGATGTTACAGTACTGTTTTTAGTTTCGATTCACTGTTAGTGCTAGCTGTGCTGCGTTTAGTTTGAGCTTCTTTAATTTGCATTTAGGAACGCAACATTCGTCATTAGAAACGTTTATAAATCTGTTGTTGTTTACAAAGAGAAGTTTCAGTGTCACAATCCTTCAGAAATCATTCTAATATGCTGATTTGCTGCTCAAGAAACATTTCTCATTATTATCAATGTTAAAAACAGTTTTGCAGCTTAATATTTTTGTGGAAACAATGATACCACTCAAACATTTGTATAAGATTTTAAAAAGAGAGGGAAATTAATAATTTTATTCATGCATGAAAGTGATAAAAAAGTGAGTGAAGACATTTAAAATGATTTCTATTTAATAAATGCATTAACAAATTTAATTAATATATTTGATAAATGCAAATAAATGCTGTTCATTAAACTTTATATTTATCAAAAAATCCTGAAAAATAAAGTGTATCACCATTTCCACACAAAATATGAAGCAGCAAAATTGTTTTCAACATTGATAATAATCAGAAATGTTTCTTGATTTCTAAAAGATCATGCGACACTGAAAACTGGAGTAATGATGAAGAAAATTCTGCTTTGCATCACAGGAATAAAATTACATTTTATAATATATTAAAACTGAAAACTTTTTTTTTATTTGTAATTATATTTCACAATATTGCTGTTTTTTTGTTTTTTACTTTAATCAAATAAATTCAGCCTTGATGAGCAGAAGATATTTATTTCAGAATCATTAATTGTAATGTTTCCAAACATTTGGCAGGTACTTTAATAATAATAACAATTCTATTTACTATATACTTTACTATAATATATTATAGTACTTTATTATAATATATTATATTATCGTGATTAAGTGCTGCTTTTTATTTTTTTACAGGACAATAGTATGTATTCTTTCAGTATAAGATATATCTTTTAATGTGCTAAAAATGTATATTTTTAATAAGTGCTGGGGGCGTGGCTTGGGGTGTGGTCAGATTTTCCTTCTTTTTTTGTCTCTAGCTGATCACATGCCTGATTAAGGTTGGAGCTAAACTCCTCTGTATCTCCATAATCAGCACAGATTTGCCTAAAATTACCATTGTTTGGCAAAGAATTAATTTACATACAGTGGGGCAAAAAAGTATTTAGTCAGCCACCAATTGTGCAAGTTCTCCCACTTAAAAAGATGAGAGAGGCCTGTAATTTTCATCATAGGTATACCTCAACTATGAGAGACAAAATGAGAAAAAAATCCAGAAAATCACATTGTAGGATTTTTAAAGAATTTATTTGCAAATTATGGTGGAAAATAAGTATTTGGTCCATAACAAAATTTCATCTCAATACTTTGATATATACCCTTTGTTGGCAATGACAGAGGTCAAACTGTAAGTCTTCACAAGGTTTTCACACACTGTTGCTGGTATTTTGGCCCATTCCTCCATGCAGATCTCCTCTAGAGCAGTAATGTTTTGGGGCTGTCGCTGGGCAACACGGACTTTCAACTCCCTCCAAAGATTTTCGATGGGGTTGAGATCTGGAGACTGGCTAGGCCACTCCAGGACCTTGAAATGCTTCTTACGAAGCCACTCCTTCGTTGCCCGGGCGGTGTGTTTGGGATCATTGTCATGCTGAAAGACCCAGCCACGTTTCATCTTCAATGCCCTTGCTGATGGAAGGAGGTTTTCACTCAAAATCTCACGATACATGGCCCCGTTCATTCTTTCGTTTACACGGATCAGTCGTCCTGGTCCCTTTGCAGAAAAACAACCCCAAAGCATGATGTTTCCACCCCCATGCTTCACAGTAGGTATGGTGTTCTTTGGATGCAACTCAGCATTCTTTCTCCTCCAAACACGACAAGTTGAGTTTTTACCAAAAAGTTCTATTTTGGTTTCATCATTCTCCAAATGCTCTCTAGCATACTTCAGTCGGGCCCGGACATGTACTGGCTTAAGCAGGGGGACACGTCTGGCACTGCAGGATTTGAGTCCCTGGTAGGCCCAATGTGTGTTACTGATGGTAGCCTTTGTTACTTTGGTCCCAGCTCTCTGCAGGTCATTCACTATGTCCCCCCGTGTGGTTCTGGGATTTTTGCTCACAGTTCTTGTGATCATTTTGACCCCACGGGGTGAGATCTTGCGTGGAGCCCCAGATCGAGGGAGATTATCAGTGGTCTTGTATGTCTTCCATTTTCTAATAATTGCTCCCACAGTTGATTTCTTCACACCAAGCTGCTTACCTATTGCAGATTCAGTCTTCCCAGCCTGGTGCAGGTCTACAATTTTGTTTCTGGTGTCCTTTGACAGCTCTTTGGTCTTGGCCATGGTGGAGTTTGGAGTTGGACTGTTTGAGGTTGTGGACAGGTGTCTTTTATACTGATATCGAGTTCAAACAGATGCCATTAATACAGGTGACGAGTGGAGGACAGAGGAGCCTCTTAAAGAAGAAGTTACAGGTCTGTGAGAGCCAGAAATCTTGCTTGTTTGTAGGTGATCAAATACTTATTTTACCGAGGAATTTACCAATTAATTCTTTAAAAATCCTACAATGTGATTTTCTGGATTTTTTTTTCTCATTTTGTCTCTCATAGTTGAGGTATACCTATGATGAAAATTACAGGCCTCTCTCATCTTTTTAAGTGGGTTGAACTTGCACAATTAGTGGCTGACTAAATACTTTTTTGCCCCACTGTAATTACTTATTACAAGCATTTTATTATGTAAGCCTTATGTTCCACCTCAAATGACAATATATTTATAGTAATGTTAATATTTAGCCAGTCCCTGAACCCATTTAAATGGCTTGAGTATGCAGAACATTCACAGCTTTCTGGATTGAATGCCCCCGATACACAGCCTGACAGTGACAAAGCCAGTATATATATATATATATATATATATATATATATATATATATATATATATATATATATGTATATATATATATATATATATATATATATATATAAATCAGTCCTGTAAGACACCACTTAGTCAATCAAATTACAGGACTGAAACAGTTATATAATGACAAACGTTTCCCAAAAGTTTTTCCAAGTTACTTTTCAGTTAGCCTTCATGAGTCAGTTTTAAAAAGATAAGCACCACCAATTTAGATCAGTCTTTCAATTTAAAAAATGACATTAAAATTACATTTGACAGGTATGGAATGCTTTTCAACCCTGACATTGAGATTTCCCAGTAAGTTTTTAAAAGTTATAGAAGTAGTTTTTTAGCTCTATTCACTTCTATCCATTAATTACCTTTCATCCACCTGAAAGATCAGCACACAGACTGATCTGGGATCTGCTCTCAGGACTGCAGTACAGGTAGAGGTGACAAATGTTAAACACAAAGACTGACTTGGGATGTGCTCTTAGGCCTGTGAGTGACTCCACCAGCTGGCAAACAGTACGAATCGTGTTTGTTGTGTGAAGAGACTCTGCAATGTGTATGTGAGGGTGTGTGTGTGTGTGTGTGTGTGGGTGGGTGTGTGAGAGTGTGTGATCTCCAGTGGGGACGGAAATGAGACAGCAGTGTGTGGGGGATGAACAGAGACGCCTTCTCCACAGCTAATTAACTTCATGCTTGACGGCTTTGGTGGATTCACAAAGTTCTGAGAGCGAGAGAAAGAGAAGATTTACCTCACATTCAACAGATGAGATTGCCATAAAATGTCTAGACAAGAAAACACTGGAAAGAAGAGAGTGGTGCATGAAACTAATTGAGCGAATTAATAAATTATCTACTGGGACACTTGTGTTTTAATAGAAATTTCAGCATGTTTATGAGCTGATAATTAATGCAGCCAGATTCATAGAATTTCCACTTATAAATATATATTTATTTATATTATGTACAAGCTACATCAATCCTTTTCTTTATAGTTCTTAGCCATTGGACTGATGGCTGTGTTTTCTATTTGTCTGTGTGTGTGTATCTCAACACAGATCGACAAGACAGATGACAAGTCTCTGGAGGAACGAGGGCGCATCATGATCTCTCTGAAGTACAGCTCTCAGAAGTGTGGCTTAGTGGTGGGCATCATCCGCTGTGCCCATCTCGCTGCCATGGATGCCAATGGCTTCTCTGACCCCTATGTTAAAACGTAAGTTTTTCCTGTACCAAAAGCACAGTTCAGCTGTTCATGTGCAGGAATACTAAAATAATCAGAATTCACATAATTTGCTTCAGTGAATGTTTCATGTGGAACAGAAGATCCAAGCATATAAGAGTACGTGAATGGACTACTTGCACTGAGCCTCGTGACGCACTTCCGTTTTGAAATATTACGGCTCAGTTATTTCCGGTTATGTATATTTTCAGTGTGCTGTAATCATCTAGTTGACCTAAACGCCTAATAAAATGAGAGTTCGCAGGATGATTTCATGAAATCCAGATATTTTCAGAGACAGGAGAAGACATATTCTGATGATTACTGTGTACAGAATTTTCCAAACTCAACGGAACGTGAAGTTTTAATCCAACATAAACCGATCTGAGAAAGCGGTGGCTGGTAATCAGACGTGATTGTTTCACCACAGGGTGTCAGTGCTCTAAACTAGTAGCCTAATCGCAACGCTGCAGTGTTTATGAGATCTGATGAAGAATGAACCTTTATTTATCTGTATATTAAATATGTTAATCACTATTCTGTCATCATTTCACTGTATGTAGCCTAATGCCAAAATATGAATATTCAAAGTAGTCGCACTGTCAACGTGTTTCCGTTAAAATGTATTTAAATGTTTAACATCGTTAAATAAGGCAGTTACCGCACATTCATTCAGCCATTTTAAACACTGGAATAAGCAGTAGGGGCTCGGAATACGCACACAAACAATACAAATTAGCCATGGTTTTACTACAAATAAAACCAAAAATTGCAATTGAAGTTAAACCATATAACCACAAATTAACTCAGGTTTTACTACACTGACTATAGTTTAACTATGGTAGGCTATTTGTAGTAAAAGTGTTGTTATACAAATGTAAAAATGGAAAAGCATGGCACTTTTACTATAGTAAAACCATGGTTAATATTTGTACGGTTGTTTATCAGTCAAATTGTGGGGAATTTATTTATTATTCAGAATGCACATTTGGAAGGTAAATATATTTATAGAAACATTTCAGCAGGTTTAAGATAATTCAATGTTAACGCAGAGAATATGATTAATTGTTTTTTTAAAGAAATGCCAGCCCTAAAATGTAGTAATTATCTGCGTTCTCATGAGAAACTGTCTGTATGCCGGTGCGCTGAACGCTAACCGGAAACTCCCAAGCTGTAATAAGTAGAACATGGAAGTAGTTGTGCAAGTAGTCCATTACAGATATCAAAGGAAATCCTGCTTCCTGTTGCTGAATATAGTAAAGTTAGTTGACTCAAATCTGTGGTATAACAATAAGACAGGATCTTTTTATGCATTGAAGTTAGAATACATAAGTGTTTTTGTCAAAATTGCAAATAATATGTGAGAGATTTTCCCTACATAAATTAGATGCACCACAGAAAATGGAAGTAATGGTAGATGTTATGTTGAGTTCATTGGCATTAACATGACAAAAACTTGTTCATGTAAAAAAAAATGAAACCTATGCACAGACATCGTTCAAAAAAGTTCAATTATGCACAGACAAATCATTCAAAAAAGATCACTTATGCACCGACAAATCGTTCAAAAAATGGGGTGAATTTTTATTTCAAGTTGACTTTAAAGTGCTGATCTGAGGGTAGAGTATCTTGTTGGGTGAACACCAGAAGGTTGTAGGTTTGAACGCAGGTTATGTGCAAAAAAACTTCATTATTCTGTTTTTGTTTCATTTAAAGGGGTCATGAACTCAGAAACCAAAATTCCTTTGATCTTTTGACATATAAGAGGTCACTGTACTATAAAAACATCCTGTAAGTTTCAGAACTCAAAACTTCTGCGTTAATCTAAAAACAGCTTATATTAAAGCCAGTCTGCCACAACAACAGCTTGTGTAATGTACAACTCTATGATATAATAGTGTGGATAAGCGCTGCCTCCGCAGAGTAAGATCAACGCCTGCTTCTACATCACTGCCTGTTTAGCCCCGGCCACCGATTTGTGCACGTAGTGTTTACGAGAGTGGCGAACGCACAGGTCTACGCAGAAACCAAACGATAAAGACGCTCCAAAGACAAGACGCTGTGCAGTGTAAAGTTGGGGAAAAACAGAACAGAAAATAGCCTATTACTTAAGTTATGTTTTTTGATGTAAAAATCTTGCTAACATTAAAAGTGGACCTCAGAAAACAGTACAAAATTATTTTTAAAAAAAGGCTGTTCATGACCCCTTTAATATAGATGCTTTCAAAAGAGCTTCCAAAGATGAACATAACTGATGTTCATTGCATATGCAAATTGATATCAAAAACTTTCTTCTTCTTTTCACTAACATTTGGATATTAAAATCGATTAAAATGCATACAATAAAAAGAACTAAGTAAGTTAGCTGATTACTTTCAAAGTTCTTAGATATCGTTGTCGGTTCGTACTGCTGTTAACGCAAGACAAGCAGATGCAATGAGACTTGTTTTCCGGTCATGCGACATTCCACATCAAGCCTATCCCACAGGAATGAGGTTTGAGCTTTTGAGCAAGGCACTTAACCCCAAATATCTAAGGGATTATCTCTGCAATAAATGCACAATTAAATCACTGTGGATAAATCCTTTGCTAAATGGTTTACCTACAATGTTGGATGTATGTATGGGCACATATGTGTTTGTAAGGAAATCCTTAGCACATCCATTCATCCTGCCAAACACAAGCATCTAAACCATTAGTCAACGCTTAATATCAAAGCAGTTTTGTCATAAGCTTAGAATTGTGTCTTTGATAGGGAGAAATGCAAATGCATGTGTATTTTGAGGACTGGAATGTGTTGGGGGAAATGAAGCAGTGATCTCTGCGTCAGCACACAGAGGGGATTAGAGCTCTCAACTCCCTCGCTTCCTGAATCCAACGATTTATAGAGGGATTACAGCAGTGGGGCACTATGATTTTGTTTCTTACATGTACAAACATTGGTCAATTTAACCAGCCTGGTTCTGACTCTACAAAAGCTTTTAATACTAAATTATTCATTCGTCGTTTCAACAAACAGTGCAAATCTTGTGCATTTGTGTTATTAGTTTGTCTCCATCTGCAATTTTCAGATCATTCTGTCATTCCTGTTTTTCTTGCGTATCTATGCACAGAGCAGTTTTCAAAGATTGATATCAATTCAATTCATGTTTATTTGTATAGCGCTTTTCACAATACAAATCGTTGGAAAGCGCTGTACAGAAAATTAAGTTTCTACAATATATTTAGACTATGTCAGTTAATGTACATATGGCAGAAATGTATGAAAAATCAATTAAAGACGTATCACTTGATGTTCTCCTTTCTGGGAAGTAAATGAAATTGATTTTTCATTCATTTTAAACTACAGGTGCATTTAGTCACTAGAAAAGCTGAATAAAATAGTTGTCCAGCAGCATCATTACAGGAGCAAATGTCATTCCCTGTCAAGAGAGCTCCAGGGAGACTGTTACAATTCAAGGGGAATGAGCCTTTTACAAGTTTCACTTTTACTTTAAATGTCTACTGTCATTTCTGTGCCATCCTGAACAAGACACTGTTTGATTCATTCGGTTTTTTACTCTATTATTCAACGAATTCTGGTCGATTCGTAGATGGATAAAAATAAAGAATGCCATTCTACATAAATACCTAGGGAAATTATATTATTGCCTTTACAAAAGACACAGGCTGTGATTATTAGGCTGCTGGGTTCACTGCCTGGATCTTCTTTAATCAGTCTGTTGGCTGTCTGTTTGGCTGGTGGTCTTTGTAAAAGAGCAAGGGAACCTCATTAAGAGGACTTGCAGGAGTAGAGCTGCAATGAGACATTTAATGACCTCGAAGTCAGCAGACAAGTGAAGTGAGGTTGATTAATCTTTATTTTTTATTTTTTTTAAGAATTTTTAAAGAATGCTCCAAGAGCAAATGGTGGCAATGAACCTTGTTTATCCTTTCATGGCTGTTTCTTTCAGCCCTCCATATTTCATATACAGGAGCTGCAATGCCCTCTGGTGGACATACTGACTTGTTGCATACAACAACACTATTCTGCATTTGTTTCAAATGTGCTCCCAGTTTTACTGCCTTTGCTAAGGTGCAATTATTTCAGAATTATTCATGTGCCAGAAAGAAGTCAACTTAAACTTTAGTGAAAAATGAAACTAAATGCATCTTTTTTTCTCTCTCTATATCACCAATGTATTTCAGGTATCTCAAGCCAGATGAGAACAAAAAATCAAAGCACAAGACAGCTGTCAAAAAGAAGACCCTCAACCCTGAATTCAATGAAGTAAGATTAACCTGACCAATGCCTGATTTACAGACTCTGTACCTCACTTTGTTTTTATAAATGCTAATTCCATTCTCTCTATAACAGGAGTTTTTCTATGAGATCAAGTACGCTGACCTCAGCAAAAAGACCCTGGAGGTGACCGTTTGGGACTATGACATTGGCAAATCCAATGATTTCATTGGTAGGAACTATTTACACGTTTAAATCTGTTTTTATATATCTTTATTTTTTATTATTATTTTAGATTTTATTATTAGGCTATAATTTTCATTTCTACTGTTTGCATTAAGATCTGTCATAAAATTTTACATGAACCCATACAAAATCATTTTACATTTCTTGTTGTAACTGTATAATTTTTTACATTGTTTTATCAAATTATTCATAAACAAAAATGAATAATTTTTTTGCAAAGAACATTTAATGTAATTGTCTAATATAATAATTTACTATAATTAGACCGAAAACTCCAAGACAGCAACAAATTATTTTGCTATAAACAATTACATGAAAGAGAAACTACCAGGAAAAACATTACTGTTTTTTGCTGACTGATGTCATGATAATGTAATTAAGACTATCACAAACCATTCTTGCAATTTTGACAAAACCCTGTAACCCAGCTGTCAGATTAAAAAGCTGAATTAACAACCAAATATAACAGAAAACCAAACGTTTAAGTTTGGAAAAAATGTGTACATTATCAAAAGATGTAAGATGTTGACCCAACTGACCCTTTGCAAAAAGACCCACCCCTCTTTGTTGCTATGTCCAACAAGCCATGGCGCTCTCACACCATACATTCTCACACAGTAAAAAAACAAAACAAAAAAACATTGTGGAGTAAAGAGGAAACTGACAACATGCCGACAGACAAGTCAGCAAGTTGCTTTTGGTATGAAACAAGGTCTCAGCTTTCAAATGTTGTCATTTTATAAGAAATTCAAACAATAAATACCATTTTGTGGCTCTTTAATGTGTTGTGACAGATCGCTGTAGCGTGTGTTAAGTGGCAAATGAACTGATCATCTAGGGTGACCAGATTTTGCAAGATACGGGACGAGGTGGTGACATATGACCACGATATGAGAAATTTTATTTCATGATATCTAAATTTTATATATATATATATATATATATATATATATATATATATATATATATATATATATATATATATATATATATATATATATATATATATATACAAACACACACACACCTGTACATAGTTACTTTTTATGCAAAAATAAAGAAGCAAATTACAAACCATAAGACAAATACAATAGATACAAATTAAATATTAAATACACTTGTTTTTCTAATACAGTAGGTTTAACACGTATACATGTATTTAACATCTTTTGTTGTTTGATTAACATTAATGAGACAGACAGGTATTTAATTAGGCTGCTGTCCCTTTAAGACTGAATTAATGTAATATACCAGTCTGATCTCACGGCAATTCGTACATATTTTACAAGGTAGCTAATTTGTACGAATTCGTACGACCTCACTCGTACAAATTCATACGATTTTTGCCAAATAGTACGTATTTTACGAGTTGCCAATTCGTATGAATTTGTATGAATGACCTACACCTAACCCCGCCACTAAACCTACCCCTCACTGGGGTTTAGACAAATCGTACGAGTGAGGTCGTACGAATTAGCCACCTTGTAAAATACGTACGAATTGGTCGTGAGATAGCGTTGAATATACTGACACATATTCGGTTTTCACCCACCTGTTTACGTTCACTTAAGCCATAACCGACTGTATTTATGTGAGATACTCCACACGATGGACATTTTGAAAACTGTGTGTGTATTTGACAATTAAGGTGCAAGGAGAACTGATCGCGCTTCTGTTGTGTCATTCTGCATGAGTCCGCCTATCCCGCCTTCACTTACTGCAAGTTAATCGATAACGAATTGTGATTGGATGGTAATTTTGTTCTACGACAAGCTTAGTTACTTTTAATTAGACTGTTCTCACATGACAGAACACTTCTACTACTCGCTCTGATCACCCAGTAGTAAAGAAATTTTGAAATATGGGACAAAACATCATTTTTTCTAAATAAGTCGGGACACTAAAAATAGAGCTGAAATTCGGGACTGTCCCGGGAAAAACAGGACGTCTGGTCACCAGTGTTAATTTTGACAGGCATTTTTGATTTAGTCTTAGTCTTTATCTTGAGACGAAAATGCTTAATGCTAATAGTCACATTTTAGTCATTTGAGTCTTTCATAGTTTTAGTCTAGTTTTAGTCGACGAAAAGTCATTGCATTTTTGTCAACTTTTAGTCATTACTTTTAATCATTACATTTAGTCAAACTGCAGTTACCAACATTTATTTTGGTAGCTATCTAATAGTCTTCAAACAAAAATAGTCATTAATTCTTCTCTCTTTAAACCAAATCAATTAAGCTTATGAGAAATTTGAATCAAGGATTGAATTTGGAAAAACTGGAATAAATGACAATTTTCATTTTTGGGTAGAGATACAAATTAAACTAATTTTTCAGATACAGTAGGTTGACTTAACATGTATACATTTATTTAACATCTTTTGTTGGTTGACATTGACACAGATAGGTATTTAATTAGAAATGCATTCCTTTTAAGACAGAAGACATGCATGTAATAGATACACATTCAGTTTAACCCACCTGTTTACGTCCACTTAAGCCATAACTGACTGTATTTACGTGAGATACTCTACACGATGGACATTTGGACTGCTGTGTGTGTATTTGAGCACCGAGAACTGATCGCACGCTGTGTGAGAACTGAAGAAGTGGAGCGTGCGTGCGGTGTTGTCAATTTAGCAATTTTGTAGCTAGATTTAGCAACTTTTCAGACTACCCTAGCAACTTTTTCTTCCAAAAGCACCTAGCAACAAATTTAGCTATTTTTAAAATTTATTTGGCAACTTTTAGCAACTTTTGATAAGTGACTTTAACAATAAGAGGGACACTTTTTTTTCATCTAAATTACACAAAAAGAAGAAACCAAAATGAATTAAATTAGCTGGTATTTGCAATTGTTCAATTTAATAACTAAAATATAACTATATAATATAACTAAATATTTTAATAATTAAGTAAATGTTCATTTATGAAACACCCTTGTTAGTAGCTTGCACCTGTGATTGTTGATCAGTTAGTACACTGTAAAAAAATAAATAGAAAAATGGAAATGTTAGTAATTTTCCAGGACATTATCCATTATCCGTTATACAATGCGTTATTTAAATTACAGGGAAAACACCTGTAAAAAATCAATACGGAAAATTCCTTCACATTAAAAAGTAGATTGTGCCCTATTTTTTACAGACTTTTAGATTGTAGCATACTAACTAACTACCAATACACTGCTTAAAACTGTAATTGTTCAGAATGTATACTTTTACTAGTTTACTAACTAATAATAATAATAAACTTAAATTGTAATTGTACAAAAATGTGTAAGTATTCAATAATTCAATGTTGTATTTAAAAATAATTTTATATTTTAATATTATTTTATGCATTTATATTATTTTACGAACAAATATAAATGAACATATATAAAATATATTTTTTTGCTGAGATTCGATGTAGTGACACAATTTTGCGTCATGATTACATAATGACGTCATCACGCAATGACATCACAATGCCATTTAGCAACTTTTAGCAACAAATCAACCTTCCTTTAGCAACTTCCCCCGAAAATTAGTTGGCAACACTGCGTGCGCGAGAGACAGCACTTCTATCAGCGTGATTCCGCCTCTCCCGCCTTCACTAACTTTGTTAATCGACAACGAATTGTGATTCCCGGGAAAAACGGGACATCAGGTCACCCTATCTCTAACCTGAGGCCATTGTTTCAGATCGCTAGTTTGCGTTTTGCTAGCCTATCCGTCCACTGCGGCTGCCATACTGAGACTAGATATGCAAACACCCCTTATGATCCAATGACAGGGACGCACATTTTGAAAGACAAGACAGTTACCTTAGCTTATAGGATGTATTTTGAATGTCCCTTAGTCCTCAAATAACATTCTAGTCCCGTCTCGTCTTGTTAACGAAGAGGCGGCATTCATTTCGTCATAGTTTTTATCATCTGATATTAGTTTTAGCTCTTCAACGTCTCGTCTTAGTCACAGAAAAAATGTTTGTTAACGAATATTTTTCGTTTTCGTTGACGAAATTAACACTTCTGGTCACAAAATAAACATGAATGAACATCAGAGGGTATCTTGTTTCCACCGTTGAAAGATGTCAATACACACAATTTTTCAAATTCAAGTCCACCAATGTTAATCTACTACCATCTGGTTTGTTTGTCAGACAAAATGGCAGATTGGGCGTTATGATTGGTCAGATCACCTGTCAATCAAACTCCCTGCGAAGGGTCATCTGGGCAAGTTTTGTCAACTGGCCTGAAATTCTCTCCAGCAGGGCATCTATATAGTTGAGGCCTGAGCCCTATGGGGAACCATTTACCTGTGTTTTTTTTTTTTTTTTTTAGCTGTCTTAATGTTTTCACCCTTTCTCCAGGTGGAGTCTCTTTAGGTATTAATGCCAATGGCGAGAGGCTAAAACACTGGTTTGACTGTCTGAAAAACAAGGACAAGAAAATCGAGCGCTGGCACACATTAACCAATGAACTCCCTGGTTCAGGGTACAATGACTGAGAGGCTCTCTTTCCAGTGGATGCCCCGATGCCCGCCCCTTTCCTACATGATGTCCATGTAAAGCCCAGCAGCCGGTGATGGATGGATCAACACTCCAGCAGTCCACTGATTTAGAGATGGGTGCCAGTATCTGTTCCCACATAACACACCTGCTCTATCTCTTGTACTTTTTCTGGTGTTGAGCTTGCAGTCTGATTGTGTGGCTTGATGTGACTTTGGGCTTATATAAGGGTTTTTAATCACCCTGTGCTTGTACAGCCTCATTGAAAATGGAGAGATGTTGTTCCGACAGCCAACAAGAGATCAGTTCCTGTTTTCAGATATTTAACCACACTCTACTGCTCTCTTTCTCCATTCTCTTGAGGTTTTATGTGTATTCAAGAATCCTGTTTACAGAAATTAGCTGTCAGTAAATGTATCATTATGCGTGTGCATCATGGCAGCAAAGGGGCTCTGAAAATACACTTTCCAATACAATATTGTTTACAGTCCAAACCCTTTCTGATGCCTATCTTAAGGCCAGGGTATAAACTACACAATTGTATTTTACAGACAGATGATTGTGAAGATTATATCGGTTGATGGAAGTTAAAGAATTGTTGTTCTTACAATATAAACTCCCAACAAATTTGTTAAAGAGTTTTTACTTGCCCCTTCTCCTAGTTTGTCTACTTAATGGAATGTAATTTACCTTTTAGTTTCAGTACTCTCACTGCAAATGAACAGTGTGCCATTGACATTAAGACAGCACACAGCAGAGATTCAATAGCCATTTTTATAGAGAGAAAACAGTTTACACGAGAACACACAAATGCAGAAAATGCTCTATTCTAGAAATTAATACTATGGATTGATTACTGATTTTTGGATTAAACACTGTGCCCAAGCCCAATTCATATATTGCATTAACATCTTTTACTCTAAAATTGTTCAGTCTGTAAATCAAAAAAAAAAAAAAAAAAAATGGACTGGACAAACTGTTGTTTTGAGATTTATAAATGGCATGTTTATCTTATTCTTCCTTTGAGCATTTTAAAGAAGACTAAATATATTTTTTTAAATACTGTTAAAGTCATTTAACATGTTTATTTTAATTTTGTGGCATTAAATTATAACCAGTGTATTATTTTAACCTTTCTGTGTTATTGCATATTTAGCATGCCGTCGTTGGTTATCGTAAATATTATTACTGTACATTTAAGTTATGTTTTTTTTTTCTCCATTACCAGATTTTATTCAAGTAAACTCTAGGTTGGAGATAAGACTTCAGATGTTGGCCATTTATTAAACACATTGAAACTCCAAGGAGAACTGTCTACAGCCCTACGATGTATGTTCACCAACTGAGAAACCTTATCTCTCCTGACAGTTCATTGTGCAAGCCACTCCTGTGACATTTTTGTAATCTTTTTGCTTTTGTACACAAACTCTATGGCATAAAAATGCATGCAATGTTCTTGGGCTGTCATTAAAATAACTTTGCTGAATGTTTGATACTGCTGTTCTCCTCTGTAAAAAAGAGAGTTCCTGCTCTTGGATGCTACAGGAATGTCAGCCTTCCTTCTCGGACCGTTTTTGTACTTTTGAATGCTATCGCATTGCCCGTCAGTTTGCCCTATTGACTGGACATGTGACTGCATGTTACAAAAAAATAAATCTAGTCTTGTTTTGATCATTTTAACTCTCAGGCAATTGTTTGCATATGATAGTGGTTCTCTGATGAAGTCAATATATTTCTTCTCCTGGTTCATCTTAATCTTGCACCGAATGGCCGAATTATCGTGCCTTTTCTTTTGTAACAGTGTGTTTTTCCACCACTCACTTTACAGAGATTGAAATTAGCTTTTAATATGGAAACAATACAGTACATATGGCATAGTTATATTCTTGTCTGTGTTACACTGGTAAAATATTGTCTCTTGGAATATGCCTCTTAAAGACAAATTATGGGTATCCTTACACTGTGTGATAGTGCCGTTGATGGCATGGGTGCAAGGCTGAGGTGAAGGATGCATGTATAACTTCAGATTCTGGCATCTGGTAGTGTTAAACATTCAGACAAAAAAAGAAACCTATTGGCTTTGTTTGCTGCCTCACTCATTATACATCTTAAATTGCTTGTGCATTCTTTGTTTATTTAAACCATATTATAAGATCTTTAACACGTGTTTTGTTATCCATGTTCATTTTTGTGCACATCATGTTTATGTTGTTAAAGGCCACCTGAAGTGAAAATATTGTAGAAATATAATGAACCACTGAAAGCATTAAGGGTTTAATTATAAAGTCATTATCAAGTGCTGTCAGACACCAGAATCTGTTGTTTACTTTAATTTTTGTCCAATTCCAAAACTGTTCAAGTATTATATATAGAGTGTTTTTTTACTATGGCGAATGATATTTGCTATTTACATGTTCAGAACTGGAAACCCATATCAAATAAAGTAGAAAAATAAGATTTCACCTCTTTTTGTCTTGGACATTAATATCAAACTGGAAGAAAACTGTGCCCTTGGAACTCTGCTTAAAAAAAAAAAAAAGAATATTGAATAAAAATGATTTTAAAAATAATGTTAGGAATCTTTATTGTTTCATTAACCTATTTTAATTGTGCCAAAAACATCTAAAAAAAAAGTTTATGTCAACTTCTTCCTCCATTCTTTCTATAATAATGCTTTTAAAAACATTTTATGATCTGGAAAAACTAATGACAAAGAACTTTGAACTCTCTTAAAAGTACAGACACCTGCTGTTCCTTCTGGGCTTCCTGCCATCTGTGGCCTGGTTCAGCCAGTGAGCCTAATAACTCAACAGCTCCACCATGTGTTGTAATCCTAGTCTCTGAGCATCATCTATAGGCCTGTTGTTGAACCTGTCTCTTTGCTGTCATTTCAGAAAAGATTCAAATAAAATCGCTTTTAATACAGGTACAGTGATGCTTTTATATCCCTACAGATCCAAAAGTAAGGGTTGAAAAGAAGAGTGATGGAAAAGCAGTCAACAGTGCCTAGCATATGGGAACTGCCTTAAGACTACTAAAAAACCTAGCATGCGTCTTAAGTGTTTTGATAACTTGATATTATTCTGAAATACTGGCCAAAAAAATGTGTGTCCAAACTTTTGAGAGATAAACCACTGTTTTAAACCCTTTGTGTCCATACCTCAAGATCCGATCCATTGCGAATACAGAACTTCACCATTTCAGGTTGATCGGTACACACCGCCTAATAAACCAAATGAAGAAAGATGAGCCAGGCTTAGATGCTTATCATAGGAACAACATTTACTTCACATGTCTGAGAAACCCTCACCACATGTAAAGGAGTTCGACCGTGAGCATCAGAAACATTAAAACTGACTCCAGCCTTCTTCCACGCCTCCATCTGTTCTGTCTCTCCAAGGAATGCAAGACTGAAAAGCACAATCTATATTGAGGAGACTACAGTTATTGCTATCAAGGTTAACATGTTCATCAGGCAGACACCTATTATCAAGTGCCCTCTTTTGTGAAATTAACTTCTGTATAAAAACATAACCCCACTTACCAGCACATCTCAACCCCAAGTTCCTCTGTGGATTTTTCCAAACGTGCCCCTGCAGAAATTAACAGCTCCACCACCTCCAAACTCCTAGTGATTTAAAAGGTTAATCAGTAAACATGGGCATGCAACAGGGTTGGAAATTAACTGGAGATTAGGGCAAAAATATGACCCTGCACAATTTCTGTTGCGATTGAAGTGAAATGTGAAAAGTGGTGACTGTGGCATTACAATCTAGATCTGTTCACACCGCATCACATTTCTTTTTATGTGTTTTTTGGCAGCATTTTAACCAATCACACATTTCTGTTGAACTTATGAATGCAGTGGCCAATCACTGACTGAATTCTGCACTCATAAATTCTTTCATTATAAACGATGAGTGCAAATTCAATGTAAGAAATTCTTTTCACAGTGTAGACAGCTTCAATGATTATAAAAGGAGTTTTCTCAAGTGTGCTTAATTAGCGTTAGACACAGAGTGCTTCAGTGTTTTACGCTTGCTTTCTGTATATAATAATGCAAAAAAAGCAATGTATGTTTATAAGTGGTTCTTAACTGTATAGCCAGAGTATGATAGGCTGTTTCCCCAAAAACATGTTTTGTATGTAATCTATTAATCAACATTAATAATCATTCTTACAATATCAAGAGCAATAATCAACAACAAAAATGTAGTCATAAAATTGCAGCCCTACCATGTAAGGAGTTCCTGTTTTTTATTTTATAACTTATATTCTTTATGCAGTCTATTTACTGTATATTATGCATTTGTAGTGTAAATACATGTAAGCCATATTTGAGCAACATTAAACAGTCTGTGAAAAATAAACATAAATGCCATGTCAGATGTGGTTTCTGTTCTACCTTTGAAGTAAAAAGATGGCTTTTGTTTTGATATATTATACTGATATAGTTAAGTAATCGATTACATTTAACTAATATAAAAACAACACAGAAACAATTAATAAGGTAATTATAAAAACTGCCCATACAAAGGTAAAAAAATACCCATTGAAATCAATTCCAGGGGGCAAATATTCCCCCTTAAATGGACAAGTTCATTTCTGACCTTGGTATGCACTGTATATCCAGTAAAGCACACAAACGTGATAAGTACCTGCAGCGTATGGCATCTCGAAGTGCAGTTTCTTCATAACAGTCAGTGGCATTCACATCTGCTCCCTGCTGCAGCAAGAAGCGAACCGCGTTTAAATGACCTTCTCCTGCCGCCACATGAAGAGGCGTCCGACCGCGCTCATCGCCACTTGAGACATCAGCACCCTGTCGTAAGAAAAATCCACAAATATATACATTTATGGTGGATATACCCTTTAAGCCCACACTTTTTTGATGTTATTTTTAATTCCATAGTTTTACACTGATAAAAATAAATATTATTTTTATTACTACTTCAATTTTTTTATTGGTCAATATCTGAACTACAGATATATATACACACATGTATGTGTATGTATTTATATGCACACAGTACACATATTTTATGTGTAAACAAACTTTTATTTTGAATGCGATTAATTGCAATTAATCGATTTGAGAGTACTGATAGACAGAGTTAAGTCTATGATTACATAACAAATAAAGTTTGATAACTCCAATTAATGTTTAAAACAAGTACAGAATTAGCTTTTAAACATGCAAAATCCTGTGAAGCTGCATGAGGTGGTCAAACCATCTTCGGCCTGATCCTATATTCATCTGTCAAGTCCTTTAAAACTTATATTTCAGGCTGACATTTGTATTATGCAGGTTAGACCGAGACTAACTAACCACTTAATATCTTATTTAAGGCTCTTAATATCTCACTTAAGGTTTTTTGCAATCTCCCTCTATACTGCTGATACAAATAAGGAATCAAAAAGATTAACTTTTTCTATGTGTAGTATGTATAATAAGACAATAAAGTGACATGCCAGAGCTACTTTATAGCAAATATCAAAAGTGAGATTGAAGAGTACACTTTAGTTACTCTGCTGCACATCAGACTAGTACAGACATGATAGGAAACAAGCAATCATGTTGATATTTCTACAGATATGGCTTCAGCACCTCTCTTAGATGTTCCTCCAGGCCAAGAATATCTTCTTCTACAGCTGAGGAGTTCAACAGATTAGGGAAAAGGGCAAGTTGGCACGCTTTCATCTCCTGAATAAAATAAAGCAATTTGAAAATGGTAACTTAGCCGGTGGAGATTATTATTTTACAAACTGTTTGTTCAATATCACCACGCACCTAGTGATACTAACTCTGAATTACTACCAATTTATTACATTCAACATACTAGCTAGCTCGTTTGTTCAATAATAAACAAATTACTGGCTTTAACTAACGTTAGCTAGTAACACTAACCGTCCTCACGTTATTCGTCCCAAGCCAGCCGAGGCGAAGAGAAGATGCTACAGCAGACCAATATCTATAAATTTCATCAGGAATCTCTTTTCTTGACATACAAACCCCCATAATTAAAAAATAATAATCCAGTCACAAAGGTTAGTTAAGGTCAAGCGTAAGAACACACTGGCGCCAAAATTAGTGAGGTCACGTGTCTCGCATTTGTATTATTATTATTATTATATCAACGAACTGAATAGTTTTAATTGCTTTTTATTTAATCTTTGTGTATACAATTACAAAAAAAATGAACAACGATTATTTTCCCGCTGAACAGAAGAGTAATCAATATATAAATTAAATCTCTCAACACACTTTCAGCTGAAAATATACCATGTAGAACTATTAATGTAACATCGTTTACTGTATTACTTAAAATGTATTTTTCTCAAATACTTCGCGCTTTTGTCAAGTTTAATATAAACAGATTTCTCGGTTTTAATCGTTTAACGTTACCACAGAAACGCAGAGGAGAGCGCAGAGCCGTAAAATGTCGTAAAGTCAGATATAAAAGGTGACGCTTTTCTTCTAAGTGTCCTTCTCAGCTTCAACCCGCCTGCGAGTGTCGTGAGGAAGGCTGGCTTAAAACTAGGTATTTGGGTTTTTTAATATCTGTACGTGTTATTTCCGCAGTTCAGTTATCAAGGTTGTGTTCTCTTAAGTTTGTTTATGGCAACATTAAATAAGTTTAACGCAAAGAGTTTCTAATACGTTCTAGCGAGACTCACACCACGTGGTGAATACTCTGCAGGTTCGTGTGCATAGAGAAATCTACTGAACTAAAAACTTATTTTCAGATTACCTTAGTTAAGAAAGTGCGTTATTTATCTTCCTCTGTATTGATCCATTGTGGGTGATTTGGTGTTTGTGGGGGACACGTGTTTAAAGATTGCCAAGCAGATCATCACAAGCGGAATTTCTCAAATAGGGCAAATTCCTCCATTGACTTGGCTAGAACAATACCAGGTTTGCTTTCATCATTGTAGAATCATTACAGTGATTACAATGAGGCCTAGTATATTCCCAACGTGTCTCTATCGCTGTACTTTGGGACGATATGAAGACTGATGTTTTTTTTTATTTTTTTTTCTCCTAACAGGGAATTCTTAGGCATCTCCATGTTGTTTGAAGTGTGTAGTAACCAACATATGCAGTATGGTAAGTGGTTTGGATCGGTTTTTAGAAAGTAAGAGCACAGTACTAGTCAAGGCCTAGCCATAATGGGCTTAGGAAGTAGTGCAGTGCAAAAATTACAATTCCCTTCTCTTGCAACACGCTGTTGTGGCCACCAAATAACAGTGATACTATTGAGAAGAGACATTTTACTGCAGAAAATGGTGCTTGGTTTTTATCATTTACATGTCATTTCAAATAAGATGTGTGTGTGCTTTCAGGTTTCGGGTGACTTTAATGGTCCTCCTGTGAACAAACTGGGCAATCGGGTAAGAATTTATTGGGATAATGATGAATTAATAGTTTTGTAATGATGATTGGCATTAATGTTCAACTGCTCTTATTAACCGTGAAAGAGGGTGTGCCTTTCTGAACTCAAACTCCCTTTCGTTATGCTTAAGTGTAGACGTGCTGTTCTCTTCTCATGTTTCCCTCTACTTTCAGGCTCCAGAACACAATGTGGGTGAATAATCCTGTCAATTAATGCATAAAAGGCATAGTTTGTACCTGAGAAAGCTTGTCCTAATGGTAAATGTTACTTTTTAGAATTTTTCCTTTGATAATGCATCATAATGCATTTTGGGAAACAGATTTATTAAAGTGAGGTCTATCCCGACTTGCCCCTCTCAGTAGAGCGTAGTCGTTGGAAATGCCTCAGAGATCAAGTCTGTAGTATTGCTTTACCCATGTCGCTAATATCATTAGCTTTGTGGGAAACTTCTGCAGTACATTCAATGAGCTTAAAGCATCTACCTTTAATTTGTATTCATAGCAAAGAGCAAACATCTCACTTCTGTAAATTTCCACTCTGTAGGTGTGATCTGAAGGATGTCCACTAGAAGGCGCAGCACTCTTTTTTTGGTGTTTGGAAGTGTATTAGAGGTTTGTATTATTAAAATGGCTTATTAGAAATAACATTAGCCAGCACTGATGGTATCTGCATCTAGTTGTATTTCTGACTAGACTGTTCAAATTGCCAGTGCTAGAGAACCTCAACCCCCTGCTTTTATTAGACCTTATGTTTGTTGTTGGACCCTAGCGGTGGTCGAGAAGGCCTCATCCTGTTTTTTTTTTTCTCATTCCCCATGTGAAGTCTGTAGACTTGCTTTATACCCATGTCACTAATATCATAAGCTTTGTGGGAAAATGCTGCAGTGCATTAGAGTAAATGATATTCTTCATTTTGTAAGGCATGAAGAGCAACATCTCAGTTCTGTAAATTTCCACTTTGCAGGTGTGATCTGAAGAATGTCCACTAGAAGGCACACTACCCTTTTTTCGGTGATTGACTGTATTAGAGGTTTGTAATGTTAAAGTGGTTTATTAGAAATAACATGAGTCAGCACTGTTGGTATCTGCGTCCAGTTGTATGTCTGACTGGAATGTTCAAATGTCAGTGCTAGAGAACCTCGGCACCCGCTCTAATTGGACCTTATGTTTGTTGTTGGGTCCTGGCGGTGGTCGAGACAAGGTCTCATCCTGAGTTTATAAGTGCTTCTTGTTAGTATGTAAAGATGGTTGAACTACAGTATTTGTAGTGTCTGATAATTTGGTTTTACTTCAATTAATCAAGCAGCCCAAGCTGGAAGCCAAGCTGTTTTTGATGTAAACTTTCCTGCATGGCCTCTCTAGTGCAGTGCGGAATGGGTCTGTCACTGGTGTGCTTTGCATTCTCCCACATACTCAACATGCCCCAACCCTTTACAGCCCCGTCATCCAAGACGCTCTCTGGGTAGGATAACGACATACTGCGACTTTCTCCTTTTAGAAGCCTTGTGACATTGTTTCAATAGCTTGGTGTGTCTTGATAATCCTGACATGTTTGTGTTGTCCCCACAGGTCCCATATGACTAGATAGAAGAATGAATGTTGGCAGCTGATCATTCTTACAGTACTGCAAGATGAAAAGTAAGACATCTGTTCTTGAACGTTTCCCAGTTGCATGTACGTGAGAAATTTGGTCATATACCAAGGCTTTTGGGATACGTGGTTCCTGACTTGCTGTGGACATGACCAAAAATTAAAACCCATCCTAATGAGTCACTTCAGTTGTACTACTTCTGTTGGGATTTATTAGGAACATTTCCTTAAATGCACTTAAACTCAGAATGGGAGGTTGTACATGTTTAACTGTTTATGCTGTTACAGGTTTGTTTTTGGAGTGAAGGGTTTCCCAGCCAGACTTTTCTTGGAAGGTGAGAGCTGTTCCACATCTTTGGATCACTTTCAAAGGGGGTCAGCCACTTCTTTTCACTGGCGACCCTTAACGGTGTGATCCTACATCAGAGCCCTATGAGATGTTTTGCAGGTTTTTTGCAAAATAAACTGCTTGCTGTCTTTAGGGCAACACCTGATTCACTTAAAGTGATATCATTGTCATATTGTATTAGGACTTTCAATATGAATGTAATTTACTTTTGTCTTTAACAGTTGGTCCTGGTGAGGAGATCATACTGCACAGGAAATCTGTAAAGCTTCTGCTTTGGAGTGTTTTGTGGTGTAGTTTTCAATAAATTAAGTATAAAAGATATCTGTGTGGTTGAAGGGTTTTGTTTTTTCCAAAAAGGGTGAAGAACCAATGTGAAGTCCCAAATATCTCCTAACGTTAGTGTGTACACCTTTTTGTGAGAATATAATTTAGCAGTTAAACTACAGTTTTCTCATTATTAGAGCTCACCTTAGAGGGGATAACATTTTAAGATTTGAAGTCTCGAAGCCATATAGCCAGTGTCATGCCGGTAGCAGATTGGTTCTCAGGGCTTCATGTGAGTCATGGGGTTCAGATTAAAGGATTCTCTCTGCAGAACGCAGCTTTTAGTGCTCCACTTCTTTGATAAGCTGCCTTTGAGTGTGTAACTAAGCCTTTTTGGGAGTGCTTGAATGTTCTGTTGCGTTATTTGCTCTTTGGGGAAAGTCTTAGTGTAGTTTTCAGCTGAGCATTTTGTTCATAAAGTGTCTGGTTAGGAAAGATAAATTGTTCAGGCCAAGCAACAGAATAGACTTAAATATTTTATTCACTTGACTTTTTTTTTTTTTTTTTTTTTTTTTTTTTTTAAATATATATTAACTTTTACAAGCCATTTTATTAGGGTTTAAATCCGCATGCAAACAGTCAAGCTTTTTGCTTTTGTCTTCAATGACAAAGGCGTAAAACTGATCCTTGAGATGAAAGATGTGATGTTAGGATTCTTTAGCCTTTCCTTTTTGTTTTAAAAAAAAAAAAAAAAAAAACACTTATAAAGGGTATTACAATTTCCAGCACAGAAATATTCACTGCTGGCTTAACACTTTTTGGTTATGAATCTAAAGATTCTCCGTTCAAAATACTGTTGATGGACTAAAGTCCTTTCTTTAGTTTTACATATTTAAAAACATTAAGTACAGATATACCTGATATTTATATAAAAAGTCAAAGTCCAAAGCTTACCACTCTGTTTTGAGTGGTAATGCTGAAAGGAATAGCGTCTAAAGAGGAGTGCTGTCCTTTGAACTGAACAATGCCTGTCCCTGTGAGAGATCAGAGTGTCCCAGGGATCTTATCACAGCTGCACACAAAGAATGCTTGTTGTTTTATGACGCTCTGCAGCACCGGCCCTGGTTACCAATAGACAGCACTTGTGAATTATTAAACTTCTGCCTCGTATTAGATGATGCACTCTGGGCCAGGACTGGGTCAATTAATGGGTGTCATGATGATGTTCTTTTTAAAATTCAACATCTGGTTTCATTCCACTTCTAATCTTTAATCTTGAAAAAGGAACAAAAATTCCACTTTTTTTTTTTATTTTTTTTTTATTTTTTTGGTTTAGATAAAGACCGAACAGTTTGATATTGATTGAATCCCCCATCGGATCTTTTACACAGTTAATGATTAGCAAGATTTTGTTTAGGCTCAAGAAAAGGTCACATACTTTATAATCTAGCACAGTGGTTCCCAACCACGTTCCTGGAGGACCCCCAACACTGCATGTTTTCCATGTCGCCTTAATCAAACACACCTGATTCAGATCAGGTGTGTCAGACAAAGGAGAGATGCAAAATGTGCAGTTTTGGGGGGCCTCCAGGAACGTGGTTGGGAACCACTGGTGTAGCATGTTAGTGGCTTAGCTGGGTCACCCTTAGTCTTGGAAACGTGACAATTTTTAAGGCAGGCCTTTTAATGCTAAAATACTACTTTAATAAAACTTATTTTTAAGAAAAAGTTTTTAAAGTACATTTTCTGCGTGGTGGGTAAAACAATCAAAATGTATATCAAACGAACATTGTCCCAGGGCCTGTGATTAAGGTGGTATAAGGTCAGTGGTTCCCAACCCTGGTCCTAGAGGCACCCCTAGAATGCTCATTTTGCATGTCTCCTTTCTCTGACACACCAATTTCAGGTCATGGAGCAGGGGTATCCAAACTCGGTCCTGGAGGGCCGGTGTCCTGCAGAGTTTAGCTCCAACTTGCCTCAACACACCTGCCTGGAAGTTTCAAGTATACCTAGTAAGACCTTGATTAGCTGGTTGAGGTGTTTAATTAGGGTTGGAGCTAAACTCTACAGAACACCGGCCCTCCAGGACCGAGATTGGACACCCCTGCTCCAAGACCTGAAACTGGTGTGTCAGAAAAAGGAGACATGCAAAATGAGCATTCTAGGGGTGCCTCTAGGACCAGGGTTGGGAACAACTGATCTATCGAATAACCCACTCATTGGTCTTGGGGGAGAGGATGCCCATCAATAACAATTTTGTCCTGTAAATGTCAGCGGTGGCCATGGCCAAAATATAAGACAAGTTCAATGTCCAGCACATTTTAAAACCAATTTTCAATGCCCCTGTGTTAAAGAAACGATTTGCTAATTTTAGTTAAATAAAGACACTGCTGAAATTTTGTCACGAACTTTGAGTTTGTAATTGATTTTGTATTTTAAAAAAGAAAAATAAATAAATACATGGCATCTTACCCAAATATGACAATAAGTTTAATAAAAAAAAATAACATTGTACAGCTGAACTACATTTCCCAACATGCACTTCCTGTATAATTCATCCCGCCCCCTTTTTTTGAGTGACAGGTTGTTTGTTTCACTGTTACCAGCTGCTGGCCCATTCCAATCCTTGTCGGAGTGGAAACACGGGGGCCGACAGTCCTCTTTTTTTCTCCCTTCCCGTTTACCTCGTTGTGCTTTCTTTTATTTCACCCCGCTTTACTCTCTTTCTCTCTTTTCCTCGGCAGACAACTTTTCCTTTTCTCTCCCCTCCTTTCCGCTCCGTTTGAAGGTTTTAAAGCCCTGTCCATAAGCTCTAGTTATTTATTTATTTATTTATTCTTTCTTGTTTTATCAAAACGGAGTAGGCAGTTATATATTTTTTTAGATGTACCACAAATGAGAAGACGCAAAAGATGGAGCTGCACATTTTAGAGCACAGTTTAAAAGTAGCAAGTATAGCGAAAGAGGGCATCCAGATTTGCACTCACGGATTAATCAAACTAGCTTTTCTGCCTTCTAAAACAAGGTAAGTAGCTTCACGAATCAAGTTGGCGTTGTGTTAAACCTGTAACGACTGTCCGCTAAATGTCTTCGTGAAGAACCGGACGCGGAATCAGATTATTAGCTTACCGCTGCGCACCTCTTACGAGAGACAGATGCACTTCCAGCACTTCTTTACGGTTTTAATCCAAATGTCTATTTGCTTCATGCAGGAGGCGCATGCCATCACCAAACAAGCGGTCATGGGTGATTTGTTTAGCGGTAATGGTGGTCTGTGCGGTTGCCGCTGAAGTTGTTTGTACGGTAGAGGGGTGTGTGTACGTGCTCGGGGTTGTTTTTCTTCTTGTGCGGCGGTATAAATATATGGAGGGGGATGTTGCTTTAAATCCGTCCGTCTGTGATGCTCAATGCACGATCACGCATTCAGCATCACGGCTTTGATGCAGATGAAGGGGGCATCCTGATGACTTTCGGTGCTTTAATCAAAAACTGACCCTATTTTGATCAGTTTGACAGAGATCCTTTTGAACTGCACCTGTAAACAACGAAGAGGAGAGAAAAGTTGTGGCCTGAGCATGATTTGCATGCATTTGCTGCATAGGCTAACTGCCTGTGAACAGAAATGTGCTTTTACCACCTTTTGTGTTTGGTAATGCACATTCATTGCTGCTGGTAACGTTCTGCAGTTGTTTTCTCTCTCACACTGATGCACCCTCAGATGAGGGTCTTTGTGACAGACCATCTATCTATTCATAGAGTCTCAAATGCCCCCTTGCTGTGTTTGCGTAAGCAGAGTGTGTGAGCACATCTCCAGTCCGGCTCTGGAGTCTGAACCTCAGGGAGAAACATCCTGCTCGGTCATTTAGTCTCGTTAGACTGTGGACACACACACAGGCATCATCTACCTAGACTTAAAGTGGTTTTTACATGTCTGCGTTAGTGTCTTTATTGAAAAAATTCAGTGGTTTAAATCAGGGGCCTAATTCCCCTTAGGGGTCTTTTATTTTGCATGTTTACTTGCTCTTGCGTTTCATAAATCTCATTTTGCAGGACCGTTCAGAATGCTTTAATGGCTGTGATGTTCAGAGTATTGATTTGAAAAGGTCTGCAATTAAGCAATATCACACAAGTAGCCTAAGCGTGATAGATACTGGCTTTGACAATTAAAAAAAACAGTCAACAACTACAGGTTGGACATGTTTGAATAGGAAACTTTTCTTTAGAGATCAAAGGTGTTTTGTGATGACTCAGAGCCTGTAACAGCAATGATGACATCACCTCCGATCGAAAGGAAAAATACTGAAAATCGCAAAGTAATGTCTCAGCAAAAACATTCAAGGTCTGCCTGCGAATTCAGGGTTATTAATTTGCGAGTTGAAGATTTATCACAGTAAAAAGCTTTGCAGCTGGGCTGTTTTGAGCGTTCAGGTTGTGTTTGCAGTGACACATTCCTCCTTGTGGTTTGCATCTGGCTGTGAACCGCATTGCTTCAGGGTTTTCTGTTGTATTCAGTGCTGTATGTCTTGCCCAGCAGGCCATGAAATCTGTTTTAAGAGCTTTTTTTTCTTTTTGGATCCAAATGCAATTTCATGTAGAAATAGCATTTTTGATATGGATTCTTTTCTGATTTTGAATCTTTAAATTGATTCTGACTTGGCAAACACTTTTATGCTAGGGGATAGGGGGCCACACTTGTTTCTCTGTCACAGAGGCACAGTTTGAATCAGCTTATTTAGTGGCTGATTGTGAAGTGTCTCAGAGACGTGCAGAATGCACACAACACAAGGGGAGCTCTGGAAATAGTTGCTTACAGTTTGAAATATTGTTGCCAGCCCTTGAGTTGTGCTGGCTCACTCTTTGTCCAGCAAGGAGTTTTTATTTACTCAGGAAGATACAATGAAACAACACAGTTAACCAAATGCAGTGTCACCATTGAAACAAAACAAAAAACTAAATATATTTAAATATATTAGTGCTTTATTAAACGTAAAAATATGTATGTGTGTGTGTATTTAAACGTTCTTAAATAAAAATACGTTTACTTGAGATGCAAACTGAACATTTTAAGTCTTGTCTGAGAAATGTAATCAAATTAAATGTATACTTAAAACAAGAAGAAATATGTCAATGGGGTATGAAAACGTGTTTTCCCTTTGAATTAAGAGTTTTTTTCTGGCCCCGGGCCCATTCATAATATTTTTTTCTTGTTTTAATCATGAACTGATTTTATTTTAATCAGTTTCCCAGAAAACAAGACAGGGGCATGACTAGACTTGTCATTTTGCTTTTCAATATATCTGGATTTAGAGATCTTTAGATATTTGCACTGGAAAACAAGACAAAATTACTAAGGAATCACATCACTTTTTGCAGTGTGATCAGAAGGTATAGTGGAAATTATTTCCACATTAAAGTAAAAGGTAATGGAGATCCGTTGGAAGTTGTATTTTCAAACTTTGTAGTGCTGCTAAACTTATTGTCTCCTTACACATTTACATTCATAGAACATATTGACGTGTTCCCTTACATTTATTGCTTAAATTGTCTTTAGCTTTAAAAGGTCTAAAAGATTTACATTTACCTTTAAAAAAAAAAAAAAAAAACTGTTAAAAATAGAACATTTTTTTAGTGTTTCAGGTGTCGATCTGTTGAAGTTCAGTAAGACTAGTATTAAGCATTGAGTCGACATAATAAATAATAATATAACATAACATAATAATAACAACTGGCCCTATTTACTCTCTTAATAGTTGCTTTTTGTACAAAATTCTTTGGTGCACATTATTCCAAAGACAAAATGTTGTTGAAATGCTAAATCAAAGAGTATTAACTTGCTCCACCTCTGAAACTCCTTTCTGGCTGACGTTAGAAAGACTTCTTGTTTTTTAACCCCTCCAACCATCTGGCTCTCTTCTAGTTTGTACCATATCACAATACAATCAGTTCCCAGTGGATAAAATCAAGGATAGGCCTACATTCTTCTCATTTTACTCAGAAATACATAATGATACAGGAGTAAAATGCAAATCATTTTGATTTTGTTTAGACTTGGAATGTTGATTTTAAAGGATATTTCACAAACCAACCAACAAACAAGTAAATAAAAGATTTCATTGCATGAACCAAGAAAAAAGTGATTTATTTTTTTAAATAAAATATCTTAAAATATCTTTTGTATTTTCCAGAAGAAAGTAAGTCTTACAGTTTTGGAACAACATGAGGGGAATTTTTCATTTTGGTGTGAACCAAATGCGCATATTGTGTTGTCTATTATAATAATAATAATAATAATAATAATAATAATAATAATAATAAAATTGTTGTAGTGTGAAAAACTTATAGTGTGATGTTTTTAGACTTCAGGTAAGCAGTCTTTATTTCCAGCAAAATGATCGGATAAACAGGAACAGCTTATAAATTCAGGGATTCTCCCCTATAAATGGAAATAAAAAGGAAGCGGTGAAATATTTTTAGATAAACTGCTGGAATCAATAATTATTTGGTTGTGCGTTTGAAAAGAAGATTCAATGTGTTTGTCCTCAGAGACCTCAGGAACGGTTGTTAGGAGCACATTTCTGAGCAGAGGCTCTGAGCGAGTGAGTCATAGCCTGTTGAAAATTTCCAATGGAGATGTTTTGTTGTTCTGATTAAAGGGCATAAGACCTGCCTCTCTATGATTATTGCTTTGATTTTTTTTTTTTTTTTTTGCTCATCTCAGGACTCAAATTAGTGTAGATCCATCACATCTCTCTCTTCACTTGGTGACTCAAATTTAGCTCAAAGCTGAATGAATTCTTAGTGCTGCAGAAAGGTGGATTTTTACATAGAAAAATAAGTGAGTCAGTCTATTGCAGAGCATCTGAGCATTTCCTATTTTCCTATCCCTGCTTTAAATAAAACAAGTATAGCAGTACTACATTAATACCATACTTTAGATATCTTTCTGCACTTCAATGCTGGGTCATTTCACCTTTAGGCTGAAGGGGATTTCAAATGATCACACAGCACCAGAAATGCACCACTTTGGCAGTATCAGATAAGAGGCTGCTATCCAGAGTCAACAAGTCACCTGCTTTCCCCCAGAGGCAAAATGATACACTTTGGGTGGACAGGCCCATAAATAAGGACTCCTCTTACCTGGTGTCTGGAGTCGTTTGGGGTGCACACGCAGCGTTATGAGCCAGCTGCGGCTGCCTAGCATTTATGCAGAAATGTATGTAGGCTTATATTTGCACAGGCACATTCAGCATAGATATATTTTTCCTGTTTTGTCATCTTTGGGGAAATAAATTATACTTTGTGTGTGAAAAGCAGATAAAATCAGCATTTAGCTGAACAATTATATTCCTAAATGATTCATTTAGAGCATTTGATAAAAGCTTTTAATTTGATATGATGATGACATTAGGGTGATACGACTGTCCTCCTGATATCATAATAAAGAAAAAAATAAGTTTCTTTAAATGAAAACTACTTTAGATTTTGCATAATCCTTTATTATTTCATTGGGGGGAGAAAAGTATTTTAACAACAGCTTATTAATATTGGGGAGGAAAAAATGCAGTTATCGCAATAACTGACCATTTCTGGAGGGACTTGACAAATATAGCCACACCGCACCCACATATGATCACATGGCGCAACTTCTCCAAAACCTTATTAGCATGCCTATTATTAACATATTGGCTGTTTATTAGTACTTATAAAGCACATATTCTGCATGACCATATTCTACATTCCTAATCCTACGCAATACCTGAATTTAAAAGCTACTAACTATTATTAAGCAGCAAATTAGGAGTTCGAGATAAATGTCATATAGCAATGGTTTGTAATAGCAAGAATTGGAACTTAAAATAAAGTGTGACCAAAAATAGTTATATGAAAATAATGATATTAATAAGAAAATAAGATATTTACACTTGAGCTTATGTATTCATAGTGGAAACTTTTTACTTCATGGTTACACCACATGACATTTCTTTTTCAAGTTTCTTTTTCTAAGTTTAGTAGTTTTTTGGATTTCTCTAAGCTAGTCTTGGTTATTCTTCTATCTTTCATGTCCATTCAAAAACAGTGCTCTAAAGTTTAAAACTTTAAATCCCTAAGCCTGAGCAATTGACTCTTTGGTATTTATCAATGTATTGTTCATTGATATACAAAAATGACATTTTCCCTTTAAAGAAAAAACAGTTTTACTTCTTGGTTATATCCACTTATCTATATACAATGATTTTATATATATATATATATATATATATATATATGTATGTATATGTATATGTATATGTGTGTGTATACAGGTGCATCTCAATAAATTAGAATGTCGTGGAAAAGTTAATTTATTTCAGTAATTCAACTCAAATTGTGAAACTCGTGTATTAAATAAATTCAGTGCACACAGACTGAAGTAGTTTAAGTCTTTGGTTCTTTTAATTGTGATGATTTTGGCTCACATTTAACAAAAACCCACCAATTCACTATCTCAACAAATTAGAATATGGTGACATGCCAATCAGCTAATCAACTCAAAACACCTGCAAAGGTTTCCTGAGCCTTCAAAATGGTCTCTCAGTTTGGTTCACTAGGCTACACAATCATGGAGAAGACTGCTGATCTGACAGTTGTCCAGAAGACAATCATTGACACCCTTCACAAGGAGGGTAAGCCACAAACATTCGTTGCCAAAGAAGCTGGCTGTTCACAGAGTGCTGTATCCAAGCATGTTAACAGAAAGTTGAGTGGAAGGAAAAAGTGTGGAAGAAAAAGATGCACAACCAACCGAGAGAACCACAGCCTTATGAGGATTGTCAAGCAAAATCGATTCAAGAATTTGAGTGAACTTCACAAGGAATGGACTGAGGCTGGGGTCAAGGCATCAAGAGCCACCACACACAGACGTGTCAAGGAATTTGGCTACAGTTGTCGTATTCCTCTTGTTAAGCCACTCCTGAACCACAGACAACGTCAGAGGCGTCTTACCTGGGCTAAGGAGAAGAAGAACTGGACTGTTGCCCAGTGGTCCAAAGTCCTCTTTTCAGATGAGAGCAAGTTTTGTATTTCATTTGGAAACCAAGGTCCTAGAGTCTGGAGGAAGGGTGGAGAAGCTCATAGCCCAAGTTGCTTGAAGTCCAGTGTTAAGTTTCCACAGTCTGTGATGATTTGGGGTGCAATGTCATCTGCTGGTGTTGATCCATTGTGTTTTTTGAAAACCAAAGTCACTGCACCCGTTTACCAAGAAATTTTGGAGCACTCCATGCTTCCTTCTGCTGACCAGCTTTTTAAAGATGCTGATTTCATTTTCCAGCAGGATTTGGCACCTGCCCACACTGCCAAAAGCACCAAAAGTTGGTTAAATGACCATGGTGTTGGTGTGCTTGACTGGCCAGCAAACTCACCAGACCTGAACCCCATAGAGAATCTATGGGGTATTGTCAAGAGGAAAATGGGAAACAAGAGACCCAGAAATGCAGATGAGCTGAAGGCCACTGTCAAAGAAACCTGGGCTTCCATACCACCTCAGCAGTGCCACAAACTGATCACCTCCATGCCACGCCGAATTGAGGCAGTAATTAAAGCAAAAGGAGCCCCTACCAAGTATTGAGTACATATACAGTAAATGAACATACTTTCCAGAAGGCCAACAATTCACTAAAAATGTTTTTTTTTTTTTTTTGGTCTTATGAAGTATTCTAATTTGTTGAGAGAGTGAATTGGTGGGTTTTTGTTAAATGTGAGCCAAAATCATCACAATTAAAAGAACCAAAGACTTAAACTACTTCAGTCTGTGTGCACTGAATTTATTTAATACACGAGTTTCACAATTTGAGTTGAATTACTGAAACAAATGAACTTTTCCACGACATTCTAATTTGAGATGCACCTGTATGTATGTATGTATGTATGTATATATGTATATGTATGTTTGTTCTCTACTAGAGATCAGTGGTTACATCATTAAATTAAAACTTTTCTTGAAAACGGTACTTAACATATTGTCAACATTCTTTGATGATTTTCTGGTCCTTAGATATGACCTGATGCTTGTGTCTCTCTCTCTCTCTCTCTCTCTCTCTCTCTCTCTCTCTCTCTTTAAACTTACAAAATTGTCCATTCAATAATGCGTCAAAGTTTAATTCTTCAAATCCCTAAGCCTGAGCAAAAGACCTGCATGCAGCCTGTGATCTCTGTGAGGCTGAGTAAATTGATGTTCATGGAAGCTTCTCAGGAATATGTTAACTTCTATTCATTACTCTGCTCCTTCTTGGCTCATAATTTCCATCTCTTTCTCTCTTTGCTTCTTTCCAGATGTAAGTTCTTTAGTTTAACTGAAACTCCGGAGGATTACACCATTATCGTGGATGAAGATGGCTTTAAAGGTAGGTCTTGTGGTTACTCTTTTACTAAAAGTGCACTGGGTTTAGTGCAGCGAGGCAAGATTAAGCCATGTAAAGTATCACCGATTCTCTATAATTCCTTGTAGCTTGACTCGCTGCCAATGTTTGACCACATATTGCTCCATCAGCGGTCCCCCCCACATTTCCATTATGGGTTACTAGAGGCTAAGCTGTCAGTGGCTTTGGTTTTGTGGTTGATTGAGTGAATCCATGTCATTACACACTGGTTACCAAGGTGAAACCCGTTTGTAGCCATAGATACCAGAAGCTCTGTGTTGCGAAATGGGTACAGGTATTTTAAAATCCCTGGAAGTTTGTGGGTTTGTTGCCAGCTTTTCTGGCCATATTTATTCTGGAGAATTATAAAGTCTGATCTTCCCTCATATTTGTGTGTTGTCAATTCAAGTTTGTTTGCCCTGAGACCATTTTAATGTTCTCAAAGTGCTAAACATCAACAAAATCTTATTTTTCCAAGAAAACCGAACAAAACTATTGGTAACTCGTTTCTGTTGTCTGTTTCAGAGCTGCCGGAGTCTGAGTATCTCAGTGTGGCTGATGCAACGTGGTTGGCTCTTAATGTGGTGTCCGGGGGCGGGAGCGCTACCAGCTCTCAACCAATCGGAGTAACAAAAATCGCAAAATCAGTCATCGCCCCATTGGCAGACCATAATATCTCAGTGTTCATGCTGTCAACATACCAGACTGATTTTATATTGGTGAGTGTCACAGATGCTATAGAGAGCAAGAAATACTTGCCTAATTATTATATTCCAAATTTATGTACTATTTGCATTTCCACCAGAATTAAGGAGTTGTTTTTTAGTCAGTTATTTTTTTCCATTAAAACAATTGACACACAAAGAAGCACATGACCCCAATCATACAAGTAAGGAAATTCATATGTAAGCATAATTTATATTTACTACAAAACTAATTTCAGGGATTTTAGCATAAACCTAGTTCAGGGGTCATCAGTTAGCTTGGTTCCTTCTGGACTGTGAGACAATGGGCTTACCATTTCTACAGTTTAAGTGAGCAGCAGACAACAGAGCGGTTCACACCATAAGTGCTTAGGGTTGTAATATTTAATATCTAGCTCCAGAGTTGGTGCTTTTAAGCCCTTTTTGTTCCATGTACATTGCTTCTCCCCCCAGTTAAAAATGTAAAGCGTTGCTTTAAAAAAAATCATAACTTGGTTATTTTAACAACAGTAGTGGTGAGCAACACAAGAACTTGATCCTTTTGTCAAAACACTGTAGAAACAAGAATGCAGCAATATCAAATGTATTTGACTCAGTCCATTAAACTAAATTAAGTTTGTGACAAATTAATGGAACCTTTACACAAAATTTTTCAAGTACAGTTAGAATTATTATTTTAGCGTTTCATCATAAACAATTTTCTAACTGGCATTGATCCAAACCTGTTCCTGGAGGGCCCGTGTCCTGCAGAGTTTAGCTCCAACCCTAATTAAACACACCTGAAGCAGCTAATCAAGGTCTTCAGGATTACTAGAAAGATCCGGGCAATGTTGTTGGAGCTGGCTGAAAATAAACTCTGCAGGACCTTCGCTCTTCAAGAGCAGAATTGGACACCCCTGAATTATGTCATTTCTAACATGGATAGGCAAGAAGCATAGACTGTATAAAAACAAGAAGAGATACTTTGAATGTACTAGTTAGCCTGGTGATTTGGTTTTTGCTAATGCTAAAATGTAAAAACAATATACTAATAGTCTAATTAAACAGCTGATCTTACATTTTAATATTTATATAGTTTGGCTCAACTGATGATTGATTTTGGAGAAATTTTTGGGAGAAATAATCTTGTACACCACAACTTTGGCTCAATATCTTAATCCTTGATGACTATTTTTACTTTTTTTATTACTCTTTTATAAAGTACTATTTCTGATCACATGGAAATTTATAACTATTCCAAAAAAGTTCTATCCCCGGACTGGGATAGAAAATACAGAGACTGGACCTCTTTTAAGTTTAATTTAACCCTGACCTAGATAAAGTCTGTGGGAAAAGTTTTGTTCTCTCTTGTGTGATTCACTTCACTTTTGGCTCATATGGCATCGCATAGAATCATCTCTGACTTATTCTGGAGTTTACACTTACTTAGACAACCCTCATTACTTGAACTGTAGGAAATTATATGAATCCACACATGACGAACTAAAAATCAATATAAGGATAAAAAATTACTATTATTTTTCCTGTAGGAGCAGGCATGGCCATTTGTAAGTTTAATGTGTTTGGCTTCCGGTGTCATTTGCTTCCAGCTATTTTTAGCTGTTCAAAACGGCTTGTTTTGCTGCTTGATATTGCAAACTGTTATGTCTCACCTTATTACTTTAATGTATTATCTTATTTATGAGCACACTGGCTTGTAGTGCAGACAGTTTTACCTTTTACTGCACTTTGTTATTCTTGTTATTTCCCTACAGTGGCTAATGAACCAGAAGTCTTGCACATTCGCAGTAAACCGCTTACTTCCGTGGTGAAAAATATAACATGAGAAAAAGAACTGCAGTATATACATGACAAACACAAACCAGTCTATTGCAAAATATTATATGAAAACAAGCATATTAGTGGTTAAAATACAGATTCACAACTTCTCCATTTTAGTGTACAAGGTGAAAATGTCCTTTCATATAAGTACATGGTATATGACATTCTCATTATTGCTATTATATGTTAAAACGTAAACTATACATACAGTAAATCTTGAGCAAATAATCACTTCTCTTTTCCTTTGACCAACCCATGTACCATGGCCACAGCCAGTTGCTGTCATCTCAGCACATTTCTACTTTGTGTGTGTTTGTGAGCACATGGCCAGTCTATCAGTGGTGGAACGGTCACCAGAGCCTGTTTATGAAAATAAAAAGCAATGTGGGAGCGATGGTAATCTGGGGGTAGTTATGTAAAGAGGATAAAGCCTGTGGATCAGCAGCCGCTTGGTGGAATTTACCAGAAAGTTCACGTTCCACACCAGCTGCTCCCAGCCAGAGGAATAATCACAGAGCTTTATAGAAAGAGAGGAGATGACCTGCCTCCTGTGCTTGGCCACTGGAGAAGCCATTTCCTTCTCATCCTCACCCTGTCCTTCGCTCTTGGCCTGGTTACTCAAAACTTTAAGAGCAATTCAGAAATACCCGTCTGTATCCGGCCCATCAGGTCTAGAGCACACTTATGTCTCCTTCATTTGGATCACTAAAAAAAATAAATAAAAAATAAAAAATTGAAAGAATATTGTCCTACAGAGGAGTTGTTGATGGGTTTAAGCTTTGCAGCCCTGGGAAATACTCACTGTTGTGTAAGGCTGAGCTAAATAGATTTGAACTGTACTTAGTATGAATTAAATGTATTTTAAATATATTACTTGTTTACTAGGGGAAATATAATATCTAGAAATATTTTAAAGCCATTGACATATTTACTGACATATAGCTCAAGACTTACTGATATAACAATGATAATATAACTTTATTTGGAGTACTATTTGTGCACATTGCACATTTCTTAATATTAAGCCTAAAACTACTTAAGCACAAGTTTAACCATCATTTCAACCAAACCACCATTGTTACTTAATGCAAGTAGTAAAATATAGCAAAAATTCAAACTGTAGTTAAAATAATCAAACCATATTTTCACCAGATGAACACAAGAAGCAAGTCATTAAAGTTAAATTTAGAGACACCATTACAACATAAACCTAATAGCCAAATTAAAAGCACATTAAAATTGTTGTATTTGTGATTTGCTTACTTTTGTGTTGCCAGCCAAATTAAATAGTATATTATACATATATATTGTGATATATTGCCCAGCCCTACTGTTGTTGTATCTGTGTAAAATGTTTGCTGTTGTTGAACTCTTGTTAGTTTTCTCATGAAATGGTAATGGTTCGATGTAAACCTTGAAAATGTTTCTCTAGAGCTTTTATAAGCATGTAAAATAGTCCATGGAAACTATATCCGTGGATAGTTACCCTTGAAATGCTGTGTGGCACTCATTTAGTGCGCCCATCAGGGCCTCACTGGAATACTATGAATTTCAGCTTAATTGGTTGCTTAAGACATCCTTATGTATTGTTTTCACTGTAATGTATTCTGAGTTTGGTAGTGGTGTTTGAAATGCAAATGAACGTTCATTTGTGATGTGTTTGAGTCAGCTGGTTTTGGTTACTGAAGGAAATGGCAGAAGCGGAGTCTAAATTAAGGGTTTCTACTAGTGCATGTTTGTGTTTCTGTAAGATGAGCTCCATTGAATGTTCATACTGTTTTCATAAATTTAAACATCTGAGCATCTCCGCCAGAAATGCAGAAAAATAAGCTTGATAAGTTTTGTGCCTGTATTCTGTTCAGAAGTAGCACATTCTGATAACTTGCTTGGTATTTCTCATCTGTTCTTCAGAAGCCACTGTACATCACGAGTGTATATTATATGACAGGGTTTGTCACTGTCCGCAAAGTTTTAATGATTTATGATTATTTGTTCTCTCTTTGAAAAACTGAGCTCGCTCAATCTTCATGATGATAGCTCACTTGTAGAATTTTTACTAAATGAAAAATTCTCATGCGATTCTGTCCATAGGTTCGAGAGAGGGATCTGCCCATGGTCATGCACACGCTGTCTTCAGAATTCACTCTCCTGAGGGTTGTCAATGGAGAAACAGTTGCTGCCAACAGTACCGGGGTCACCAATGGTTTTGTCAAGCCTAAACTGGGTAATCATCTGTCGTTATTCTGAGGGTGTGTCGACACAAGGCATTTTGTGCATTTGCAATAACAAGTGACGTTCCTGAGACTTAAAGGGATAGTTCACCCAAAAATGAAATTAATTAATTAATGAAATTAATTACTCACCCTCGTGTTGTTCCAAACCCATAAGACCTTCGTTCATCTTCGGAACACAAATTAAGATATTTTTAATGAAATCCTAGAGCTTTCTGACCCTCCATAGACAGCAACATTGAACCACTGATGTAACGTGGACTATTTTAACCATGTCCTTACTACCTTTCTAGGCCTTGAATGTATTAGTTGCGTTGCTGTCTATGCAGGGTCAGAAACCTCTTGGAATATCATCAAATATATCTTAATTTGTGTTCTGAAGATAAACGAAAGTCTTATGGGTTTGGAACAACATGAGGGTGAGTAATTAATAACAGAATTTTCATTTTTGGGTGAACTATCCCTTTAAACTAGTAAATCAAATGATCAGTTTAGACTCCTCGTATCCTCTTCATTTTTAATGTAAGCATATCACAACCATTTGTAATTTGAATGCGAGAGGCTTCCAGTGTCAGCCGTTTCCAGTTAATTTACTTGTACAAACAGAGTCTGTTTTGATACTTTATAGCATAAACTAGTATTATCATATTATATATTATCATAATCATAAACACACTGGTTTGTAGCACAGATAGTTTTACCATTTACTGAACTTTATTCTTCTAGTTATTTACCAGTAGTGACTAATGAATTGGAAATCTTGCACATTCAAAGAAAATAGCTCACCTACTCGTTGCAAAATCTGACTACCATGATGCAAAGGCTTGAACTTAGATTTTTCACATTGAGCAATAAGATCTGAAACACCTGTTAAAAGTGTTTGTGGTTTGGTTAGGCATCAGCCTCTGCCTGTCACATTTGAGTCAATTATTGGTGTGCTCTTTGAACATACTGTGTAGACAGATCTTTTTAATATTGTTCTGTGCTCACTGGTATGTTCTGTGTTTAAAGTCAACATGAAACCAATCTGACACTTATATAATAATGTTCCTGGTATTATTGTGCATAAGTTAACTGCAAATCCCCGTTCAGATCTGGCTTTCTAGGATTGAAAGTGGCCACTTTTCATGATCATCAATTCTTGATGCATTTTCAAATTTTGTCCCCTCACTATTTCTCTCAGAAATATTACATTGCAGTTGTAAATCTGGTTGTGAATGCCATGCCATGTTGACTTTAAATAGCATCTCCATCAACAGTAATGCACATTTGGTACATAAGAGACAAAATGGATTTCATGGTAAAACATCAGTTTAGAACATTGCTAAGTTCTAATATAGAAATATTACACAAAAATTACTGATCATGTCCTTTTCACCACATTATTTATAGCATTTTCAGTGAAAATGGATTCCTGAGAGTCCTTAAATCCACATATATATCCTTCCTTTGTGAAACATCCTGACTGACACACCAGCGACGTTTGTGTTTACAGTTTGTTAGCATAATCAACTGTTTCTTTTCCTCAGTCCCTCGGCCAATCATTCACCCTCTATCCAGCCCCAGTAACATGTTCTGCGTTACCAGCCTGGACCCCGACACGCTGCCCTCAGTGGCCACGCTGCTCATGGACGTCATGTTCTACTCGGGCGGGTAAGAGCTCCGCGTGGGCCTCTCCTCCTGGCTTACATATGGCAGTAACCGAGAGCCATCTGCCAGATCTATTAGAGAATGATGATAATACACACAGGTCGCTGTAGGGAGTGCATTATGTGACGACAGGGGAGAAAAGACTGGAAACAAAATGAGCAGTGTGTATTTGTACTATTTTGCTCTTCCTTATAATGGCTGAACTTGTTTACTACTCAGACATGGCAACAGGCCAACAGTTAGAGGGAAAGATCAGATCAGAGTTGCCCTTTATCATACTCCTCCTCCTCCCATTTTCACTATTCCTTGTGAAAGCATCAGCTGAGTTGAGCTCTAATGAAGCTTGTGTAATAACAAGAATCCCTGCTGCGCTTCATTACAGAGCGAAAGAGACCGGGGGGCAGAGTGAGGATTCTGGACACATCCGCTTTTTCTCCTTCTCGCTGATCGAGGGCTACATCTCTCTAGTTATGGATGAGCAAACCACCCGGAGGTTAGACCACCCAGCCCTGCATCTAACACTCTATTAATGTCAACATGAAAACAACACAATTGACCCTATTTACTTTCTCAATACACACCCCTGGTCTTATGCATGAATCAGCATTGCATGCTATTACAAAGGAGAAAGGGTTTGTTTTTGTATAAATATACCCTACTATTATTTTCCAACCTATTTCTTCCAGCCACCTAACACTTGTATTAAACATGCATTTTTCCAAATAATTCCCAATTCATTGTTCACATGGAAATATCACATTAAAGGGATAGTTCACCCAAAAATGAAAACTCTCATTATTTAGACACCCTCATGTGTTATTTTATAGAAATAAAAGCCAAAATTAAATCTGTATTAAAAGTGATCATATAAAGTATATAAAGTGATCGTGTCTCTTCAGAAGATTTAATCAAACTGATTAATTCATATGGATTACTTTTACTATCTCTACAAACTTTTTGAAGAATCAGAGTTTTGGTTTTGTGGGTGTTCAAAGATAAATTAAACTCTTATGGGTTTAGAATGACATGAGGGTGAGTAATCGATGACAATTTAAAATTTTTGGAAAACAGTCCCTTTAACAGAAGTAAAATAGCTTGAAATGTAATTTCATGTTGACTTTAAGGAACTGAAACATTCATTTTGTATATACACTGCAATATTGGACCTGCATGGGTTGTAAAGTGGATTTCTTTGTCTTTTGACTCTGGCGCTTAAACTGTCTGCAGTGCGTTCATCAGAATTTTCCAACTATTTAAAAATACCAATCTTTTAGCTTGAAGCCGGTTGAATCACCATGTCTTTGTGTGTGTGGCTAAAATAGAACTTGCCCGATGAAAAGATTTCTGATTAGAAGTACAGTATCATTGTTTTGTTATCACTACTGCATATGGTTTACATGCTGCTCTTTTCTTGTAAGGTTTCCAAACAATGTCCTCTTCACCAGCGCTTCAGGAGAGCTTTGGAAAATGGTCCGCATCGGAGGACAACCCTTAGGGTTCGGTGAGTTCAGGCTAAAACTCAGCCTGCTGTTATTATGAGAATCTCCTCAGTATCTGAGGATTAGAATTTGGGGGTTGGCTCTTTTGACTTGGGTCAGTAAGCAACCACCCAGAGCACCCAAGAAATGTGCTAAATAAAAAAACCTAGAACACATTAAAGCCCCATTCACATCAAGAACGATAACGATATTAGCGTCCACACCAGAAGACGATATTGCCCGTTTATTGTAAGTGCATGCGCGTCTGTCGCTTTAAATTCTCGAGCTCGTTATAGCAAGATGGATTCTGATTGGCTGTCAATGTGCCTTTATCGTTATAGCTGTGGTGTGGACTCTGCTATTCTTTAATATTGAGAACGATTTTTAGAACTATATCTTTATCGTTATCTTTCTTGGTGTGAACGGGCCTTAACAAATGCTTAGCCACATACTGTTGTCACGATAACATTCACATTTTCCTTGATTGTAAAAAGTTTAAGGTCCAGTCACTTTGGCAAAATTTAGTGGGTAAAAAAATATCTATTGTCTGTTGTCAATACTATACTATAGTGAAGTGTGAGTCACACAGAAGTCACTTTCAGACCAAGCAGCTGTCGGTTGGTCAATGTGGCGAATCTTACACGGGGAAATGTTTCGCCCTTGTGTGAAATTCCCTATCGCATGGATTCCTATTGAAATACCTGGATTTTACCCATGAAAATTCACCAGACAACAGTGAATGTGACCGCATCTTTATGCACAAACTACCCCAATAAATCAAAAGCGCATTTGAAAGTTTTGGTAGCTGAATTTTGTCTTCCATCAGATGAATGTGGCATTGTGGCTCAGATATCTGAACCGCTGGCGACCGCTGACATTCCAGCCTACTATATCAGTACCTTCAAGTTCGATCATGCTCTGGTGAGTTTGAGCACCCACCACTTTCCCGTCACTAAATATTCAGCTAGCAAAGGTGAAGTTTAGCACCAGCAACATCTTGTGTCCATGCAGGTGCCTGAGGAGAACATCCAGAGCGTGATCGGAGCCTTGAGGACCAATGAGAGCACAGGACAGTGAGACTCTGCGATTTGGCTAGGCGTCCAGTGTCCCTGAAAACATTTCGATTTCTTATGTCAAACTCTTAAAAGTGCCAAGAGCTTACCTGAGGACTGCTTCTGGGAGGAGGATCGGAAGGGGAATGGAAAAGTGAGGGGGAGGGTACTCTAATCTTGCAGTCAGTATTAAGTGACAGCATCACTTCCTGTTCATTTCTTGCAAAAAAGAAAACCCTAATCCCCACCCAACTCTACAGGGACCCTGCGATGGTGTGAATCCAGTGTTTTTCTTCTCCCTTTTTCTCCCCCACCCCTCTTCCTCTTATCCACTCCTCCTCCGCACATCATTTTACCATGGCAACAGGGCCTGGACTTTAGCTACCGATTCTTAAGTCGTTGCAAATAACCATTATGTATTAGTGGCAGGTCCTCCTCCTTGAGGACACAGAATGTACTCCAATGTTTCTCGAGATTTATTACCTTTTTCCTGCCCCCCTTCTTGTTTTTCCTTGCAGTGCCAAGACATGGGGCATAAACAGGCTCCTTGTCTAAAAACGTGATGTTTTTGGGATGCAATTTGATGGTTCAGGGTTGTTGTTGTGTTTTTATTTCGGCAAAATGGTCCAGTCACAAGTTCAGTCTGTGAAAGAAGCTTTTCACTCTCATTCGGAAAGTTTCCCGTTTTGTTTCTTTCCCCTCACCTCAATCCTATATTCACACTTCAATGCCAAGTAGCTGGGTAATGAATTAGTTGTTGTTTTTGTTTTTGCCTTCAGAGTACAATCAATGGTTTTTCTGTCCGCTCGGCCGAGTTGGCAGCGAACATGCACAGAGATTGGAATCAAGGATTCAGGTGAGGTGAAACCGTTTTTGTTCACACGCACTTGTTTAGGTTATATACACAAACAAGTACACGAATCGTGCAGTTTACTGTATTCTGATTTTAAATTCGTTCCACTGAGGACATCGCTTTTTATTACCGCCCTAGAGTCGTCGCATGCTTGCGATCGGATGAAATGTCTCTAGTCTTCACCACTACTCGCTCTTTCGAATATTTCGCAAAGCTGTCTCTTCATTCACAGAGGAACTGTTAGGGGAAACCTGGCGATTGTTGAATGTTAGTTAAGGTCAGCTGTCGCAGACACTGGCGTTAGTTTAAGCCTTCAAGCTCCCCTTGTCTGCACTTTATTTAAGGTCTATCTTACAGATCTTACTCTTCTGATGTGAAATACCGGGGATGAGTATCTTCCCCTTTGAAGGAGTCTCTCTTTGAAGGGGTCACTTGTTGCTCTTTACACGAGTATGGGTGTCTTTTTTTCCGCAAGCTTTTCTTCTATCAGCTTCTAAGCAGAGATTTGCAGAAACCATATATTTATCAGTGTTAAGAAGGGGTGACCTGTTTGTTCTCTGATGATTAATGATGTGAAACAATATATTTTTTCAGCTTAGATTTGATTTTCAATTGTTATTCTTTTTTTTCTTTTTTTTTTCTTTTTTTTTCCACTGTTTGAACCATGTTTTCTTAAGTGTACAGTGGGGGTTTACACCATGCGACTGCTAGACCATGTGCCAACTGAGGATTTATCTACACAAGTTTATGAAGATATTTAGTCATATGTGATTTACAAATGATTTCTGTGGGATGATATTTGCTGAAGCTACTTCTAACTACCCATGCAAATGATTGATTTGGAGAAACTGTTGATTAAACCAGCTTAGACACCAGAAAAGGTCATGACTTGATTACTTTTGTTTTTACCTTTTTTTTTTTTTTTTTTTTGTTTTTTTTTTTTCTTCTTTCTTTGACCTACTTTGTGTAGGTCAGAAGTGTCCCTTTATGTTTGCACATTAAAGAGGGTGACTTTCAACTATTCCCTTTTCCCTCAGAATGTATACTGCTTTATAATTGGTACTTTAATCTTATGCAATCTATCAAGTTTGGTACAAATAAAGCATGTACTTGATTCTGAAGGATACAAGAGTTTCTATATAACTTCAGATTACATTTTCTGTCCCTTAAAGACAAAGTTTGTTTTGGCATGGCCTCCAAAAACATATTTTTAAAATGATCCGTTATAAGTTAATTCTCCTTTATATTTACTCATTTTTGCAGCGACCTGAAAACATATATATATATATATATATATATATATATATATATATATATATATATATATATATATATATATAAAATCAGTTATGCTCCAATATTTAATCATCTAGTAATTGCTCAATTAACGTAAAACTGGAAAGCCACAGTCATTGTTCTTTTGAGACTGTTATTTAGCAAAGGTATGAATCAAAGTTTTAATAATTGTTTTATAATATATATAGGTTGTTTGTTGTTTCTAATTCAGTAATCACAAATGCATGGAAAGATAATTCATTATTAAAAAATTGTAAGTTTTAAAAAAGATGGGTAGTGCTTTGCCAAAAACCTCTGCTATAGCACAGTAAAGCCAGATGCATTTTAATGTAGCTGTACAGTTTTCAGATCCAATTTTTTGCCTATTGACAATTCAGTGTGATTTAAACAAGAAAAGCAGATCTTGAAACAGCACAGATAATGTCCACCTCAGGTGATGACAATGTATCATTTAGAGAAAACTTCCAAAATGTCCAAGTAGCCAACATAAGACTTATTAAGAGGTCTTGAGTTATTTAGGAGTTAGACTCATGTCTATTTTTGAGGTCAACAGCAGAGGAGGTGTCACATTTCCTTGTTACTTAAAGCACAGCCTTGGCTTGATGCAGAGTGAAATGAAGACTCCGTAGTGAGGGCCTGTAATAAGTCCAAAGGTTCTGGAGAAATAATGAAACGTGGCATTCTGATGGTGTTCGCTGAAGTGCCTGACATAATAGTACGAATTTGCCTTGACAGTCTCATATGATTGATCTGACCAGCGCCACCATGTGGTCAACACCACAGGCAACGTCCGTCACGTGGCCTGGCACTGTCACCTAAAACAAATGACGAGCATAAAGAAAACAGATGAATAACTAATGTCTACTGCGTATAGTTCTGTTAATTTAACATGTTAATTTACTACAATTAACTAAAAGTATATATTATTTTTGTCTATTCAATGTTTTCACAATGCAACGAGTTGAAATTGTTCATTGGGAGATTTTCTAAGCAAATTTTGACCTGTGATTAGCTGTGATTCATTAGAATAATTAAACAGCGTTTTATGTCATTATTTTGGTAAAAAAAAAAAAAAAAAAATTGGCAGCCCAAGCTCTGCAATCTACACTTTTTCATGTTAAAAGAAACAATGCAATGTTTTTGGTTTCTTACCCTCCATGGAAAATACTGGTCATCATGTTTTCCAATGCCGAGACATCCCCTCACATTCTTACCCCAAACAAACAGCTCACCTCGATCTGAAAACAATATTCATGTAGCAAATAACTCAGCCATCTATTTACATGGAAGTAAGCCAGGAAACAGACTGGATTTAATACCACCATGGTTATGCAAGCATTTGTAGCAGGTGTTTTCAGGAGAAAGAACATTAACAGTATCCTCCATAAGAGCACATTTAAAATCTATCAAATCACTTCAGCAGAATCTCATAATCATAGTCAATACAACAACATTTAATATCTTGAGTGAATGTAGATGCAAAGTAATAACGTTTTGACTGTAGATTACCTGTGATGGCTGCAAAGTGATTGAGTCCACAGCGGATGGACGAGACCTTCACTGTAGAGTTGAACTCTGACCTCCCAAAAAACGTGGCTGGCACTCTTTCTGGGATAGCAGACTCAGAAAGTTTCGGGCCTTTTCCCAGGATTCCAAAACCCCAAACAAACACCTCTCCTTCCTCTACAGAGATTGAGTTATTTAATTTGTTACATAACAAGCATTGCAAAGAAAAGATCATTCAAAGCAGCAATTTATGTTTTTCAACAGTTGTATAGCTGGTTCAACAATTATGCATTCAAATATTAAAATCCATTGAGCATTTTAAATTATGATAATGACAAACCATGTAACCACTTTGTCTATAAAATATGCATGTAAAATATTCATTCACCACAAACGCATATATATATATATATATAAACACCATGTAACCACTAAAATATACATAAAATTATAAATTTGTATATATACGTGTGTGTTGATAAAGCACTAAAGTACTATGATTGTTTATGGTATCAGGTATTAATACTTTGGAAGAAAATATATTTCAGAGTATTTGAATATATTACCTCGTGTTACTGTATTGATATTAATAAAAATATATATATTTGTTTACATTATTTCTATAAACTAAACAAAACTTAAAAATTAAAAGCTAAAATAAACCATGTTTGTTTATCCCCTTAAATATTTTTAAAATATATACTTAAAGCATCCCCCGAGATTTTTTTTTTTTTTTTTTAATTTATTCATTTAGCAGACACTTTTATCCAAAGCAACTTACAATTGAGGAATACAACACATTTGCATGTTTAGAGTTCTCTTTACTAACTGCTACCATGACATGCCAGACAACACAGAATATTTCAGCTTTTTTATTAAGTACTTGTTGTTTGTTTTTAAAATGATTTGATATACAGGTGCATCTCAATAAATTAGAATGTCGTGGAAAAGTTCATTTATTTCAGTAATTCAACTCAAATTTTGAAACTTGTGTATTAAATAAATTCAATGCACACAGACTGAAGTAGTTTAAGTCTTTGGTTGTTTTAATTGTGCTGATTTTGGCTCACATTTAACAAAAACCCACCAATTCACTATCTCAACAAATTAGAATAATTCATAAGACCAATAATAAAAATAAAAAAAAAAACATTTTTAGTGAATTGTTGGCCTTCTGGAAAGTATGTTCATTTACTGTATATCTACTCAATACTTGGTAGGGGCTCCTTTTGCTTTAATTACTGCCTCAATTCGGCGTGGCATGGAGGTGATCAGTTTGTGGCACTGCTGAGGTGGTATGGAAGCCCAGGTTTCTTTGATAGTGGCCTTCAGCTCATCTGTGTTTTTTGGTCTCTTGTTTCTTATTTTCCTCTTGATAATACCTCATAGATTCTCTATGGGGTTCAGGTCTGGTGAGTTTGCTGGCCAGTCAAGCACACCAACACCATGGTCATTTAACCAACTTTTGGTGCTTTTGGCAGTGTGGGCAGGTGCCAAATCCTGCTGGAAAATTAAATCAGCATCTTTACAAAGCTGGTCAGCAGAAGGAAGCATGAAGTGCTCCAAAATTTCTTGGTAAACGGGTGCAGTGACTTTGGTTTTCAAAAAACACAATGGACCAACACCAGCAGATGACATTGCACCCCAAATCATCACAGACTGTGGAAACTTAACACTGGACTTCAAGCAACTTGGGCTATGAGCTTCTCCACCCTTCCTCCAGACTCTAGGACCTTGGTTTCCAAATGAAATACAAAACTTGCTCTCATCTGAAAAGAGGATTTTGGACCACTGGGCAACAGTCCAGTTCTTCTTCTCCTTAGCCCAGGTAAGACGCCTCTGACGTTGTCTGTGGTTCAGGAGTGGCTTAACAAGAGGAATACGACAACTGTAGCCAAATTCCTTGACACGTCTGTGTGTGGTGGCTCTTGATGTCTTGACCCCAGCCTCAGTCCATTCCTTGTGAAGTTCACCCAAATTCTTGAATCGATTTTGCTTGACAATCCTCATAAGGCTGCGGTTCTCTCGGTTGGTTGTGCATCTTTTTCTTCCACACTTTTTCCTTCCACTCAACTTTCTGTTAACATGCTTGGATACAGCACTCTGTGAACAGCCAGCTTCTTTGGCAATGAATGTTTTTGGCTTACCCTCCTTGTGAAGGGTGTCAATGATTGTCTTCTGGACAACTGTCAGATCAGCAGTCTTCCCCATGATTGTGTAGCCTAGTGAACCAAACTGAGAGACCATTTTGAAGGCTCAGGAAACCTTTGCAGGTGTTTTAGAGTTGATTAGCTGATTGGCATGTCACCATATTCTAATTTGTTGAAATAGTGAATTGGTGGGTTTTTGTTAAATGTGAGCCAAAATCATCACAATTAAAAGAACCAAAGACTTAAACTACTTCAGTCTGTGTGCACTGAATTTATTTAATACACGAGTTTTAACAATTTGAGTTGAATTACTGAAATAAATGAACTTTTCCACGACATTCTAATTTGAGATGCACCTGTATTTGTGATTTAATTAAATAATTAGCTTTTGATCAACTTTCAAAGCCTAGTTTGGAAAACACTGATTTAGAATAAGAATCTATAAGAAAGCAAATTGTAGTATTGTTAACTACAACCAGAACAAAACAATTATCACTTGAAATAAAATATTAACGTTAATATTATTTTTGTTTAAAGTACTCGCCATAAAATATTTTATCATGCTATTTACCATATTCATGTACTATTTACATTGTAATTCAGAGAGCACCATAAGTCCATAGGTCATTTTTTTAAGTGCACTGAATTGTTCCAGCAAACTCTAGGGTTGATTGCCTGAATGTAATCTTACCGTTCAGTACAGCCACCTGTGTTCCTCCGCATGCCGCCTGTCTGACTCGACCCACACCCCTCAGGGCCAGCAGCCGTGGAGAGCTAATCTGAAAATCAGACTTTACAAATGAGCTGCTCAGCCTGGTCTTTTTTTATATTTTTTATCCATATATAACTCCGTATAAGTGTTTCTTCTATGACGGTGAACAATCACTGGTATTTTGTTTGGCAGTTGTGCTCTTTACCTGTGTGGCCTCAGTGACAGAGGCCAGCTGCAGGTACTCCGAGTTTCCCCAACCAAAAACCTGGCCATCTGTGGACACGGCCAAACTACAGTCTCCATATGTGGCCACCTGCTGAACTTTGACCCCAGCCAGATCTCCTCCAACAGGTACTGGACAGGAGGCCCTGGTGTGATGGCCCAGACCTTAAAATACATACCAGAGACATTAATCCTGGGGGAAGGCTCACATGGTCTGATGTGTACAAGTATGAGCCGTGAGTCACCGAGTGTTGTCTGGATACATTTGTTGGAAAATGCCTAGAGGTGGGTTTCATAATGGAGTGGAACAAAAAGAGGGACTGAAAGAAAAGAGACAAAGATAATGACAGACAGATGGTGAAACAAACCTGTTTGTCCATCTGCACCCCACCCACAGGCATACACCGAGCCTCTGTCTGTTAGAAACAGACTGTGATCCTGCCCACAAGCCATCTACAGGACGAGAGGAGCAGGACAGATGGAGTGAGACTCACAAAAAAGGTCCAGGTGATATTTCAGCCCAGATTCCAAAAAGAAAATAACAATAAATCATATTTTGCATAAATTAAGCTTATTAAGACCTTGAAGACTTTTAATTTTCATGGTAATTATTTAAAGTAATTAAACACACAAAAACCCAAGTTCTCATTATCCTAATACTAGGAAATAAATGTCATCCTGTTCATTTTCATAAAAATATAATTAAAAAATTATTGATAAAATAAATGTAAGACTATACCAAAATGCCAAAAAAAAAAAAATTGACAAATGTACTTTACAATTTTAATACCATTTAATTTTTTACATTACAATAATGATAATATTTATATATTTTTTCATATTCCAGTAGGAGTCTCAGTGCACAGGGATCTTACAGGTCCTTAAATCAGTTTTTATGGTCTTTATGTAAAATATAATTTAACAAACATTGCCATTCAAAAGTTTGGGGTTAGTAAGAATTTTTAAGTTTTTGAAAGAAGAGTCTTGTGTTCACAAACACTGCATTTATTTGATCACAAATACCAAACAACTGTGAAATATCACATTATAAATGAAATGGCTGTTTTCTAATTTAATAATATATTTTACATTGTCTCTTTTTCTGTGATGGCAGAGCTGAAGTTTTAGCAGTCTTCAGTGTCACATGATCCTTCAGAAATCATTCTAATATGCTGATTTGCAGCTCAAGAAACATTTATCTAGTCGAAAAATGCTGCTTATGTTTGAATGCAACCCTGCATTTTTTAAAAAGGTAATTAAAGATTTTTTCTTTTGATTTTGGGTTGAATAGGACTTCCGAGATTCAACTTTATACTTTCTGAATTTCCATCAAAAGAATGCTAGTAGAAATTTCAATTAGATTAAAGTAGATTAATTGGAATTATTATAACTACTAAGAATGTCTGTAAACAATATTTTTAAATGCTGGTATTGTTGCATTTACCATCAACTATGAATTAATCAATGTACTGTATCATGCTAAAGTACCAATGTCATCACATACCTGGGTGACTCGACTGTCAAAGCCCTCAATCTTGTGAAAAACATGACTGCCACTGCAGGAAACAGAAGAAAAGAATTACCATTCTCAAATAAAATTTCAATAAAAGCAGCTTAAGCTTTATGCCCAGAAAGATTATTAGCAAATGAAACCAGAGTACGTATCATGCTCTTCTTGGATAAAATGGTTAGTATCTGAGTTGATAGTATTGCCTCTAATGTTACTGCTCAAATCATAAACCCACAAAAACTTTTAAGGGACAATGACTAGCATTTCCCCATCATGCTGAATAATCATTTCACTCCAAACAGACATAAACAGCAGTTAAAATACAAAGCTAATGGGATACAGGGAAAGAAATTATTTTGGTTTAGCCACCACAACATAATGTGAAATAGAGTCCTTTGGTGAAAAATACTGGACTAATACTGCTGAAGGACAAACCTGTACACTTCATCCTCCACAATCCTCCTCCCACACTGCCCATAAGCATTATTACCCATGCTGAAAACTAATGAGAGAGAAAGAGAGACATGAAGGACTCATCACACTAGAGCACAATGATTTCATTTTATTGGAAATGTATTTACTTTCTATAGAATCTGAGCACCTATAAATACAACTTTAATCATTTTGAGAAGACCTCGCGCTACAGAAAGGTGCTCTATAATGACAATAAAACCCAGAAATGTTTGTTATACGACAAAGCAGTGTTTGCTGACCTCCCTCAGAGTCTGTGAGCACTAGTGAGTGAGCACGTCCACATGTGACCTGCAGCACTCGTGTCTCCTGAGGGTTCACCAGCGGAAGAGACACTGGAGACGGTTCCAGGACATAGTCGTAACTCTTATCTGCAAACACAAGACAAAGCAGCTGATTTAGGAATGTGCTTGAGGAAAAGGTTGTTTGTTGATAGTTGTAATGGTTCCAGTAGATTCGGTTGGCAGCTCATTCTTTTAAAGAGGAAGTGAGTGGATCATCAATGGCCACTACATGAATCTTCCCATGGCATGTTCAGTAGGAAGTGCTGAAGAACACTTTCACATTAGCTACCGTCAGAGAAGAACAGAGAAGAAAAATTACCCTACTTCCCCAACAAAAACAGTATCACGGAACTGCAGTGTTTTTTTTGAAGTACCTTGGAGTACCGTGCAATTAATGTGGTAATTATTTCAAACCACTGTTGGAAATGCTTTACCAAGAGCATATGAGTTACTGACAGGAGTGCAATGGTATTTTGGGGTTTCTTACGTCGGTCGTGTTGAGTACGTTGAAATCCAAGCTGGGAGTCTTTGTTAAGGCCCATGCCCCACAATTTGGTCAGATCTCTGCTATTAGACGCCAATAAGGTGAAGCCATATCCACAGGCTGCTGAGGAAATCTACCAAAAAAACAAACATAACATATACTACCATTCAAAAAAAATAAATAAATAAAATTAATTTTTATTCAGCCAGACACATTATATTGATCAAGAGTGGCAGTAAAAACTTTTATAATGATACAAAAGATTTCAAATAATTGCTGTGCTTTTGAACTTTCTATTCATTAAAGAATTCTATAAAACACGTCACAGTTTCCACAAACATATTAAGCAATACCTTGATAATGTTTTTTTTAAAAAAAAAAACAAATCAGCATATTAGATTAATTTCTTAAGGGTCATGTGACACTAAAGACTGGAGTAATGGCTGCTGAAAATTCAGCTTTGCCATCATAGGAATATATTACACTTTAAAATATATTAAAATAGAAAACTGTTATTTTAAATTGTAATAATATTTCATAATAATGCTGTTTTTATTGTATTTCTAACAACAACAAAATATTAAAAAACAGTGTTCAAAATATTTTTCACATTTTTGGTACTTTTTTAAAGTTAGGGTAGAACATCACCTTCTGTTCAGTATCCAGGCGGTAAGGTGTGAGCTGGTACTTCCTGGGCTTTTTTCTGCCGCTGTCCGGCACTACAAAGCTAGGGATCCCTAAAGCTCCAGTGTAGCTGAAGCCCCACACAAACACCTTCCCTTGAGGCTTCCTGTGTTGCCCCACATACTGGAACACGGGGGTGTCATCTCGCTGCTCCCGCCTTCTTGGGGTGCCAACTGGTCGAGTGGCATACGCACGGAGACCCAGATGAAAACCATGACGGCCACAGGAGCGAAGGCTGACTAAAGCCATTATGACAGTCACCTGCATAAAACACAAAATTACAACATAAACTCAGATATACTGTATACCAATACTGAATATTAATGAAATTAAGAGGCTTTTCCAACACTAACATGAAATACCATGGCATAAGCATGATTTTAAATTTATTTATGTAGCATTCATCATGGTAGTTATATATCTGGTATTCTCTTAAGTACCTTGGAGCAGCATGTAAAAACCATAAATACACATTTACAAAGTAATATTAACATGGTTTTAGTCACAGGTATCATGGTGCACCTTGTAAACACCATGGTACATGAATATATGCATATGAAATATATAAAGTACCAGAGCATTCTGTACTCTATTGTGTTTGGAGGTGAATTCAATACTCACGCTCAATGATCGAAAAATCCTTTATAATTTATTTGACACACTGCTTCAAATACTTCCTATCACTTAATATGATGCACACATGAGCATATCTGCGACTCTGCAAACTGGATCGGCGGCTGAAATGAAACATATACAGTAATATATTGTGAAATTCGTCTAGTATGTGTTTTATGCTGCTCTGACATGTTTTTTATGGAGGCGGCCATGACAGCTCGACGTGTGACGCACGACGTACACGCAAACTACTCCTTCTTCTTCTTCATTTGTTTTTAACTGCAGCTTGCATGCTTGATGTTGCATTACCGCCGTCGTCTGGAGCGAGTTACTTGCCATGTACGGCATCTTGTTTTTCTTGTTCTTGATATTAGTCCCGTTTTAGTTAAAAACAAATCAAATATTTAATTTCTTGTCCGCTTCTACTGCATTCCAGTATGTTCTTTAATCCACATCCACCATGTCTTTTTATTTTTTCTTTATTTACCAAGATCATCCTTTGAATTTCATATTTTGTGCAATAAACAAGAACATGTTCATTCTCAGGTTTTGCCACTGATCACAAAATACTGTTGGGTGTTTCTCTGTCATATAAAGCGTGCTATTTAACTTACTGTGTCCTATTCTTAATCTGGTTAAAATAGTCTCTTCTCTGCTGTTTTTCCCCTTTACTTTCCATTGTGCCCACTCATGTACAAACAAACTAGTAATGTCGAAATAACTGGTAGGGGACGGACGTGTCCTGTGTTTTCAATTATATTCAAGTAACTTCTGTTTTTTGTTCACTTTGTTCCTGTACACAAAGAAAAGTTTGGTTTACCTCTACAGTATGAACACTTACAGAAAGTACCAAAAGCTCCATGGCACTGCCGAGGGTTTTTGGACAGGCAATTTGGTAGTACCATGGCATGTGGTAAATTAATATGACATTACCATTTGATGCCACAGGAAGTTATAGCATATAAATATGTTATATATTACCAACTTACCATCTCTCAGCACCAATGGAATTTCTTCTTGATATCATATCACCATGCATTTGATTTGCAATTATTATTTATTTACTTATTTGTCACTATTTACAAAAACATCAAGAATAGTAACAAACACAGCAAGTCATAAAAATGCATACTGGAATATAGCTGGCTGACGTAAACGTTACACGTATAAAATGTCTAACACAGATAGCTTATATAACAGGTTCCAGCCTAAGCAGGAATGAACAGAGCATTTGTGTAAACAAGTATCTGAATGCCTGTGACCATTTTTAACACAGATTCAAGTCAAGATTGAACACATCGTCACTTCACAACTCAATCACTTCAGTTGGCCTCATGGATGCTGATTCTCTTGCATGTGTTCTCAGTGCAGCGCTCCAGAATGAGCTGAGGACTGGGCCGAGGAGGAATGACTGGAATACTTTCATTCAGATTCTCTGCTTGAGGAGAGCCTGATTTTACGATGTTCTCTACATAAACACAAACAGAATACATTTTAAGCGAGAAAAAAAATATATACTGGTCTGTACATTTGATGTTTTCAAAACCTTTGTCAGCCAGAGCTACATATTTGGCAGGTAATGCATTAATGCTAGAACCACATAAAGAGACGAGTGGAACAGTTACTATGCGTGGAAATAATTATGTAAAGAAAGAATTACTGTAAAACCTGCAATCAGTACACAAAAATCTATATCATTGTATAATATATTATTGTTCATATATAAGCAAAAAAATATAATGAAGAAAAAAAGGTTTGCATAAATATATAATTTTTTTTTTGTCTGCTATATATCCCACTATAAGGCATTTGACATGTTTCTTTATGGAGAATACACACCTCTGTTTGTCTTCCTCTCCTGCAGCGGAGATCGTGTCACATTCCTGGATTGGGAGTTCAGTCTTCCTCGCTGCTGTAGGAACCGTCGACTCTGTCTTCGATAGCTGTCCTGACTGATTCGCTGACGTCCCTTAGGATGGATGCTGTGGGCATTGCGTATGGTAGACCTGTTGGCCAAAACAAATTGAAAGTTTTAATCTGATATTTTGTAAATTATGACCAACCAAAGTGTTCAGTTATTGTTATCTCATGTGTGGCGTATCATAGACATATTGCTCTACCTTCTGGGTGGTGGTGTTGCTCTTCTGACCACATCCTTCTCAGCATCCACCTCTTTCCTCTCTCCCGTCCTGCACAGGAACATAGATGGGTAGAAGCCCATATCTTCTCCTTTCCTGTAGAAGACATTTGGGAATCTGATTCAATTATGACTCATCAAATGACTGCCAGTACTTCGATTGTTTCAAAACACCATCACGTTAAATTTAGAGAGGTTGACTCATACCTGACCACCCACCACCCATCAAGAAGTTTATGGATGACCTCAATCATCTCTCCAAATTCGAGAGTCAACTCATCCTCTTCAACAGCTTTATACCCTTTAGTGGTTCTGTAGAGCTCTCCTGTTGTGGGTAAATATCATGAGTTCAATCCAAACAGCATAATTAATCACTCCCAAAATAGTGTTTTGGGTCTCATATCAGTGGCGGTAAACATAGCAAAACACACTGACCTGCATAATTAGGCTCTGGTTCCTCTGATTCATCTGCTCCATCCAGAGGCTCTAAATATGAAGCTGGCACCCAGCCTCTCCTGGACTCACACTGACAAAACCACCAGCCTGTAAACATCAGATCACATCACAATTCAGATCTGCTTTTCCCTTTACTAATATGTGAAAATGTGGGAAGAGAGCTACGTGAGGATTAGTAAGTAATTTAACACATATATTATATATTATACACTACTGTTCACAAGATTGGGGTTGGTATAAGATTTCTTAAAATGTTTTTGAAAGGAGTTTCTTATGCTCACCAAGGCTGTATTTATTTGATACAAAAATACAGTACAACAATAATAATAATAATAAATAACTATTTTATTATATTTTGAAGTGAAATTTATTCCTGTGATGGCAAATCTAAAAACATTTTTTTATCATGATCAATGTTGAAAACTGTTCTGCTTAATATTTTTGTGGCAAAAAAAATAAACATTTTTTATAAATGTTTTTACTGTCACTTTTGATCAAATTAATATTGTTCTTTCTTGCTGATTATATAAGTATAAAAGTCTTAATTTCTTTATATATAGTTATGTATATACTAATTTTATTATTGTATATAATTTACAATTAAAATTTCATTGTATTTTGAATTAAAATTGTTAATAAAAAATAAAATATATGTTTTAGTACAGCCATATTTTACATCCTGCTCACCATTTGTGCTTTTTTCCACAATGTCCACCATGTCTCCCATCTTTAGAGAGAGCTCATACTTTGAGCTCTTGCTGTAGTCTGCAATCACTCTGTAGCTCTCAAGCATGATAGGCCCTGTGATTTCTGCAAAAAGAACAACAGCTATAAAACCTTTCGGGAAATGGCATAAGACATTTGCAGATAAATTATATCAAAAGTAGAATTTGATCTTACCTGATGTGGTGTTGCTCCGTGCTCTGTTTGTGGACATAATGAAGGTCTCGTTTCTTTTGTATCTACAGAAAGATAAAAGTAAAAAAAATGTTTTTTGTAAATACTGTATTTTGTAGTAAAAAGCACAGTTGCAGTTTCACATTTTATTTTATGGCTTTTTAAAATTATAGAAGGGACATGATCAGTGAACATCGTGTACTGTCATAACCATTTTGGCTAAAAACATCAGAGCATGTGAATAACCACTAAGCCACAGCTCCAGCTAACTTTAACCTGACAGACTTACGGATGTGGTGCTGGTGGAGTTTCATCTTCAGTCCGCATTTTGAAGAAGTCACATACAAGCTGGCAGCGGGAGATCTTCGGAGGCAAGTTGAGAAGAGAACGAAAGTATTCAGTGAGAGTCACCTGCCTCGTCTCTGTCGTCTTCTGATTGTCGAGCCATTTAGGAGCTGAGAGAGATTTAATTACAGATCATCAGATGGAATGTTTCACTTGTTGTTGTCGTAATACTTGGTATGGCCGTGTTGCACGAACTCTTTTGACTTTATGATTCCAACATTTATTTTGCCTGCTACAACTGAATACATCTGAATGGCTATTCAGTGTATACTGCAGATGACACAATTATATTTTATATTTTGTATATTATATGTGACCCTGGACCACAAAACCAGTCATAAGTATCAATTTTTCGAAATTGAGATTTATGCATCATCTGAAAGCTAAATAAATAAGCTTTCCATTGATGTATGGTTTGTTAGGACAGGACAATATTTGGCCGAGATACAACTATTTGAAAATCTGGAATCTGAGGGTGCAAAAAAATCTAAATATTGAGAAAATTGCCCTTTAAAGTTGTCCAAATGAAGTTCTTAGCTATGCATATTACTGATCAAAGTTAAGTTTTGATATATTTACGGTAGGAAATTTACTAAATATCTTCATGGAACATGATCTTTACTTAATTTCCTAATGATTTTGGCATAAAAGAAAAATCAATAATTTTTACCCATACAATGTATTTTTGGCTATTGCTACAAATATGCCTGTGCGACTTAAGACTGGTTTTGTGGTCCAGGGTCACATATAAGCTACCACTACACTACACACTGAGTCACAAATCAGAGTTACAGTGTGAGAAATCCTTCTCTTTACTTGTAGACAACTCTGTGGTATGGTCATGTTGCAAAAACTCTTTTGACCTCATGGTTCCAATATCTCTATCTTGTCTGCAACGTTGGAAAGTCCAGAGAAAATACAGCTTGTCCCCCATAAAAATTCTTTTGCAGAACTGAAACTCATACTCAAAAAACCCAAAACAAAAAGGCATGTCAATGCATGACATGCAAATAGACCTGTTTTAACATTACATGTCAGGCACCTTCCTTCCTCTAAATTAATAAACGGATATATCTGATATGCTTGACATTAAGCAGGTGTTTCCTCTTCTCATAGAAACATTGAGAACCAAAACCTATTTCTGTATTGTCTGAAAAATGAAACTATCACATTATGATGACACCTTTATTGCTTGCCGTAAGTCTGTAGATGCTGTTAACTTAGTAAATCATTTATGAAATGTCGTTTTGTTCTCTCTGAAAGTGGGTCAAATGAGCTGAAGATTTGTGCTTTAATCACAAAAGCCTTTACCTGGTAATGTGGGAAGGATTCTGTCTTTTGCGTCAATGTCTCCTGCCTCAATAGGGAACATTTCCTTCAAAGTTTTCTGTAAAAATACAAAAAAGCTTTTTCAGAAATTTTTATCAATTACTTCTTGTGGACTGTTGTGGACTGACTATAGGTTACAGAAAATCTTTTTATACAAATATGACATAGCATGACTAGAAATGCAGGAAATGCTTGCAGTGATGAAATCAAATTAAATTAGGTAGGGAAAGGGGAAATGTAACACTCTACTATACTTTCAATTGTAAAAAGAATTGAAAACGAGACTCACATGAAATGTGTGGATTTCTGGATAGCGTCTGTACACCAGCTTTTCAGATTGATCACTCCATTTAACCAGGAGCATGTACACCTTTAGTACAAGAAATGAAAAACAAACCATTTTACTTTATCTTATAGCTAAAACATCCTTGACAACCTTCAAAACATTGTTTTCTGTACTTTACCATTTTGGAGCAGCTTACTTACATAGTGTTGGCTGGGAAAGAATCTTTTCTCAAAGCCTAACAGTTCCACGTGTCGCACATAAGATTCAGCCATCCTGCACAACAGAGGTCTGACAATGAGCTGAAGAGATATAAGAGAGTCTGCTTTGCTGTTATGATCACCTGTGGTTTATGGAGTTATTATAGACTTTGACAGTGGGAGGGACGACCACTCAAGCGCTTCCTTTTTCACTTCTGGTTATCAAAACCTGATGATGAAATACAGATAGGAAACTCCAGAATTAGCTATGTGTTTAACATTTTACAGTAAGTGTATTTAACTTGTTTATGTGTGATAACATATTTTGGATGATAAAGAATGTATTTACACAAGACACTATTTTGCAGAATACACAATAGTGCATATTTTAATTAATGTATATGATGGAAAATAGTCAATTGATTTAATCAATCAACCAATCAAAGTAAATTAAGATAGAACACTAGACAGATAATAAGTAAAGACCCCCAAGCCCAGCCTAACAGAACATTACTTGGTATTATAACAATATACACCTATAAAACAATTTAGGAGCCACCTTTAAATGCAGGAAAACATAAAGAACACTTCGCAGGCACACAAAGGATTACAAAAATGTTTAAGGAAGGGGCCCCATGTATTAATTGTACAGATTTTTGTGATTGTAATCCTATTTAAGGAACTGTAGTGGTCTTTCTAGACAGATGCTAAACGGGCAATGTGGAAAATAAATTACAATAAATCAATTGAACAATAAAAATACTACATACTAGTGACAAAAAATTTTTTTAATGAGTTATAGGGTAGTTCACCCAAAAATGGAAATTATGTCATCATTTACTCACCCTTAAGATGTTCCAAACCTGAATGTGTTTCTTTCTTCTGTTGAACAGAAAAGATGATATTTTATAGAATGTTTGTAATCAAACAGTTGCTGGTAGCCAATGTCTTCCATAGCATGAAAAAAAAAAAATACTATGGAAGTCAATGGGGACTAGAGACTGTTTGGTTACACACATTCTTTAAAATATCTTATTTTGTGTCCAGCAGAAGAAGAAAAGAAAAAAACTGAGGGTGAAACAACTTGAGGGTGACTAAATGATGATAGGATTTTCATGTTTGGGTGAACTATCCCTTTAAAATGACTTTGTTAAAGACACACACATATATATATATATATATATATATATATATATATATATATATATATTCAGTACACTCACCGGCCACTTTATTAGGTACACCTATTCACTTGCTTGGTAACACAAATTGCTAATCAGCCAATCACATGACAGCAACTCAATGCATTTAGGCATGTAAATGTGGTGAAGACGACTTGCTGAAGTTCAAACCGAGCATCAGAATGGGGAAGAAAGGGGATTTAAGTGACTTTGAACGTGGAATGGTTGTTGGTGCCAGAAGGGCTGGTCTGAGTATTTCAAAAACTGCTGATCTACTGGGATTTTCACGCACAACCATCTCTAGGGTTTACAGAGAATGGTCCGAAAAAGAGAAAATATCCAGTGAGCGGCAGTTGTGTGGACGAAAATGCCTTGTTGATGTCAGAGGTCAGAGGTGAATGGGCAGACTGGTTAGAGATGATAGAAATGCAACAGTAACTCAAATAACCACTCGTTACAACCAAGGTATGCAGAATACCATCTCTGAACGCTCAACACATTGAACCCTGAAGCAGATGGGCTACAGCAGCAGAAGATCACACCGGGTGCCGCGCCTGTCAGCTAAGAACAGGACACGGAGGCTACAATTCGCATAGGCTCACCAAAATTGGACAACAGAAGATTGGAAAAACGTTGCCTGGTCTGATGAGTCTCGATTTCTGCTGCGACCTTCAGATGGTAGGGTCAGAATTTGGCATAAAGAACATGACAGCATGGATCCATCCTGCCTTGTCTCAGCGGTTCAGGCTGGTGGTGGTGGTGGTGAAATGGTGTGGGGGATATTTTCTTGGCACACTTTGGGCCCCTTACCAATTGAGCATCGTTTAAACGCAACAGCCTACCTGAGTATTGTTGCTGACCATGTCCATCCCTTTATGACTACAGCGTACCCATCTTCTGATGGCTACTTCCAGCAGGATAATGCACCATGTCACAAAGCTCAAATCATCTCAGACTGGTTTCTTGAACATGACAATGAGTTCACTTTACTCAAATAGCCTCCACAGTCACCAGATCTCAATCCAATAGAGCACCTTTGGGATGTGGTGGAACGGGAGATTCGTATCATGGATGTGCAGCCGACAAATCTGCAGCAACTGCGTGATGCTATCATGTCAATATGGACCAAAATCTCTGAGGAATGTTTCCAACACCTTGTTGAATCTATGCCACGAAGAATTAAGGCAGTTCTGAAGGCAAAAGGGGGTCCAACCCGGTACTAGCAAGGTGTACCTAATAAAGTGGCCAGTGAGTGTGTGTGTGTGTATATATATATATATATATATCTATATCCCCCTTTTGTAATAGCTGTGTATGAGTCTCTCAATTGCCTTCAGTGTGAAAAGATGGATCTCAAAATCATACAGTCACTGTTGGAAAGTGTTCAAATATGCAGAAGATGCTGGAAAACCAAAGAATGTGCAGGAGCTGGAGGATTTTTCTGAAGAACAGCAGGCAGTTGAACTGCTCAGGACCAATGAGGGACTCATGAACAACTATCACAACACAGAAAAACAATTGTGGATCATCCAGGAAACAACACAGATTATTAAGATTCAAGGGTATGTAAACTTTTGAATGGGGTCATTTTTTATGAATTCAGTTATTGTTTCGTTTTGTGGAGTATATATAAACATCTGTCATGTTAAATAGCTTATTCAGGAGAGTACTAAATAAAAATAACATCCAATTTTCATGATCCCTCTTATTTAGTTAAAATTATTAACATATTTGCATATTCTGCAAGGGGTATGTAATCTTATGAGCACAACTGTATATATATATATATATATATATATATATGTATGTATATGTATGTGACCCTGGACCACAAAACCAGTCTTAAGTCGCTGGGGTATATTTGTAGCAATAGGCAAAAATACATTGTATGGGTCAAAATTATCGATTTTTCTTTTATGCCAAAAATCATTACGACATTAAGTAAAGATCATGTTCCATGAATATATTTTGTAAATTTCCCACTTTAAATATATCAAAACTTAATTTTTGATTAGTAATATGCATTGCTAAGTACTTCATTTGGACAACTTTAAAGGCGATTTTCTCAATATTTGGATTTTTTTTCACCCTCAGATTCCAGATTTTCAAATAGCTGTATCTCGCCCAAATATTGTCCTATCATAACAAACCATATCAATGGAAAGCTTTCAGAGGATGTATAAATATTGATTGACCCTTATGACTGGTTTTGTGGTCCAGGATCACATATATACATACACACACAGGTTGTATATATAGTTTATCTATATTATGCTGGCATAACCTCTTCAAATATGTCATTGTTTTGTTATTCATAGTTTATATCATTGTTGGCTTACAGATAATGCAGACATTCTCTATGAGCAGTTCCTCACGTTCACATCTTTGTCTTTAGAGGTCCTTGTTTACTGAAAAAGAGAAGGAAGCAAATATAAAAACAAACTCTTTTCAAGTGGTCATGGCCTTTTATGGCTTATTCCTCTTTTTGATCACTTCAAATTGCTTTGTAGTTATATATCATTGAATATTGCTAGTTGGAAACAGACATGACTCTTAAGTTGATGAAACACCACACTGCTTCTTAAGTCATTTTATAAAAGCTTCATAAACATTTTCACATTTATTTTCCTATAGTGACAGTTTCTCAAGCTAGAAGATTTCACAGGGGATTTTGGAAGAATTGTGATGATATACATAACCACACACCACAAATTGGTAGAATTCTGGTCTATACATTTAACATAACTCTAATAGTAGCTAGAAATAAAACATTTAATACAAAGTCTTTTTTTTTAAATTGGCTTCAGTATACAGTAACTATATAAAAGCAGACTATTTGTGACCCTGTCTGTGAAATCCAGGCTAAAGTCTCAAAATCTAATTATGAGATAACTAGCATAAACGTTTGATTTCAAGGTTACATTTTCACAGAATGTTCTTTACCTTATGAAGGATGATTTGAAAACAGTAATGCAGCCAGGGTCACATTTAATTTCTATTCAATTTCTGTCCTTACATACATAGGTCTTTCTACAAATTATATTGCTTCATTTATATTTTTGGAAGAGAGTCCCTCACAAGGGGATAATTTGGGGGTCATTATCATTTAAAAAAAAAAAAGAAAGAAAAAAGAAAGAAAAAAAACTACACTACAGACATCAATTTGTCACTGTAGGTAATATTTTATTAATATTAATTACCATACTGTAACTACAAACTATTTATTTGTTTGTAAATGCAGTCATTTTAAGTAATGTTCCGCTTTTCAAGTAAGATACAAGGCAAATTTATACCAAAAATAATCATAATAAATAAATAAATAAATAAAAATACTGCTATTCATGAACACCTTATAAGATTCCTTGTGATAGTGACATTTTTCAAAAGGCGTGTTACCACATTAACAAAATAATAAAAAGTAAACATTTTGGCTCTGAGTCATTATTGAAGTCCCATCAAATGTGGAAGAAGTGAAGAAATTTGTGAAAGACTTGTGGTCTGCATGATTCCTTCATGACATTTCTTCACCCATACTAAACATACTCCCATACATAAACACACACTCACTTCTTTTGCTGTTTTTTTATTGATGTCTGGACTGTTTGTCTTATAACTTCTAATTTCTCTTTTCTCCCAATCATTTTCCTTTTTCATGTGACTTTGTGTGGGTGATATAACTCATACTTTACTATGACATCACTTGACTTTAGACGGTCATCAAGAATCATTAAAAATCATTTTATGATAACAACCAGATATAGTCTCCTCCAGATATAATGTGGCAGCTGAGTAGCTTCATAACTATTAACTACATAAACAGGTGAATTAAGAAAACAAATGGGCATATTGGGAATACCTCACTGCTTTGGTCTTTCCCATACACTATAATTAGATAGTGCTTACATTGCTACATTTCATAGATTACTATAAAGAATGACTAATAACCTCTAGCAACTGCTTTGAGGACTATTGTGCTTTAATGACAAAAATCCAAGAAGAATGTCCATTATCTCATTTCCTCAAAGGACACTTTCCGAATTGCCAAATCACAGGTTATATTTTACTCACTCACCATGGCGAAACTAATTGTAAAATGTGTGAATCATATGTTAAAATTAAAGAGAGTGAGTAAAAACACTCCATGAGTTCAATCAATAGGTCATGAGAACAAGGTAGAACAAGAGATCCTGTCATGTCTGTGGCTGAACAATTAGGTTTTCTCGATTGGAAATACAGAAGGCCTATATATGACTGACTAGTTGAATTATTCATTTAAAACTTTAATTGTTGCACAACCTTGATATTCAGCATTAGTGTTTGTTTTTACTGCACAACAGGCCTGTTAAACAACAACAACAACAACAAAAGAATTTATTTATGTGGTAGACCTACTCTAATGAACTTAGAGACATTTAGAATGTGTTGCGTGTTTAATAGACAACGTCTTGGTGCCTTGGATATTGATATTTTGTTATTAGGGGTGCAAGTAACTGGATAAATTGGAAAGATGAATTGGATCCCTTATTAATTTATCATGCTATCTGACAATCCTAAACTAACAGCCATTTCAACTGAAAGATGACGATATATGAATGTTGTCCACTAGAAGGAGCCAGAATCTTAATAGGGGCACAGGATAAGTAATCTTTTAAGTCTAATCTTTTTCTATCAGTTTTTTTTTTTTATTTGAATTGAAATAAATTCATAGATTTAGTTCATATGTATGAATGTTTTACTGACAGTATAGTTTTATATAATAAGTGTACACTGAAATCTATGAAATGATCATTAAATATTTATTTAAATATTTTAGACCCCAATAAAACATATTTTCAATTAAATATATTTCTATCCATTTAAAATGAAGAGTCAATTTTATTTGTAATTTTCAAGATAATATATAATTTCTGTAAAAGCACATATTCACTATTGTGGTGTGAATAACAGAACAAACACCTAAACTGCAAGCATAAGTTAGGCTACTCATAATTATAGAAATAAATGATAAAAATGAAAAAAGTGTTGAGATAAATGTTTGAGATGACATTTTCAGCTGCAAATCATATATATTCACAATGATTTGAAATTGACGTCCTGTGATTTGTCTTAATTTAAATGTTTAATATAAGTCCACACTTGCACCACGTATACTATGATCACCTGCCCTATGACGATAAACATTTCAGAGGGTTCTTTTGGATTTCTTTTTTAAACAGACTGGGTGATTTCTTTTGAAAGTCGGTTTCTCTTTTTGACAGCTGTGTCTTGCTGTAACCTGTTTCACCAGTTCAGTGAAGCTTCAAGTTGGACTTTCCTATAAAAACCACATCATGAGATTCATTTCAGTTAGATCGCTAAACATGCACATAGGTGCTTGGACCCAGATGATTGCTGCTGCGGCTATATTTTGTTTTTAATTATAGTATAGAGGTTGTAGATTATATAATATACTATAGATTAAGTTGGCTATAGATCGGGGTAGGCAACATCGGTCCTGGAGTGTCGATGTCCTGCAGAGTTTAGCTCCAATCCTGAAAAAACCTCACCTGCCTGTAGTCCTAGTAATTCTGAAGACCTTGATTATCTTGTTCAGGTGTGTTTGATTAGGGTTGGAGCTAAACTCTACAGGACAGTGGCTCTCCAGGACCGACATTGCCTAATGCTTGTTTGCCTTACAGACCTCATGCCACCCCCTTGCCACCCTAAAAATCATTTTCTAGATCTACCCCTGCTTAGTGAAGAAAAGGAAGCATCCAAACATTGTTAGAAACAAACAAATAAATAAAAAGAGAAAACACAAGACTGATAGGAAACCAGTTACAGTTCAAATGTTAAATTTACAGACATTTTAAGAATTAAATTATTTACCTGTTGAGACTGTGTTGACAGTCTGTGTAGTTGGTTGGTTAAACCCCAGAAAATCAGTAATGAGGTGGCTTTGACATTACAGATTTGAAAAAAAGAGAAAGAAAAAAGGCGGGAATAAAGAACCCTAAACTGGAACACAAGAACATTTCACCATAAAACGGTTTCTTCGACAATAAGGTTCTAAATAGAGCTGTTACAACGTGTAACGAACCCTTTAAAAAACATTTTTATAATGTGTATAATGTACATACAGCTTTTAAAACGTTACTATATCATTACTTCAATTAACCATCTTATAACATAGTAATTAGGTGATAAGTCAAAATTAGGTTTATGTTCCTACCATTTCAACTTATAAAGGAAGAATCTGCCACCAATAATTAAGAAATGTATAAGATGTATAAGTTTGACACCTTTGTGTAAGTGTGTTGAAAATTGTAAAATATAGACTATATTTAGCGTAAGCATTTTTAATAAGTAATTTATCTACAGCTCTTCGCTGCCCTCCAGCGATATTCACCAAACACTGCACTTAAATACTGACAAGTTCACGCCGTGTAATGCGCATGCGTCGTACAGCGAGTGCGTGCGCGTGCGTGCGTGCGTCTATTAGCATAATCGCTTCTGTTTTTGAAACAGGATGAACGCGCCACCGGCATTCGAGTCGTTTTTGCTCTTTGAGGGAGAAAAGAAGTAAGTGCAGTACAACGCAGTTTTAATTTTTAAGTGATACTAACTGAACTAACTATAACCTGTAATGAAACAAAGTCTGGAATACAGGAGATAGCTTGCAAAGCGTTTAGCTTGTTAGCTAACGACAGGTAGTAAGTCCATGTGTAAAACAGTTAACTAGTCGTCTGACTAGCTTTTGTACTCATTACATGACTAAATACCTCACTGCGCTTTATATTGTACAGACTATGTACTAGACACACACACACACACACACATACACACATACATATATATATAATATTTTTTTCTTGTGTTCTCTCTGTCCCTCTCTCTTTCTCTCACAATACACACACGTACATATAGAAACAAACGTTTTTGAACATGGTACCATCTTGACATTTTTTAGTATAGCATATAAATAACTCTAGGTATATATCAAAGTGCCATATTACTACATCTGTGGTACCCTCACAGTACTGTTGGTAAAGGGACGCAATCACCTAATATTCCTGTTCAACTTCTTTTCAGGATCACAATAGTTAAAGACACCAAGGTGCCAAATGCATGTCTGTTTACACTGAATAAAGAGGATCACACACTGGGGAACATCATCCGGTCGTAAGTGCACAAGCATCTGATGGCCAAACATATCTGAGTCATTGTGATCACTGTGATGCTCTGTTGGTTTGTGCATTCAACCTTTGACATTTTTGTGTAAGGCAACTGCTGAAGGACCCTCAGGTGCTGTTTGCTGGATATAAGGTTCCTCATCCTCTGGAGCACAAGATCGTGATCCGTGTTCAGACGACACCAGACTACAGTCCCCAGGAAGCCTTCACTAATGCCATCACTGATCTGATCAGTGAACTGTCCCTTCTGGAGGAGCGATTCAGGGTATGTGACATGTACACAGCAGTCTGTTTCAGTTCAGTGAGGGGTGCTGTGTTTTATTAGTGGTGTTTGCTAAGGCAAGCATAACTATTACCATTGCTCATACTACATATAGTAAGGGATTTGAACAACCTAGAACTCCAAGTATGCAACTTAAGTGTATAAAGGCCCGTTCACACCAAAATGTATATTCTGTGCGATAATTTTAAATTGAATGAACAGCTGTTAATGTGTCTGTTTAGACTGACACAAACATTTGCATGTCGTCAATGCAACAATCTCTTTTCCATCGCACTGCAAAGAAAACTGGCCTACCAATAATATTAGTGCTTTTGTTCACGCTCAGAGCTGCTGCTTTTGTATAAAACTATGACTTGGTGGCACTCACAAATAGATTATTTGGGTAAGTGACCGTGAATACAAGAGGAAGAACCTAAAGCCGGCTCTCTTGTCTTTGTGTGTTGTGGTGTTGGATATGCAACACCAGTGTTATTTTAGTATTATTGATTTGTTGATCGTTGGTTACCTATTTAACATAAAAAAAAAATAAAAAATTAATAGTTTGTTTTGATTTTAGTTTTAAGTAACTATATTAAACCTGAATCATATACCCTGGGTGGTCTTATAATTGTGTTAAAAATGATGAAATCTTAATTGTAGATAGCTTTATACTATATATCTCATCTTATACAGTAAAATAGTAGGGCAAGCTGCATTGTAGCTTGAGCTGTGAGATTTCTCTGAATAAAAAATGCAAATACGAGGTCTAATGAGAGGTCTGTAATCTGGGTCTGCATTAAAAGTGTTTGTGTTTGAACTGGTTTTAATGATGGCCTACTTGACATTGTTTGAATATCTTGCTGTGCATACTCTTAGTGCATCTTTAGAGAGTGGCATATGTTTGCTGAGAGTAACGAAAGGCTGTATATGGATATGATTTGGGCATGTTTTATGCAAATTATTAACCTCAGGCACGTGGCCGCTCATTTACAATACTCTAAATTCATTAACATTAGAACCAGGTTAAGAAAAAAATTTGTGTTGTAAATTAGAAATTTTCATAAGAAGTTCTCCTGTTTTAGTATAAATATTCCACACAATTATTAGTGACTGAGAACTGTTGTGTTGAGGAGTCTGTGTTGTATATTCCAGAAGTTGATGTGACTTTTTTTATTGTAGGTTGCCATCAAAGACAAACAAGAGGGAATAGAATGAAGACCATCACGCTCCATTGGATCACAACAACTAATTCACAATGGACTGAAATGTCAGTCTTGAGAACTCAGTTTCTATATTGGGCTACAATACTCCCATTTATTTATTTCATGAAATATTATGAGGTCAGTTGACAAGCTCTCATAATAAATAATAAGAGATCTTTGCCAGCTTCTAACAGCATTCAGGGTAAGATCTGTGGAGTTTCTCCTCCAATATTGATTTTCAAACAAAGCATGTTGGTATAATGAAATAATCAAGTCAAATATTCTTTGAAAATATTTCATCACACACCAAATTTGTGTACAAGGAAATAATTTCCTCACTCATTTGTGATGTTTATTTTTTGTTATTAATAAATTGACTTTTGTAATGAAATACAATAACTTGTATTTATTTGAAACGTTGTGGCTTTATTGTTTCATGGATTTGTTCAACTCTTGGCTTTCAATGTGGGAACTATTTGGGACCTTCAGTTGTTTCGAAGGGGACGCATTAAAATGATGCACAAATGTAACTTGATGGCTGGAGAGATGCAGGATATTAACTGTGGTTGTAAAGGAATAAGGACATGCCTGAGATGCGAGGCGGAGGAGTCTAAACAACATTTACTACAGAAGAATGAGCTGGTGAGTCCACAGCACCACGGTGAAAAGCGCTCGTCTTGAACCCGGATTTTGAGCTTAAACGCAGTCTATCGCCATCAGCCGAGACTGAGTTCAACCAAAGACTATATTCTCCATTCAAATTCAGATAGACCCTTTTTATCTGCCCTGACTCTCAAAATTGTGCTAATAACAAGCTAAACGCACTTCCGTTCAAAAGTTTATTGAGAGTAATATTGTTTTTGAAATGGCCTAATTCTCTTATGCTCACCAAGGCTGAATTTATTTGATCAGAAATACAATAAACGGTAACCTTGTGAAATATTACAGTTATTTTCCTATTTTAATTTAGAATTTATTAAAATGTAATTCATTCATGTGATGTGAAAGCTGAGTTTTCAGCATAATTGCGCCAGTGTCACATGATCCTTCAGAAATCACTAACATGCGGATTCTCTGCTCAAGAAACATTTCTTATGTTGAAGACAGTTGTGCTGCTTAATATTTTTGTGAAAACATTGATACATTTTTTAAGTATTCTTTTTAACGTTATAAATGTATTTGCTGTCACTTTTGATCAATTTAATGTATCCTTGCAGAAGTATTATTTTCTTAAAAAAAAAAAAAAAAACATACTATCCTCAGTAGTGTATATATGAAAAAAATTATATATTCTGTTGCAGATACATTATGATTTCACCTATGATCCAGTATCAAAGTCAGCAGTCCGAGAGGAGGAAAGTGGCACTCAACAGTCCTTTGCTTTTCCCGGAGTATTTTTGTGGGAGAATTTTGTGTCAGAAGATGAAGAGAGGGAACTGATTGCTAGAATGGATCAAGATGTCTGGAGAGAATCTCAATCAGGCCGTCGAAAACAGGTGAATGAGGAAAAAAAAAAATAGTGAGAGAGTGAACTACTTAAATACATTCCTTTAACATTTATTTCTTAGCAATGTGATCTTTAAGTGGTTATGGAAGTCAGAATAATTCAGATAAAGTTAGAATTGTGAGGGGAAAAAGTCATAGTTACCTTTTTATTTTTTTTTTCCTGTGGCATAAACAAGCTTCTATAAGGTAGAAGACATAATGAATAAGTTTTTTTTCTATTTCTTTTAATTCACCTTTTAGGGTTTTTTCTGTTTAGTTCAGAAATTTAATTTAGTTTGTCAGCTAATGTGAGGTTATAAAAGTTGTAAACCAGTATTATTGTAATAACATCCAAATAACAATATTATATACACAGGATTTTGGGCCAAAGGTAAACTTCAAGAAGCGCCGTGTCCATGTGGGAAACTTTACTGGCCTGCCTGCTGTCAGCCGTCACCTGGTGGACAGGATGTCAAAGGCCCCTCAGTTGGCCTCCTTCAAACCAGTAGAGCAGTGCAACCTAGACTATGATCCCCTCAGAGGCTCAGCGATTGACCCTCATTTAGATGATAGCTGGCTGTGGGGAGAGCACCTGGTCACCATTAACCTGCTCTCAGACACTGTCCTCACGATGAGTTTAGATCGAGGCTGGGGAGACATGAATGATGGAGAAGTGCGAGTGGCTGTGCATTTACCACGCAGATCATTGATTGCACTCTATGGAGAAGCACGTCATCGGTGGAAACATGCCATCCACAGGAAAGACATTCAGGGGCGCAGGGTGTGCAGCACCTTCCGGGAGCTGTCTGAGGAGTTTCTACAGGGAGGAGAGCAGGACAAACTGGGCTCAGAGTTGTTAGATATAGCACTGAGCTTTAAGGGTATACCTTTATAAATTGCCTTTACTTTGATATGTGAATGTATGTACAGTTTTCTGTACATACAACTGTAAAGTGATTATTTTTAACTCTTAATTTAAATAAATGCATATTCTTTTTATTCCGTGTTATTTTGTGAATGAATAATGGATATGATATGAGATGTCAGTATGTATCCATGATTTAACCATTCCCTTAAAGTGAAATTGTTTTATTCAAAGAAAATCTCTTGACCAGGGTTGCATGAGGTACTCGCAGGCAAAACTATGGGTGCTCCAGAAAAGGAACAAAATGTGAAAAATAAGCATATCAGCCAGGTCTAACACCCTGATGAAGGCCCCTGATACGCATTGGTGTCCTTTTAATATATAGCCCAGTCTTAGAATAAAGGCGTTTTACTTTGCTTACTATGTGAGTGCCTGGACACTTTTTGTTTGTGTGTGTGTGTTTTGCGAGAGGATCCACCTATCATTTTTTAAATTGTTTTATGCTTTGTTAATTTGAGTGGTGGCATGCCATATATAATGTAATCCAAGGGGCCTTATGGTTTAGCAAAATGCCCTATTATTTGTGAGCCTTTTACATTAATCATTAATTAATATAACTACATTTAAATAACTTAAGACTTATTGGGGGCCCTTGGAAATGTCCTCACTGGTTAAAAACCACTGTTTTTATTTATAATTATGTTTGAAATATTTATTTTATTAAATTTTTCCCCAGCCATAACTGCACCTTCAAATTTTTTGACTACGGTGCCACACTCAATTTGGCGAAATGGTGATGCCAAAACCAAACTATACATCAAAGCTGGTCAAAGTTCAAATATATTTTGCTGGGAAAATGATCAGCAGTTGTAATCTACATGATAACGAGTGTTGCAAATAAAAATCACTTGCCCTGCATGTTCATTAGAGGTAAGCTGTGTAAATCGACTTAACGTTAAACCCCAAATAAATTTGTCTGTGAAACTTTCATTTATGAAACTAAACGCAACCGCACAATGAACATGCTAAAACATACACTTACGAATTCAGCAATCGATTGTCTTAAGCACTTAATAAATAGATTATTAAGAAAACAAACAACATGTAAACTACTGCCACATTTTCAAATTCACTTTGTGTAAACAATTTGTCAGTTTAAACCTTTAAAGATTTTAATTTATAGTTTTTAAAAACTTTTTAAAAAATTCTTTGTTTACTTAGCTTTTTCAAGTATTTATTGGATGCAAATGATGTTCTCTAGTCTCTACAACAGTTTCATGCCAATCTCCTGTGTTCAGAGACCCCTCAGGGCGTGAATAGGCCACTTGTCCTGTATCATTACATAACAATACCAGATGCATTGTGGTTCTTCTGACACCAAAACATCCAATAGCAGAAGTTTTACCAAGTCTCTGAAACCTGTTATCATTACAGCCCACCTTTATAAGGTCTGATTAGACCCAATACTCAAACCTTCACTGTGCAGCAGCCATGGAGAAAATAACAGAGAAGATACTGCTGGAGAAAAGCTCTCCAATGACAAACAAACTGGAACAGATCAAGACCCTCAAGTAAGAAAGCTGTTTAGTGTTTCTTAGGCACACTGGTTTATTAAAGAATAAAAAAGATTATTTTAATGCCCTTATGTTAAAAACTGAATTGTTTCAAATATATGATCTGATACCTATGTATTCTCTGTTCTGTACAGTCTCTCACACATGGGTCTGAAGAGCGAGGATCTGGCTGTGCCTCTGCTATCTAAACTGTGTAGTCTGGAGCAGTTGGATTTGTCTGGGAACATGCTGCAGGAGATTCCCAGAGGCCTCTGTCTGCCCTGCCTAAAGATCCTTAACTGCTCAAACAACGATATGGAGGATGTAGTGTCTCTGGAAGCCCTGAGAAACATAGAGGAACTTAGACTGGAGGACAACCTCTACCTCACAGTGAGAATCATGCTTTGAATTTCAAAAATCATGTTTTTTTTTTTTTGTTTGTTTGTTTTGTTTTCATCCACAGCATTATTAGTGGCGTTTTAGACACTATGGATCTTGTTCTAACTATGAATTGTTTTATGTGGGTTTTTTTAGGTCAATGATGAACACAAAGTGATCTTCTTGTTACCTAAGCTGAGGATGTTCAATGGGAAGGATATCAGCTCTACGGCCCATCATATTCGTCATGGCAGCACCGAGATCCTCAGAAAGAGGGTGAGAACAGATTCTTCCACTTATCACATTCAACCATATCAGTTTGTCTATGCAGTGTTTCTTGAATGTGTTTTTTGGCAACCTTTAGGTGATTGGTGTGTGGGAACGAAGCTTCAGTCTCCCTGATCCCATTACGGCACAAAGTCTGGCTGCGGTGGAGAAGCGCTTTGTTAATGCTGCGTGCACCCAAATCAAATATGGTCCTAATTCCTTGAGTGAATACACAAAGTGGAGGGTGGGTAGTCTAGCGTGAATATTGTGTTTACTGCTTCTGACACAGATTTTGAAATCATAGGTCATCTAAATTGTGGAGAATTCACAAGGGTGATTCACATTGTCCTTTTTTTCCCCCAGACATGTCCTGGCCCGGATTTATAATTTGTCTGAAATGTCAGGGTTTTGGCTTTGTTTTCCTATTGACTTGCTGTGTACAGTCCTCATATACATTATATCTTTATGTGTTTGCATTGTTTTGACCATTCTCTGTAGATCGGTCTCTGTTTTGAATGCTACGATTGGTTGCTTATGTACAATGCTTGCCCACTTTTGGTCAAACTGTTACTAAACCTACAGCAAGCTTGAAAACAATAGGAAAACAAAGCCAAAACCTGGACATTTTGGGCAATTTAGGAGTCCTGGCTAGGACATGTCAGAGAAAAAGAGGATGTATGGTCACCCTACTTTAATGTGGTTGTATTTCAGCTCATCTAATTTCTGCTTTTTTAGGTTGAAATGATTGCAAAAGAATATTTGAAGTCGCTGACGTGCAGTGAAGAAGAAGGCAGGGTCACAGACACAAAGGATCACACTCCAACAAAGGAGAATGAGGTAAAGCCATCAGCATCATTTTGTTAAGTGTCATATTTGATACATCAGGCTTGTATGGCTCATTATAGTATGATATAGGGGAATACACCATTAGGGATGAACACTTTCATTTTGTTCAGTGACCCAAACTGAGCAAAATATGCAGTTTGGTGCAGCCTCTGTCCAAAAAGCATGATCAAATGCTGATAGCTTGTAAATCAAGGTTATCTTTATAAGACTGCAGCAGATTACTTGCATAAAATGTATATAAATATCAGTTGTCATTCTGTATCTCCCAGTAATGTCAAAGTAAAGTTTAAAAGTTTAATGTGGGGGCCAAACATAAAATGCAATGTAATACATGAATAACTGAGAGATATAAAAATAAACATTCCTCAAAACCCTGATGTATCATATTGAATGCTCACATTTTAACATGATTTTTTTTTTTGTTTTTTTTTTTTATAAATATTGTGTAATCAAGTAAACCTAAGTTGCTTCAGTCCAGTATGTGTTTATCTATAAATATTACTCATAGCTTACTTTATAACAATCAGTAAAGATTTCACAGCAAAAACCCATGACCGGAAGATATTTTTATACTAAAAGGCCCTAAAAATGTATTCAGTTTCAGTCAGCAGGCAGAGGCATGTCGAAGATTGTGCACAACAGGTTTTTAAGCAAATTTAGAATTTTGTGTCAGATATGATACATTAGGCTTCATAGAGTTAAAATGCTTTCTTCCGTCCAAATTTAATGCTGTGTTGAGGGAACCTTTTGAAAACATTAAGTCAATATTTATTTATTTTTTTACGCGACACAGGCTCCTGCAGAGAGAAGAACTCATGATCTTGGTGGTAACAGTATTACAAGTCCTCAGAAAAGAACCAGAAACAACTCTGAGGTGGCTGCAGAGGCCAGTCCACGAAAGTCAAGTCGAGTGGGAAGTGCAGCTCCGGTTGAGGCTAGTCCACGAAAATCCACACGAGTGATGAGCACTCCACAGAAGACTGACCCTATAATGACCCCCATCCCCAAAAAGCAAGCCAGAATGACCAATGTAGACACCCCAGAGTGTAGTCCAAGGAAATCAAGCCGCCTGGAAAATATTTCTCAGAAAGGTGCTAGCAAAGTTGAAAGCCCCAGAAAGGCAGCAAAGTCAATCATCTCTACGCCCACATCAAGACCAGCTAAATGTGAGAGCCCAAGAAAAATGGCTAAAGATCAGACGACAGCTCAACAGAGCAAACAGAAAACTTCCAAAACAGAAACCGACACACCTCAGAAAACTGCTCGGACCAAACTCAATGTTCCTCAGGTGAGTCCAAGGCGATGCTTGTTTTTTTCTGTCTATTTCTGTCAGTGACTTGAATGTACATCTATGATAAGAAACTAAAAATGTACTGAATTCTTATTCATTTTGGTATTTTTTGGAGGCATAAAATTAAAAAAGTCAAGGTAAGGAACTTATGAAGAAAAAAGCCTCAGAAGGATAAAATTATTGAAAACCTTACGTAGTTAGGCATAATCTTTTTTGTTATTTTAGTAAAAGTAAAGATTTCTTTTTTCCAGGAAAAAATAAATAAATAGTTTTGGACACTCCTATTTTGTTGGCCTGAAACTTTTTTTACCTTTAATAAACATTCTGACAAAGGATTGTAGCTCAACAATTTCCTTATTGGGCCGGATTATTGTATTTGCATGTGAATTGTCACAGAATCACTCTTAAGTTGGGGATTCCTGTTGTTGCTTTTACTGTATTTGTATTCAGTCTAGTGTTGATTGCTCATTACACAGTCATTAGGGTATTGTTAATGGGCGTCTCTCTCCCCTGCTGTTACAGGAGCCGGTGAGTCTGCAGCCGTTCCATGTCTTGCAGTGTCACAGTCGACAGGACAGTCCTGACGACTTCAGCACTCAGCTTTGGGCCTGTGCCTTTGAGCCCCCACAGGAATGCAGTGGTGGTGGTGAGCACTATCAAGTGATTCAATTCAACTGAATCAGTTGTATGTTTCAATGTGTTTTTAATATACGTCTGACATTGTTTTTAATCTGTTAGGTATCAGTGGTGGGTCTCGGACAATCGCCACATGTGGAGGGGAAACTTTGTGTGTGATTGACTGTGAGTCAGGACATGTGCTGAAGAAATACAAGGTTCCCGGTGAGGTGAGTGCAAAGAAGTTCTGTGCAGTACCTTATCTGTTATATAGGCCAATCAGTTTTTGTATCACATAGAATACACTGGCTATTTAGAAAATCATACTTCAATAGTTCTACTATAGTTCTATCTGTACATATTATGCAAATATTCCATATGGATTGAATACCTGGATGACCCAACATTTGCCAAAAAATGCATAGAAATACTTTTTCCCACAATGCAATGCGCACAACATGACGGTCTATTTGTAATGAACATACTAGACCAATATTGATTTTTTTTCATAACCTAAAGTGATTATTTGTATGTTTATGTCTAATAACCAACATGCAGAACCAATTTTTTTTTTTTTACATTTTACTTGTGTACTTGTAAAATTTCATTTTTATATCACAACAATAATTTTTTTTGTTTTAATAATAATAATAATGATAATAATAATAATAATAAAAGCAGTAACAGCAACAATAAAATGAACAGCAGACAAAATAAACTGACAAAGTCTACTGTTTTTAAATGGAGAAATAAATAAGTCTATCAACTTTGCATAAATGTAATCATTTGTTTTAAACTACAGTTAAGGAGTAGAGACAATAAATTTACGGGAATAATTATACAATACTTTAGAGTTTGTTAAGAATGGCATGTTTGCAGAATTATTAATATTATTATGGGACTGAGTTACACACATGACATGTGGGTAAAAATTATATATCTTGGCCACAATATAGGAATCAATAGTAAATTCTGGCCACATTGTAGTAATTCATTTCCTAGTTTTAATTAATTCAAAACAAAGAAACAAATTAGAACAACGTGGTCACCTTTTACTAAAAAGAGGAAAAGGAAACTAATTCTTAATTTGTGGCCACTATTTAAGTAAAATGAGGGAAAAGATTCTCAATTTGCAATTTTTGAAACAGCGGATTTGACATGACAAAAATATCTGGTAAAGAAAAATGCTGTAAGAAATATAGATAAAATGTTGTACATGTTGTAAGAAATATAGATAAAAACCAATTATTGGTTGATATCTAGAGCATACTGGAAGTAATACTAATAATTTTTTAAAACATGATTTTAAGATGGTTTAAAAAAAAAAATTTCCTGAGATGAACTGTGTGGCATGACAACAGCTATAATGTTGGCATAATGCATACTGTTCCATATTCTATTAAAAATACACAGTGTATTCTGTACAGCATGTAGTGAGATTCCATTCTGAACATAGCCACTGAGCATAGCCACTGATGCCAACCTAGCCTTTTCTGCAAGAGTTAAACGCAAACAGGCTGCATTTGACTGACATCCAGTTCCTGTAAATTCAATGTTGCATCCACTGTTGTCTTGTAGGAGTTCTTCTCACTAGCGTGGTCCACGGTGCTGATGTCCAGGACAGGTGGCTCTGCCCGTCCCTGCAATATCCTGGCAGCTGGGGGTAAGAGGGGTCTTGTGAAGCTTATCCATCCCCGAGTCAACCTGGCATTTGGAGAGTTTCGTGCCAGTCGACGTGCCATTTCCATTATGCGCTTCAGTCCACGCAACGCTAGCTTTCTCTTCAGTGAGTGAAGCAAACAGTGAACACAATGAGACTAAGTGACTAAAATTATAACTTAGTTGAGCTATATAGATGTAACTAAAAATCACTTTATTTCTAATTACAGCTGGGACGTATGAAAATAAGATCTTTTTGTGGGACATTGGAGGACTGGATCGTGATTACAACTTTAAAATCAGGTTATTTATAATTTATTCTTCAGTACGATTTTAATACTTCATTTAGAAATGCTAAAATGTGCATTTACATTGTTACAAACTTTTCCATAACTGTTTTATTTCTTCTTTTTTTTTCCACAGTAAGCTGCTAGTCCTGGAGACAGGCTCCACTCCTCTGCATCTCTCTCTGCTCCCCAAGTCTCCAGACACGCACCTCCTCTCAGGCTGTGATGACGGGCTGTATGTCTTTGATATCCAGCTCAGTAAAAACATACAGAAAAGGTTTGATTTCTCCATCAGCTCCATCAGTGTGTGTGGTCAGAGAAACTTTTTCTTTATTGTAATTTACATGTTTTTTTCAGAAAAGAAGAGATGGAGATTGTGTTTCCAATTTACAAGAAAAAGGACAAGAAAAACACCTACCGGACTATTGATGGACTGAGCTTCCTGTCAGATGATATAGTGGGTGAGTAAACAGTAAGAAAAATTTAGGATTAATTGACCAAATAATATAATATATAATGTATGTTTTCTTTTTAAATTAGCACTGTAATGACATTATAATGACCAGAAAAATGACCTTAAAGAATTATTATTAAAAAAGAAGAAAAAAAAATAATAAATAATAATAATAATAATATATATATATATATATATGTGTGTGTGTGTGTGTGTGTGTGTGTGTGTTTGTGTATTATTATATAAATATATAAATATCTATATATATATATATATATATATATATATATATATATATATATATGTATAGATAGATAGATAGATATAGATATAGATAGATATATATAGCAGGGCTCTCAAGTTATAGCAAAAGTTTGGAGTGAGATTAGGGGAGGGGCCGCTAAAAGAGGAGGAGCCGTTCAAATATTTGCCCCACCCAATTCTCTTAAGTTTTCACTAGCAGTTCAATTTTACCTATTGTTCATAATTGACCTGAACAAATAGAAATGATAACAACTGGTAAATCTGATTAAAAAAAAAAAAACTGACAAATTCATCCAAATAAAATAAATAGATTTATGTATTTCAAAAATACAAATGTATCAAAAATAAAAAGAAATTTAGCCACAAACGAGCCAACTGAAGAGCATGCTCAATGTACATACTGTACACATACAGTACATTGCAGAACTTGCCCTGTGGATGTATGTCAAGCTGTGTGTGTGTGTGTGAGAGAGAGAGAGAGAGAGAGAGAGAGAGAGAGAGCACATTTCAGCTTATGAATGTTTGTTTTTTTTCTGTTGTAAGTGTTTGTTGCAGATTTTGATGTCTTGATGACAGGGGTAGGGGGCTCCCACTGAAAGCACTGTGGCTCAAGGCCAGACATTATCACCATCATGATAGATGATAGCGTTCTGTCCAGAGCCAAACTGTTCCTAGTTTTGGTTTTGTTCAAACTCACCATGGAGAACACTCTCTCTGCATCTGCATTTGAGTGGGGAAGCCACAGTGCACAGTGGGAGCCCCCTACCCCGTCATACAGGTATCAAAATGTGCAACAAACACTTACAACAGACAAAAAAAAAAAAAAATCATAAGCTGAAATGTGTAGTCTCTCTCTCTCTCTCTCTCTCTCTCTCTCACACACACACACACACACACACACACACACACACACAAACACAAACAGACACAGCTTGACATGCTCAGGGCAAGTTTTGCAATCCTACTGTATGTGTACATTATGTACATTGCGCACTGATGTTCAGTTGGCTCATTTGGGGCCAAATTTATTTTGATTTTTGATTTAAAAAAAAAAAAAAAAAAAAAAATATATATATATATATATATATATATATATATATATATATATATAACAATTTATTTTATTTGGATGGATTTGTCTGTATTTTATCAGATTTACCCATTGTTATAATATCTTTCTGGTAGCCAAAGCTAAGTTAAAGGTTCTGGTTGCAAAGCAGCTGGAGAGTTTTTGACTGCATCAAAGTCTAGTGTGATTGGGGCTTTGCACTCCGTGTGTGCGCGCATCCATGTTGCTTAGTAACGAACGCGCTTGCAGCGGGATCACGTAATTTACGCGAAAACAGCAACATTCTAATTTCTGATTGGCTGACAGGTGTCACTTAACTCTGTATAACTGGAGACCGAGACAGCTATGAACTCGGCAGAGAGCTCCATATTCGTCCATTAATTATAGCAGGACAAGTTATCCCTTATTTCTCAACGTGAGAAATACAAGGTGTGGCGTGAGAGCGTGTGAACGGGTTGAAATGCTTGTCTCACGGCGAATGCGTGAGACTTGAGAGCCCTGTATATAGATATATAGTAGTTAGGCTTACGGTCTGTTAAATTTACTCTTAACACACTGTGGCTTTTCTTCTGTCTGATACTGAAGGCAATAATGTTGGTTGTAATATTTCCTCCCAGCATCCAAGAGCCACATGCAGGGCTCTATCTACCTGTGGAGCTGGAGTGCCACGCGGGCATCTTGGAACGAAAGAAAGAAAGAGGTGCCAGCTGTTGTGCTGGCAGAGCTGCAGTGGTCCAGCACTGAGATCCCATACCTGTCTCTAGGCACCTGTCCAGGTATTCATGATATTTGAATGAAATGTCATATGTAGGGGCTGCATGATAAATCGTATTTTAATTGTGATCATGATTTCTGCTTTTCTCAGTTAATTAAACACATAATCATCTGCGATATTTGCCTTCTGAAAATGTTCATTTGACATTTGCTTTTTCTTGCATTGATAACAAGCCTCCACAAGCTTTCAGGCTTGCAGTTGCCAGAGTTTAGGTCCCACAATCAGACCTTTTTTTGTTAAATGGATACAAGATTTCGGCCAGTGTTGTACTCAATCTTCCCTTTCCTCTGCTCTGAAAAAAAGCGCTAATGATCGGAAAACTCCAGGCAACATATGTTAGGATGTGTGAGCAGGCCTCAGTTATGAACTGTAATAAATCTGAACATTATTTATGACTATATTGTGTGCGGAATAAATGCATGCAACGTCTGTGCCTCTATACAAATTAATTTTTGTTGTTGCTTTATTAGAAATGTGTTAACATAATGTGGAATTGACTTAATATTAGGAATTTCACTGGTTTAGCTATTGAGAGAAGCTTTTTGTTTTACAAGTTTTCATAATGTAGAGCATTGGTTTTAAACTCAATTCCTGGAGGGCCACAAAAATGGCAATTGTGATTATAATTTAAGCAAAACAATTGTGATTACCATTATTGTGCAGCCCTATAATTTGGTCAAATGTCAGCATAGAGAAAAGAACCTTATTTATTTACTTATTTATTTTAACATTTCTTCTTTATTACTAAAATATGCAGACTATGTCTAAGCAGTGCTCATAATAATATACCAAATCACTGGTAAGGTTTTTATGTGTATTTATGCACATTCAAACAGGCCAGAAATATGGTGTCAGATATGCAGTAAATCTGAAAGCAAAACAGGTGTGAACTGTTTTTCTTGTAGGCTATGGTTATGTGGTGTGTGGGGATGAGCAAGGAAGGCTGTGGATGTACCATATCACAGACACCATGATGGAAAAGCTCAAGAGTGGAAAAACAATCTCAGCCACTGAGGTAAGTTAATCATTGCTGGGTGAGCGATACGGTATGTCTTAATGTAAGATCTTGGATTGGGAATTAATGATAATCTTATATGTGCCAAATAAAACATGGCATGTATTCACAGTTTTGTTTTATTTATTTTGCCATTTTCTGTCATGCAGAAACAATGATATTCCACTCCAATCGGACATTATCTCTCACTAAAATAATCCTATTAGCTACAGTATTAAATCCTTTAAGAAGGTATCCTATCTTTTAACATGTTAACTCTAGAGGAGTGGTTACTGTTGATGTTTGAGTACAGAGCCCCTGGATCTCATTTTCCTCTTTTGCTCATGTTATTTCAGGTGCTGGAGTGGCCGTCACCAGTTAGAGCTGGAATGGATGCATTAGAGGGGCCATCTATTAACAGCGTTGCCATGGATCCTGATCTACATTACTTGGTTGCCCTTACTGACAAGAACATGGCTGTGGTTTGGAAGAGAGAGAGTCAATGAGCAAGCACAAAGAAATGTTCAGTTGCTGGCAGTATTTCTCATTATTGCTTTGCATTTCTGGACTCAATTTGAATTGAGATCATGGTTCTGTGGTTAAAGCAATTAAAAAGGAAATCAGACACCCTAATTCACCTATGTTAAAGACTTATTGTATCAAAGAGACAAAGAAAAACTAATGTAGCCATCATGTTAAATTTGTCCTATTCCACTGTGACTACTTTTTGTAGGTGAATGGCAATTGTTTTGTAACCTCTTTCATAATTTTAAGTCTTTCAGTATTTTTCTTGTTTGTTTTAGTTTTTTAAACATTGTTTTCAAAATATATTTCAGATATTGTCAGAATGAATGGCATTGTTCAAAACATGACTACTTATGTTTTTGTTTTAATTAATAAAATGGTGTCATACACCATTTTCTTATTGTTGTGTTGCGAAGCCAATGATGGATTTCTTCAATGTAGTCAATGAAGCTCGAGAAGCAGAGTTCCAGATGTCAAAATAAGACTTTATTAAACAAAGTAACAAAGCTGAGATAACGGTAACCGCATCTAATTCTCTGTCTGTCCACGCATTCCTTTTTATACCTTTCTTTCTTACCATAATTGGTAGTTCCGGTTTTTAATTGGCTGCTTTGCCACGATTTACCAGCCCACCTGGCCAATTATTTAATGGTGGAATTTGGCGAGATCAGCCACTTTTATTCCGGCGCCAAAAAGGAGGTCACATGAGACAGACACCAAACTTGTTTACCTGTCATACTCTGGAAATCACCCAAAGTTCTTAACTTTTTTACGTTCACTGGTACAATCCAATGGAAACCACCAGTACTGCCCAACTGATAGATCCTCAGACTTACATTCTACATCAGGACATCCAGTATTGGAATAAATCAACATATAAATCAGTATATTGACTACTTTCATGACCATGCATCATATTTTTGAGTAAAATAATTCCATATTGAGTAAATAGCATAATATGAAGTAAAATTACACAATATTATTTAAATGATTCCTATTTATGCCTCACTCTTAGTTGTGAATGTAAGTGTCCAAATAATAATAATAATAATAACAGTGTGTATTCTGTATGTATGAGCCTGCTTTCATTTGTTATCCTGTTTTTGTAAATTTACTGCAGTTTTAGTTGTTTGGTGCATTTAGATTTTTTTTTGTTACAAACATTTTTTTTTTTTTTTTTTAACATATGGATAAGACTGCAGTCCTCTTTGTTGTTGCTTCTTTTTTTTCTTCTTTTTTTATAGTTTTATTTTCAGATAGAATGTGAAACAAAACACATATTGTATAAACATTACAAACGTCATTTTTCTTTAACAAAAGCAAAACTAACAAGAGAAAGAAAGAAGAAAAAGAAAATAAATAAAAACACAACTCAGAAATAATCTATTTAGCTGGCTTAATTATTAATAAAAAAATAAAATAAAATAAAATCCAAAAATCTAAAAAATAATGTACATTATTGCAATTGTTTTGCAATAAGAGAAGGTAAATGCTCCAAAAAAGAGCCCCAATTTTTTTTCAAAAGATTTAGGTGATTTCCTAACATTGAAAAGGATTTTCTCATGGGTGCAATATGAAATGAGTTCGTTGGTCCAATGTTTTCTAGATGGAGAATGAGTCAACTTCCAATTAACTAATAAACATTTTTTTCCCAGCCATACCAGCCAAAAGTGTGAAATACCATTTATGATGAGACAAATCTAATAATTCAGTATCCCCTAATATCCAAACTCTAGGATCATAACTGATTGGAATACCTTTAACCTTTGAAGATATATATCAATTATATATTCCCAAAAATGCTTCAGTACAGACAATTCCAAAGCATATGAAGTAAATTGCCTTCAGATGTTTTACACCTTTGACATTTGAACGGTATAGTAGTGTTTAAAGTGGAGTTTTTGAGGAGTGTAATATGTTAGATGCAGAATATTAAATTGGATTTGTCTATGTTTGGTGGATATTAAAGTAGTCTGCATTCTTTCCATAATACACTCCCACTCTACCGGATCATATGTGCAGTCAAGATCTCCTTCCCATCTCTGCTTCAAGACTTCATTGTCAAATGGCTTAAAATTGTTTAATAATGTACTATATCCTACAGAAGATATACCTCTCGGAGAGGACACAATCTTGTTAAACATAACATTTTCAAAAGGCGATAATGTTGGAATTTGATGTCTTAGGGGTGATCTCTTTGACCCAATACTTGCAAATATTTGAAAAAATGTTGCTTACTTCTTTAGGGTTGCATTTTCCTGCATGAAAGATAGTGAGCTTCAGCTGCATCCTTAAATATAACTATTAATTTAACCCATTACTTACAAGTAAACGATACCATGTACCACTAGTAAAAACATGGTATTGCCCATATCTATGGTATTGCCATGGTATACTTCCAAAACGTTATATGTCCTTTGTTCAAAATGTTATATTCGCTTAATTTCATTAGCAAAATTATCGTTTTGTCTCTTTGGAATGAATGCGCTGATATTTGCTTATTAATATTAATATCAATAAATTTCCTTGTCTGCAGCACGATTTTTAAAAAAAAAAAAAAAAAAAGTAGATATGTAATGTAAGTGATACAAAGACGGATCGGAGAATGAATTTCATCAACAAATAAGGAAGATATTTTTAAATCTGGAGTGGTGTTTCTTTTTTGTCATCTCTTATTTTGGTCTCTGTTATTTATTTATTTATTTATTTATTTATTTATTTATTTATTTATTTTACGTTTTATTAATTGAATGCCTCAAAAACAAGAGGTATTACATATGCACATTATCATATTAACATTAGCTGCCAGAGAGAAAAAAAAAAAAACCGTTCTATGCAGGGCTTTGAGGCGCGCTCCCGCTTTGTGACGTCACAGTGTAAGCGCGCTAACCGAGTATTTATTGACCGCTGCCTGCGCTTCTGTCAGTGTGAAGGTATGAAAATAGTTCTTCTAACGTTTTATCTCTGTTACGGTTCGTTTGCATATTGCAAATTTTACTGTTTTTATTTGGAGTCGTCACGCTGCTTCCAAAAGAAAATAAGGGGAGAAAAAACAATTAACGTTAATATGTTGAGTTTCACAATTATCCGGTGATAGAGGCTAACTTAAGCTAAACTTCTCGACTTATTTCTCTCGTATTTATTTTCCTGCTTTAATGTAGCCGACTTCACAGGTCTGACCAGAAGAAGAAATATTCAGACCGCCTCACCTTTTTACTTCTGACAAATCTCTGGATGTGATCAAGGCCAAAATCTTTTATCAGTGTTAAGTCTTTATAAGAAAAATCAAAAATAACCTTGATAAACCTTATTTAATAGATATGTTTAGAATACATTTCAGAAACTTTACATGGCTTATGTAATATGTTTATTAATTTGTGGCTTTTAAGTTTTTTTTAAGGATCTTAAATGTCATTGTTGGAGAACCATTCATATACACTGTGAAGTATGATTCAGTCATTTCCAAGGATCACCTGTGCACGGGACTGTCACATTGGCTGTATGAATGGACCCATACTTGGACAGTCCTGCCTGGGTTACTACTCTTGGGAGTACAGGTAAGTGCTGGCACCTCCCACTTATTGTACCAAAGGAAATTTTTTCTTGCCACTGTCGCCTTTGGCTTGCTGGGGGTATGAAGGCACTTTAAAGCTGTTGATGTATGATTGAATGTTTCACTGCATGTTAGCTATATCATATCTGTAACAACAAATGCAAACCTTTGGCTTGGTTGAAATGATGATCTAGCATCATCTTTGGCTCACATCAGGGCGAGATTGTTCTCCCTCTCATGTTTGAATCATCAATGCTTTATACTTGTGCATTCACATTATCTATATGCGATGTAAAGAAACAAGCTGTTACACAGTTTAAATATGCTGTTCGCTTCATAAAAAGGAGCGAACATACTCTCAGAGCTAACTCTTTGGCTCAGAAATTATTACAAAATGATATACAAGATTTCTGGAAAGAAGTTAAAGTTATGAATGCAAGCAAAATTCCTCTGCCCTCTAGTGTTGAGGGGGTTACTGGATCTGAAAATATTACAGATCTTTGGAGAAAGCATTACAGTGACCTATTCAATTGCGTTAAAAGTGACAATTTCAATATTGGGAATGTGTCTTTTAATAAAGAGGTTATCAAGGCTGAGGAAATAACTTCTGCTATAGGAAAATTAGTTCTGAATAAATCTTGTGGCCTAGATCAGATCACAGCAGAGCATTTGAAATTTGCTAGCCACAGACTTGTTTTACTAGCCTTATGTTTTACTGGAATGTTGATTCATGGCACATTGCCCAGTTCTATGCTTTCTGTCTTGCTGGTACCTGTAATTAAGGATAAAACAGGGAAAATATCTAGCATAGAAAACTATAGGCCTATTGCCTTAGCCAGCGTGATGTCTAAGGTATTAGAGATAATATTACTGGATCGATTTCAGCAATATGTTATTACCAATGATAAGCAGTTTGGTTTTAAAAGTAACCATTGGGACTGATATGTGTATCTATGCTCTGAAAGGCTGTGAGTAAGTACAGAAGGCAGAACTCCACTATGTGTTTGTGCTTCTTAGATGCCTCCAAAGCCTTTGACCGTATTAACCCTGGAAAGCTATTTGTAAAATTACAGCAGCGAGGGGTTCCCCCATACCTAGTCCGGGTTCTGCATTTTTGGTACACACACCAAACAATGCAGGTTAGATGGGGCATGACAATATCGGAGCCTTTTCTAGTGACAAACGGGGTCAGACAGGGTGGAATATTATCACCCATGCTCTTTAACCTTTATATGGACGATTTTACTCAAAGACTTAAAAACTGTAAGACTGGCTGCATGGTGGGAGAAAGACTTTTGAACCATCTACTGTATGCGAATGACATAGTTGTAATGTCACCTTACTCTGCTGGGATGCAACAGTTGCTTAGAGTCTGCTCCGACTATGGTGAGCAATATGATTTAAAGTTTAATACCAAAAAGAGTGTGGTTATGTTGGTGAGGGCAAAGGAGGACCGTAAGGCCGTGTTCCCCTCTTTTTATCTGACTGGAAAGGAGTTATCTGTGGTGAATAAGGTCAAATATCTCGGTCACACCATTAGAAGTGACCCCTGTGACAATGATGACATTCAGAGACAGTATTGTAAATTGTATGCACAAGCTAACATGCTTGCTCGTAAATTTAGCATGTGTACTGATGATGTTAAAATAGCTTTGTTTAAAGCCTATTGCACTCCACTGTATACTGCCCACTTGTGGTGCATTTACAGTAAAGCTAAATTTAACAAGTTGCAGGTTGCATACAATGATGCATTGCAACTCTTATTAAAAGTCCCTCGGTGGACAAGTGCCAGTCAGCTTTTTGTTCAGAATCATGTGCCCATGTTATATGCTGTTATCATAAATTTTGTGTATAAATTTATAAAGCGGCTTGAGGTCTCTAAAAATGAAATTATTGTGATCTTAGAGAAAAGCACTGTTAGGTATACCTCTGCACTTTGGAGGCACTGGAGAAAGTGCTTATATGAACATTATATGTAAATTATTTTCTTATTTGTTGTTGTTGTTGTTATTCATGTTGTATGCTGTTCTTTTTTATATGGACCTTTTTGAGTCTGAAATAAAGATGTCATATCATATCTTATCTCCTCATATTAAGAAGGACCCCAGTGGAGCCAAAAGGTTAGAGGGTTCAGACAGCCAAAAGCCCAGAAGTTCATGTTGGAGCCAGGGAGACGACAGACCAAGGTGGAGCCATAGAGACAAGGAACCCCAGCAGAGCCAGAGGGATCGAGGAACCATCTTTTATATTTGAGTCATCTGTGTATCATACTTGCGTGTTCACTACATCTCCTTCCATTTCTTGTCTTCATAATCTCGTTCATGTTCATTTTCCTATTTTGAATGTTTTGCATCATCTTTTGCTCACATCGGTGCAAGAGCGTTGAGGGGGACAAGGGTCAACAGACCAAGGTGGAATCATATAGACGAGGAACCCCAGCAGAGCCAGAGGGATCGATGAGCCATCTGTGCTTCATACTTGCGTGTTCACTACACCTCCTTCCATTTCTTGTCTTCATCATCTCGTTCATGTTCATTTTCCTATTTAAAATTTTCTTGCATCTTCTTTTGCTCACATTGGTGCAACATTGTTCTCACTCTCATGTTTGAGTCATCAATGCTTTATACCTGTGTGTTCGTATCATCTCCTCATATTATAAAGGACACCAGAGAAGCTTAAGGGTTGAAAGGTCCAGATACAGCCAACGGCCCAGAAATACATGTTGGAGCCAGAAGGACAATAGAACAAGGCGGAGCCATAGAAACAAGGGACCCCAGCAGAGCCAGAGGGATTAACGAACCATCATCTCGTTCGTAGGCATTTTGTTGTTTTGGATTATTTTGTCAGTATATTTGGCTCACGTAGAAGGGAGATAGTTCTTCCTCTCATGTTTGAGTCATCAATGTTTTATACTTGTGCATTTGCGTCATCTCCACATATTATGGAGGACCCCAGTGGAGCCAAAGGGTTGGAGGGTCCGGACGCAGCCTAAAGCCTAAAAGTTCATATCCTCATATTAAGGAGGACCCCAGTGGAGCCAAAGTGTTGGAGTGTGTTCGCTACATCTCCTTCCATTTCTTTTTTGAATTTTTTTGCATCCTTTTTTGCTCACATTGGCGCGACATTATTCTCGTTGTCATGTTTGAGTCAGTGATTTATACTTGTGCATTCGCGTCATCTCTTCATATTAAGAAGACCCCAGTGGAGCCAAAGTGTTGGAGGGTCCAGATGCAGCCAAAAGCCCAGAAGTCAATGTTGGAACCAGAGGTGGAGCCATAGAGTCAATGAACCCCAGCAGAGCCAGAGGGATTAATGAACCATCATCTCGTTTGTGGGCATTTAGTTGGTTTGGATTATTTTGCGAGTATATTTAACTCACATAGAAGTAAGATAGTTCTTCCTCTTATGTTTGCGTCATCGTTGTTTTATACTTGTGCATTCGCGTCATCTCCACATATTATGGAGGACCCCAGTGGAGCCAAAGGGATAGAGGGTCCAGACACCGCCAAAGGCCCAGAAGTTCATTTTGGAGCCAGGGAGACGAACGACCAAAGTGGAGCCATAGAGACGAGGAACCCCAGCAGAGCCAGAGGGATCGAAGAACCATCTTTTATATTTGAGTCATCTGTGCTACATACTTCCATATTCGCTACATCTCCTTCCATTTCTTGTCTTCATCGTCTCATGTGCATTTTTCTATTTTGAATTTTTTGCGACATCTTTTGCTCACAGCGGTGCAAGAGTGTTTTCCCGCTCATGTTTGAGTCATCTGTGTTTTATACTTGTCATCTCCACATATTATGGAGGACCCCAGTGGAGCTAAAGTGTTGGAGGGTGAAGACACAGCCAAAGGCTTAAAAGTTCATGCAGGAGCCAGGGAGATGAACGACCAAAGTGGAGCCATAGAGACGAGGAACCCCAGGAGAGCCAGAGGGATCATCTCCTTCCATTTCTTGTCTTCATCATCTCGTTCGTGGGCATTTTGTTATTTTGGATTGTTTTGCGAGTATATTTGGCTCACATATAGAAGTGAGATAGTTCTTCCTCTTATGTTTGAGTAATCGTTGTTATATACTTGTGCATTCGCGTCACCTCTTCATATTAAGAAGACCCCAGTGGAACCAAAGGGTTAGAGGCTCCAGACACAGCCGAAGGCCCAGAAGTTCATGTTAGAGCCAGGGAGTCGACAGACAGAGGTGGAGCCATAGAGACGAGGAACCCCAACAGAGCCAGAGGGATTGAGGATCCATCTTTTATATTTGAGTCATCTGTGCTTCATACTTCCATATTCGCTACATCTCCTTCCATTTCTTGTCTTCATCGTCTCGTGCATTTTCCTATTTTGAATTTTTTTGCGTCATCTTTTGCTCACATTGGCGTGACATTGTTCACGTTGTCATGTTTGAGTCATCGGCGATTTATACTTGTGCATTCGTGTCACCTCTTCATATTAAGAAGACCCCAGTGGAACCAAAGGGTTAGAGGGTCTAGACACAGCCAAAGGCCCAGAAGTTCATGTTGGAGCCAGAGAGACGACAGATCAAGGTGGAGCCATAGAGACGAGGAACCCCAGCAGAGCCAGAGGGATTGAGGATCAATCTTTTATATTTGAGTCATCTGTGCTTCATACTTCCATATTCGCTACATCTCCTTCCATTTTTTGTCTTCATCGTCTCATGTGCATTTTCCTATTTTGAATTTTTTTGCGTCATCTTTTGCTCATATTGGCGCGACATTGTTCTCGTTGTCATGTTTGAGTAATCGGTGATTTATACTTGTGCATTCGCGTCACCTCTTCATATTAAGAAGACCCCAGTGGAGCCAAAGGGTTAGAGGGTCCAGACACAGCCAAAGGCCTAGAAGTTCATGTTGGAGCCAGGGAGACGAAAAACCAAGGTGGAGCCATAGAGACGAGGAACCCCAGCAGAGCCAGAGGGATTGAGGATCCATCTTTTTTATTTGAGTCATCTGTGCTTCATACTTCCATATTCGCTGCATCTCCTTCCATTTCTTGTCTTATTCGTCTCATGTGCATTTTCCTATTTTGAATTTTTGCGTCATCTTTTGCTCACATTGGTGCGACATTGTTCTCATTGTCATGTTTGAGTCATCGGTGATTTATACTTGTGCATTCGCGTCACCTCTTCATATTAAGAAGACCACAGTGGAGCCAAAGGGTTAGAGGGTCCAGACACAGCCAAAGGCCCAGAAGTTTATGTTGGAGCCAAGGAGACGACAGACCAAGGTGGAGCCATAGAGATGAGAAACCCCAGCAGAGCCAGAGGGATTGAGGATCCATCTGTTATATGAGTCGTCTGTGCTTCATACTTCCATATTCGCTACATCTCCTTCCATTTCTTGTCTTCATCGTCTCTAGTACATTTTTCTATTTTGAATTTTTTGCGTCATCTTTTGCTTACAGCGGTGCAAGAGTGTTTTCCCGCTCATGTTTGAGTCATCTGTGTTTTATACTTGTCATCTCCACATATTATGGAGGACCCCAGTGGAGCTAAAGTGTTGGAGGGTGAAGACACAGCCAAAGGCTTAAAAGTTCATGCAGGAGCCAGGGAGATGAACGACCAAAGTGGAGCCATAGAGACGAGGAACCCCAGGAGAGCCAGAGGGATTGAGGATCTATCTTTTATATTTGAGTCATCGGTGCTTCATACTTCCATATTCGCTACATCTCCTTCCATTTCTTGTCTTCATCATCTCGTTCGTGGGCATTTTGTTATTTTGCATTGTTTTGCGAGTATATTTGGCTCACATATAGAAGTGAGATAGTTCTTCCTCTTATGTTTGAGTAATCGTTGTTTTATACTTGTGCATTCGCGTCACCTCTTCATATTAAGAAGACCCCAGTGGAGCCAAAGGGTTAGAGGCTCCAGACACAGCTGAAGGCCCAGAAGTTCATGTTGGAGCCAGGGAGTCGACAGACCAAGGTGGAGCCATAGAAACGAGGAACCCCAGCAGAGCCAGAGGGATTGAGGATCCATCTTTTATATTTGAGTCATCGGTGCTTCATACTTCCATATTCGCTACATCTCCTTCCATTTCTTGTCTTCATTGTCTCATTTGCATTTTCCTATTTTGAATTTTTTGCATCATCTTTTGCTCACATTGGCGTGCCATTGTTCTCGTTGTCATGTTTGAGTCATTGGTGATTTATACTTGTGCATTCGCGTCACCTCTTCATATTAAAAAGACCCCAGTGGAGCCAAAGGGTTAGAGGGTCCAGACACAGCCAAAAGCCCAGAAGTTCATGTTGGAGCCAGGGAGTCGACAGACCAAGGTGGAGCCATAGAGACGAGGAACCCCAGCAGAGCCAGAGGGATTGAGGATCCATCTTTTATATTTGAGTCATCTGTGCTTCATACTTCCATATTCGCTACATCTCCTTCCATTTCTTGTCTTCATTGTCTCATGTGCATTTAACTATTTTGAATTTTTTGCTTCATCTTTTGCTCACATTGCCGTGACATTGTTCACGTTGTCATGTTTGAGTCATCGGCGATTTATACTTGTGCATTCGTGTCACCTCTTCATATTAAAAAGACCCCAGTGGAGCCAAAGGGTTAGAGGGTCCAGACACAGCCAAAAGCCCAGAAGTTCATGTTGGAGCCAGGGAGTCGACAGACCAAGGTGGAGCCATAGAGACGAGGAACCCCAGCAGAGCCAGAGGGATTGAGGATCCATCTTTTATATTTGAGTCATCTGTGCTTCATACTTCCATATTCGCTACATCTCCTTCCATTTCTTGTCTTCATTGTCTCATGTGCATTTAACTATTTTGAATTTTTTGCTTCATCTTTTGCTCACATTGGCGCGATATTGTTCTCGTTGTCATGTTTGAGTCATCGGTGATTTATACTTGTGCATTCGCGTCACCTCTTCATATTAAGAAGACCCCAGTGGAACCAAAGGGTTAGAGGGTCCAGACACAGCCAAAGGCCTAGAAGTTCATGTTGGAGCCAGGGAGACGAAAAACCAAGGTGGAGCCATAGAGACGAGGAACCCCAGCAGAGCCAGAGGGATTGAGGATCCATCTTTTTTATTTGAGTCATCTGTTCTTCATATTTCCATATTCGATGCATCTCCTTCCATTTCTTGTCTTCATCGTCTCGTGCATTTTCCTATTTTGAATTTTTTTGCGTCATCTTTTGCTCACATTGCCGTGACATTGTTCACGTTGTCATGTTTGAGTCATCGGCGATTTATACTTGTGCATTCGTGTCACCTCTTCATATTAAGAAGACCCCAGTGGAACCAAAGGGTTAGAGGGTCTAGACACAGCCAAAGGCCCAGAAGTTCATGTTTGGAGCCAGAGAGACGACAGATCAAGGTGGAGCCATAGAGACGAGGAACCCCAGCAGAGCCAGAGGGATTGAGGATCCATCTTTTATATTTGAGTCATCTGTGCTTCATACTTCCATATTCGCTACATCTCCTTCCATTTTTTGTCTTCATCGTCTCATGTGCATTTTCCTATTTTGAATTTTTTTGCGTCATCTTTTGCTCATATTGGCGCGACATTGTTCTCGTTGTCATGTTTGAGTCATCGGTGATTTATACTTGTGCATTCGCGTCACCTCTTCATATTAAGAAGACCCCAGTGGAGCCAAAGGGTTAGAGGGTCCAGACACAGCCAAAGGCCTAGAAGTTCATGTTGGAGCCAGGGAGACGAAAAACCAAGGTGGAGCCATAGAGACGAGGAACCCCAGCAGAGCCAGAGGGATTGAGGATCCATCTTTTTTATTTGAGTCATCTGTGCTTCATACTTCCATATTCGCTGCATCTCCTTCCATTTCTTGTCTTATTCGTCTCATGTGCATTTTCCTATTTTGAATTTTTGCGTCATCTTTTGCTCACATTGGTGCGACATTGTTCTCATTGTCATGTTTGAGTCATCGGTGATTTATACTTGTGCATTCGCGTCACCTCTTCATATTAAGAAGACCACAGTGGAGCCAAAGGGTTAGAGGGTCCAGACACAGCCAAAGGCCTAGAAGTTTATGTTGGAGCCAGGGAGACGACAGACCAAGGTGGAGCCATAGAGATGAGAAACCCCAGCAGAGCCAGAGGGATTGAGGATCCATCTGTTATATGAGTCGTCTGTGCTTTATACTTCCATATTCGCTACATCTCCTTCCATTTCTTGTCTTCATCGTCTCTAGTACATTTTTCTATTTTGAATTTTTTGCGTCATCTTTTGCTTACAGCGGTGCAAGAGTGTTTTCCCGCTCATGTTTGAGTCATCTGTGTTTTATACTTGTCATCTCCACATATTATGGAGGACCCCAGTGGAGCTAAAGTGTTGGAGGGTGAAGACACAGCCAAAGGCTTAAAAGTTCATGCAGGAGCCAGGGAGATGAACGACCAAAGTGGAGCCATAGAGACGAGGAACCCCAGGAGAGCCAGAGGGATCATCTCCTTCCATTTCTTGTCTTCATCATCTCGTTCGTGGGCATTTTGTTATTTTGGATTGTTTTGCGAGTATATTTGGCTCACATATAGAAGTGAGATAGTTCTTCCTCTTATGTTTGAGTAATCGTTGTTTTATACTTGTGCATTCGCGTCACCTCTTCATATTAAGAAGACCCCAGTGGAGCCAAAGGGTTAGAGGCTCCAGACACAGCCGAAGGCCCAGAAGTTCATGTTAGAGCCAGGGAGTCGACAGACAGAGGTGGAGCCATAGAGACGAGGAACCCCAACAGAGCCAGAGGGATCATCTCCTTCCATTTCTTTTCTTCATCGTCTCATGTGCATTTTCCTACTTTGAATTTTTTTGCGCAATCTTTTGCTCACATTGGCGCGACATTGTTCAAGTTGTCATGTTTGAGTCATCGGCGATTTATACTTGTGCATTCGCGTCACCTCTTCATATTAAGAAGACCCCAGTGGAACCAAAGGGTTAGAGGGTCCAGACACAGCCAAAGGCCCAGAAGTTCATGTTGGAGCCAGGGAGTCGACAGACCAAGGTGGAGCCATAGAAACGAGGAACCCCAGCAGAGCCAGAGGGATTGAGGATCCGTCTTTTATATTTGAGTCATCGGTGCTTCATACTTCCATATTCGCTACATCTCCTTCCATTTCTTGTCTTCATCGTCTCATTTGCATTTTCCTATTTTGAATTTTTTGCGTCATCTTTTGCTCACATTGGCGTGCCATTGTTCTCGTTGTCATGTTTGAGTCATTGGTGATTTATACTTGTGCATTCGCGTCACCTCTTTATATTAAGAAGACCCCAGTGGAGCCAAAGGGTTAGAGGGTCCAGACACAGCCAAAAGCCCAGAAGTTCATGTTGGAGCCAGGGAGTCGACAGACCAAGGTGGAGCCATAGAGACGAGGAACCCCAGCAGAGCCAGAGGGATTGAGGATCCATCTTTTATATTTGAGTCATCTGTGCTTCATACTTCCATATTCGCTACATCTCCTTCCATTTCTTGTCTTCATTGTCTCATGTGCATTTAACTATTTTGAATTTTTTGCTTCATCTTTTGCTCACATTGCCGTGACATTGTTCACGTTGTCATGTTTGAGTCATTGGCGATTTATACTTGTGCATTCGTGTCACCTCTTCATATTAAAAAGACCCCAGTGGAGCCAAAGGGTTAGAGGGTCCAGACACAGCCAAAAGCCCAGAAGTTCATGTTGGAGCAAGGGAGTCGACAGACCAAGGTGGAGCCATAGAGACGAGGATCCCCAGCAGAGCCAGAGGGATTGAGGATCCATCTTTTATATTTGAGTCATCTGTGCTTCATACTTCCATATTCGCTACATCTCCTTCCATTTCTTGTCTTCATTGTCTCATGTGCATTTAACTATTTTGAATTTTTTGCTTCATCTTTTGCTCACATTGGCGCGATATTGTTCTCGTTGTCATGTTTGAGTCATCGGTGATTTATACTTGTGCATTCGCGTCACCTCTTCATATTAAGAAGACCCCAGTGGAACCAAAGGGTTAGAGGGTCCAGACACAGCCAAAGGCCTAGAAGTTCATGTTGGAGCCAGGGAGACGAAAAACCAAGGTGGAGCCATAGAGACGAGGAACCCCAGCAGAGCCAGAGGGATTGAGGATCCATCTTTTTTATTTGAGTCATCTGTGCTTCATATTTCCATATTCGATGCATCTCCTTCCATTTCTTGTCTTCATCGTCTCGTGCATTTTCCTATTTTGAATTTTTTTGCGTCATCTTTTGCTCACATTGCCGTGACATTGTTCACGTTGTCATGTTTGAGTCATCGGCGATTTATACTTGTGCATTCGTGTCACCTCTTCATATTAAGAAGACCCCAGTGGAACCAAAGGGTTAGAGGGTCTAGACACAGCCAAAGGCCCAGAAGTTCATGTTGGAGCCAGAGAGACGACAGATCAAGGTGGAGCCATAGAGACGAGGAACCCCAGCAGAGCCAGAGGGATTGAGGATCCATCTTTTATATTTGAGTCATCTGTGCTTCATACTTCCATATTCGCTACATCTCCTTCCATTTTTTGTCTTCATCGTCTCATGTGCATTTTCCTATTTTGAATTTTTTTGCGTCATCTTTTGCTCATATTGGCGCGACATTGTTCTCGTTGTCATGTTTGAGTCATCGGTGATTTATACTTGTGCATTCGCGTCACCTCTTCATATTAAGAAGACCCCAGTGGAGCCAAAGGGTTAGAGGGTCCAGACACAGCCAAAGGCCTAGAAGTTCATGTTGGAGCCAGGGAGACGAAAAACCAAGGTGGAGCCATAGAGACGAGGAACCCCAGCAGAGCCAGAGGGATTGAGGATCCATCTTTTTTATTTGAGTCATCTGTGCTTCATACTTCCATATTCGCTGCATCTCCTTCCATTTCTTGTCTTATTCGTCTCATGTGCATTTTCCTATTTTGAATTTTTGCGTCATCTTTTGCTCACATTGGTGCGACATTGTTCTCATTGTCATGTTTGAGTCATCGGTGATTTATACTTGTGCATTCGCGTCACCTCTTCATATTAAGAAGACCACAGTGGAGCCAAAGGGTTAGAGGGTCCAGACACAGCCAAAGGCCTAGAAGTTTATGTTGGAGCCAGGGAGACGACAGACCAAGGTGGAGCCATAGAGATGAGAAACCCCAGCAGAGCCAGAGGGATTGAGGATCCATCTTTTTTATTTGAGTCGTCTGTGCTTCATACTTCCATATTCGCTACATCTCCTTCCATTTCTTGTCTTCATCGTCTCTAGTACATTTTTCTATTTTGAATTTTTTGCGTCATCTTTTGCTTACAGCGGTGCAAGAGTGTTTTCCCGCTCATGTTTGAGTCATCTGTGTTTTATACTTGTCATCTCCACATATTATGGAGGACCCCAGTGGAGCTAAAGTGTTGGAGGGTGAAGACACAGCCAAAGGCTTAAAAGTTCATGCAGGAGCCAGGGAGATGAACGACCAAAGTGGAGCCATAGAGACGAGGAACCCCAGGAGAGCCAGAGGGATCATCTCCTTCCATTTCTTGTCTTCATCATCTCGTTCGTGGGCATTTTGTTATTTTGGATTGTTTTGCGAGTATATTTGGCTCACATATAGAAGTGAGATAGTTCTTCCTCTTATGTTTGAGTAATCGTTGTTTTATACTTGTGCATTCGCGTCACCTCTTCATATTAAGAAGACCCCAGTGGAGCCAAAGGGTTAGAGGCTCCAGACACAGCCGAAGGCCCAGAAGTTCATGTTAGAGCCAGGGAGTCGACAGACAGAGGTGGAGCCATAGAGACGAGGAACCCCAACAGAGCCAGAGGGATCATCTCCTTCCATTTCTTTTCTTCATCGTCTCATGTGCATTTTCCTACTTTGAATTTTTTTGCGCAATCTTTTGCTCACATTGGCGCGACATTGTTCAAGTTGTCATGTTTGAGTCATCAGCGATTTATACTTGTGCATTCGCGTCACCTCTTCATATTAAGAAGACCCCAGTGGAACCAAAGGGTTAGAGGGTCCAGACACAGCCAAAGGCCCAGAAGTTCATGTTGGAGCCAGGGAGTCGACAGACCAAGGTGGAGCCATAGAAACAAGGAACCCCAGCAGAGCCAGAGGGATTGAGGATCCGTCTTTTATATTTGAGTCATCGGTGCTTCATACTTCCATATTCGCTACATCTCCTTCCATTTCTTGTCTTCATCGTCTCATTTGCATTTTCCTATTTTGAATTTTTTGCGTCATCTTTTGCTCACATTGGCGTGCCATTGTTCTCGTTGTCATGTTTGAGTCATTGGTGATTTATACTTGTGCATTCGCGTCACCTCTTTATATTAAGAAGACCCCAGTGGAGCCAAAGGGTTAGAGGGTCCAGACACAGCCAAAAGCCCAGAAGTTCATGTTGGAGCCAGGGAGTCGACAGACCAAGGTGGAGCCATAGAGACGAGGAACCCCAGCAGAGCCAGAGGGATTGAGGATCCATCTTTTATATTTGAGTCATCTGTGCTTCATACTTCCATATTCGCTACATCTCCTTCCATTTCTTGTCTTCATTGTCTCATGTGCATTTAAGTATTTTGAATTTTTTGCTTCATCTTTTGCTCACATTGGCGCGATATTGTTCTCGTTGTCATGTTTGAGTCATCGGTGATTTATACTTGTGCATTCGCGTCACCTCTTCATATTAAGAAGACCCCAGTGGAGCCAAAGGGTTAGAGGGTCCAGACACAGCCAAAGGCCTAGAAGTTCATGTGGGAGCCAGGGAGACGACAGACCAAGGTGGAGCCATAGAGATGAGGAACCCCAGCAGAGCCAGAGGGATTGAGGATCCATCTTTTTTATTTGAGTCATCTGTGCTTCATACTTCCATATTCGCTGCATCTCCTTCCATTTCTTGTCTTCATCGTCTCGTGCATTTTCCTATTTTGAATTTTTTTGCGTCATCTTTTGCTCACATTGGCGTGACATTGTTCACGTTGTCATGTTTGAGTCATCGGTGATTTATACTTGTGCATTCGCGTCACCTCTTCATATTAAGAAGACCACAGTGGAGCCAAAGGGTTAGAGGGTCCAGACACAGCCAAAGGCCCAGAAGTTTATGTTGGAGCCAGGGAGACGACAGACCAAGGTGGAGCCATAGAGATGAGAAACCCCAGCAGAGCCAGAGGGATTGAGGATCCATCTGTTATATGAGTCGTCTGTGCTTCATACTTCCATATTCGCTACATCTCCTTCCATTTCTTGTCTTCATCGTCTCTAGTACATTTTTCTATTTTGAATTTTTTGCGTCATCTTTTGCTTACAGCGGTGCAAGAGTGTTTTCCCGCTCATGTTTGAGTCATCTGTGTTTTATACTTGTCATCTCCACATATTATGGAGGACCCCAGTGGAGCTAAAGTGTTGGAGGGTGAAGACACAGCCAAAGGCTTAAAAGTTCATGCAGGAGCCAGGGAGATGAACGACCAAAGTGGAGCCATAGAGACGAGGAACCCCAGGAGAGCCAGAGGGATCATCTCCTTCCATTTCTTGTCTTCATCATCTCGTTCGTGGGCATTTTGTTATTTTGGATTGTTTTGCGAGTATATTTGGCTCACATATAGAAGTGAGATAGTTCTTCCTCTTATGTTTGAGTAATCGTTGTTTTATACTTGTGCATTCGCGTCACCTCTTCATATTAAGAAGACCCCAGTGGAGCCAAAGGGTTAGAGGCTCCAGACACAGCCGAAGGCCCAGAAGTTCATGTTAGAGCCAGGGAGTCGACAGACAGAGGTGGAGCCATAGAGACGAGGAACCCCAACAGAGCCAGAGGGATCATCTCCTTCCATTTCTTTTCTTCATCGTCTCATGTGCATTTTCCTACTTTGAATTTTTTTGCGCAATCTTTTGCTCACATTGGCGCGACATTGTTCAAGTTGTCATGTTTGAGTCATCGGCGATTTATACTTGTGCATTCGCGTCACCTCTTCATATTAAGAAGACCCCAGTGGAACCAAAGGGTTAGAGGGTCCAGACACAGCCAAAGGCCCAGAAGTTCATGTTGGAGCCAGGGAGTCGACAGACCAAGGTGGAGCCATAGAAACGAGGAACCCCAGCAGAGCCAGAGGGATTGAGGATCAATCTTTTATATTTGAGTCATCTGTGCTTCATACTTCCATATTCGCTACATCTCCTTCCATTTCTTGTCTTCATCGTCTCATTTGCATTTTCCTATTTTGAATTTTTGCGTCATCTTTTGCTCACATTGGCGCGACATTGTTCTCATTGTCATGTTTGAGTCATCGGTGATTTATACTTGTGCATTCGCGTCACCTCTTCATATTAAGAAGACCACAGTGGAGCCAAAAGTTTAGAGGGTCCAGACACAGCCAAAGGCCCAGAAGTTCATGTTGGAGCCAGAGAGACGACAGATCAAGGTGGAGCCATAGAGACGAGGAACCCCAGGAGAGCCAGAGGGATCATCTCCTTCTATTTCTTGTCTTCATCATCTCGTTTGTGGGCATTTTGTTATTTTGGATTGTTTTGCGAGTATATTTGGCTCACATATAGAAGTGAGATAGTTCTTCCTCTTATGTTTGAGTAATCGTTGTTTTATACTTGTGCATTCGCGTCACCTCTTCATATTAAGAAGACCCCATTGGAGCCAAAGGGTTAGAGGCTCCAGACACAGCCGAAGGCCCAGAAGTTCATGTTAGAGCCAGGGAGTCGACAGACAGAGGTGGAGCCATAGAGACGAGGAACCCCAACAGAGCCAGAGGGATTGAGGATCCATCTTTTATATTTGAGTCATCTGTGCTTCATACTTCCATATTCGCTACATCTCTTTCCATTTCTTGTCTTCATCGTCTCTAGTGCATTTTCCTATTTTGAATTTTTTGCGTCATCTTTTGCTTACAGCGGTGCAAGAGTGTTTTCCCGCTCATGTTTGAGTCATCTGTGTTTTATACTTGTCATCTCCACATATTATTGAGGACCCCAGTGGAGCTAAAGTGTTGGAGGGTGAAGACACAGCCAAAGGCTTAAAAGTTCATGCTGGAGCCAGGGAGATGAACGACCAAAGTGGAGCCATAGAGACGAGGAACCCCAGGAGAGCCAGAGGGATCATCTCCTTCCATTTCTTGTGTTCATCATCTCGTTCGTGGGCATTTTGTTATTTTGGATTGTTTTGCGAGTATATTTGGCTCACATATAGAAGTGAGATAGTTCCTCCTCTTATGTTTGAGTCATCGTTGTTTTATACTTGTGTATTCGCGTCATCTCCACATATTATGGAGGACCCCAGTGGAGCCAAAGGGTTAGAGGGTCCAGACACCGCCAAAGGCCCAGAAGTTCATGTTAGAGCCAGGGAGTCGACAGACAGAGGTGGAGCCATAGAGACGAGGAACCCCAACAGAGCCAGAGGGATTGAGGATCCATCTTTTATATTTGAGTCATCTGTGCTTCATACTTCCATATTCGCTACATCTCTTTCCATTTCTTGTCTTCATCGTCTCTAGTGCATTTTCCTATTTTGAATTTTTTGCGTCATCTTTTGCTTACAGCGGTGCAAGAGTGTTTTCCCGCTCATGTTTGAGTCATCTGTGTTTTATACTTGTCATCTCCACATATTATTGAGGACCCCAGTGGAGCTAAAGTGTTGGAGGGTGAAGACACAGCCAAAGGCTTAAAAGTTCATGCTGGAGCCAGGGAGATGAACGACCAAAGTGGAGCCATAGAGACGAGGAACCCCAGGAGAGCCAGAGGGATCATCTCCTTCCATTTCTTGTGTTCATCATCTCGTTCGTGGGCATTTTGTTTTTTTGGATTGTTTTGCGAGTATATTTGGCTCACATATAGAAGTGAGATAGTTCCTCCTCTTATGTTTGAGTCATGGTTGTTTTATACTTGTGTATTCGCGTCATCTCCACATATTATGGAGGACCCCAGTGGAGCCAAAGGGTTAGAGGGTCCAGACACCGCCAAAGGCCCAGAAGTTCATGTTGGAGCCAGGGAGACGACAGACCAAGGTGGAGCCATAGAGACGAGGAACCCCAGCAGAGCCAGAGGGATTGAGGATCCATCTTTTATTTTTGAGTCATCTGTGCTTCATACTTCCATATTCGCTACATCTCCTTCCATTTCTTGTCTTCATCGTGTCATGTGCATTTTCCTATTTTGAATTTTTTGCGTCATCTTTTGGTCACATTGGCGCGACATTATTCACGTTGTCATGTTTGAGTCATCGGCGATTTATACTTGTGCATTCGTGTCACCTCTTAATATTAAGAAGACCCCAGTGGAACCAAAGGGTTAGAGGGTCCAGACACAGCCAAAGGCCCAGAAGTTCATGTTGGAGCCAGGGAGATGACAGACCAAGGTGGAGCCATAGAGACGAGGAACCCCAGCAGAGCCAGAGGGATTGAGGATCCATCTTTTATATTTGAGTCATCTGTGCTTCATACTTCCATATTCGCTACATCTCCTTCCATTTCTTGTCTTCATCGTTTCATGTGCATTTTCCTATTTTAAATTTTTTGCATCATCTTTTGCTCACATTGGCGCGACATTGTTCACGTTGTCATGTTTGAGTCATCGGCGATTTATACTTGTGCATTCGCGTCATCTCCACATATTATGGAGGAGACCAGTGGAGCGTTGGAATGTGTTCGCTACATCTCCTTCCATTTTTTGTCTTCATATTCTCGTTTATGTGCACTTTCCTATTTTGAAATTTTTTGTGTTATCTTTTGCTCACATTGACGCGACATTGTTCTCGTTGTCATGTTTGAGTCATCTGTGTTTTATACTTGTACATTTGCGTCATCTCCACATATTATGGAGGACTCCAGTGGAGCCAAAGGGTTGGACGGTCCAGACGCAGCCTAAAGCCCAAAAGTTCATCTCCTCGTATTATGGAGGACCCCAGTGGAGCCAAAATGTTGGAGTGTGTTCGCTGCATCTCCTTCTATTTCTTGTCTTCATCGTCTCATGTGCATTTTCCTATTTTGAATTTTTTGCGTAATCTTTTGCTTACAGCGGTGCAAGAGTGTTTTCCCGCTCATGTTTGAGTCATCTGTGTTTTATACTTGTCATCTCCACATATTATGGAGGACCCCAGTGGAGCTAAAGTGTTGGAGGGTGAAGACACAGCCAAAGGCTTAAAAGCTCATGCTGGAGCCAGGGAGGTGAACGACCAAAGTGGAGCCATAGAGACGAGGAACCCCAGGAGAGCCAGAGGGATCATTTCCTTCCATGTCTTGTCTTCATCATCTCGTTCGTGGGCATTTTGTTATTTTGGATTGTTTTGTGAGTATATTTGGCTCACATATAGAAGTGAGATAGTTCCTCCTCTTATGTTTGAGTCATCGTTTTTTTATACTTGTGTATTCGCGTCATCTCCACATATTATGGAGGACCCTAGTGGAGCCAAAGGGTTAGAGGGTCCAGACACAGCCAAAGGCCCAGAAGTTCATGTTGGAGCCAGGGAGACGAACGACCAAAGTGGAGCCATAGAGACGAGGAACCCCAGCAGAGCCAGAGGGATTGAGGATCCATCTTTTATATTTGAGTCATCTGTGCTTCATACTTCCATATTCGCTACATCTCCTTCCATTTCTTGTCTTCATCGTTTCATGTGCATTTTCCTATTTTAAATTTTTTGCATCATCTTTTGCTCACATTGGCGCGACATTGTTCACGTTGTCATGTTTGAGTCATCGGCGATTTATACTTGTGCATTCGCGTCATCTCCACATATTATGGAGGAGACCAGTGGAGCGTTGGAATGTGTTCGCTACATCTCCTTCCATTTTTTGTCTTCATATTCTCGTTTATGTGCACTTTCCTATTTTGAAATTTTTTGTGTTATCTTTTGCTCACATTGACGCGACATTGTTCTCGTTGTCATGTTTGAGTCATCTGTGTTTTATACTTGTACATTTGCGTCATCTCCACATATTATGGAGGACTCCAGTGGAGCCAAAGGGTTGGACGGTCCAGACGCAGCCTAAAGCCCAAAAGTTCATCTCCTCGTATTATGGAGGACCCCAGTGGAGCCAAAATGTTGGAGTGTGTTCGCTGCATCTCCTTCTATTTCTTGTCTTCATCGTCTCATGTGCATTTTCCTATTTTGAATTTTTTGCGTAATCTTTTGCTTACAGCGGTGCAAGAGTGTTTTCCCGCTCATGTTTGAGTCATCTGTGTTTTATACTTGTCATCTCCACATATTATGGAGGACCCCAGTGGAGCTAAAGTGTTGGAGGGTGAAGACACAGCCAAAGGCTTAAAAGCTCATGCTGGAGCCAGGGAGGTGAACGACCAAAGTGGAGCCATAGAGACGAGGAACCCCAGGAGAGCCAGAGGGATCATTTCCTTCCATGTCTTGTCTTCATCATCTCGTTCGTGGGCATTTTGTTATTTTGGATTGTTTTGTGAGTATATTTGGCTCACATATAGAAGTGAGATAGTTCCTCCTCTTATGTTTGAGTCATCGTTTTTTTATACTTGTGTATTCGCGTCATCTCCACATATTATGGAGGACCCTAGTGGAGCCAAAGGGTTAGAGGGTCCAGACACAGCCAAAGGCCCAGAAGTTCATGTTGGAGCCAGGGAGACGAACGACCAAAGTGGAGCCATAGAGACGAGGAACCCCAGCAGAGCCAGAGGGATTGAGGATCCATCTTTTATATTTGAGTCATCTGTGCTTCATACTTCCATATTCGCTACATCTCCTTCCATTTTTTGTCTTCATCGTCTCATGTGCATTTTCCTATTTTGAATTTTTTGCGTCATGTTTTGCTCACATTGGCGCGACATTGTTCTCGTTGTCATGTTTGAGTCATCTGTGATTTATACTTGTGCATTCGCGTCACCTCTTCATATTAAGAAGACCCCAGTGGAGCCAAAGGGTTAGAGGGTCCAGACACAGCCAAAGGCCCAGAAGTTCATGTTGGAGCCAGGGAGTCGACAGACCAAGGTGGAGCCATAGAGACGAGGAACCCCAGCAGAGCCAGAGGGATTGAGGATCCATCTTTTATATTTGAGTCATCTGTGCTTCATACTTCCATATTCGCTACATCTCCTTCCATTTCTTGTCTTCATCGTCTCATGTGCATTTAACTATTTTGAATTTTTGGCGTCATCTTTTGCTCACTGCGGTGCAAGAGTGTATTCCCGCTCATGTTTGAGTCATCAATGCTTTTTACCTGTGTGTTTGTATCATCTCCTCATATTATGAAGGACCCCAGTGGAGCTTAAGGGTTGAAAGGTCCAGATGCAGCCAAAGGCCCAGATGTCCATTTTGGAGCCAGAGTGACGACAGACCAAGGCGGAGCCATAGAGACAAAGGACCCCAGCAGAGCCAGAGGGATTAACGAACCATCATCTTGTTCGTGGGCATTTTGTTATTTTGGATTGTTTTGCGAGTATATTTGGCTCACAAAGAAGCGAGATAGTTCTTCGTCTCATGGCTGAGTCATCGATGTTTTATACTTGTGCATTCACGTCATCTCTACATATTATGGAGGACACCAGTGGAGCCAAAGGAGTGGAGGTTGAGACGCAGCCAAAGGCCTAAAAGTTTATCTTCTCTTATTTTGGAGGACCCCAGTGGAGTGTTGGAATGTGTTCGCTACATCTCCTTCCATTTCTTATCTTCATCGTCTCATGTGCAGTTTCCTATTTTGAAGTTTTTTGCATCACCTTTTGCTCACATTGGCGCAACATTGTTCTCGTTGTCATGTTTGATTAGTCATTGTTTTATACTTTTGCATTCACTTCATCTCTTCATATTAAGATGACCCCAGTGGAGCCAAAGTGTTGGAGGGTCCAGATGCTGCCAAAGGCCCAGAAGTTCATGTTGGAGCCAGGGAGACAACAGACCAAGGTGGAGCCATAGAGATGAGGAACCCCAGCCGAGCCAGAGAGATTGAGGAACCATCTTTTATCATTGAGTCATCTGTTCTTCATACTTGCATATTTGCTACATCTCCTTCCATTTCTTGTCTTCATTATCTTGTTCATGTGCATTTTCGTATTTTAAATTTTCTTGCATCATCTTTTGCTCACATTGGCGTGACATTGTTCTCACTCACATGGTTGAGTCATCAATGTTTTACACCTGCGCATTCGTATAGTCTCCTCATATTATGAAGAACCCCATTGGAGCTTAAGTGTTTAAGGGTCCAGAAACAGCTAAAGGCCCAGATGTCCATTTTGGAGCCAGAGGGACGACAGACCAAGGCGGAGCCATAGAGACAAGGGACCCCAGCAGAGCCAGAGGGATTAACGAACCATCATCTCGTTCGTGGGCATTTTGTTATTTTGGATTATTTTGCGAGTATATTTGGCTCACAAAGAAGCGAGATAGTTCTTCCTCTCATGTTTGAGTCATCGATGTTTTATACTTGTGCATTCGCGTCATCTCCACATATTATGGAGGAGACCAGTGGAGCGTTGGAATGTGTTCGCTACATCTCTTTCCATTTTTTGTCTTCATATTCTCGTTTATGTGCACTTTCCTATTTTGAATTTTTTTGTGTCATCTTTTGCTCACATTGGCGCGACATTGTTCTCGTTGTCATGTTTGAGTCATCTGTGTTTTATACTTGTGCATTCGCGTCATCTGCACATATTATGGAGGACCCCAGTGGAGCCAAAGGGTTAGAGGGTCCAGACACAGCCAAAGGCCCAGAAGTTCATGTTGGAGCCAGGGAGACGACAGACCAAGGTGGAGCCATAGAGATGAGAAACCCCAGCAGAGCCAGAGGGATTGAGGATCCATCTTTTATATTTGAGTCATCTGTGCTTCATACTTCCATATTCGCTACATCTCCTTCCATTTCTTGTCTTCATCGTCCCATGTGCATTTTCCTATTTTGAATTTTTTGCGTCATCTTTTGCTCACTGCGGTGCAAGAGTGTATTCCCGCTCATGTTTGAGTCATCAATGCTTTTTACCTGTGTGTTTGTATCATCTCCTCATATTATGAAGGACCCCAGTGGAGCTTAAGGGTTGAAAGGTCCAGATGCAGCCAAAGGCCCAGATGTCCATTTTGGAGCTAGAGGGACGACAGACCAAGGCGGAGCCATAGAGACAAGGGACCCCAGCAGAGCCAGAGGGATTAACGAACCATCATCTTGTTCGTGGGCATTTTGTTATTTTGGATTGTTTTGCGAGTATATTTGGCTCACAAAGAAGCGAGATAGTTCTTCCTCTCATGTTTGAGTCATTGATGTTTTATACTTGTGCATTCGTGTCATCTCCTCGTATTATGGAGGACCCCAGTGGAGCCAAAATGTTGGAGTGTGTTCGCTGCATCTCCTTCTATTTCTTGTCTTCATCGTCTCATGTGCATTTTCCTATTTTTAATTTTTTGTGTCATCTTTTGCTCACATTAGCGCGACATTGTTCTTGTTGTCATGTTTGAGTCATCGGTGATTTATACTTGTGCATTCGCGTCACCTCTTCATATTAAGAAGATCCCAGTGGAACCAAAGGGTTAGAGGGTCCAGACACAGCCAAAGGCCCAGAAGTTCATGTTGGAGCCAGGGAGTCGACAGACCAAGGTGGAGCCATAGAAACGAGGAACCCCAGCAGAGCCAGAGGGATTGAGGATCCATCTTTTATATTTGAGTCATCGGTGCTTCATACTTCCATATTCGCTACATCTCCTTCCATTTCTTGTCTTCATCGTCTGATTTGCATTTTCCTATTTTGAATTTTTTGCGTCATCTTTTGCTCACATTGGCGTGCCATTGTTCTCGTTGTCATGTTTGAGTCATTGGTGATTTATACTTGTGCATTCGCGTCACCTCTTCATATTAAGAAGACCCCAGTGGAGCCAAAGGGTTAGAGGGTCCAGACACAGCCAAAAGCCCAGAAGTTCATGTTGGAGCCAGGGAGTCGACAGACCAAGGTGGAGCCATAGAGACGAGGAACCCCAGCAGAGCCAGAGGGATTGAGGATCCATCTTTTATATTTGAGTCATCTGTGCTTCATACTTCCATATTCGCTACATCTCCTTCCATTTCTTGTCTTCATTGTCTCATGTGCATTTAAGTATTTTGAATTTTTTGCTTCATCTTTTGCTCACATTGGCGCGATATTGTTCTCGTTGTCATGTTTGAGTCATCGGTGATTTATACTTGTGCATTCGCGTCACCTCTTCATATTAAGAAGACCCCAGTGGAGCCAAAGGGTTAGAGGGTCCAGACACAGCCAAAGCCCAGAAGTTCATGTTGGAGCCAGGGAGACGACAGACCAAGGTGGAGCCATAGAGATGAGGAACCCCAGCAGAGCCAGAGGGATTGAGGATCCATCTTTTATATTTGAGTCATCTGTGCTTCATACTTCCATATTCGCTACATCTCCTTCCATTTCTTGTCTTCATTGTCTCATGTGAATTTAAGTATTTTGAATTTTTTTGCGTCATCTTTTGCTCACATTGGCGTGACATTGTTCATGTTGTCATGTTTGAGTCATCGGTGATTTATACTTGTGCATTCGCGTCATCTCCACATATTATGGAGGAGACCAGTGGAGCGTTGGAATGTGTTCGCTACATCTCCTTCCATTTTTTGTCTTCATATTCTCGTTTATGTGCACTTTCCTATTTTGAAATTTTTTGTGTCATCTTTTGCTCACATTGACGCGACATTGTTCTCGTTGTCATGTTTGAGTCATCTGTGTTTTATACTTGTACATTTGCGTCATCTCCACATATTATGGAGGACTCCAGTGGAGCCAAAGGGCTGGAGGGTCCAGACGCAGCCTAAAGCCCAAAAGTTCATCTCCTCGTATTATGGAGGACCCCAGTGGAGCCAAAATGTTGGAGTGTGTCCGCTGCATCTCCTTCTATGTCTTGTCTTCATCGTCTCATGTGCATTTTCCTATTTTGAATTTTTTGCGTCATCTTTTGCTTACAGCGGTGCAAGAGTGTTTTCCCGCTCATGTTTGAGTCATCTGTGTTTTATACTTGTCATCTCCACATATTATGGAGGACCCCAGTGGAGCTAAAGTGTTGGAGGGTGAAGACACAGCCAAAGGCTTAAAAGCTCATGCTGGAGCCAGGGAGGTGAACGACCAAAGTGGAGCCATAGAGACGAGGAACCCCAGGAGAGCCAGAGGGATTGAGGATCCATCTTTTATATTTGAGTCATCTGTGCTTCATACTTCCATATTCGCTACATCTCCTTCCATTTTTTGTCTTCATCGTCTCATGTGAATTTTCCTATTTTGAATTTTTTGCGTCATGTTTTGCTCACATTGGCGCGACATTGTTCTCGTTGTCATGTTTGAGTCATCTGTGATTTATACTTGTGCATTCGCGTCACCTCTTCATATTAAGAAGACCCCAGTGGAGCCAAAGGGTTAGAGGGTCCAGACACAGCCAAAGCCCAGAAGTTCATGTTGGAGCCAGGGAGACGACAGACCAAGGTGGAGCCATAGAGATGAGGAACCCCAGCAGAGCCAGAGGGATTGAGGATCCATCTTTTATCATTGAGCCATCTGTTCTTCATACTTGCATATTTGCTACATCTCCTTCCATTTCTTGTCTTCATTATCTTGTTCATGTGCATTTTCGTATTTTAAATTTTCTTGCATCATCTTTTGCTCACATTGGCGTGACATTGTTCTCACTCACATGGTTGAGTCATCAATGTTTTACACCTGCGCATTCGTATAGTCTCCTCATATTATGAAGAACCCCATTGGAGCTTAAGTGTTTAAGGGTCCAGAAACAGCTAAAGGCCCAGATGTCCATTTTGGAGCCAGAGGGACGACAGACCAAGGCGGAGCCATAGAGACAAGGGACCCCAGCAGAGCCAGAGGGATTAACGAACCATCATCTCGTTCGTGGGCATTTTGTTATTTTGGATTATTTTGCGAGTATATTTGGCTCACAAAGAAGCGAGATAGTTCTTCCTCTCATGTTTGAGTCATCGATGTTTTATACTTGTGCATTCGCGTCATCTCCACATATTATGGAGGAGACCAGTGGAGCGTTGGAATGTGTTCGCTACATCTCTTTCCATTTTTTGTCTTCATATTCTCGTTTATGTGCACTTTCCTATTTTGAATTTTTTTGTGTCATCTTTTGCTCACATTGGCGCGACATTGTTCTCGTTGTCATGTTTGAGTCATCTGTGTTTTATACTTGTGCATTCGCGTCATCTGCACATATTATGGAGGACCCCAGTGGAGCCAAAGGGTTAGAGGGTCCAGACACAGCCAAAGGCCCAGAAGTTCATGTTGGAGCCAGGGAGACGACAGACCAAGGTGGAGCCATAGAGATGAGAAACCCCAGCAGAGCCAGAGGGATTGAGGATCCATCTTTTATATTTGAGTCATCTGTGCTTCATACTTCCATATTCGCTACATCTCCTTCCATTTCTTGTCTTCATCGTCCCATGTGCATTTTCCTATTTTGAATTTTTTGCGTCATCTTTTGCTCACTGCGGTGCAAGAGTGTATTCCCGCTCATGTTTGAGTCATCAATGCTTTTTACCTGTGTGTTTGTATCATCTCCTCATATTATGAAGGACCCCAGTGGAGCTTAAGGGTTGAAAGGTCCAGATGCAGCCAAAGGCCCAGATGTCCATTTTGGAGCTAGAGGGACGACAGACCAAGGCGGAGCCATAGAGACAAGGGACCCCAGCAGAGCCAGAGGGATTAACGAACCATCATCTTGTTCGTGGGCATTTTGTTATTTTGGATTGTTTTGCGAGTATATTTGGCTCACAAAGAAGCGAGATAGTTCTTCCTCTCATGTTTGAGTCATTGATGTTTTATACTTGTGCATTCGTGTCATCTCCACATATTATGGAGGACCCCAGTGGAGCCAAAGGGTTGGAGGGTCCAGACGCAGCCTAAAGCCTAAAAGTTCATCTCCTCGTATTATGGAGGACCCCAGTGGAGCCAAAATGTTGGAGTGTGTTCGCTGCATCTCCTTCTATTTCTTGTCTTCATCGTCTCATGTGCATTTTCCTATTTTGAATTTTTTGCATCATCTTTTGCTTACAGCGGTGCAAGAGTGTTTTCCCGCTCATGTTTGAGTCATCTGTGTTTTATACTTGTCATCTCCACATATTATGGAGTATCCCAGTGGAGCTAAAGTGTTGGAGGGTGAAGACACAGCCAAAGGCTTAAAAGTTCATGCTGGAGCCAGGGAGATGAACGACCAAAGTGGAGCCATAGAGACGAGGAACTCCAGGAGAGCCAGAGGGATCATCTCCTTCCATTTCTTATCTTCATCATCTCGTTCGTGGGCATTTTGTTATTTTGGATTGTTTTGCGAGTATATTTGGCTCACATATAGAAGTGAGATAGTTCCTCCTCTTATGTTTGAGTCATCATTGTTTTATACTTGTGCATTCACGTCATCTGCACATATTATGGAGGACCCCAGTGGAGCCAAAGGGTTAGAGGGTCCAGACGCAGCCTAAAGCCTAAAAGTTCATCTCCTCGTATTATGGAGGACCCCAGTGGAGCCAAAATGTTGGAGTGTGTTCGCTGCATCTCCTTCTATTTCTTGTCTTCATCGTCTCATGTGCATTTTCCTATTTTTAATTTTTTGCGTCATCTTTTGCTCACATTGGCAATGACATGACAACAAGAACTCCTTCCATTGTTCTTGTTGTCATGTTTGAGTCATCGGTGATTTATACTTGTGCATTTTCGTCACCTCTTAATATTAAGAAGACCCCAGTGGAGCCAAATGGTTAGAGGGTCCAGACACAGCCAAAGGCCCAGAAGTTCATGTTGGAGCCAGGGAGACGACAGACCAAGGTGGAGCCATAGAGATGAGAAACCCCAGCAGAGCCAGAGGGATTGAGGATCCATCTTTTATATTTGAGTCATCTGTGATTCATACTTCCATATTCGCTACATCTCCTTCCATTTCTTGTCTTCATCATCTCTAGTGCATTTTCCTATTTTGAATTTTTTGCGTCATCTTTTGCTCACTGCGGTGCAAGAGTGTATTCCCGCTCATGTTTGAATCATCAATGCTTTTTACCTGTGTGTTTGTATCATCTCTTCATATTATGAAGGACCCCAGTGGAGCTTAAGGGTTGAAAGGTCCAGATGCAGCCAAAGGCCCAGATGTCCATTTTGGAGACAGAGGGACGACAGACCAAGGCGGAGCCATAGAGACAAGGGACCCCAGCAGAGCCAGAGGGATTAACGAACCATCATCTTGTTCGTGGGCATTTTGTTATTTTGGATTGTTTTGCGAGTATATTTGGCTCACAAAGAAGCGAGATAGTTCTTCCTCTCATGTTTGAGTCATCAATGTTTTATACATGTGCATTCACGTCATCTCTACATATTATGGAGGACACTAGCGGAGCCAAAGGAGTGGAGGTCGAGACGCAGCCAAAGGCCTAAAAGTTCATCTTCTCTTATTTTGGAGGACCCCAGTGGAGTGTTGGAATGTGTTCGCTACATCTCCTTCCATTTCTTATCTTCATCGTCTCATGTGCATTTTCCTATTTTGAATTTTTTTGCATCACCTTTTGCTCACATTGGCGCAACATTGTTCTCGTTGTCATGTTTGATTCGTCATTGTTTTATAGTTTTACATTCACGTCATCTCTTCATATGAAGATGACCCCAGTGGAGCCAAAGTGTTGGAGGGTCCAGATGCTGCCAAAGACCCAGAAGTTCATGTTGGAGCCAGGGAGACAACAGACCAAGGTGGAGCCATAGAGACGAGGAACCCCAGCCGAGCCAGAGGGATTGAGGAACCATCTTTTATCATTGAGTCATCTGTGCTTAATACTTGCATATTTGCTACATCTCCTTCCATTTCTTGTCTTCATCATCTTGTTCATGTGCATTTTCCTATTTTAAATTTTCTTGCATCATCTTTTGCTCACATTGGCGTGACATTGTTCTCACTCACATGGTTGAGTCATCAATGCTTTATACCTGTGCGTTCTATAGTCTCCTCATATTATGAAGAACCCCATTGGAGCTTATGTGTTGAAGGGTCCAGAAACAGCCAAAGGCCCAGATGTCCATTTTGGAGCCAGAGGGACAACAGACCAAGGCGGAGCCATAGAGACAAGGGACCCCAGCAGAGCCAGAGGGATTAACGAACCATCATCTCGTTCGTGGGCATTTTGTTATTTTGGATTATTTTGCGAGTATATTTGGCTCACAAAGAAGCGAGATAGTTCTTCCTCTCATGTTTGAGTCATCAATGTTTTATACTTGTGCATTAGCGTCATCTCCACATATTATGGAGGAGACCAGTGGAGCGTTGGAATGTGTTCACTACATCTCCTTCCATTTTTTTGTCTTCATAGTCTCATTTATGTGCACTTTCCTATTTTGAATTTTTTTGTGTCATCTTTTGCTCACATTAGCGCGACATTGTTCTTGTTGTCATGTTTGAGTCATATGTGTTTTATACTTGTGCATTCGCGTCATCTCCACGTATTATGGAGGACCCCAGTGGAGCCAAAGGGTTGGAGGGTCCAGACGCAGCCTAAAGCCTAAAAGTTCATCTCCTTGTATTATGGAGGACCCCAGTGGAGCCAAAGTGTTGGAGTGTGTTTGCTGCATCTCCTTCTCTTTCTTGTCTTCATCGTCTCATGTGCATTTTCCTATTTTGAATTTTTTGCGTCATCTTTTGCTCACATTCGCGCGACATTGTTCTTGTTGTCATGTTTGAGTCATCGGTGATTTATACTTGTGCATTCGCGTCACCTCTTCATATTAAGAAGACCCCAGTGGAGCCAAAGGCCCAGAAGTTCATGTTGGAGCCAGGGAGACGACAGACCAAGGTGGAGCCATAGAGATGAGAAACCCCAGCAGAGCCAGAGGGATTGAAGATCCACATTTTATATTTGAGTCATCTGTGCTTCATACTTCCATATTCGCTACATCTCCTTTCATTTCTTGTCTTCATCGTCTCATGTGCATTTTCCTATTTTGAATTTTTTGCGTCATCTTTTGCTCACTGCGGTGCAAGAGTGTTTTCCCGCTCATTTTTGAATCATCTGTTTTATACTTGCGCATTCGCTTCATCTCCACATATTATGGATGACCCCAGTGGAGCTAAAGTGTTGGAGGGTGCAGACTCAGCCAAAGGCTTAAAAGTTCATTTTGGAGACAGGTAGACGAACGACCAAAGTGGAGCCATAGAGACGAGGAACCCCAGCAGAGCCAGAGGGATCAAGGAACCATCTTTTATTTTTGAGTCGTCTTTGCTTCATACTTGTGTGTTCACTACATCTCCTTCCATTTCTTGTCTTCATCATCTCGTTCGTGGGCATTTTGTTATTTTAGATTGTTTTGCAAGTATATTTGGCTCACATATAGAAGTGAGATAGTTCCTCCTCTCATGTTTGAGTCATCGTTGTTTTATACTTGCGCATTCACGTCTTCTCCTCATATTATGGAGGACTCCAGTGGAGCCAAAGGGTTGAGGGTCCAGACACAGCCAAAGGCCCAGAAGTTCATGTTGGAGCCAGGGAGACGACAGACCAAGGTGCAGCCATAGAGACGAGGAACCCCAGACGAGCCAGAGGGATTGAGGAACCAACTTTTTTTTTTTTTTTGAGTCATCTGTGCTTCATACTTGCATATTTGCTACATCTCCCTCCATTTCTTGTCTTCATTATCTTGTTCACGTGCATTTTCCTATTTTGAATTTTTTGCGTCATCTTTTGCTCACAGCGGTGCAAGAGTGTTTTTCCGCTCATGTTTGAGTCATCAATGCTTTTTACCTGTTGGTTCGTGTCATCTCCTCATATTATGAAGGACCCCAGTGGAGCTTAACGGTTGAAAGGTCCAGATGCAGCCAAAGGCCCAGATGTCGTTTTCGGAGCCAGAGGGACAACAGACTAAGGTGGAGCTATAGAGATAAGGGACCCCAGCAGAGCCAGAGGGATTAACGAACCATCATCTCGTTTATGGGCATTTTGTTATTTTGGATTATTTTGTGAGTATATTTGGCTCACAAAGAAGCGAGATCTTTCTTCCTCTTGTGTTTGAGTCATCGATGTTTTATACTTGTGCATTCGCATCATCTCCACATATTATGGAGGACACCAGTGGAGCCAAAGGAGTGGAGGGTCCAGACGCAGCCTAAAACCTAAAAGTTCATCTCCTCATATTATGGAGGACCCCAGTGGAGCCAAAGTGTTGGAGTTTGTTCGCTACATCTCCTTCTATTTCTTGTCTTCATCGTCTCGTTTATGAGCATTTTCCTATTTTGAACTTTTTTGCATCTTTTGCATATATTGGCGTGACATTGTTCTCGCTCTCATGTTTGAGTCATCGGTGTTTTATACTTGTGCATTCACGTCATCTCCACATATTATGGAGGACATAATTCATTCAGTCTGTTCCTGTCAGTTGTGCTGCTGAGAGGTTTGCGATTGTAGCTCCACTTCTTTATTGAATGTTTACCTTACTTTCACTCTCTGTTGTTTAAAGTGATAATATATAACTTAATTCCTACCATATTTCTGGTATTATCTATCAAACTAATCTAAATAATTTGATCGTTCGCTTTTAAAACCGCGAGTGCAGCGCTTTAGCATTCGTTAGCCGGTTAGCTTGTTACTCACGGTATCATTCACGTTTCTGTTCGCGCCTATTATTGTTTTCTTTTTACTCGCTCTGTTTTCATTTCTCTCTCGCTCCGTTTTTCACAAGTTCATCAAACAACAGTGGTAAGTGGTAAGTTAAGTTGGTATCATTCATCTATCATGGTGAGTAATGGCTTCTCCTTCTCTTGTTGTTTGCATTTCATGTCACATGTACAGTTTATCTCTCTCTGTCAGCGACGAGGGATTCACATGTGATAAATACAGGGAAATAGTTAAGCTGACAGAGAAGATTTTAGAACTAGAGACACGCATCCAAACTTTAGTTGAGGACAGTAAGAATGTGAGGGCTGTAGATACTGCTTTGGTTGCGACTAGCTCAGGGAGTCCTGTACATTGTTCGGTTCCGGTTGAGCCCGTGCAGCAGAGCAACTGGGTGACTGTAAGGCGGCCTAGTCATGGGTCAAAACACCGCTCTTCCGTTCCGATCAAAACATCAAACAGGTTCTCCCCTCTCAGTGACGCACCTACTGAGATACCTGACGAAAGTGCTCTAGTTATTGGCGATTCTATTGTACGGAACGTGAAAATAGAGACACCAGCTACCATAGTCCAATGTTTACTGGGAGCCAGAGCGCCTGACATCTTGGCAAATTTAAAAGTGCTGGCTAATGCTAGACGTAAATTCAGTAAGATTGTTATCCACGTCGGCTGTAATGATGTTCGTCTTCGCCAGTCGGAGATCAATAAAAATAATGTTAAAGAGGTGTGTGAACTTGCAAGTACGATGTCAGACACTGTAATATGCTCTGGTCCCCTCCCTGCTTACCGGGGTGATGAGATTCATAGTAGACTGTCGTCACTCAATGGCTGGATGTCTAAGTGGTGCCCGCAGAATAACGTAGTCTTTATAGACAATTGGACGAGTTTTTGGGGCAGACCTGACCTGTTGAAAAGAGATGGTCTTCATCCCTCCTGGGGTGGTGCCACTCTTCTCTCTAGAAATAAGGGACATAGTCTTAGAGTTCGTACTTGACTAACTAGGGCCCAGGTCAGGAAGCAGACAGACTGGCTAGACCGACCGTCTGCTGGCCGCCTCACGTCACAGAAGTCAGTTAATTCTCAGCACATAGAGACTCCTTCACCTAGATATCACACTATAGAGACTGTGTCTGTTCCCCGAACTAGAAAATACAGAAAACGTCCAAACCAAATTAAGAGTAAAAGTAATTTAATTGATGTTCAACAAATAAAAAATGTTTACAATACAGAGAAACAATTAATAAAACTTGGCTTACTGAATATCAGGTCCCTTTCTACAAAAGCACTTTTTGTAAATTATTTGATCAATGATCATAACCTAGATTTGCTCTGTTTGACAGAAACATGGCTAAAACAAGATGAATACATTACTTTAAATGAGTCTACCCCCCAAGATTACTGCTAGAAAAATGAGCCACGTCCAAAAGGTAAAGGGGGAGGTGTTGCTACAATTTATAGCAATATTCTCAGTATTTCTCAGAGGGCAGGCTTTAAGTATAACTCGTTTGAAGTTATGGTGCTGCTTGTACTATTATCTAGAGAAACACGTGTTCGTGGTAAATCCCCTGTAATTTTTGTACTGGCTACTGTGTACAGGACACCAGGGCACCACACAGACTTTATTAAAGAATTTTCTGATTTTCTATCTGAGTTACTACTGGCTGCAGATAAAGTCTTAATTGTTGGTGATTTTAATATCCATGTCGATAATGAAAAAGATGCATTAGGATCAGCATTCATAGACATTCTGAACTCTATTGGGGTTAGACAACATGTTTCAGGACCTACTCATTGTCAAAATCATACTCTAGATTTAATACTGTCACATGAAATTGATGTTAGTGGTATTGAAATTCTGCAGCAAAGCGATGATATCTCAGATCATTATCTAGTTTTGTGTAAACTCCATATAGCTAAAACTGTAAATTCTACTACTTGTTACAAGTATGGTAGAACCATCACTTCTACCACAAAAGACTGCTTTGTAAGTAATCTTCCTGATTTATCTCAATTCTTCAGCATATCCAACAGCGCAGAAAAACTTGATGATGTAACAGAAACTATGGACTCTCTCTTTTCTAGCACTTTAGATACAGTTGCTCCTTTACGCTTAAGGAAGATCAAAGAAAACAGTCTGACTCCGTGGTATAATGAGCACACTCGCACCCTAAAGAGAGCAGCCTGGAAAATGGAGCGCAGCTGGAGGAAAACAAAACTAGAGGTATTTCGTATAGCTTGGCGGGAAAGTACCCTATCCTACAGAAAAGCATTAAAAATTGCTAGATCTGATTACTTTTCGTCTCTTCTAGAAGAAAACAAACATAACCCCCGGTATTTATTCAATACAGTCACTAAATTAACGAGAAATAAAGCATCAACAGGTGTTGGCATTTCCCTAGAGCACAGCTGTAATGACTTTATGAACTACTTTACTTCCAAGATTGATACTATCAGAGATAAAATTGTAACCATGCAGCTGTCAGCTACAATATCGCATCAGATAGTGCACTATAGATCCCCTGAGGAACAGTTCCACTCATTCTCTATTATAGGAGAGGAAGAATTGTATAAACTTGTTAAATCATCTAAACCAACAACATGTATGTTAGACCCTATTCCATCTAAACTACTAAAAGAGCTGCTTCCAGAAGTCATAGATCCTCTTTTGGCTATTATTAATTCATCATTGTCATTAGGATATGTCCCCAAAACCTTCTAATTGGCTGTTATTAAGCCTCTCATTACAAAACCACAACTTGACCCCAAAGATCTAGTTAATTACAGACCGATCTCAAATCTCCCTTTTCTGTCAAAGATACTAGAAAACGTAGTATCCTCACAATTATATTCCTTCTTAGAGAAAAATGGTATCTGTGAGGAATTCCAGTCAGGATTTAGACCGTATCATAGTATTGAGACTGCTCTCATTAGAGTTACAAATGACCTGCTTCTATCATCTGATCGTGGTTGTATCTCTTTATTAGTTCTACTGGATCTTAGTGCTGCGTTCGACACTATCGACCACAAATTTCTTTTGAATAGACTAGAAAATTTTGTTGGCATTAGTGGAAGTGCCTTAGCATGGTTCAAATCATACTTATCTGACCGCCATCAGTTTGTAGCAGTAAATGAAGAGGTATCATATCGATCACAAGTGCAGTATGGAGTACCTCAAGGCTCAGTACTAGAGCCGTTACTTTTCACGCTTTACATGTTACCCTTGGGAGATATTATCAGGAGACATGGTGTTAGCTTTCACTGTTATGCTGATGATACTCAGCTCTATATTTCTTCATGGCCCGGTGAAACACACCAAATTGAGAAACTAACGGAATGCATAGTCGATATAAAAAACTGGATGACGAGTAACTTCTTACTGCTAAATTCTGAAAAAAACAGAGGTGTTAATTATCGGACCTAAAAACCCCACATGTAATAACCTAGAACACTATCTAACACTTGACGGTTGCTCTGTCAATTCTTCTTCATCAGTTAGGAACCTAGGTGTGCTGTTTGATAGCAATCTTTAATTTGAAAGCCATGTTTCTAGTATCTGTAAAACTGCGTTTTTCCATCTCAAAAACATATCTAAATTGCGACCTATGCTCTCAACGTCAAATGCAGAAATGCTAATTCATGCGTTTATGACCTCAAGGTTAGACTATTGTAATGCTTTACTGGGTGGTTGTTCTGCACGCTTGATCAATAAACTACAGTTGGTCCAAAATGCAGCAGCTAGAGTCCTTACTAGAGCCAGGAAGTATGACCATATTAGCCCAGTTCTGTCAACATTGCACTGGCTCCCTATCAAACATCATATCTATTTTAAAATCTTGTTAATTACTTGTAAAGCCCTGAATGGCTTAGCTCCTCAGTACTTGAGCGAGTTCTTATCACATTATAGTCCTCCACATCCGCTGCGTTCTCAAAACTCTGGCCGTTTGATAATACCTAGAATATCAAAATCGACTGCGGGCGGCAGATCCTTTTCCTATTTAGCGCCCAAACTCTGGAACAATCTACCTAACACTGTTCGGGAGGCAGACACTCTGTCAGTTTAAATCTAGATTAAAGACACATTTCTTTAACCTGGTTTACACATAACACACTAATACACTTCTATTAATCAAATCCGTTATAGGATTGTTAGGCTGCATTAATTAGATCAACCGGAACCGGGAATACTCCTCATAACACACAATGTACTCGTTACATCGTAAGAAGAATGGCATCTACGCTAATATTTGTCTGTTTCTTTCTTATTCTGTTTCTCAGTCCGTGTCCGGATCAGATGGTGGATCGGCGCCGGGAGATGATGTCTGCGACCCTGATCGTCGGCGGAGGCCAAACACTTGGATGAGCCCCGGGGACATATCCTCAGTGAAGACCTCGACTTAAATACAATAAAACTAAATATAAAACAAAATAACTAAAAATATAATAAAATACCTAACTACATAATACTATTATTGTTAGAAATTGCAACAATATAAAAATAGAAATATAATACATTTATACATTTAAAATTTAATTAAAACAATAAGTTAAAAATAAATAAACAATAATGTCCTGGCCAGAGGAGAACTGGCCCCCCGACTGAGCCTGGTTTCTCTCAAGGTTTTTTTTTCTCCATTCTGTCACAGAGGGAGTTTTGGTTCCTTGCCACTGTCCTTGCCTCTGGCTTGCTCAGTTGGGGACACTTAATTTCTAGCGATTATCGTCAATTTGATTTCATAGATACTATTTAAACTAAACTGAGCTAGACAATGACATCTCTGAATTCAGTAATGAAATGACTTTAACTGAAAATTGAGTGTTTAATCTTATTATTATACATTACTGACACTCTATCCTCCAATTTGATACTGTTAAGTGCTTTGACACAATCTGTATTGTTAAAAGCGCTATATAAATAAAGGTGACTTGACTTGACACCAGCGGAGCCAAAGGAGTGGAGGAGTGGGTCCAGATGCAGCCAAAAGCCTAAAAGTTCATCTCCTCTTATTTTGAAGGACCCCATTGGAGTGTTGGAATGTGTTTGCTACATCTCCTTCCATTTCTTGTCTTCATCGTCTCATTTATGTGCATTTTCCAATTTTGAATTTTTTTGCGTCATCTTTTGCTTGCATTGGCACGACTTTGTTCTCGTTGTCATGTTTGAGTCATCTGTGTTTTATACTTGTGCATTCGCATCATCTCTTCATATTAAGAAGACCCCAGTGGAGCCAAGGTGTTGGAGGGTCCAGAAACAGCCAAAGGCCAAGATGTCCATGCTGGAGCTAAAGGGACAACAGACCAAGGCGGAGCCATAGAGACAACGGACCCCAGCAGAGCCAGAGGGATTAACGAACCATCATCTCGTTCATGGGCATTTTGTTATTTTGGATTATTTTGCGAGTATATTTGGCTCGCATAGAAGTGAGATAGTTCTTCCTCTCATGTTTAAGTCATTGTTGTTTTGTACTTAAGCATTCACGTCTTCTCCTCATATTATGGAGGACCCCAGTGGAGCCAAAGGGTTAGAGGGTCCAGACACAGCCAAAGGCCCAGAAGTTCATGTTTGAGCCAAGGAGACGACAGACCAAGATGGAGCCACAGAGACGAGGAACCCCAGCCGAGCCAGAGGGATTGAGGAACCATCTTTTATCTTTGAGTCATCTGTGCTTCATACTTGCATATTTGCTACATCTCCTTCCATTTCTTGTCTTCATCATCTCGTTCATGTGCATTTTCCTATTTTGAATTTTTTGCGTCTTCTTTTGCTCACTGCGGTGCAAGAGTGTTTTCCCGCTCATGTTTGAGTCATCAATGCTTTTTACCTGTGTGTTCGTATCATCTCCTCATATTATGAAGGACCCCAGTGGAGCTTATGGGTTGAATGGTCCAGATGCAGCCAAAGGCCCAGATGTCCATTTTGGAGCTAGAGGGACGACAGACCAAGGCGGAGCCATAGAGACAAGGGACCCCAGCAGAGCCAGAGGGATTAACGAACCATCATCTCGTTTGTGGGATTTTGTTATTTTGGATTATTTTGTTAGTATATTTGGCTTACATATAAGCGAGATATTTCTTCCTCTCATGTTAGAGTCATCAATGTTTTATACTTGCGCATTCACATCTTCTCATATTACGAAGGACCCCAGTGGAGCCAAAAGGTTAGAGGCTCCAGATGCAGCCAAAGGCCCAGAAGTCCCTGTTGGTGCCATTGGGACGACAAACCAAGCTGGAGTCGTAGAGATGAGGGACCCCAGCAGAGCCAGAGTGATCTTTGAATTTTCTTGCATTATCTTCGCCTCAAAATATGCGTTTCCCTTCATCTCCTCATATTTTTCTGCTTGTTTTGGCATCTCATTTACATGTATTTTCTCATTTTTAATTTTATTGCGTTATCTGTGCCTCATATCAGAACAAGATAATTGCAAGATATTGCAAATAAATTAATTTTGAGTTTAATCAGTCTTTATTTTAATTGTTAATTGTTATAAGTTTTTTTTCTACACACTCTAGGCTGTGAAATGAAAAGGCTAGTTCATTCAGCTTTTGCATAAGCTCATTTTCAGTTATGTTATTCTTATATTTTTTCTATAACCCGATAAAACTCAGCCCAGCAGAGTTATGTGCCCATTCACAATTGAATTAAGAATGTCTATTGAATTCTAATTTAAAAAAATAAAATGAAATAAAATGCAAATTCCAACTGTTGCTGTGCTTGCTGCTCATAACATATCCAAGATTTATGTATCGAGGGGGCAGCAATAATGCATTAAATCAGGGGTGTCAAACTCAGTTCCTGGAGGGCCGCAGCCCTGCAGAGTTTTGCTTCAACACACATGCTATGCAGTTTTCAATTAAGCCTGAAGGACTTGATTAGTTGGATCAGGTGTGTGTGTAATTAGGGTTGCATCTAAACTCTGCAGGGCTCCACCCCTCCAGGAATTGAGTTTGACACCCCTGCATTAAATGCTATGAAAAAGTTGTATTTTAACAACAACAAAAAAAAAAGATCACAAATATTTCATTACATTGTATTATATCATTTACCAGTGACATTATTTTCAGGAGTGCTCCTAAAAGCTGTCATATGCAACTTAATGCTTGCCATAAATATTACCATGTGATGTAATGAGTGATGTACGCAACATGAGATTTCTTCTTTTACTTTTAATTAGGAGCATTGGTTTTACTTACATCTTTCTCATTTCCCCTTGTGAACAACTTGAAGCACCAATTCACCAAAATAACCCACCATCATGCTGTTTCAAGCCTGTATGCCTTACTTGCATAGTGTAACACAAACAGAAAAGTTAAACATAATGACAGTGACTGACGGTCTCAGTCATCTTTCACTGTCATTGCATATTTTTCCATGCAATAAAAGCAAACAGTGACTGAGATGTTTCAATAGCATTCCACTAAATCTAAGCGCTTTAGAACAACCTGACTGAGTAAAAAAAAAATATATATATTTTTTTTTTTTGGGTGTATCACTTTAAGTATAACATTGCAGATTTTACCCCAATCTCCCTAATTGCTAATGGGTGTTGATCATTTGAACAGAAACTTGAATTTATATCCGCATCAACATACAGAGCACAATATATAAAATAGTCTTGCTTTTTGTTTTTTTGATTGTTTATTGTAGAACAAAGCCAGCATACATGGCTTACAATAACTATAAGCCAGGGTTTGCATTAAAGGAAAGAAGGAAACAAGAAAAGAAAGAAAAAAAAGGGGTTGGTTTTTTAATGTTCCTTTCTCTTCAACATAATACATTTCATAGCATAATCTGCGAGTGTAAATCAAAGGAAGTACACCCTGTTCTGTCTGTCTGTCTCATTGTCCTTGCTGCGCCGTGACTCATTGGCGTTCAGTTACTGCTGAGGTCTAATGACCCAAAAGCCCCGCCTCCTCTGATCGCTGATTGGCTGATCACAAGGGTTTTCAGATAAACAACACCAGAAGAATCGTGATGGTCTCAGAGACGTGCTTTTGTGCACGAACGAGCTCGCTCTATTGGATGGGGAGGTAGACGGATTTTGAAGCTATAGACAGGGGACTGAATTTTGTTATTTGCCTTATCAAAGTAGAAATGCGCGGTCGTGCGACAGGCCGGGCCATGGAGCTGCTGGGCAGCGGCGCCTCCAGGATCAGCGTGACCAGGCTCTTTCTGTCCACACCGGCCAAAGCAGCCGCTCCGCTCAGCGACAGGAGGTTTCGGTCCACATCGTCCATGTCCAGTTACACTGAGCTGGCCCGGGAGCGGTCCAAAACCGTTACGTCTTTCTACAACCAGTCTGCCATCGACGCGTCTGCCGAGAAGGTCAGTCACCATTTCCCGATTAGTTTCCATTAACTGCGCTCTCGATGCAGGTCAGTGCGCCGTGGTCTCCATCCATCATGGTTTGGATGGCCTAAGGATCCCACTTTTGTGGCTTACTCGTGTTGTTACGAGCCTCAACTAGACTTACAGTTTTCTTTGTTAACTAGTCTCAAATGTTTAATTTCAGTGGTCCAAGGGTAAGTTAGTTTTTACTGCCACATCCTTTGAAATACTATTTAGCAACTAATAACCTCTGTGATAAAACCCTCTATCACAAACCTAAAACCCAAGAACCATAAAAACAAAATAGAGTGGGGCCTCAAAATAACTGAGGTTTTCAATACCAGCTAGTGGATGTATGGCATCAGTGCACTAAATAGAAAATTAGTTGTTTTTTTGTTTTGTTTTTATGTCTTTTGAGCAAAATTAGACTTAATAGTAAGATTATTATTTTGTAGTGAATGCTTAAGCTGTGTGTTGATTGCTGTATCTTGCATCAAGGCAGATAAACATCTAGTATTAGTTGTCAGCAGTTAAAGAGTCACGGGTTACACCAAGGACAGCAGGCTTTATAAATGTGCCAGTCTTTTGGTAAATGTATTTTATTATTTCAAACTCTTGGTTTTATGTTAAACATGTGCATCTAAATGTCCATCATGGTGTGTTAAGTCATGCTGGTGTGCACAGTATCCTTATGTAACCTGTCCTACTTTGAGCATCTCACTGGGGATTGTGTTAGTGACTCAACAAAACCCAATGTGATTAGCGCTCTGCCACTGCTGCTTTTCTACTAATAGGTTCATTATGAATATTTCCATATTTTAAACTATTAAAAGGAATGGTTTACTCAGAGATGGCGATTCTGTCATCATTTACCTTCATGGAACATTAACCCTGTTACTCTTTAATGGCTTATATAGTGAGGATATGAGGCTCATACTCATGAAGGAAAAAAACACCTCACTTTTAATATTTTATTTGCCAAAAGGTTGGATGAAATTCTCCTAACTTGTATTCAGTTACATATTTTTAACAGCATAGCAGACTACTTACATAAAATGCATCACTCTATATCTCTCAATGATATGTCATAGTAAGATGATGCTTTATGATCAAGTCATATTCATTCTTTCATGTGATTTTAAAAACGCATAAGAACCAATGGTGTTTTACATTGTTAAATCTTGTGAATTGAAAATATTAAATATAGAGTCCTTTGCTGCTGAACTCTCATGCACTCCCTTCACTTACACATAGGCCTGTTAATAAATGTAACTATACCCATAAATCACTCCATGGAAATTGGAAAATCACGTTTATAAGATACAGATAAAGCTAGATCATGTAAAACTAAATGGACTAGTTAATATGTCTTTAACTTTTCCAATACAGGCTGAAACCTTGATTAATAGACTATTCAAGTGAGTGAACACTTTTATAGTTCAAGTATATGCTATTTTTAACTGTAATGTTGTCTTCACAGCCTTCTGTCAGACTGACACCTGCCACTATGCTGTATGCGGGGAAGTCTCCTGATGGGCAACATATCTTGGTAATTACACACTCCTATCCTCTGTCCTACATTTATCCCAACCCACATTGGAGCCGGTCTTCTAAAAACTAGTCGTTTGTCAGTACATAAACTGCTTTGTGTCTGTTTAGGATCATTATGTTGATTTGTCATGGGATACATCTTATTTCATTTTTTTTTTTTTTTACAAGTAGTGGTGGTATTATTATACATTTATGGTGTTAAATGGTGATACTTTGATACATGTAATATTGCACATAATTAACATTTTCACATACCGTGGTATAAACATGGTACCCGGTCCACAAAGTACTTTATACTTGGGATTGGAGAAATGTTCATTATAAGAGCTAATACTGTTCTAATGAAGCTGTGTTTGATTTGATTCAATGCAGAGCAGTGCCAAGTATCTACACAAAGAGCTGCCTGTCCGTATCGCCCATCGCATTAAGGGCTTCCGCAGCCTGCCCTTCATTATCGGCTGCAACCCAACCATTCTTCAAGTGGTGAGTTCCCCTACATCTCTGGGATTTCTCTGCTATCATACATTGTTGTGATGGGTAGTGTTACCGTCTCCCTTACAAGTTGGTTTGTTGGAGAAGCTCCACCCTTGATACTCTCAGAGAGGATATTATGTGATGAGGAGCTGGTTTGCATAGTGTTCAAACAGAGGACTTAACTGACCATGTTCGATTCAATGCCAGTCTTATTAAACCTCTAGTGTTCTGCAGTGATGTCTTGCTGAGCGTGACTTCGCTTGAATCCCTCAAGCAGAGTCCTGGTATTGATTTTCAATGGACAGAAAAAAGGCTTTGTCAATACAAGCATGGGTATTATTTAGTGCAGAAAAATCAACATACCTTTTCTATTCTTATCTCCTAAAAGTACACTGCTGTTCATGGTGTGGTGTCAGTTTTAAGAAATTAAAATGTTTATTCCGCAAGGATGCATTATGAAAAATGACAGTAAAGACATTTATCGTGTTAAAAAAATTATAGTACACACACAAGTTGTTTTGCAGTTTCTATTAATCAAAGAATCCTGAAAAACAGGATTCTTTAATCAATAGTTCTCTTTCCGCAAATTAAGCAGCAGTTCTATATTCAGCTGTGATTAATTCTGGATTGATTTCTGAAGGACTATGTGACACTGAGGACATTGGTGAACATTTAGCTTTGTCATCACAAAAATTACATTTTAAAATATTATTACAATTTATTTCTTTTCTATTTAATATATTTCACATTTTTAATATGTTTGATCTAATAAATGCAGCCTACTTCTTTCAATAAAATTAAAAAAGCCCACATTTTTGAACCGTAGTGTATCTTTTGCACTCTTTTCAGTAGTCTAAATGATTTGAGGCTGACTGACATAACTTTTTCTTCTTCTTTTTTTACTGTGCGTAACGATTATTGTTACTTCTTTGGTGCTGTTCTTCATGTTGACTGTAAACTTGACTTGCTGCACAAGTGGTTGGACTTCTGCAGTCATTTTTTGTTTATAGTGCAAACTACAAACTATAAATAATAAATAAAACCTTGTTTTATTTATACTGTTCCAAAATTGGTGTCCAAAAATCAGATACCACTAGTAAAAAGGCTTATTTATTTATTTATTTATTTATTTATTTATTTATTTTATTTATTTTTATTTATTTATTTTTTTTATTTGAGCTGCATGAACTCGACATATTTGTGTAAAACCTGATGATCTTGTTCATCAGTATGGTTTAAGAATAGTTACAGCTTTAAATTAAATTTTGATTCCAATATGTTCAGTGTGGAATTTTGCACCACGTTGTATGTCATGATGTCCTGGCCTCCTTGAGCTGTTCACCTCTACAATACAAAAACATAAATAACCATAATGAACGTTGCAAGCAATTCTCGCTTTCATGGTCCACTATCAGACAAAACAAACAGACAATCACCAAGTAATAAGCAGACAGAGAAAACAGGTTCCCTCCCCTTTCTCCTTCTTCTTTACTTGAACTTTTACCTACATCTGCCTCAGAAAAGAATCTCGTCTATAGCTTGTTTTGTTTTCTGAGCTCACCAGTTGAGTTCAGAGGTGTTCAGAACAATTGAGTCTGCAGAATTAAAAATAAATGCTCCCCTGCAAAAATTAGTTTATTTATCAGTATTTTTTTTTTTTTTTGTAAAAAACTCAACATCGTCAAATATCTTCTTAACCTACGCTACCATTCAAATACCCTTATTCAGCAAGGATATATAAAATGAACCGAAAGTAACAATAAAGATAGATATATATAGATAGAGAGAGAGAGAGATATATATATATATATATATATGTATATGTGTGTATATGTGTGTGTGTGTGTGTGTGTGTATATGTTACAAAAAGGTTTTTTTTTTTTTTTTTTTTTTTTTTTAAATTATGTTCTTTTGAACTTTGTTTATCAATGAAATCTGATCCATTTCAACGCTGACAATAATAAAGAAAGATTAGGAAAGAAAGAACGAAAAAGTATTGAAAAAAATGTTTTGCATTTGCAGTGTATATCACAACCTAGTTGAACTGTTGAAAGTGAAAATTGGCTTACAGAGGGTTGGCGAGGGGCCAGGAATGGGATTCGGGGAAGGCTGGGAACACCAGCTCCAGGAACTGCACCACAGGACATTTGTTTCCCATATATTGTACTCATTCATTCTCTCTTTCTCCACAGCACGAGCTTTATATCAGGGCCTACCACATGCTGAGCGACTTCCCAGCTGTAAGTGCAAGATGACCAAACCTCTACATACTAATTCATACACAGCCTAGTCAACTGTTGACCAGCTTGAAAATTTCCATAATTAATTCTGTAACCTGAGAGGTTTGTGAGTTTAGTGTACTGATTGAGCCGCTGTAGAAGATTGTGTGGAGGTATCACCTCTCACCAGTGAAACATAAGTCTTTGTTGACTGACTGACTGACTATGTAAAATGCTGGCTCATGAATATGGCAAATGTGAGTTCAAATGAAAATCCCTATGTTGCACAATATCTGCTAACTGGAAATATGAGACAACTGAAGGGATTGCCGTAATTATTGTAATGGCTTGTATATTATGAGTCAAAATTTTGGACCACACCTTCTCATTCTTTTACCTTTGCCTTTTCCCACATTTTAGAGTAATAGGAAAGTCATCCAAACTATGAAATAACACAAATGTACACTAATTGTACACTACAAAAGTGGGGTCTGTAAGATTTTTTAAAAATGTTTTTAAAAGGTGCCTCCTATGCACATTAAAACTACATTTATTTGTTCAAAAACACTGTAATATTGTAAAATTGTAGTAGTGTAATTTTATATATGTATTTTAAAATGTAATTTATTCCTGTGATGGCAATGCTGAATTTTTGAATGCTTTGTCAATAGTATTTTGAAGGAGCTTTATCTCCACTGTCTGAAATTTATTTTCCTTACAATCCGTCTTTTTGGAATTCTTTATAAGAAGATTTGTAGTCACAATTTATATTTCAAGCATTCAAGTGCAACATTTACATCAAAAGATTGTAAAGATAACAAGAAACAAATTCATTAACGTGTATCAAAACCATTTTCTGTTAGTGTAAATGGATCCATTTATTTGTTTGGTAAGAAGCCACATATTTAGGGAAAATAACACATAATTACACAACCAGACTTTATTTATAATTTTAGCTATGACTGTAAATTATGTATTACATATTAAAGATTAACAGCTAATATTATTTTGCTAACCTAACCAATATTATTTTTCATCAAACGTTTATCTTCAGATAAAAGACCAGGAGACTGAGGCTCGCTATAGCAAACTTGTAAAACAGCTTCTTGATGATCACAAAGATGTTGTCACCATGTTGGCTGAAGGATTCAGGGAATGTCGTAAACACATAACGGTAATATTTCAACTAAAGTTCACTATCAGCAGAATAATCTTACTGTAGCATCTTTCTGCATGGTCCATATTATATTTTTATTTTGGTAACTATCAGTAAATTGGACCTAGTTCTTTCTTTCTTTGCTTGTTTATTTCTTTGTTATATTCTATTTGTTCAGGACGAGACTCTGGTTCGTAATTTCTTGGACACAACGTTGACGTCTCGTCTGGGCATCCGCATGCTGGCCACACACCACATTGCCCTGCATGAGGATAACGTACGTCCCTTGCTTAATATTTTAGCACCACCACCATTTCTTACAGTATTAGGGGAATTTCCAGAAATTAGCAATGGATCTTAATTTTTTTTTTGCATTAGATAAATTCAAATGTGCTATGTACAGTATAGAAATCCATGTTAGGAAACTTTCCAGTTATTCTTTAAAGGGTACCTATTATGCAAAATTCACTTTTACATGTTGTTTGAACATAAATGTGTGTTGGCAGTGTGTGTACACAACCACCCTATAATGATAAAAATCCACCCGCTCCTTTTTTTTTTTTTTTTTGTTTTTTTTTTGTTTTTTTTTAATCTCTATAAATCTTGAGCAGTGTTTCAGAGTTTACTGATCACAGAATCTGTAAAATGTGACTTCACACTTTACCAGCCCCACCCACGATGGTTGGTATTAGCCGTGAGCCGCACACACACTGTCTGCCATGTTTATCTTCACGCCAGAGCATTTAAAGCCAGCATTCAAGAAATCTTTTCTTATTAGAGCTATAGAAGTTGTTCAGTCCAGAGCAGTGAGTGATTTTCTGCTTTTATTTTATTGTTTGGGTCATATTAACAGCATAGACCCAAACAGCGGTCAGTATATATACTGTATATTATGCTGCTGTCACTTAATACACCGATCTAATATAGACATTCGATTTCTTTCCCAGCTGTTTAACTTCACAGACATAACCGACCGTGTTTTTGTAAATTAAGCGTGTTTTTAATATAAACGTGTGTGTGTGTGTGTGAAAGAGAACTTTTAGTATTCACATGCAGTGTGCATCCAGAAAAACGTATATCAGAAATTTAAACTGATATGCCTTTAAAATCCGTGATTTCAGCGAGATATACATGATAAGCAAAACCAAACAGATGTTTTTTGGCAGAGATCTGAGATACTAGCTAAAATTGCACAGCCCTGTTCTGGGAAAGAGGGCGGGGAGCAGCAGCTCATTTGCATTTAAAGGGGGCATAACTCACACAGAATCACCCAATCTCATGTTAATCTTGAGTACCTATAGAGTAGTATTGCATGCATCATATCTCCAAAAAGTCTTTAGTTTTATCATATTTATAAAAGAAAGATACAGCTTTACGATTCTCTCCGAAAAAAGCCGAGCTCCTGGAGCCGTGCCATGGGCAGAGCTAAAGAGTGACGAGCACTTGAGCGCCGATCACCAACAAAACACAGACATTTGATGCCGTTGATGTGCGCGCTCTTGCTCTTGCTCTGGTCGATGCGTGCACGGGCGCACTCTTCTGGGAGAAATGCCCATATAAGGAGTTCCACCCTCGTTTACATCATCAAGAGCCACGATCCAAAAAAAGCTCTCCGAAACTTGTACGAACCCGGAAGTAAGATTTTTGGCACAGAAATACTGTTATACCTCCAAATAGTTTTGTGAAACTTTGTCCAGAATCCAACTCTTTAACAGTGTAAACATAATTCTTGAAACAGCATTGTAATACATCTTGTAAAAAGGGGCATAATAGGTGCCCTTTAAAATGCCCAAGAGCACATGGACATCACAGCAGTCAGAGCAATGCAGTCTTCAGTAATTTGTCCAGTGACGCGAGTGTCTCCTACAGGCAGCCAAGTGGACCACCAATATTTTCGCATGACCCACATGCATAGACTAAATATACAACTGCTGTCAAATTAAAAAGAGCCCTGTTGCAACATACAATATATTTGCTTACTTGTGGAGTCACTTGAGAGCTGTAATGGTTCAGGACAGGAAGCACATTTTCTAGTTGATTGCTGTAATTGAATCATGCCTGCTGTTGGACAGATAAAAGCAGGTTGATTTATTAAGAATGAATTACTGGAATAAATAAAGAGTAGGAATCGTCTTGTTCAGCTTTAACAAACTGAATATGTGCTTTGTGATGTTATTGATGTTTATTACTAAATTTCGAAATGGTTATCAAGAATCAAACTAGTACAGACTGACTCAAAAATTAGATTTTCTGAAGATTGATTCAGCTCATGAAAAATATCTGAGCTGAACTATTAAAGCCTCAAAAGAAATACAATATAAACGCATTATAAAGTTTAAGTTATAAGCTATTTTATAAAATCATTCTGCATATATACAGAAGTATAAATGATATCTCTTCCAGTTGACACGTTTCTGCTGTAGCACATTACCCAGCATTAGCACTGATGCTTACTGTGTTATTTTCTTACTTGACTATTTTTCTTTGCACTATTTCAGCCTGATTTTGTAGGCATTATATGCCGCCGCCTGTCCCCTAAAAAGATCATCGAGAAGTGGGTTGATTTTGCTCGGTGAGTGTGCTGTCCTTTTAACTTCCTTCTGTTTGCCATCTGCCTGCATCCTGTCGTCTGTTTGCATATGTGAGTGCTTAAGACTTGAGGACTATTTTAAGAGGTTATTGAGCTCTTTTGTGCTGTTATCAGCAGAGTCAGCTCCATTTATAGCACCGTGAGTGTGTGTGTGTGCACGTGTGTGCTTTGTTTGCCCAAGAAAAGGGTCAAAGCCCAGTCCTCATTTGTGATTGACCAAGATGAGTGTTAAAGGTCACTGTTTAACTACTGCCTAACATTTGCTGTGGAAGCAAAACATGTATTTACTTCTTCTACATGAGTTTAATGTATCAACAGTCCAGGAATGATTTGTTGTGGATGGTGTACATGTGAACATTTCTTTAACTGTTTGCTACTGTTGTGAATTTATTGTGCCATAATTTCTAGCTATTATTCTGAAGTAGAAAATTTAAGAAAAATATATTAGAAATGGTTTTATTGTGACGAAATCTAAAGGTTTAATATATTCTGGTGAATGCAGTTACTGCATGCCATGATGAGCCAGCAAATTAACCAGCATAAAAAAAATAATACTTATTTTTGACATTCAAGTCTTTACGTTCACCAGAGAACTTGAATTTTCATAACATTGCCACTCACACACATTTCTTAAAGATGATCATATACAGCGACTCAAACACTTATCTGTTTATGTCTTGCATGTTGTAAATTCTGCCTCATAAATCATAAGAGAGAATTACCTGAACTGCATTATCCAATCAGAAACAGTAAAGTGTTTTTTTTTTTTTTTTTTTTTTTTTTTTTTTTTTGTTGTTTTTTTTCATGTTTCCCCTTTTGTTAGTTACTTTTCAGTTTTTCTCTTCATCACCTGGTTGAAAGTTTAGAAGCTTTTGCTGAAATGTCAGACATTCTTCCTGGTTTATTTCTTTGTTGAAAAGAATCAGGTCACAATGCAGGTTGTGTGCAGTATGCAGTCACGGGTTTTATACGACTCGCGTAGCCAGACCTTCAGACGGCTGAAGGTCTGGAATCCATGGCAGCTTTCATTGGCCAAGGCCCACCCATAAGGCCGTTTGACCGACATGTCAAACAGCCAATCACAGTTTGTTTTGTTCAGCGTCACGTTTCGGGGCGTGGAAATGTCGCCACAATAACAGACCGGTATGTAAAACTCTAGGATGTATTTTAAAGATTCTGCCGCGAACTTGAAAACTTGAAAATCCAGCGTTTAGTTGATCCTGATAAGCGTTTGTCGTCACAGTTGTAAACACGACGGCTTTCTTCTTTCCTAAGGGGGTTTAGTGTCACGGCATCTTTGTTTTCGGGCGGAACGTTAAAGAACGCGACACACACACATCTCCCGGAAACCCTGTATAATTTAACCAATCCCATGACGACTTCGAAACTCCTGAAGTGTTTCCACTTTTGTGTGCCATATGCATCAGATGTTCAGCCAGCGGTCCGTGGGCGTGACGTCTGAGGCTGAGACTACTTACGCCTGCACCATCACTCTTATTTTACTTCACTTTTTCCAATCAGTCACTCATTCCCTCAGCCTACAAATGGACAGAGTATCTCCGTGTTCTTATTCTGATATGAGAGATCAGTTTCTCATCTATACTAAGCTGACTTTCAACCTAAAGTCTGGTCCAGTTTGCAGCATATTCTGCCCAATAATAGTATGTTTGTTTTGGTTTTATGTGGCTTTCATGTGGATTGATCTGAAATGATTATCTAGTTTCATTATCAATTAGTTGTTACAGTCCTAAAAAAACGTTCTCTGTGGTCTTATGCAGGACTGGAGGTCAGGCTGCTCTGATCGTCTCAAGAGAGTCTGACAATTAATATGCTGCATCAGCAGAGCTGCCCTGTTCCTCTTCACAGTGGCATGATCAAAGCCTTCCCTCAAAGACCAGACAAAGGCCACATTTTGCTGGCTATGAATAAGACACTCTCTTTAATTAGTCAAATTATTTAAAAATGGCTTTAGACTAAATGAAATGCTCAAGATGGCAATTCATTTACCAGTACTTGCATAACCTGGTGAGGGAGAACCAGTTGCATGTGCCTCATTTTCTCTGCAATTTTTTTTTTTTTTTTTTTTTTTTTTTTATGTGTAATGCCAGTTGTTTGACCAGTTTATTTTATGTTTCTCATGATTGTAAAAATATCTAATTTTGAAGACGTATGCTTAAGTTTGGAAATAAATGGTGCCAAATTTATTTAAAAGACTTGTAATGGTAGTGTAATGTCTTGATCTCCTCTGTTCCCTTCAGGCGGCTCTGTGAGCATCAGTACGGGAACTCTCCACGGGTTCGCATTAATGGCCATGTAGCGTCCCGCTTTCCCTTCATTCCACTGCCACTGGACTACATCCTGCCTGAGCTGCTAAAGAACGCCATGAGGTAACATTCCTGTCACATATAGGTCAATGTGGCACACAACACACCTCCTGTTCTACAATGCTATCTTAACTATCTAATCCTGTTGTGACAGTCAGATTTGCTGTTAAAGCAGTTGCTTTATTTGGACTGTAGTGAGTGATGTCTTAGCAGACGCTCATATGGACAATATTGAACTTTTACCAGTGTAATACAGTGGTATCTGTTGCTGCATGAACTACGACCAAACATATGTGTAAGCAATTTCTCCTGTCTGTCAGTGCATGATGGGGTTATTGTAGTGTAACTGTGTGTTAACACTATAGCCTTTGGTGAAACGCCAGGAAAAACACGTCGTTTACATTTCAGACACCTTATCCAAGAAGCCTGGAATGGAATTTGAGTTTGGATCTTTTCCTGGTTATACAGAATTGCTGGCCATTCAATCTGAGACAGTTATGGCAAGCATGGGTCATTGTGAACCAGCCGTCAGATACACTGAAGTTATGAAATGCCAAAAGCATTTCAGCTAAAAAGAAGCACAATATAGTGCCAGACATTATAGTGAGATGAACAGCAATAAGGAATGCAAAAAAGAAAACATGGAGCTCCGTCCTGGTTTACAGACTTTCCTCCTCTAAATCCTTATTGAAAAGGTCAAAGTGAAATGATATTCATTCTGAAAAAGGTTTAATGAAAAACGTTAAGGTTATTTGAAAGGTTTTGTGAAACACATTTATCTTGATTTATGGTGTCAAACTCATTTTAAAGCAAAGAATTTTAAAGTGGCTTCACTGGTAATTATTAATTTAGCTGGTTATTTTTTTCTGTTACTATGTTAACAGACCTCTGGAACTTCTTTCAGCTTGCTTAGACACGCATAACTATCACTGTTGCTGATATTTTTTTACCTGCTGGATGATAAAATCAGTGCAAGTATCTCATGGACTTGAGACTGGGCCCCCTTTTGACTTTTGACCAGTAAGCAACTACGAAACCGTATCCTAACAACCGCCCAGAATACACACTTGCCCATATAACATATTTTATAAAACCTAAAAATCTAGTTGAAAGCTACTATGATGAGTACACACCTATGAGGTCTTTATAATTGTATCCATAAGAAAGCTGAAATTCCTGTTATGGGACCTGTCCTAGTATAGCTCCCCTCTCTCTCTCTCTCTCTCTCTCTCTGATATTTGCAGTCTTAGTAATGTTCGTATGAGGTCACCCACACAGACTGCCTGCCAAGTTCAGTCCAAGTTCAATGGTACAATACAGGTTTTCTATGATGGTGGTAAGCTATCCAAAACAATCTATACAGATAAGCCTCTCAAATAATGCAGTGCGCTGAAAACCAACCTGAAACCAACATTTTATTATATGTATCTCTATACAATGGAGGAGTATGTAGGTCTATAGTTTTTCTACAAATGAGGTAGAAACCTAAAATTAGAAACAGCCGATGTTGTTTGTTCTTTTTTTCAAAAGGAATGTTCTGGATTCAGTACAAGATCAGGTCTATCAACAGCAACTGACATGTTGTCACCTATGGCAAAAAATAATTTGACTCGTTCCTCTGCTTTTAAAAAGAACAAATCATGTTCACTTCATGATTACAGACTTCAGGGAACAATATATTGCATTGAGATAAAAATGAAGCTAAAATTTTTAAAAGTATTGCCAGAAGATTTAAACTTTGTGTGGTAACATGAGACTAATGCAATTAAATTGTTTACTAACCCTGTCTGTGCAAGTTATGACTACATAGGACCGCTAAACTCTTAACTTTCACACAATACGCGCAAGCAAGGGTGAAACAAGAATGTTTACATGGAATGTTTAGACGGTCTTCATCTGTTATAGTACAACCATCATGAACATAGGAGTTTTTTGTATGGCAGAGTAATATTCTCCTACAATAAGTATAAAGAACTTTTAAGCCTTGGCTCCAAAGCCCTGTATTGTGCTTGTCTTACAAATTGGGAGACATGTTTCTGGTCTTGTTCTCATGGTTCTTTACGTTTGGATCAGATTCATCTGCAGCCAGTCATTAGAGAACGGCGTGTTCTTGGCAGAAGAGCAAGTCACAGTTGGTTTACTGAGAGTGACCCAAGACACAGACTGTGATACTCATCACATCCCTTATTCTTTTGATTTCTGGGCATGGGCATGCCTTTTTGTTAAAATTGGTAGGGACAGTGGCAGATAAAGAATTTTTGGTTGGTGACAGTTTATGACTTCACAACATTTTTCTTATGAATATTAATTAGGTTTTGTTCAAATATTAATATGAACTAGTATTACTCTGGACAGTGATGTACTGATCTGGCCTGTAGTATTATTGGCTTATTTTTTTAACAAATCCAAGTGCTCAATGAGAAATTGAGCCACAATTACTAAACGGCAAAACATGAGATCGCAATCCCATAAAAGCACAGATTGGAGAGGAAAATTCTGTTAACAATTTAGTGACAATGCACAAATTAAAGAACACCGTGCATTGCCATGATGACCAGTGCAATCTAACAAAAATTTTCAATGCCTGTCTTTAGTAGATCCTGACAATAATTTAATGATGAAAGAGGGCATCCGCTGGTGCAAACTCTATGTAAATCTGTCCCTAAGTGTTCAAATAAGAGTATTTGTCCTATCTTTATGGCAGTAGATGTATATCAGCACTATATACTAAATATCATAATACCCACAAAGGAAATGAAATTTCTGATCAAGACCTGAAGATGCTTCCAGTGTCTTAGATAAATCCCTGTCGCATGCAGTTTTCTTGCTCACAAAACTTGTGTTTTATCATGTCTCTCAGTCAGATGAGAAAGGAGAGCTTTCACAGATATTTCAGGGCTCTACTGAGTTTTCATCATGAGTTTGTTATGATCAGATGTTCATATGAGATTGCTCATGAATGGATTTTTTTGTGTTCTTCAGGGCCACAATGGAGAGTCACTTGGACACTCCTTACAATGTGCCTGATGTTGTGGTCACAATTGCCAACAATGACACAGACTTTGTCATAAGGTGAGTCTGTAAGCTAATGCTATTGAACCATATCACACCTGCATGATGATACATTGTATGACATTACATACACATGAGTTCTAAATAAACCATTTGAGTTGCCAACTGACCATTCTCACTGAAACAGATTTGAATTTGTTTTCAAATACAATACAATGCAAATTTTAAAAATCAGATTCATGCTGAGTTTTCCTCTTGTTTGGAGTATGAAATTTAAAAAGCTGAGTCAGATCTCTTGGCAAAAATGTTTGATTATTAAATGTCTGAAAGAATACATGGACACTTAGGCTTTAAGGTGTGGTTGGTCCGCTGTAAACTCAGCAGAATGGAATTAATGCTTTTTCCTGGAAATAATGAAGCATTTAGTTAGCAGATATTTGAGCTCTTCTTTGCACAGAGACCTCATCGTGTGGAGTGCTGCCATCTTTATAACCAGGTCCATTATCCCACTGTGCACACTCAGCAGTCTGGTTAAAACCTCTTTCCACACTGAGCATATTTACTCAGACAATGTTTATTTTACCATAAACTTATGGAAAGCATGAATCTCCGTGTCTGTATTGACTGGTTTCAGTGGTGTTTGGTGGATGTCTGAAATGAGGATGCAAAGTCCTCTTTGTTTCTGGGTTTTTGGTCCAATGTAAATTCAGGCTCTATTTGATGTTTACACAGATTTTAGAAGGTTAAAGGTCTATGAAACATGATATTTCACCTTACGATTTCAGCAGGAAAATTATGTTGTTGTTGTTGTTGTTGTTGTATGTATATGTGTATGCATAATGTGTGTACACTACCTTTCAAGTAAGATTTTATTTTTGAAAGATATATTAATTCAACAGGGACACATTAAATTGATCAAGTGTGGCTGTAATCTTTTAAAACATAAGTGTCTTTACTATTTCAAATAAATGCTGTTCTTTTGACATTTCTATTCATCAAAAAATCCTGCAAAAATGTATCATGGTTTCCACAAAAATATTAGACAGCTCAACTGTTTGTAACATTCATAAAATTAGAAAAAAAAAAAGTTTCTTGAGCACCAATCATAATATTACAATAATTTCTGAAGGTTCATGTGACACTGAAGACTGGAGTATCAGCTGCTGATAATTCAGCTTTGAGAATAAATTATAAAAATAAATATTTGAAAATACAAAAGACTTATTTTAAATTGTAACAGTATTCACAATATTTACTGGTTTTACTGTTATTTTGAACAAATAAAACTAATTTCAAAACATTAAAGGGTTAGTTCACCCAAAAATGGAAATTGTCATTAATTACCCTCATATCGTTCCAAACCCGTAAGACCTCTGTTCATCTTCAGAACACAAATTAAGATATTTTTTTATGGAATCTGAGAGCTCTCTGACCCTCCCATAGACAGCAAGGATATTACCACGATCAGCGCACAGAAACATGGCATGGACATTAGTAAAATAGTCCATGTGACATCAGTGGTTCAATCGTAATTTTAAAAAGCTACAAGAATACTTTTAGTGTCCAAAGAAAACAATAATAACATAATTTATTCAACAATTCTTCTTCGTCTTCCGCCATTTTGGAGACTACCCCCAGAACGTAATCAACATTCTCAGCGTTGTTTACATTCAGCGAATTGCTATGTTTCTGTGCGTTGATCGTGGTAATATCCTTGCTGTCAATGGGAGGCTCAGAGAGCTCTCAGATTTCATCAGAAATATCTTAATTTGTGTTCTGAAGATGAACGAAGGTCTTAAGGGTTTGGAACGACATGAGGGCGAGTAATTAATAGGGCTGAAACGATTAGTCGACATTATCGACAACGTCGACAAATATTTCTGTTGTCGAGTAGTCATTTGATCCCATATGAGCTAATGTAAGAGCCTGCAATAATGCGGTTGGACCAGTGTGGCGCTGTAGCGCAAGACTGTAATTCTGATGCAGTTCAAGAGAAGAAGAGACGCACAGAGCTTTCTTAATGCAATAAACAACAAACAAAACAACAGTTTAAACAACAAAAACTAACAGCGGTGAGAGTGATGTTTGCATGAGCTCTTCAGTTCGGTGCTTCAGTAAAGCAGTCACATCACGTTTATTTATATAGTATTTTATACAAGAGAGAGCCTTAAATCAAGTAGTTTAGTTAGTGTCGCTTTCAGTTAGAATTACAACTTGATTTTCTGTTATAAAGCAGCTCTCCAGTGTGGAGCTAGCTAATGATAAAATCTTTTTATTAGTTGGGGAAATAAATTAATTAAAGTGATAGTTTAGTTTGCAGAGATCAAAGCTTGATCTAGCTCAGGACTGTTTTGATTGTCATAACCCTATAAGGTATTTTAAGAGAGATATATGTTGTGAATAAAATAGTTTATCAAAAAAATAAAGCATCTTATCACTTACCTTTTTGTTTTTTATCCATATGACTTACAAAATGAGATGTTAGGCAGAATGTGTCATTCAGTTATTTTTTCATATAGCTAATTAAATGGTGATTAAGACAGTTTCTGTCTGTCATCTCATTTTGTGTGCCAAATATATCTATTATATAAATTAATTGGTAATGCTTTTACAGTAAGGTATTATAATGTATTATCTAACATGAATGAACAATACATTTATTACACTATTAATCTTTGTTAATGTTATTTAATAAATACAGTTGTTCATTGTTAGTTCATATTAATTCACAGTGCATTAACTAATGTGTAATGCATTAGTAAATGCTGAAATTAACATTAACTAAAATTAATAAATGCTGTAGAAGTTCATTATTAGATCATGTTAACTAATGTAGCCAACTAATGTTAACTAATGAAACTTTATTTTAAAGTGTTTGCAGTTTATTGTGTAATAATTTTAATTACATATGTGACCCTGGAGCACAAAAGCAGTCATAAGTAGCACAGGTATATTTGTAGCAATAGGCAACAATACATTGTATGGGTCAAAACGATCAATTTTTCTTTTATGCCAAAAATCATTAGGATATTAAGTAAAGATCATGTTTCATTGAAGCTTAATTTTTGATTAGTAATATGCATTGCTAAGAACTTCATTTGGACAACTTTAAAGGCGATTTTCTCAATATTTAGATTTTTTTTGCACCCTCAAATTCCAGATTTTCAAATAGTTGTACCTCAGCCAAATATTGTCCTATCCTAACAAACCACACATCAATGGAAGGCTTATTTATTGAGCTTTCAGGTGATGTATAAATCTCAATTTCAAAAAATTGACCCTTATGACTGGTTTTGTGGTCCAGGGTCACATATGATTTTCAAAAGCTGAAGTTATTACATTTATTTGTTAGAATATGTATAACACAATATTTTAACTAATTGCAAAAGCTGAATAATCAAAGGCTATTGATTAATCAGTGAAATAATCTGATTAGTCGATTAATCATTATAATAATGGCTAGATTAATCGATTTATCAAAATAATCGTTTGTTGCAGCCCTAATAATTAATGACAGAATTTTCATTTTTGGGTGAACTATACCTTTACATCTTACTGACCTCAAACTTTTGAATGGTAGTGTGTAATCGAAGTCTCATAAAGTTTGTTAATTTTGATTTTGCTTAAAATATAAGCAACACTTAAGTAGTAAAAATGTTTTTTGCAGATTATTTATTACTAATAAATTTTCATCAGGTGTTATTTAATAATAAATTAAACAAATCCTTGGTAAAGACAAATAAGTGTAATGATGTTGGCAGACACGAATGTTCACCTTTCATTTAACTGCACTGAATGGACCCTAAAAGGCTATTTCACGCTGATTTTCATTCACATGTTCGAGGGGCTGAGTTGTTTACCCTATAATGAATTCACATCCACTTGGTCATTCAGGCTGATTTTCAGACTGGTTAAGAATCAGATGATGATTTTTCATAGAAATTGTTTGAGGAAATATCTATGCAAATATATGTAAATGCATTGCACAAGTAAATGAAACTGATTTGCCTAAAATGTTCGTATTACTTTGCAGGATCTCAGACCGTGGCGGTGGCATTCCTCACAGCATTTTGGATCAGGTGATGGATTACCACTTCAGCACAGCTGAACAGAGCGCACAGGATCCCCGCATGAGCAACCTTTTCAACAACATTACCAACAGCGGCCCCCAGTCTGGACCCATGCATGGGTAAGAGGAGCTAGACCTACAGTCATGGCCAAAAATATCGGCACCCTTGGTAAATATGATCAAAGAAGGCTGTGAAAATTAAAATTCACAAAAATTTAACATTTCATTGTATAATAAGAATTTAAAATGGGGGGGAAATATCATTATGAAATAAATGTTTTTCTCTAAAACACGTTGGACACAATTATTGGTACCCCTAGAAATTCTTATGAGTAAAATATCTCTGAAGTATATTCCCATTCATTTTCACAATTTTGAACACTCCAGGGTGATTATGAACATGAAATTATCCAGCCATGGCTTCCTGTTTCACAGAAATGTAAATAGGAGGGAAAACAACGCCCAAATTCCCTTAATCATCCATCACAATGAGAAAAACCAAAGAATATACAGGTGAATCTCAATAAATTAGAATGTCATTGAAAAGTTCATTTCAGTAATTCAACTCAAATTGTGAAACTCGTGTATTAAATAAATTCAGTGCACACAGGCTGAAGTAGTTTAAGTCTTTGGTTCTTTTAATTGTGATGATTTTGGCTCACATTTAACAAAAACCCACCAATTCACTATCTCAACAAATTAGAATATGGTGACATCCCAATCAGCTAATCAACTCAAAACACCTGCAAAGGTTTCCTGAGCCTTCAAAATGGTCTCTCAGTTTGGTTCACTAGGCTACACAATCATGGGGAAGACTGCTGATCTGACAGTTGTCCAGAAGACAATCATTGACACCCTTCACAAGGAGGATAAGCCACAAACATTCATTGCCAAAGAAGCTGGCTGTTCACAGAGTGCTGTATCCAAGCATATTAACAGAAAGTTGAGTGGAAGGAAAACGTGTGGAAGAAAAAGATGCACAACCAACCGAGAGAACCGCAGCCTTATGAGGATTGTCAAGCAAAATCGATTCGAGAATTTGGGTGAACTTCACAAGGAATGGACTGAGGCTGGTGTCAAGGCATCAAGAGCCACCACAAACAGACTTGTCAAGGAATTTGGCTACAGTTGTCGTATTCCTCTTGTTAAGCCACTCCTGAACCACAGACAACGTCAGAGGCGTCTTACCTGGGCTAAGGAGAAGAAGAACTGGACTGTTGCCCAGTGGTCCAAAGTCCTCTTTTCAGATGAGAGCAAGTTTTGTATTTCATTTGGAAACCAAGGTCCTAGAGTCTGGAGGAAGGGTGGAGAAACTCATAGCCCAAGTTGCTTGAAGTCCAGTGTTAAGTTTCCACAGTCTGGTGCAATGTCATCTGCTGGTGTTGGTCCATTGTGTTTTTTGAAAACCAAAGTCACTGCACCCGTTTACCAAGAAATTTTGGAGCACTTCATGCTTCCTTCTGCTGACCAGCTTTTTAAAGATGCTGATTTCATTTTCCAGCAGGATTTGGCACCTGCCCACACTGCCAAAAGCACCAAAAGTTGGTTAAAAGACCATGGTGTTGGTGTGCTTAACTGGCCAGCAAACTCACCAGACCTGTATTGTCAAGAGGAAAATGAGAAACAAGAGACCAAAAAATGCAGATGACCTGAAGGCCACTGTCAAAGAAACCTGGGCTTCCATACCACCTCAGCAGTGCCACAGACTGATCACCTCCATGCCACGCCGAATTGAGGCAGTAATTAAAGCAAAAGTAGCCCCTACCAAGTATTGAGTACATATACAGTAAATGAACATACTTTCCAGAAGGCCAACAATTCATTAAAAATGTTTTTTTTTTTTTATCGGTCTTATGAAGTATTCTAATTTGTTGAGGTTGTGAATTGGTGGGCTTTTGTTAAATGTGAGCCAAAATCATCACAATTAAAAGAACCAAAGACTTAAACTACTTCAGTCTGTGTGCATTGAATTTATTTAATACACGAGTTTCATAATTTGAGTTGAATTACTGAAATAAATGAACTTTTCCACGACATTCTAATTTATTGAGATGCACCTGTATTTCTGATGTGCAGCAAAAGATAATTGAGCTTCACAAATTAGTGAAGTGGCTTTAAGAAAAGAGCTAGAGCAGTGAAAATTCCCATTTCCACCATCAGGGCAATAATTAAGAATTTCCAATCAACATAAAATGTTACGAAACTGCCTGGAAGAGGATGTGTGTCTATATCGTCCTAATGCATGGTGAGAAGGAGAGTTTGAGTGGCTAAAGACTCTCCAAGGACCACAGCTGGAGAATTTTTGCAGAAAATAGTTGTCTCGGGGTCAGAAAACCTTAAAAAAAAAAAAAAAAAAATTGTCGAACAGCCCCTACATCACCACATGCTGTTTGGAGGGTTTCAAGAGAAAATCTCCTAGCTCATCCAAAAACAAACTCCAGCATATTCAGTTATCAGACACGACTGGAACTTCAAATGGGACTGGCTTCTATGGTCAGATGAAACTAAAAAAATTGGCTTTTTAGCAGCAAACACTCAAGATGGGTTTGGTGCACACAGGGATAAAAAGTACCCCATGTGTACAATGAAAGATACTGCTGTATTTTTGATGTTGTGGGCCTATATTTCTGCTGGAGGTCCTGGACATCTTGTTTAGACACATGGCATCATGGATTCTATCAAATACCAACAGATAAAAAAATCAATAAGTGACTGACTCTTAGAAATCTTATAATGGGCCATGTTTGGATCTTCCAACCGTACAATAATCCAAACACAAACCTCAAAAACAACACAAAAATGGGTCACTGAGCACAAAACTAAGCTTCTGCTATGGCCATTCCAGTCCTCTGACCTGAACCCTGTAGAAAATGAGTGGGGTGAACTGAAGAGAAGAAGCACCAACATGGAGTTGGGAATCTATAAAGGGTCTGGAGTGATTCTGGATGAAGGAATGGTCTCTGATTTCTTGTCAGGTGTTCTCTGACCTCATCAGGCATTATAGGAGAAAATTTAGAGCGGTTAAACTGGCAAATGGAGGTTTCAAAAAGTATTGAATAAAAGGGTGCCGTTAATTGTGGCCAATGTGTATTAGAGAAAAACATTAATTTCATAATGATATTTCCCCCCATTTTAAATTCTTATCAAATGAAAGGTTAGATTTTTGTGAATTATTTTTTTTTTAAAATAAAAGGTCAAAAGGATTAACAATGCAGATTAATTTTCACAGCCTTCTTTGATCATATTTACCAAGCGTGCCGATATTTGTGGCCAAAAAAGCTGCTTCAAAGGCTTGGTGCTAAGATTGGGTTTTTATATAAATTATTGATGGACTGTTTGGGATCATGTCTTTTTTTTTTTTTTTTTTTTCAGTTATAACATGCTTTCTACCTCTTCAGGAGTAAATGTTTATGCCTTGTCCACATGCAACAGATGACTTTGCAGATTCTGTGCATTCTTGCAAGATCAGTATAGTAGCTAAAGTGGTCTGCACTACATGATCCAGACGTAACCAGTTCGATCTGGATCTGTAAGTGTAAAGTGTCATGCCGGCACTCCTCACTATGAGCAGTCTCAAATCACAATCACAGAAGACCAGATGGCAACTGGCATCTTTTTTCTAATTAAAAGAATTAGTTTTTCTGCTTAGACTACTTTGTTATTTGGCACAGTTTAAGGTTTATTTGAGGATTTTGATAAATTAGGATGCGCTGTGGTGATCTGTAATGGGATTGAAGAACATCTCAGTGATGTCTTTGTTTTCTCCTCCAGGTTTGGCTTTGGCCTGCCTACGTCTCGGGCGTACGCCGAATACTTGGGAGGTTCCTTGGCCATTCAGTCGATGCAGGGCGTCGGCACAGATGTCTACCTGCGTCTTCGGCACATTGATGGCAAAGGAGAGAGCTTCAGAGTTTGATGTCATGGTCTATTCATAGAGCTTTTGGTCATTTTCTATGCTGAAGATTTTAAGGCTCGAAGTCGAACCAAACCAGGATGTTCAACAGTTGTCCTTTCACTCATATTACCTGTCACTGCATCAGAATCACATTTTGGATCATGTTTTTTGCAGATTATGGGTGTCATGCTTGGGATTCACACTGCATTGTGTTTGTGTAGTGCACTGTGATTTCTGTAAAACTTTCAGCCTTAAGATTACAAAGTGATTTCATTATTAAAATCCAATGTGTCACCAGTGATACGAGTCCTTACACTCCAGACGCCTGCAGAAGTTGCTCTCCAGACAGCCATATCCTGCTTTTCTTCAGAAATATGAGTGAATTGTTTGAACTTGTTGGAGATGTAGTGTTCACTCCAGTGGTGAACACAGAAATCTTCTATGAACTCTGAATCGAGATTGACTGCCTTACGAAAAACTCATTCAAAAAATGTTGTCAGTCTTGCTTTTGACATTTCACATTAACCATATGAGCTTAAGAGTTTGTTGTAGATTTTGCTTGAAATTGTTTGCTAAAAAGGCTCTTGGGCTTATAGCACAGCGTAGAATAGTTTTGTTTTTGTTTTTCTCTCTCCAGCACAGTGTTTATAGAGATGTTCATGTTTGAATGGATGTTTTTAAACTCTACCCACCTGGTTTTTTGAACATTTTGTTTCATTTTCTAAAAGGATGCCAACTTGTTTGAGACTTTGAGAAACCATGAGATCTGTTTACCTTAATTCATTTGAAATTTACCCCAAATGACAAAAGTTCTATTGAAATACTAATTGAACTGCTGGAGGTAGTACAAGTAATCCATAACATTTTGTCTTGTAATGTTGTGCCTGTGGTTTCTTTTCTCTTCTTTTGAAACTATTTTCAAGAAAAGGAGCCTTCCTGTGTTTTCTGCTCATTATCTGTTCTCAAGAGCTGCAGAGTTGTTGCCCCAGTTTGCCCCCTACAGATGGAATCTGAGTATTAACTTGACTTTAAACAATACGGACGTACTGATGATTTTATGTAATGAATGATGTACAGTAGGTTTTGGATGATTTGGGACTAACATGCACATATTAAGATATTCCTTTGTTTATATAAAAAGCCAAATTGTGGCATGACGCACCCAGAAAGATATCAAAGATGGGATCATTTTATTGCATTTTGTTTTCTTTTTGTTGTTGAGTTTGGATTACATAGATGCCAAATACGCATAGTTTTTTTTTGGGCATTATAAAATTCTGGATGAAAACATTTGTGTCTTTTTCTTGATTTCCTTCATTTCTCTGTTGTTTGTTGGTTTTAAATTAATGCACTGGCACTGTTCGTATTGTGACATTTTGTAGCTGAGTTTTTGAGAACTGCTTAAAGTTAAGCATCTTTGTGAACAGGACAGAAACTGAAGGTAGTTTGGAGAAAAGCTTTAGCATAATTTGCTTGCGGATGCCACTTTGTATTTGTGGTTTGATATTTTGTATGCAGTACAATGTCATTTATAATGCATATACTTATAATGTATATGCTTTTTTAGCCACTGTGGCCTGTTTTTTATTTTTTTAATTTTTTTTTTTTAATTACTTTTAATAATTGAATCAGCTGGCCCGGCCCAGGTATTAAACTGGCCAATCCTTCTGCCTGTCTATGGATGTCGGGTTGGTTGACGTCTTTGGGGAAAAATCCTGCCTTTATAAAATCAGGATTTGAGGAGAGTGCAAAAAATTGCGATGTAATATTTAACACTTTAGCTGGAAATGAAGAGGCACGCCCTCATCACGTGACGCATACGGAGAACGTAGGGAGATCACGTGACAGCTACAGAAGCCTGATTGATTTCCGCGAACCGATTCTTTCGAATGGTTCAATTCAAGAAACCGTTCAAACAACTGATTCAGTGATTATTTTAATCTCAGCACGTAATTACATTTTGACATGGTCCCTGACATCCTTGCGTGGCATATTACCTGTTCCTGTTCGAACATATGTACATGAACATATTGCTGTTTATTATGTTTTTTGCTATTACGTTTTTAAACTAATGGTATTTAATGTTTCCTTAGTTCTTGCAGCCAAGCTTCGGCTCACGAAGTCCTACAGAACCTATGGAAAATTCATCATTGATATTTATACTCTAATTTCTATGGGTTGATAAAACTCAGTCAAATAGATTTCCAGTAGATTCAATTTGCAACATTTCTGTGTTTTAGCTCGTTGTGAGTCATCGCAGAGACACTTCTCAGTTCAGTTAATTAGTGACTCGTGAACCGCACAGACTGAATCATATGGAATTCAGTCCAAAACAATTCGATTCATTTCGTGTTCAACCGATACATTGAAAGATCCGACTCAAAAGAACGATTCGCTGAGGAATCGGACATCGCTGAGCGGAAAAGCGAGTCCAGCGTCCATTTCTCTCCCAGATCCACTTTCTGTCGGCTCTCATGTGGATGTGAACGCAGAAAGTGATCGGCAGCAAAGGTGAGTTGGATGCGAGCGCGAGGATGATTTCAGTAAGCTGTGCATGTGTGATCGGTGATGCTTTATCATATTGAGTGCTTGTGGTGGTTTGGAAGGGAAGTTGCGTGTGCTGAGAAACACATTTGTGGCCTGGCGCTCATTGTGCTCCGATTTACAAGTTAATGAGTCGACCTGACAGAAACACACCTTGTTTAGACGCATATGTTTGCGCAGCGGCTGCAGTTTTATTCTGGTCCCAAGCGGAGGATGTGTTTCGCGTCTGACCTGGCGCTCATTTAAATAACCAGCACACCGCAGCTACATTCATCTTTAAAAATAACCACACGCTGCTGTAGGGATGGGGAAAGCATATGAAATGTATCGTGGCTCCACTGTATGATCTGACTATTATGATTCTTTGATATACAGCGTTGCTAAATCATTATGCACCATGATATTTACATGCCACTGTAAAAGACTACAATTGGAAATATATCAGCTTCCTGTATTCAGTTAGTTGGCTTATTTTTTACTGTATTTATTTATTCTTTTACTGTATTTTTGATGATACAACTCATTAGGAGGTTAGAAAGTCATTATGCCTTATAAAGGAATCAGGAACCAGTAAATGCAACGTTCCTCTGTTTAAATGGTTAACACATGCATGTAGACCATCTGTGTCTACAGTAGAGGGTGTATTTTCTGTCTAGACTCGGGGCCATAGCTGGGAATGCTAGGGCCTTGATCGTTTTTAAAATAACATGCAAAACCTGTTAACCGGGGCTAATGAATTGTTTCAGCCTTGAACACTATTAGCTACAGCACTAGACTTGCAAGAGGTAGATCAGAAAGGAAATTTTCTGTTTTTATGTTTTACCAGGCTGTAGTAGAAAACAATGCAATACAGATGCACTATATTTGCTTTCAGTGCAATTAAGAGTGAGTATGTCTGATGCAGATGTCTGTGAGTTATTATAATACTAGAGTTATTGTGGGAGCAGTCAGGGAAGAAAAAGATCAGCCTGCAAGACATCAAGATCTGTTTTTGTGTTTTTAGTTTAGGTATTTGATAAGTCTGTGTAATGTTTAAAATTGATTGTTTTTTATTATTTTACGGTGTTAATTTTTTTTAGTTTTTTAATACTTTTTATTTATATAATGATTTTGAAGTGTAACCATGTATTGAGAATGGATACAGCACCATAGAGCCCAAGACGAGCAGAGTACAGTATTTCACATTCATTTATGCTATTTTAACATTATTTGCCTTGGTTAATTTTTAGCATTTACTGATTATAAGTGTTAATTGTAATTTGTAATTATATAACATATTAATTTTCTATTTAGCCAGAGATGTGTGATGAAAACCAGTCCTAAAGCTGGGCAAGGCCAATCAGGTCTGTTTCACATTTTTAAAATAATTTCTGCCATCTCATCACATGTAGATCTTCTGTAACAATGGTAGCAGATAGTAATACCATGGGACTAAATGATTAACTTATTCATATAACATGGTTTTTACAATGTTCTTCAAAGAATACCATGAAGTTATCATGATATATATTCAAAAAAAATATAAAAGCATGACACAACCGCATCTGGTCCGTTTTTGGTACTTATTGTGAAAGTAAGATTACTTATTTTTACATCCTTATATGTGACCCTGGACCACAAAACCAGTCATAAGGGTCAATTTTTATGGAATTGAGATTTACACATCATCTGAAAGCTGAATAAATACGCTTTCCATTGATGTATGGTTTGTTAGGACAGGACAATATTTGGCTGAGGTACAACTATTTGAAAATCTGGAATCTGAGGGTGCAAAAAAAAAAATCAAAATATTGAGAAAGTCACCTTTAAAGTTGTCCAAATTAAGTCCTTAGCAATGCATATTACTAATCAAAAATTATGTTTTGATGTATTTACGTTTGGAAATTTACAAAATATCTTCATGAAACATGATCTTTACTTAATATCCTAATGATTTTTGTCATAAAAGAAAATCGATAACTTTGACCCATGTATAGTGTAATGTATAGTTGGCTATTACTACAAATATATCTGTGCTACTTATGACTGGTTTTGTGGTCCAGGGTCACACATTTCAGTGTAGACCATTTTCTGTGAATGTGCGAGAGAATTTTTTCGCCACTAGAGGAATAACAAAGTGCAGTGAACTGCAAAACAATTTACACTACGTTTATGATTACGATAATAAGTTAATATAATATTATAACAAATTCCATTTTGCAATAATAAACAGTATGACTGTTTTTGTACTGCTAAAATAACTAAAGCGATTGACACTGGAAGCTTTGCACATTCTAGCTGCAATTTTTTATTTTTTTTGTGTGTGTGTGTTATAAAGAAGTGAATGTTATATTATATGATATTATGTTTGCAAACTATTATTCACAGTTACTATGAGCAGTGAGCTCAATGTGCCAATGGGCTCCCCCGCGCCCGGGGGCTCAGACCGGCTCCAGGAGGGCGGTGGGATGGACTACAGGGATTGGGTTCGGCGCAGCTATCTTGAGCTGGTCACCTCCAATCACCACTCAGTCCAGGCTCTCTCATGGAGGAAGCTCTACCTCAGCAGGGCCAAGCTCAAAGCCTCCAGCCGAACCTCAGCCCTGCTGTCTGGCTTTGCCATGGTGAGTATATGACACTCTGTGATAAGTGTGAGCTATCAATTGTATGTGACTCTTGTCATGGCCACACTCTTTTGTGGATTGTATTTCAGTGAATGTATCAGGAAACTGTTGCTAAACTTCAAACAAAGGGTGTGGGTTGTTGAAATTCTTAGAAGCATCAGATGTTTGGAGATAAGATTGTCTTGAATCATTGTCCGATGGAACTTTGTGTCTAACCACTTTTGGCCAAGATAGAGCATAACAGTGACCACCCACTTGACCGGAAGTTTTTTTCACATTCATTTTCTCCATAGGGACTTCAAACATTCTTCAGTAAAGAGTTATGAAACCAAGCAGTTCTGAGATTATTTGCAACATTACAAACCTTTATTTGAAGCAAGCAAAAGACTTTAGCTAGTTCAATTATTATAATCCTAGCTATTTTATTATAGGATACAATAGAATATGTATGTAAGCGATTTATGGTAATTGACTGAAGTATAAAACAATTTATTTTTAGTTTATCCCAAAATATTCAGTCATAAACAAGAGTGTGTAGTCGGCGCCAATAGCCGCTACGAGTTGCGCTCGAGTTTAAGTCCTGGCTCGTGGACCTTTCCCGATCCCAACCCCACCCCACCCCCCACTTTCCTTCCTGTCTACAATGCTGTCCTTTCCTAATAAAAGCCAAAAACACCAAAAAAAGCAACAACAAAAAAAAAAAACAGAGCATGTTGGCCAACTGCATCATTTGCAGTGATTCATGGGAGTGGGCAGTAGTTATTGAGCTCAGTTTCTATAGTAACAACAGCATCTCTAATTGGTGGATATTTATTCAGGACTATGGGTAGTGTAGTAATTTTTTATTTATTTTTTTCAAATAAACACTTTATTTAAAATAAATAAAATTAAAATAAATAAATAAATAGGACGCTGACTTGAAAATGTTTTTGAAGTCTCTTTTGCTCACCAAGGCTGCATTTATTTGATTTATTCAATCAAAAATAGTGAAAGTATTCACTATAATACTTAAATATTACTTGTAATACTTGAAATATTACAATTTTAAATAACTTTTCTAATTTTTAAAAATAAATTTAAAATGTAATTTATTCCTGTGATGCAAACCTATATTTTCAGCATCATTACTCCAGTCTTCAGAGTCACAGGATCATTCTAATGCTCACATTTCACTGCTGGTTATATCTCTATATAATCGTGTATGTGACAAATAAAAATCTTGAATCTTAATATTATGATATGCTGCTCAAAAAATGTTGAAATCCATTGTGCTGCTTAATTTTTTTTATGTATTTATTTTTATTTTTTTAAACCGTGATACTTTTTTCAGGATTATTTGATGAATAAAAAGGTCAAAATAACAGCATTTATTTGAAAATAGAAACCGTTTGTAACATTCTAAGTGATCATTACCAGTTTTATTTTAATGTTTCTAATGTGGTTGTGACCAGGTGGCCATGGTGGAGGTGCAGCTGGAGATGCAGTACAATTATCCCCGGGTCCTGCTCATTGCCTTCAGTGTGTGTACCACAGTGCTGGTGGCCGTCCACCTGTTCGCCCTCCTCATCAGCACCTGCATCCTCCCCAACGTGGAAGCTGTCAGCAACATCCACAATCTCAACTCCGTCTCGGAGTCTCCCCACGAGAGGATGCACCACTATATTGAGCTGGCCTGGGGCTTTTCCACCGCTCTGGGGATCCTTCTGTTCCTGGCAGAAGTGGTGCTCCTCTGCTGGATAAAGTTCTTGCCGGTTGACTCTGGGGCGCAACCTGCGTCAGTCCTGGCAGCCCTCAAGCAGAACTGCAGCTCGCCTGTGGTTCAGCCCGGCCACAGCGGCTGGCAGGCAGCTTTGGCCTCCACCATCATCATGGTGCCAGTTGGATTGATCTTTGTGGTGTTCACCATTCACTTCTACCGCTCGCTAGTGCGGCACAAAACAGAGCGGCACCATCAGGAGATCGAGGAACTGCACAAAATCAAGGTGCAGCTGGACGGCCATGAGCGAGGCCTGCAGGCGGTGTGAGATCCAGGGATGCTCTTCGTTTCGTGCAGTGTTCCATCGCTTGACTCTTCAAGCTTACAAGCACATTAAAACTCCTCCTTGTTTTCTTCTGAGAGGAAATGTCTTGTTACCTGGTGGGAGGATTACTTGTGTAGAAACTGAGAAAGATTTACAGCAAAAAGGCGCACGTTTACAAGATTTCTACTGCAAGGGCTATTTATTTTGTATTTGTTTAGGCTGTAGGTCATTTGGACTTGTTTTTAAGTGCCATTTTCTGTTTCCATGCCTCTTAATATATAAAAATGGATATCACAGAGTGGCTTGCTTTAATATCGTTTGCCTTTTTCTCTTCCTTTTTGCGGTGCCATCCTGGATCGATAGTGTGCCACAGATAATGAGACCAAATGAGTTGGTCTTGGATCCATTATGGATCAGAGCTGCCAGAGTAACTGCCAGAGTATCTTTAACTGCAATATCCAGCTTTTATAATCTACATGCCTGTTTGAGCTTCAGTTTAAAGTGATAGTTCACTCAAAAATGAACATTGTCATCATTACTCACCCTCATGTTGTTTCAAACCTCTATGACTTTCTTTTGCACAAAAGAAGATATTTTAAACTGCTTTTGTCCATACTGGGAAGGTCAGTGGTTCAAAACAACCCTGGACTTTGTTGTCTTTCACTGTATGGACAAAATAACATGTAAGAAGGAGATAATGCTTTATGTGAGGGTGAGTAAATGACTGAATGTTCATTTCCCTTTAAGAAAACAAAAACTGAAAAAAATGATGCACCCCGTGTAGTTTGTCTGTGTTAGTAGTGGTTCTATAATACTGTAATCTTCCAGCCTGCAGAGTTGTCGTCCCAAAAAAGGATTCATCTTAAATCTGTCTCCAAAGTATCGCTCGTACTAGACCTATATGTAGTGCAGTATTTTTAGCTTGGGTGTGAAATCTAGACGCTTTAGCCAGACTCACTGCACGCTTGTATTTCATTGAAGGTTTTGCATGTGTGGTATAATGCACTGTCACATGTCAAGCACAGAGGTGGAGTTTTTATCCATATTTCACACAAGGCCTATTGAATGTTACTCCTGTGGGCTACTAGAAGTCTACATTGTCGATGTCAGTAACCAGGGTCAATGATGGTTTGCTCCAACAAATGACTTTAATGGGCACAGTTAGTTATAAAAATACTTGAGAAAGACAAAAAAGCTTTGCCGAGCTGAAACCATTTAATGTGAACCAAGTTGGCAGTCCTATCGTCCAGCTCAAAATAACATCTGATATTTAAGTCAATCTGAGGAAAACATTCCAGGGGGAAAAGAAGTCGGACCAATTTCTGCCTGCCTTAAATAATTAAACTGACAAAAGTGCACTTGTAGTATAGTCCATGGAAATGATGTGTCCGGTTTGTTTTCAGAGTATGCAGACTGATTTCATCTGCTGTAGGTCTTTCAGAACACTGAGTTATAGTTTGCTGCTTCATTTCATGCCTTAAGCATTAATTTAATAGTATGTTCAAGAGTCAACTCTGTAATAAGGCATAGTGAAGCACTGCTTGTTTCATAGCTTGGAATTGACCAAAATTGCGTGTACTCTGCTTGTGGGGGCTTTTAAAAGCACTTTTCTTTTTGTGTGTATGTGTGGAAAAATACTGTTAGTGTCATTTTTGATAGTTCTGTTGCATTGTGCCACACTATCAATAGATAAATGCATATCTAGTTTGAAACGTTTTTTTGCGTCTAGAACGTGTAGCCGACTATTATCGAAACATTTTGTTGAGCATGTCCTTTCACACTCTGTCTGTACTTGTATGTTAATTTATGTCAAATAAACACAACCTATTTTATTTCAAATCTTTATTTATCATTTCTGTGTCCAATGGACATTTGACATGCCTCTGTGATCTGTTCAAGAACATACTGCTGTTTTCTTTGTGACTTTCATATTATCTTGTTACAATAAATGACTTGACTGTCTGAATCAGCAGATAACCTTAAGAGGATGAGTCATGAAAATGACTGGGTCGTACCACTCAAATCTCATGTCCATTATGATATCTTATTAAAATGGCTAATTTCTTACACATCTCTGTAGTATTTTGTTGCACCGTCCTTAATGTTTAAAAGTTTTATATATATTATTATATTAATAATATAATATATTATTTATTTATTTATTTATTTTGTTTTTTGTAAAGATTGCTGTACTACAGAAAGAAAAAAATTCTAATCATTTGGGAAATGTGCTTAATTCCTTAATGTTACCATGTAACCAGGGCCAGATTTACGCATAGGCATTCTATATTTTTTGTTATACTATGGGCTATCTACAAGAGTAAAATAACCAAGAAGACATTGAGCAAATAAATATAACAAACAATAGGGTAAAAAATGACAAACTATTTCCATGTTTTCCACATTTTTTTATGTACAGAAATCACGCTTTCTTTCTCCCGTTCTCTCTCACGGATGCACACACAGTACAGACATGCACTCGCGCACACACGCAGAGACGCGGACAGAAACTTCTTGTCAGCGCTGCTCCGCGATTTACCAGTAAAATAGTTTCACAGCTGAAAAGCTACATGACATTTCTCAGTAGAGAGGTTCTTGAAGCAGTTCAACTTAAAGATTTGCTAGAATCCTGTGATGACCAGCTGGCCCCCATCTTCACACAGATCTTCAACAGTGGAACTGTGCGAAGTCCCTTCATGCTTCAAATGCTCCACCCTCATCCTCATCCCAAAGAAATCCAAAATTACAGGACTAAATGACTACAGGCATGTGGCTCTAACATCTGTGGTCATGAAGTCATTTGAAAAACTGGTGCTGGCCCACCTGAAGGACATTACTGGACCCTTGCTGGATCCTCTTCAGTTTGCCTACAGAGCAAACAGGTCTGTGGACGATGCAGTCAACATGGGACTGCATTATGTTCTGCAACATCTAGACAGACCAGGGACTTATGTGAGGATCCTGTTTGCGGACTTCAGCTCAGCCTTTAACACTATCATCCCAAACCTCCTCCTGCCCAAACTAACTCAGCTCTCCGTGCCCACCTCCGTCTGTCAGTGGATCACCAGTTTCCTGACAGATAGGCAGCAGCTAGTGAGGCTGGGAAAATTCTCATCCAGCAACCGTACGATCAGCACTGGTGCCCCTCAGGGCTATGTTCTCTCCCCACTGCTCTTCTCTCTCTACACCAACAACTGCACATCTAAAGACACCTCTGTCAAGCTCCTGAAGTTTGCAGACGACACCACACTCATCGGCCTCATTCAGGACGGTGACGAGTCTGCTTACAGACAGGAGGTTAAGGAGTCTGGTGCAGTCTTAACAACCTGGAGCTCAACACGCTCAAAACAGTGGAGATGATCCACTTGACTTCAGGAGGAACCCCCTTGCTCTCCCCCTATTCACCATCATGAACAGCACTGTGGAGTCATTCGGGTTCCTGGGCACCACTATCTCTCGGGACTTGAAGTGGGACACTCACATTGACTCCATTGTCAAGCCAGCTGAGGAAGTTCAACCTGCCACAGGAGCTGCTGAAACAGTTCTACATCATTGAATCCGTCCTTTGCACTTCAATAACTGTCTGGTTCAGCTCAGCTACCAAATCTGACCTCAGAAGACTACAGAGGGTAGTCCGGACTGCTGAGCGAATCATTGGTACAACCCTCCCCAGTCTCCAAGAACTGTACTCATCCAGAGTGAGCAAAAGGGCTGGCAAAATCACTCTGGACCCCTCACATCCAGCACACTCCCTCTTTGAACTGTTGCCGTCTGGTCGAAGCTACAGAGCTCTGAGAACCAGAACGACCAGGCACAGGAACAGTTTCTTCCCTCAGGCAATCCATCTCATGAACACTTGACAATAATTGTGGAACACACAACACTATTTATACACTATACACTTATTTATCTAACACACATACTTAGTCTACATTTGCACATAATATACCTGTACATACAAAACTGTCTTGTGATATACCTGTACATACAATTGTCAGTTTGTATATTGTTATTCCTTATTTACTTGTTCTATTTTTATTCTTTTATTATCTGTGATTTTGTTCTGTCACTGTCATTCTGTTGTACTGTGGAAGCTTCTGTCACGAAAACAAATTCCTTGTATGTGTAAACATACCTGGCAATAAAAGCTCATTCTGTTTCTGATTCTGATTAGTAGACGCTGCTGCTGAACGCTGCTGAGAGACGCACAGACGCAGGTATTCTCTGTCTCTCTCTAAAAACTACATTAGACTGCATTAATCTGCATAATCAATGGCCCAAGCCTCTGTTATTAGCTCTAAAATTACGTTTTGAAATTTGCAATGTAAGGTTTATGAGGTGCGCAAGAAATTAGTTCAACACACACGAGATTTCAGGACAGAAACATGACAAATGTCTTAATATAATTCATCTGAACAATGTCTTGAGGTGTGGATGTGACTCCAGGCCGTTAAAATTATTAGAGAAATAATGCACTCCCGAAGTTTTAACACGACGCTGGAGCCTATTAATGGAACGGTCGTTCGATTTTTATTTGACTGAACGCAAGCGCTTATTGCGATAGAAAACACTGTTACGGTTTCCACTGATACAAAATATTTTTGTTTGCTGGGGTGGTAATATTATGTAGGCCTATTAACAAGGAAGGGGGGCCCAAAAAATTGTTTTGCTTATGTCACGATAAGAGGTCAATCCGGCCCTGCTAGAATGCATATTGTTTTTATTTCAATTTTGGGGTAAATTATAGCTGAACAAGTTTGTGTGAGATTCACATTAGTGTATAAGACTGATCCTGGTCAGTATCTGCTGCTCCTGGGAAGCATGTGAATGGTCAGGTTTCACAGCTGTGATTGGCAGGCACACATGAAGTGAGGCTGCAGTCAATTACATGGCGACACGCTGGCTAAGAAAGGCATTGCATATGAGATTAAAGCAAGTATGCGTCTTGTTGTAATGCAGAAAAGTGCTAAATGCCTAATACACCTTCAAAACAAACAAAAAACAGCAACTTTTAACGGTGAATGGAGTTATTCTATAAATATATGCATTTGGAATAGCGTATTTCTGCATTACATAGTATGAATACTGTGCATTGTTTACAAATTTTCTACATGAAACACCCAGATAGCATTTACTTTTTGCAAAATGTTTACTTCAGTGTGACGTTCTCAGCTTCTCCAAAGTGACAAATGCACTGGAAGTAATATCTAACACAGAATATTAATTAGACTGCAAAGAGATAAGATTTTTTTTTACACTAGATTTTCACATTAGATTGCAGTGTACCTGCAGTTAGCAGTATGCTTGCTTACACTCCACACACAGCCAACCTATGGAAACTCTCCTGAGCCTCCTCATATTAAAATCCACATTCAGTCCAGAAATCTACAAAAAAAAAAAAAAAACGGTTATTTGACTGTTTAAAAAGCTCTCGTTTCTAGTGTTTTTGATAAGTTACAACCCTGTTGAAAAAACCAGCATCCATGCTTCAAAACCTACCTAACCAGCATATGCTGGTTTTTTCAACAGAGAAATGTCCAAACCGAATGAATTAACAGCCAGGAGTTTGAGAGCAGCTTAACCTCTTTTGACCTCAGTGACATGAATTAACTCTTTAAAATACTGATGATCCCTTGGGCTTGATTAGTAATTCAGGTGAAGCTGTGTTACGCCACAGGCTAATGATGATGAAGTGTTAACAGGTGTGCAGACGAGGCCTCTATGACTAGACAAATGATAAAGGTTGAAAGGCAAAAGCAGTTTCCTTGTTACTTTATCAGTCAATGACTTGACAAACAGTGGTTTTGTATGACGCTGCTGTTGAAAACCAGTTTCAAGCAGGTTTCCAAGATGTTTGAAGTGTTAGATCAACTTCACGTGTGTATTATACATAACTGAGCAAGTATTTATTGACTTGTGGCTATTTTTAAGAAACTAGAATGTTTGAGGAAAAAGATAGGATTGTAAGTTAGGCTACTTCAGTCTTTGGAAACTGACCAGATGATGACATCTTTGTTAACTGGATGTAGTGAAAAGGGTTTTTTTTTTTTTTTTTTTTTTTATTTCCTTGTTGCCAGAATCTACTACCACGTTTTGGTTAGTGTTTTTCAGTTATTCAAACTTTGGTAGATGTTTAATGGTAAGTGATTCTGCTTAATTGTTGAAAATGACCATGCAATGTTCCTGCAGCAATGATGAGTGAAAGAACTTAACTGACTTGGTATTGCTGCCCTTTGGCATCATTGACCAAGATCTGATTGACCAAGTTTAATCTTCTCTCTGAGCTGCTGACATCTTATGTTTGAGCAGAGACACAGTTTGCATTACTAGTACTAAAAAGGTTGTTTGTAACCCTGAACCTTAATGTCCTCATTTTGTCTTATTCTCTTAACTGGTGGCACATCTTCTGTAATGCTGCAGTATTTCAGGGAATGGTAACCGGTCTCATGGGTTTGGAAAAATTCCTTGGCCCTATTTTTAGACTGGGAATATCAATCTACCAGTTCTGTGAACATGCTGGTTTAAACACTCTTGTAGTCTTAAGACTTTGTCTTGGGGCCCCTGAGTGCAGAAAAGCGCAAAAAAAAAAAAAAAAAATCTCCATGGTGAAAATCAGGCTGATCCACCATGAGTTCTGAAGCTAAATGGGCTTGATATTCAGATTACAGCTTTTGCTTCAAAACAATGTATTATGTGATCTATTTGAGCTGATTGGATTTGGTTCAGCTCACTGATCACTGTTGTGCTCTATTGAAATATGATTTTGGTTGAGTGACCTCGTACCTGCCTGTTCAAACCAGATTATCTACTTTATTCAAATACACACAAACAAGCTAAACCAACCAGGTTCACTTGAACATAAGCAGGTATATAGAGCACTGCAGTGATGCATTTTTGTAGGCCAACCCAGAGTTTTTTCCCATTGGTTTATGGATTATTGCAGAAAAGCAACTCTCTGGCCAACAAATCTCAAAGTTTTGAAGTCTAAACACCGCAGTCACATGACATCAACCTCAAAACTAAGCTCTTTCAGTTTTTAAGATAGATTTTCCTTGGAAGTTTGAGTTGGACTAGTTTTGCAAGAGTGCGACTATAAACACAATGAAACCGTGAAATCAGACTATGAGTAGATGAGTTTATCTGTTTTTATCATTAAATGATATTTTGATTAGGGATGGGCGGATCGGTCCTAAAGCCTATCGATACTTTCGATACTGATGTTGTATCGAAAGGATCGATTCTCACATAAAAATATCGATTCTAAAGTGCATTTTTTAACCACTAACTTTATCAAGAAATTCGGTGCATAAAATAAGCTTTCAAGTGTTAGTCTAATAGTGGTAGAGCTATTTCTCCTGCTCATCGGAACACATGCAAATACTGAAAGACAGAATCAATCAATCAATCACAGACAGCGTTCACTGCTGAAGCATGGCTCTCAGTGCTTGTTCAAATAGAGCTGTGTTTCCCAAAAGCATCAGAAGCATAAGTAGATCTTAAGAAACCATTGCCACACTACATTACATAACATTGTTACTATATATAAAATTAATTCTGAAAAAATGCATCACGGTTTCCACACAAATATGAAGAAGCAATAATAATCAGAAATGTTTCTTCAGCAGCAAATGATATTAGAATTATTTCTGAAGGATCATGCGACACTGAAGACTGGAGTAATGATGCTGAAAATTTTGCTTTGTTCACAGATGCACTTTAAATTACATTTTAAAATATATTAAAATAGAAAAGAGTTAATGGTTATATATCATAATATTACTGTTTTTACTGTATTTTTGTTCAAATAAGTGCACCTTTGGTGAGCATGAGGGTTATCTAAAAATTTTACAAAATCTTACTAACCCCAAACTTATGTAATATTTATTTTAAACAGGCTAGTTTGTGCAAGTAAATTTATTTAAAGTGGTTGTTAAAAGTTAAAATGGATTGTGTTAGGTTCTGTAATTGCTGTTAATAAATCTGTCAAAAAAATAAATAAAAATATGCTAAAGTTTCACCTTTAGGAGTACAGCAGCCTTTTACAAAAATTAACCATGGTTTTATTGCAGTAATCACAGTTTACCACAGTATTTGTAGTAAAACTGCAGTAACCACAAATTTACCATGGTGGTAATAATAATAATAATAATAATACATTTTAGTACTTATGTAACACCGTGTTAATTTTTCATGAGGTACCCTCAAAGGTACACCTTTGTAACTTATCTACCCTTAAAGCATGCATACTTGTATGGTACTAATATGCTCCCTTTTAGTGGTATGGGTGCACCTTTGAGGTTAATGCCCCAGTAAAGGGCTAAAATACAATTTTAGTATATTTTATTTCTGACAGTGTAAAAAAAAAAAAGCCTATGAAATATAAAAAACAAAACAATACATGGCTTTAAAATCTAATATTAAGTGAGTATAATTACTGATTATACTCTTTTAATAATTTAAAAGATCAGTTTAGTTTAGAGGTATCGATATCGACGATACTGGGCTTGAAAATATCCATATCAGATCGAAAATAAAATAAGAGGTATCAACCATCCCTAATTTTGATTCATCTCATAAAAATTATATTTAATGTCCCCAACAACTTCTGTAGTCCCATTTAACCGCATGTTAGCAGCAGCCTTTTTCAAGGCAAGTAAAATTACTATTAGTTTGTCGAAGAAAACATGAAACTATCCAGAGCTCGTGTTAACCACAGACCTTATTTCTGGCAATTAACCACAAACCTATTCAAAAAACCTACTGACTTCAGGACAAAGAAAACACAAGTGGTAAAGTGAAAACTCATTTCCTGGTTTTGGCCTACAAAAAATACATTCTCCATGCAGTGCTCTATTACAGCAAAATCACCTTGCTTTTCCTCCATCTGTAATCAAATCAGTGATTACAGATGCTCAGCTGTCCTTGTGCTGTTGGAAGCACATCTGGTCACAGATTTGATCATTTGGTTGTTTTTTCAAAACTTCATCTCTCTGTTTCTTGCACAATTAATCTGCCAGTCAAGACTTCATATATTTTCTGTTACGGTTTGAGGCTGTCAGAGGCCCCTTGGCATGCATGTTGGTCAATCTGTGTTTTAGTCCTCTGTAAATTGCTGTGACAGGAGGCATTACACATTTGCTGTCACTAAGCTACAACAGATGGCAGAATCAGACCCTGTAAATTTGAGGATAAGCTCTGACTTGTTGCTATATATAAAATGTTCTGCTAAGATTAATGAAATGGCTCTATTTGAATGTAACTGTGTGAAAATAGCACCATATGAACTGAATTAGTTGGATCAGCTGTCTTCAGTATCATAGACTGTCCTATGCTCTTCTATAACTGTCTGGGTTCAAAAAACAAATGGTTTGAATTATCATACTAAAAATTAATATAAGCTTATGATTAAAAGAAAATATAAAAAATGTGCAAAATATGTGAATTAGAGTCAGCATGACATGAAAATTCACCATTTTGTAAATGCATTTTAAATTAAAAAACTTTTTGACTGTGATGTTTTAAAATGTTGTAAGTGGACCTTCTCTGACAAGGTTTCTGCAGGTTTTATGAAGATAAATGTAAAACTTGTAGTGAGTTTTTTTAAGACCAGTTAAAGAAAATTGTAAGGAATAAATTGAAGGGAATACATCGATAAGTTCCCTAAATGTAAGGGAGCACACATTGTGTTGCATTAGCAACACTTTAACTCTAAGTTTGAAAGTTCCAACAGATCTCTATTAGCCTACTTTTGAATTCATTTTACAAAAAAAAAAAGGTTTTCTGAGAAACTGATCAAAATGATGTGTTTATGATTAAAACAAGAAGAAATATCTGGGAGCTCAGATAAAATGGGCTCCGAAAAATCAACATAATTCAAAGGGGATATTTTCATACTCCACTGACAGATACAAAAACTTACTTGTGAACAATTTATGAGAAATTCATTTTTCATCATAAGTAAATATATCTTGATTTAACACTTGTACTGGAGAATCAAAATGAGACTGGCAATTGGACGTGTTGCAATGGTTGGCATGGCCTGAATATGGAAAAACAAGGACATCAGCCACCAAATGCAGATTAGTAAATGCAATTGTCTTCGTAATAGCTACGTACGGATGCAAGACCTGGATGATCAAGAAGGCTGACAGGAGGAGGATAGACGCATTTGAACTATGGTGCTGGAGACGGCTGCTGAGGATTCCATGGACAGCGAGGATCACCAACCAAGAGATATTAGACCGAATCAAACCACGGACGTCACTGGAAGCAAGAGTCACCAAGCAGAAGTTATCGTATTTCGGGCACATCATGCGGAGCCAGTCCCTGGAGAAGGCTGGTAAGTGGAAAGAGGGGGAGAGGCCGCCAAAGAACCCGTTGGCTAGATACCATCAGAAATGACACCGAAATGAAAGTTGTCCAAATTAAGTAAGTCCTTAGCAATGCATATTACTAATCAAAAATTAAGTTTTGATATATTTACAGTAGAAAATTTACAAAATATCTTCATGGAACATGATCTTTACTTGATATTCTAATGATTTTTGGCATGAAAAATCGATAATTTTGACCCATACAATGTATTGTTGGCTATTGCTACAAATATTCCCGTGCTGGTTTTGTAGTCCAGGGTCACATATGGATTTTTTTGCAGTCAATGCACCGTTTAATGCCATGAATTTATGGATTTAAGACTTTCTGCATCAACTTAAGAGTTTGTCAAGGCTTTAATTTGTGCTTTAAAAACTGGTGCACAGCAGTCCCTGCTCTGTTTTTTTCCCCCAGTAATCCATTACATTTGAATGCATGTCACAATAAGAAAGAAAATATCTGCCATTGCATTGCAACTTTAAATAAGAGTCGGCAATGATGATATCTGTACAAATTTAATATTTACACATTTCACAAATTAATTATCCATTATAACCGTATCATAAACTAATTCTAGTAACTTATAAAAAGCATTTTAGCCTTCCTTAGGATAACAATTAACACTAAGCCTGTTTTTCACCTGAACAATGTGCCATAATTATGTCAAATCAGACAGTTCCACATTAATAATGCATCTTGGAAACAAAATTAAACAGATTTGACCAGTCTATCCATCAGGTGAGTATATTTTAATGAGGTGCTGCAGTCCTGAAGGGTAGCCAGTGAGGGGACACCTGTGATTGGCTTTAACATACACATATATACACTTGTAACAAAACACATAGCCTGAAGTGGCCAGCGCGGTGTCATTGGTGCGCACTTTCCTGCAGAGCGGGCAGACTTTGATGTGTGTGGGTGACGTCTCCTGGCTGTGAAGGTGGAGAGGCGGCGGAGGGGTTGGAAGGGAGGTCAAGGATTTAACGGTGCTCTGGTTCTCAGATGAATACCACCACTCCAGGAATTGCAGAAAAAACACTCCAATCGAGAGGCTGGTTGACAGAGACACAGCCACACCACCAACCGCTGTAGAGACCAAGTGCTGAAATTTCTCTCTAAAGCTGAAAAGAGAGATTTTTGCTTTAATTAAACGTCTTTATATTTTGATAAACCTCAAGAAAATAATGTAGCAGAGACTCAAAATAAACTCACCTTTGACTGGGGCTCAGTGCTGGGCCCGATGGTTTAAGATCCAGGCTGCGTATGTCATTAGCCGTGAGATATGAGAGTTTAACCCCTGCCAGCCACAGGAGCGGAGAATGTGTCCGTGTTTTGCCGAAAACATATAAAAGCTGTTGGCAAAAGACCCAGCCATCCCAAGCCATGCACACATAGGGGTACGCAGCCAAAAAAGCCCTGTACAACTTCTGCATGAAAGACTGTGGCAAGCGGATGGAGAAATCATCCTCGTCTCTCTGTCGAACCAGGATTTTTTCCAGTTTGGTGTGTAGGTAAGGAAGGAGGGCCAGAAGGAACAAGGAGCGCCAGTGCTGTCTGCGCCGGAGTCCCAGATGAGCTGCACGTTTGCTGTCTTCTCCTACACGCTTCAGACCGTAGAAATTCTCCGAAAATGAGGCGCTGGTGCGGGAAAGGAAATGATGCTGTAATAACACGTCCAGGATAGCATAAATCTCATCAAACCTCCTCCAAAGAACTCCATAGCGAGCGGGGTTAGACGTAGCAAGGATCTGTTGACAAAGACAGAGTTTACACATCAATGTTATTCAATGCTTAATGCAATTTGTAAAGTTTATTTTATTACTATTTTTTATATGTACAACAATAGAAGTATGTTTACAGCAGTACACTGGGGGTCCATGGAAAAGTTCAGAGAAAAAAAAAAGAAATAAAAAATAATAAAAACAGATTCAAATAAATAAAATTGATTTAAAAATCTGATTAAATGAAAATTAAATTAAACTAGATTAAGATAAAGTAAATAAATACATAACACACAACAGTACAGGACCACATTAAGTAGAAAAATAAAATAAAAATGTAGCTTGATATAAACTAAATATTTTCCAAATTATGTTTTAGACGTATAATAAAAAAGTGAATTGAAATTAGGTCTTTATACAAGAAACTCTATAGATGTCTTTTACATTTTATCATGTGAATCCATCATGAGAAAGGTCATATTTGGGGGTCTGTGGCATCTAAAAGATTGGAAGCCTATGCTCACAAATTTATGTGGTTATTTTGTGTTTTAAAATTAAATTTTGTGTTAAATATCTCGAAGCAGTCCAATTCAGCCTGGTTCATTCTTCTCACTGGAGATGAAAGGTCAAGTTGAACCCATTGCATTGTGGGATACAGGTTTCACACAGTGTTCTTGGATTGTATTCTGCTCATTATGGCAAATATAGTGGGTCATAAGGTTTTCAATGTGTATGGGCACAGTAAACATATACTGCTAGTATTGTATTTCCCACACAGTTTAAGTTCTTGTGATTCACTTTACAATCTGTCAGGTATATTAGAGCAAAAAGCAAAGTTTGGAAGCAAGATTAACCTTATACCATAATGTAATTTACTGTACAGTAGATGCAAATGCAGTGTAAGATAGATGAAATGCATGAGCAGCATACCTGCACAGCACGCAGTAATGCAGGTTGAACAGCACTCATCAAAGAGTCCTGAGCTAAAGCCTCAAACACGGAGGGTCTGTCTTCAGCTGGAGCCGCTGTGGTTAAATGTGCTCCTCGCTCTGCCATTACACTGGGATCAGTAACTTACTGATGTGAGAAACACGGCGAACTGGACAGTTCAGACAACAACAAAGCGAGCCAATATTTTATAATTAGTCCTAAGAGTCTTCTAGTCATATTTTCATCGTTTTATTAAACAAGACAATTTGGGCAGAAAATTACACTGCACAAAAATTATTCTTGATACTACGGTCACAACATGTAGCAATACTTTTTCTTTTTCCTGTTACTGTCGTCTTTTAAGGCAACAAAATAAGTTCATACTGCCACCTTCTGTGCTGGGGTTGTCTATAAAATATTCTATTCTATTCTGTTCCACTGTTTCTAATGAATGGATTCTGAAACAATCAAGAAAACTACATTTCTCAATAAAAATTAAACGCAACAACGTCAGATAGTATGTCAAACTTCAAAACCAATCTATATGCATTTCATACATTTTTATTTTTTAAGGTAAATGTATAGTACCACTAATAATGTTAATGGAAATGCTATATGCACAAGAAAATGTGGGCTCTTTGAGCTATAATAATTTATATATGACTAAGCTATGATTTATTGCCTGTGACTTCTGTTCAAAATTATTTAAAATATTTTGTTCCATGAGCTCTGAAAAAAAAAAAATAAAAACAAAAAGCCATAGGACAAAATATGTCAAAGAATACATGAAAGATCTTTCATTTATAAGTTTATTCTTACAAAGTTAATGTGGTTATTAATTGTTATTAAATGAGATTAAATAATAAATACAATTAAAAAGGTTTTGATTTATTCAGCATTTAATTAAAAGTATCAAATACTTGTATTTATGCATTAAAACAGTTCTTTTTATATCTTGTTTTAACAGCACATGCCTGTATATGTAATTGTGTAAACTGTATACATTTAGTTCCAAATATTTTGATAGGAAAAGCAACATTAGCTACTCTGCAACATTTGAAATAGAGAATGGAATTCTCTTGAATGCACATGAAATATTGTTTGAAATGCTTACAGATATTATTTTAGAAGTGTATAATGTGCATGATGTGAGATGATCTTTCTTCATAGTCTGGTTTTGTCTCAAGTTCACTTGGTTGCGTGTGACATTGCTTGCTTGCAGTGGTAGAAGTGCGCATTGACCAAATGCCATTTCATGTGGAGGGCATGACAGAAAGCTGTGGAAATAACTTATCATACCGTGCACAAATGTATTTATGGGCCTATGCAAACATTTCAAGTTTAGATTTGGTGTGTTTCTGCCATAGAAGCGAGATTGATAGACCTATACAGTGTTTAACTGTATACTTTGTGTTGATGGCCTTTGATAGCCTGTAGTAATACAGCTTTCTAGATTTACGAAGAGGCAGCACTGAAGTCCCCAGTATATTCACTGCTAAGTTCTTTGTTCTTCGCTCACCATTAAAAAGAATCAGCTGCACATACATTGTGATGCTGCCAGTGCTACTTGAAGTGGTGTTTAGATACATATGTGCTGTGTGTTAACCTCTCAATAACACAACACACACACAAAATGACAGAGAAGACAAAAGGGCAGTTAATCATCCGATCATAGATATGTGGATATTCCTTTATCAGTTCTGCTTGAAGTATATCGGTGATTTTAGGCTGTTTGGACACAGAAGTTGGTGGGCATGTGCTGTACATTTGATGAAACCCAATCCAAATTGCCCCTGTCTAAGATGAAGGAATTTATTCTTAATGCAAGTAGAATTATCAAGCAATACAAATGGACAAAAGTTAGATAAACAGATTGTTTAATCAATGAGTAATTGAAACACATACAAAAATAAAGGTAAAACCAATGAGAAAGGTCTCTATCTTTAATGACTTACAAGATAACTAAAACATCTCAAGAGAAGAGGAGAAGTGTTTACCAGTTGAAAAACTACTTGATAGAAGCTACAACATGCATCATAATAAGGTAAATACATCATAAGTGGCAGAATAGCTAGATGTTCCAAATACAATGACAAACAAAATATATATCATATGTCTCTAAATATAAAAATATATATCATATGTCTCTAAAATTGTCTAAAAAGAGTCTTTGCTTCAGCTTCCTGAACTAAATATGAGAGCACAAGAACATTATGTAAACAACTAGTTGCATAAAGTAGAATAAATGAACTAAAAGTAATACATATGCATAAGAAAATTACGTGAAACTTGAGAATAAAACTTCTTTTGGGAGGAACTCCGTCTCTGTGGGTATGTGAAGCTCACAACTGAAACTGATGGGAATGAAGATGAACTTTGTTCACAGCTGCAACAACTCTGAATGATATTGATCCTCATCCTCACACTCAATGTGGCTGGTTAGGGCAGATTTAAACAGAAGAGCGCTTACAGCGATTTCTTAATTTTGTGTCTGAACTGCGTAAAGAAGCTAATTTACCAAAACTCTTCTCACTTGGAGGGCAGCGTTTGCAGCTTCTCTCTATCATGGATCCTCTCATGTGTTTTCATGTTTCCAAATAAAGAGAATCCCTTGTCACAGTGTGAACACTTGTAAGGTTTCTCTCCAGTGTGACTTGTCTGGTGCTGTTTCAGTTCAGTATTTGTAAAAAAGGACTTCCCACACTCAAAGCACATAAAAGACTTCACAGAGCCGTGTCTCCTCTGGTGCAGTTTAAAAACGCTCAGCAGACTAAAACTCTTGTCACACAAAAGACAGAAATAATTTCTGACTTCAGCGTGAACTTTCAGGTGGCTCTTCAGGGATGATTCCAGATTAAACCCTTTGCCGCATTGATCACAGTAAAACGGTTTATGTTCAGAATGGGTATGTAGATGTATTTTTAGCGTGGATTTATGTGTGAAACTCCTACCACATTCATCACACGTGTGTGGCTTTTCTCCAGTGTGGATTTTCTTGTGTACCATAAGTTGTGATCTTTGTGTGAAATCCATCCCGCATTGCTCACAGGTGTGCGGCTTCTCTCCGGTGTGAATTCTCGTGTGAATATTTAGCGAGCGTTTGAGTGCAAAACTCTTCCCGCACTGATCACATGTGTGCGGCTTCTCTCCAGTGTGGATAGTCATGTGTACCGTAAGGCCTTGTTTACTTGTAAAACCCATCCCACACTGATCACATATGTGCGGCTTTTCTCCAGTGTGAACCAACATGTGGCTCTTCAGGGATTGCTTTAGAGAGAAACTCTTTGCGCACTGATCACACGAGTACTCCTTCTCTCCAGTGTGGATAAGCATGTGTCTTTGAAGGTGTTCTTTTCGTGTGAAACCCTTCCCGCATTGATCACATGTGTGCGGCCTGTATTCAGTGTGGATTGTCATGTGTTGCCTAAGATCTATTGTGCATCTGAAACTCTCCCCACACAGATCACATACATGTGGTTTCTTTCCATTGTGGATTTTCATGTGTGATAACAGGCTTCTTTTGACGTCAAAACTCTTCCCACATTGATCACATGTGAACGACGTCTCTCCAGTGTGGATTGTCATGTGTCTCTGAGCATTGTCTTTTCGTGGGAACCTCTTCCCACAGTGATCGCATGAGTACGGCTTCTCTCTGGTGTGGATTTTCATGTGTTTCTTCAGGTCTTCTTTGCATGTGAAACTCTTCTCACACTGATCACATGTATGTGGCTTCTCTCCGTTGTGGATGATCATGTGTTCCTTAAAGTGTTTTTTGTGTGCAAAACTCTTGCCACATTGATCACATGTGTACAGTTTATCTTCTTCAGCATGGATCCTCTCCTGCCGCCTAATGGCTTTTTCGTGTTTCTGCTTCTCTCTAGTATGAATTCTCGTGTGCAGAGAGCCGTTGACAGATTTTTTGGCTTCTTTTTTTCCTTTCTTGTTCACTTCCATCAGGTCTAAAATAAACATATTATACCATTACAAATAAAAAGAGATGCAAATTAAAATTGAGCACCATCTTGAGCACCATCTTATCACGTTATCATGTTTGATGTGCAATAACTGCACAAATATGTGCATTTTTATAAGCATGATTTGTAATGCTAAAACAATAATTCTGGGACATATTGCAGCTGCATTGCAACGTATTTAATTCCTTTTTACATTACTTTTAGCGTAAGAATGAGGAAAAGTTAAACTGAGCGATCTTTTGAATGCCCTTTTAACTCAGAAATATGGCAATATCTCCACATTCTCTATTTAATTACAGTAAAAAAAAAAAAAAAAAAAAAAGCTTAAAAAAAAAGTTTTAGCTTATATTTTAAAGCATTTTACATCTTGAGGCCCCCTAGTGGCCCCCGGGGCACCTGGTTGACTGGTTGAGAGCAACTGCAACTGAGTTTGGCAAGTGTTTTTTTTTTTTGTTTTTTTTTTAATTGTTATTTTCCCATTCAAACAGACACAAGTTGGTCTTGCATGACTGAAATAGCTTTATGACTCACATTGATGTACTTAAATGCATTCATGAAATGCAAATATTTTATTTAAAACTATTTTTTGGCTTCTGCTCATATGTGTGGAGTACGAAGAAAAAAATGCAACTTCAAGTCTGATCTCAGTGTGCTAACACCAGCAGAAACCCGCTGCAGTGCTGGACATATGACATAAGTTATAACTTACTGGATTGGGCACACTCTCTGAATAAAAACAGGGTTGCTTCAAGAAAATGCCATGAATGGCTTCATAGGGATACACTGGTTCAGCTCATGTTTTGTGTGAAAGGGTCATTAGAATTTACAATTGCCTAATGAAGACTCAAGAACAGACACCAACCTCTTTGTTCTTCATTCTCACGCTGTTTTGTTTTGCAAGGATCCCTCATGTTCTCACTGTCCTCTCCTTTCAAATGTGAATTGTCATTATGGGGTGGTAGCTCTGCTAAAAACAAACAAGTTACATTTCCAACAAGAAATAATAGTAGCGCGGTCTTAAGTTAGTGAGTTTATGCTTATCTACGGACATGTGAACGCATCTATTCTTAACAGAATCCGAGCCACCACAGAAGCACGCAATACTTCTTTAATGTATTGCAATTTAATTATTTCATAATATGTTTTTGATAACTGTGAGCAAGGTTTTGTTTGCTTAAAACAAGGTATTGTATTGCTTGTTTAATGCAAATAATTAAAAAAGAAAGTTTGATTCAAAGTTTAAAAAAACTAAAAGAAATGTAGGAAATGAAGACTATACATAGGCGTAAATCCCGGGGGGGACGGAGGGGACAGGACCCCCCCTATCTGAGGGTTGTCCCCCCTAAAAATATCATTACAAGCAACTCTGTGTCTTGAAAATAATATAATAAACATATACTTAAAATAATTGTGTAAGTAGTAAAACAAAATAAACGCAAAAAAAGCGTTTTAAGTTCAGGAATGTTTTGATTCCCCCTCCCTTGCCTCACAGTGGTTTGGTCCACTGCCTCGATACACTCAGGACACGAGCCCGGTGGGAGCACTGTTGCCAAGTCCGTTTTTTTCCCGCGGAATTGGGCTACTTTAACGCTCTTGGAGCGACCCCAATAACGTGATATTTAGCCCCTGGAAAGCTACATTTATCAGGGGAACCCCACCAAAAAACGTGTATTTTACCCCACCGGAACGCGATTTTTACCGGAAATCCCCCCTGAAAAGCGATTGGGCTAGTTTTGCGCTAGTTTTGAGAAGCAGTTGGGCGGGTTTTGCTGTGAAAACCTGGCAACCCTGGGTGGGAGAGAATAGATAATATAATCATTATAATATGACCGCGTGGTGAACCATATGAACCGAACTCATATTTAAACACGGTCTCCAGGCTGTTTACACATGCTGTGTATCTATCCTTACAAGTACAATTTTGGCTGTATTATCTGTGTCCCCTTCAAAAATTGCTCTTGAGAAATTTTATGTTTCTTGTCCCCCCCTACTGTTAGATTAAATTTACGCCCCTGAGACTATATAACATGCTACGGAGTACGGATTTCCTTTAACAAGTTAAAATTAAGTTACTTACATTTTAGACACAATATTGTTCGATTTTGCTCTTTAGTCGACGAAATTTTTTTTAAAAATTCACAGCACAGCCGTTCCGCGTCTTCAAGCAAATACACAGTTGTAATTAGTTGCCAAATGAATCCGTCTTTTGAACGCTTTAATGACCCCTTCATAGGTTACTTCTCAAAATATTATTTAAACACCGCCTAAGTGTATTGTAGCAGCAAATTTAAACCGGAGAAAGCTTTGACGTGCTATAGCTGCGCTTGATGCGTAAGGGACCGTCTGACAATTCCACCGACTGGGTTTAAAACGTCCAAAGTTTTTTAACTAAAGTGAATTTTAACATTTAAAATAAAACATTTCCAAACTGTAAAGCTCATAGTGATTTACTACAGGTGGGATTTTGCCAATACCTTCCTTCATATATGCAGTACAGTACACAATTATGTTAATAAAAAAGCTACTCTAAGTACCCAAATGGCTGCTCAAGGTTGTAGTACATTCCTAGTGTCTAGACCCACTGCTCTGCACATTTTGCATGTCTCCCTTATTTAACACACCTGATTCAGATCATCAGCTCATTAGGAGAGAGATCCATGTACTGCACTGTGTGTCTCAGATAAGAGAGACATACAAAATGTGCAGAGCGGTGGGTCCCCAGGACCAGGATTGAAAACCACTGGTCTAGACTGCCTTACTACAGGTGAGATTTTGCTGATATCTCCCTTACTGTACATACAGTACATAATTATTCTTAGAAAACAATTACTGTAATTCACCAAAAGCGTTTTTTCATGTTCCAAAGGCTGTAGTACGTTTGTAGTTACAAGACTGACTTACTACAGGTGGGATTTTGCAATACTTACTATTGGTGAATTTTTTGCCAATAACTCCTTTACTGTACGTACAGTACACAAATATTTTATGACAAAATTATAGAAATTTACCATTTTTTTTTCATACTCCAAAGGTTGTAGTACATTCCTAGATACAAGACTGACTTACTACACATTAAATTTTCCCAATATCTCTCTTACTGTACATTCAATACATAATTATTCTTAGAAAAAATTACTGTAATTCACCAAAAGGGTTTTTTTTTTTCATGTTCCAAAGTCAGTAGTATATTCCTAGTGGCCAGACTGACTTATTACAGGTGAAATTTTCCTATACTACAGAATTTTTTTTGCCAATTTCGTCCTTACTGTACGTACAGTACATAATTATTCTTAGAAAAAAATACTGTAATTCACCAAAAGGGTTTTTTCATGTTGCAAAGGTTGTAGTACATTCCTAGTGGCCAGACTGACTTATTACAGGTGAAATTTTCCTATATCTCTATTACTGTATGTACAGTACACAACTATTTTCTTTAAAAAAATACTATAATTGACCAAAAGGGTTTTTCATGTTCCAAATGTTGTAGCACGTTTGAAGTTACAAGACTGACTTACTACATGTTAAATTTTGCCAATATATTCCTTACTGTACATACAGTACATAATTATTCTTAGAAAACAATTACTGTAATTCACCAAAAGGGTTTTTTCATGTTCCAAAGGCTGTAGTACATTTGTAGTTACAAGACTGATATACTACAGGTGAAATTTTGCCAATTTCTTCCTTACTGTACATACAGTACATAATTATTCTTAGAAAACAATTACTGCAATTCACCAAAAGGGGGTTTTTATATTCCAAAGGTTGTATAACATTTGTAGTTACAAGACTGACTTACTAAAGGTGAAATTTTGCCAATATTTCCCTTACTGTATGTACAGTACACAGTTTTTTTTTTAGAAATCAATTACTGTAATTCACCAAAAGGGTTTTTTCATGTTCCAAAGGCTGTAGTACATTTGTAGTTACAAGACTGATATACTACAGGTGAAATTTTGCCAATTTATTCCTTATTGTAGGTACAGTACATAATTATTCTGAGAAAAAAATTACTGTGATACACCAAAAGAGGTTTTTTATGTTCCAAAGGTTGTAGTACGTTTGTAGTTACAAGACTGACTTACTACAGGTGAAATTGTGCCAATATCAGCCTTACTGTACATACAGTACATAATTCTTCTTAGAAAACAATTACTGTAATTCACCAAAAGGGTTTTTTCATGTTCCAAAGGCTGTAGTACATTTGTAGTTACAAGACTGATATACTACAGGTGAAATTTTGCCAATTTATTCCTTATTGTAGGTACAGTACATAATTATTCTGAGAAAAAAATTACTGTGATACACCAAAAGAGGTTTTTTATGTTCCAAAGGTTGTAGTACGTTTGTAGTTACAAGACTGACTTACTACAGGTGAAATTGTGCCAATATCAGCCTTACTGTACATACAGTACATAATTCTTCTTAGAAAACAATTACTGTAATTCACCAAAAGGGTTTTTTCATGTTCCAAAGGCTGTAGTACGTTTGTAGTTACAAGACTGATGTACTACACGTGAAATATTGCCAATGTTTCCCTTACTGTATGTACAGTACACAAATATTTTTAGAAAACAGTTACTTTAATTCCCCAAAAGGGTTTTTTCATGTTCCAAAGGCTGTAGTATGTTTGTAGTTACAAGACTGATCTACTACAGGTGAAGTATTGCCAATTTCTTCCTTACTGTACATACAGTATATAAAATATAAAAGAATAACTAGGAATGTACTACAACCATTGAAACATAAAAAAACCCTTTTGGTGAATTACAGTAATTGTTTTCTAAGAATAATTATGTACTGTATGTACAGTAAGAGAGATATTGGCAAACTTTCACCTGTAGTAAGTAAGTCTGGCCACTAGGAATGTATTACAACCTTTGTAACATTAAAATCCCCTTTTGGTGAATTACAGTAATTGTTTTATAAGAATAATTATGTACTGTATGTACAGTAAGGGTGATATTGGAAACATTTCACCTGTAGTAAGTCAGCCTGGCCTCTAGGAATGTACTACAACCTTTGGAACATAAATAAACCCTTTTGGTGAATTATAGTAATTTTTAAAAGAAAATAGTTGTGTACTGTACATACAGTAATGGATATATTGGCAACATTTTACCTGTAGTAAGTCAGCCTGGCCACTAGGAATGTACTACAACCTTTGAAATATAAATTTCTAAGAATAAGTATGTACTGTATGTACAGTAAGGGCGATATGGGCAAACTTTCATCTGTAGTAAGTCAGTCTTGTAACTACAAACGTAATACAACCTTTGGAACATGAAAAAAAAAACCATTTCGATGAATTACTATATTCCCTAAAAATATTTGTGTACTGTACATATATTAGGGGAGGTATTGTCTAAGGCGACATATTGATGAAATATGTTCAGTCTGTTTACCCACAAGGCATTTACTATTGCTTTGTAAACTTGTATTAATTATTGGACTTCGTTATGTATTGAAAGGTAAATTTGCAGACGGTCCCTAGAGCAGCCTAGGCGAATATCCGGCGAATATCAAACCTAAAACTAACTTTACCTCGCTGAGCTTAGTGTCATGAAAGCCACTGTTTTAACACTGATCGTTCACATATCAGATTTGAGAAAGTCTGGAGAGATGGGTGTGTAAAGCAGTGGAAAATGGAGAGCGGGCATCTATTCAAATGTACACACCTCAAGCGCTCAGGGTCGTTTATTGTAATAATCTTTCGGTGTTTTATCCTCTAATATTTTTATTTAGAGCCAAATGCTTCATGCAAGCCCTTCCCGTGAGCATTGCTGCGGTTATTTTAACAACAGTATGGGGCGAGCGGCAGAATACTTGAAACTTTCGCAGAAAACAACAAAAATGTTGCAATTATAGTTATTTTTACCCATCACATATGACTTTGACCGTGCAACCCAGTTTGTGACAAGACATTTTTTCATCTACAATTTGCATGTTAAGAGCATTTTAAAATCATTTTTAAAATGGGAAAACTATTTTTAGATAGCATGGAAATTCAGCATAAACGTTCATATTACTAATTAAGTTTGTTTTTTGCACATGATGAGCGTTTTGATTATGTAGGCTACATTATATGTTTGTTTTTAGTACTCATTTTAAGCAAAATAGGGGTGAAGTCAGCTAAATTGTGCTATCAGCTAAAATGGGCCAAATAAGGTTGTAGCCTCATATCTCTTTAAATGTTTACAGAAAATCACAATAACTGATCTTGCATTGTTGCTTAAACACTTCTTGACATGTAACAATAATTTAGATTGGTCTGAGTTTTTTAAGACGGGCAGGGCAGAGTGTTACATGAAGCTTGTCAGAGAAATTGTAAGGTAAGGTAACTGAGCCTGACATAGTAAATTACATTCATCACTAATAAGGGTACTAAAGCAATTGTAAGTAAGCTTACCAACAAAGCAAAGGTTTATGAACAATGTTTTGACATGCTCTTTCAAATTAAAAAAAAAAAAAAAAAAAAAAAAAAAAGTTAATTTCAAAAAGAAAAGAAAACAGCCATTTCTACCTAAAATTACCTTCTTTTTTTTTGAAAAAGGTAATTTTAGGTAGAAATGGCTGGTTAAGCTAAAATGGGCTGCATACACACACATTTTTATACAGAAATTGAGGGTGAAAATAGGTTTATAGGCCTAGATATGTATCCATACAAAATCTTAATAGTCTTTTAAAAAAAAAAATTAGCATTGCAGACAGTATGGTAGGAGGACAAGCAAAGAAAGGAAACAGAGAGACAAGAAGAGAGAAGAGAAAGGGAAAGAATGCCAGTAAAATGGGCTGCACGCAAACACATACACTTTTACACAGACATCGAGGGTGAAAATTAGGTTTATATAGGCCTACATATGTTTCCATACAAAATCTTAACTGTCTTTAAAAAAAAAAAAAAATTATATATATATATATATATATATATATATATAATCTGCAAAGCCTGCCTTTGAAGAGAATGCAGCAAAAGATCTAACTGGCATGTTAAGACCTACAGTATACAGGATTTTTTTTTTTTGTGTTTTGTTTTTTTTTTTTTTTGACAAAGATATCCTAACCTTTAACAAAATGTTTGACAAGTATTTGACAAGCATACACATATACATGCACATAAAAGACACCAATGCACAGAAACACACAGCTATACAACATGATCAGTTCATTTGTAATTGCATTGTTTAATTAAATATTTGTTCAACTTTCTATTTAATGAAATACATATAGTGTTGTTTCAATGGCACACTAAAGACAATAGTGTCAATTTACTGTTAAAAATAAAATGATTTCAGCTGAAATTACCTGGCCCATTTTACCTGAATGTTGTGCCATGGCTCAAGAAGGTACCTGCCGATACTCTAACTCTCATAATTTTAAAACAATTATACTTTTTCACCTTTAAAATATATATACAGTGCCCTCCAAAAGTATTGGAACAGTAAAGACATCGCTCTGTTGGCTGTGGAGTCAAGACATTTGCAAATATGATTAAAAGATGCATATGAGACAAAACTACAGAATGTCACATTTTATTATTAGCCGTTTCAACACAAACATGTTTTACCAAATAAAAAGAACAGCACTTTTAGAGTTCATCCCACTCATTGATGTGAGCATAAGTATTGGGACAGTTGAACATAAGGTAGATATAAAAGATTAAAAGCTATTATTTAGTTGCAGATCCCTTACGCACAATCACAGCAGTGAGTCTGTGACCCATAGACATCACCAGACTCTTGGTCTCATCCTTTGAAATACTTTTCCCAGCCTTTAATGCAGCCAATTCCAATTGTTGCTTGTTTTGAGGAGTTTCTGCCTTTACTCTACTCTTCAGCTGGTGAAATTCATGTTCAATCAGATTTAAATCTGGAGATTGATGTGGGCAATCTAAGACTTTCCATTTCTTTGCCCTTATAAATTCCTTGACTGAACTGGCAGGGTGTTTTGGGTCATTGTCCGGATGCAATATGAAGCATTTTCTTGAATATTGGTAGGAAAGATGGTTTTGTACCCTTCCAAATTCATTCTGCTACTGTCATCATACATTAAGTCATCAGTAAAGTTGAGAGGGCCTGTTCCAGATGCAGCCATGCATGCCCACACCACCTCCACCATGCTTTACAGATGAGGCTGTATGCTTGGGATCTTTTGCAGTTCCCTTTTTTTCTCCACATTTTTGCTTTCTCATCACTTAGATAAAGGTTCATCTTTGTCTCATTGGTCCATAAACACAGTTCCAAAACTCTTCTGGCTCACCTTTGTTCTTTTTTGCAAACTCTAATCTTGCCTTTCTATTTTTGGTGCTGGTCAGAGGTTTGCATCTTGCTGTGTAGCATCTGTAATTCTGTGTCAAAGTCTCCTGAGGACAGTAGATTGTCAGAGCATCACCCCAGCTTTCTGGAAGTTGTTGGTGATTTTACAGACAAGTCTTTTAGGGTTCATTTTCACAGCTTTTATGATTTGTCTGTCATCAACTACTGTTGTTTTCTCAGCCGATCAGGTAGTTGTTGGTTGCTGGTGTCGCTGGTGGTTTCCAAACTCTTGATTTCTCCATGCCCTTTGTTTTTGCTATAGCTCTAATTGACTTCCTCTTTTCTTTTAGCATCCAAATTGCTTGCTTTTCTCTCAAAGTCAGCTCCCTCATCTTCATCCTGGTTTGTGTGTCATCATTGAATGCAAGATTCAGAATGCAGAAGTAATGGATATAACTGATACGACACATTCCCTGCTTTTAATATCTGAAGAATGAATGCAACAGGACACAGCTGATCACTTAGAAAGACCTGTGAGGCAACTGTTCCAATACTTATGCTCACATCAGATAGGGGGATGAAACTCTAAGAGTGCTGAACTTCTTAGCTGGTAAAACATCTATGTGTTGAATCACCCAATAATAAAATGTGACATTCTGTAGTTTTGTCTCATATTCATCTTTTAATCATATTTGTAAATGTCTTGACTCCACAGCCAACAGAGCAATTTTGTCTTTACTGTTCCACTACTTTTGGAGGGCACTGTATATTTAAGAGACCCATGCTAATTTATAAAAAATATCATTAGATCTCATGCATAACTTATTTGATGGTATTATAAATCATTTGCCAAAACGTGGCCCATTTTAGCTGACTTCCCAATAAAAACAGTCCAGACTTAAAGAGGAAAACTCTGAAACCCTATTTTTTGTGCGTCTGCCTTACGTATCTAATTGGAAAAAAATAAAAAATAAATAAAAATAAAAAAAATCTGATAAAACATCTGATCTTACTTTTTAATATTCATATCTAATTGGGATGAAATTGTATTTTCTTTTGAAAAATTCTCAGACGCCACTGCCCTTTGGCTCTGATGACCCAATATCCTAATTTGTAATGACTATCCATAGTATATAGATACTGTCACGTTTCACACGAGGACAGATACCAGGAATGGGGAGACGTGAATAATCCAACTTAAACCCTTTAAATGGAATGAAAACGGGTAAGTAACACACAGGCTGGAAACACTCACGCGACAGACAGAGATGACGTATAATACTCGACAGGAAACACAGGGCAGGACACACTATAAATACACGACGTAACTAGATAATTAAACACACACAACTGGATCATAACTAACTAATAATCACAGGAACAGGAAACTAACCAAATATGGGCATACAAGAGGAAGGGAAACACAAGACACACAAGACAATCCTGACAGATACTGGGTCTCTTGGAACTTTAATTGCATACCCCTGGTGTAGAGGGTGGGAAGTGGAGAGACAACAACCAACACAGACATCTGCACACCTACAACACACTCGTTATGCAGAAAATTCCATTTTAAGTATTTGCACATTTGTGGTATCTTTTGAAGGAAGAATCTGGAGCAGCATTTTTCCAAGTTGCAGAATTTTACATTCAGAAGAAATAAAGTTACAAGGTTTTTTTGCCAGGAACCTCAGGATTTGAGGACTAGAGAAAGACTTTTTGATTTTACATGCACCACATGTAAAATCATTCTTTTTCATTTTAAAATAATTTCACCTGTTAAAAGGTGTTTTTTTTTAATTTGTAAAAAAAAAAAAAAAAAAAAAAAAAAACAAACAACAAAAAAAAAACTTTTACAGCCTCCAAAAACTTTTTTTTTTTTTTTTTTTTTTGACTCCATACATACATGCGGATGGCCGGTTATTCAGACAGCAATCAGCCTCCAAAAACAATCTTTTGTTTCTACACATTCCTTTGATGGCCAGCCATACAGAGAAAAGAAGCGATTTAATAAAACTATTGCAATTTTTTTTTTTTTTGCATTACAGATAAGCTGATTATATAATTTGTAGAGATGTATTTAAAACATTTTATAATAGTATTCAATATATAGTACATATTACATATAACAAACAAGAATATCTATTTGAAGATCTAGGCCAATTTTTAGAAATTGTATGCCTTTTATGGTTTAGATCACTGGTATTTTACAGCATACGCATGACGCCATATGATGAAAGAAAAATAAATCAGTAAGTTTTTACAAAGCCAGTTTTGTCTGTTTTCCCACCATATGAGGCCTTTAAATCTTATTTGTTTCTAGAAAGCTGGTAAGGACTCAATGACAAATTAACAGACAAATATTTTACTGTGAAATTTCTGAATAGCCCATTTACACACAGTATGACCCGTCAAAGTTTAATTATCCAATGAAGAAAAACCAAGTGAAGCAACTACAGTACAGCAAGAAATTATATATATATATTATAACGTGATAATACGATTGTGCAATATGTCATAATTCTACAATACAATCAAACATATGATGTAGTTTTGGCAGTGTTCAAAGGATAAAATGTAAAAAAATTAAAAAAACAAAAACAAGGGGAGGCTCTTCAGGCACATGTAGTCACAAATATTTTGGAATCTAGTCTAGATTTCTTGACTTTATGTAGCCCACTCACTGGTTTCCATGCAATCTGAGACAAATAACGTTAATATTTGACCTGATATTATCTCCTGCAGCACTGTATCTAATATGATCTTGTGAACTGATGTAATAAACTCGCCGGGCAAACGGAGGAGCTGCGGGTTTTCTGGATAAAAACACGATAACGTTTACGTTTATCAACCGATTTCAGTGGTTTGTGATCTACATGGACTTACAAATAACTCTGCCTCTAGTTATTTAGTTAGGCTTGGAAAATTATTAATTTTCGTAAGAAATTGTGAAAGCTCACACTCACACTCGTGTTGATTTGGTTGATTTTTTTCTGTTAACAATTCTAATATTAATGTAGTATAACTGTGACATATACATGTAATTTTAATGCACATTAAATGAAATTAAGTTGTTTCATTGCTTTCTCTGTCTTCAACCCCAACATTTTAGCTTTTCTCGTGCTTCAGGTCAGAACACAGCTCATTCAAATACAGGAAAAAAATCGAAATAATACATCTTTAAGCACTAATAATTTACCATCATTGAGAAAATTGAATAAAACCAGCGAATACAAATCAAAAAGTGACACACTGGTAATCTGCTTTTTATTTTCATAGCACTCTATACAGATAAACACCACAAACAATAACACATGTAACTGATAATCCTTTATGGATCCAGTAAAACTTAGTTACAGTGGTAAATTATTATGCACTGATACAGTGCACAGTAAAAATATAGAAAAACTGATATGTAATATTAAAAACTATATGTAGTACAAGTTGTAGTAAAGTGAATAATATAAAAAGCGAGTACAACAGTACAATAATGTAAGTGATATAATAGATTTATAATAGCACAAATTATATGTGTAATACCATAATAAATAAATAACAACAGATGAATAATAGCAAGTAGAATATGTAATATCAAGGGTGGAATAATACAGAATAGACAATAATGAAGAATAAATTAATAGTAAATTATAAAGTAAATTAAATAATCGTGAAAAGGACAGTTTTATAATAGTATTTGTGAAATAATTATTAAACAAAGACACAACTAATGACAAGCAAAAATTGTGGTTGTGAATTTATATATATATATATATATATATATAAATATAAATATAAAATCCTCTGAATCAATCTCAGCTCAAGGTACACATTTTATTTCAGTTTTCAGTTCTAGCTTTCTCTGGGAATAGAGTGGTTTAGTTGTGATGTCAAAACCGGACTAATAAAGACTAATTCTCCACTCCATATTTTATAACGGGGTTTTTCAATTAACGAGTAAAGTAATGTAAACAACTTGATGATGCTTGACATTTTTCTCTACAATGCAAATTATACACACCCATGCAGAAAACACAAATTTTGAAACAGTTGTTTATTTTTCAATATATGTTACTACATAGGAATGTTTGGGGTGTGCAGTTTACATTGTACAATAAAATGTCAAAGTATAGTTATGTTTAACACAGACCAGAATATGACATGCTTCCCCACAAAAAAAAAAAAAACTTTCTATTAATCAAAAGTAATAATCATTATTACAACATCAAGAGCAATAATCAACAATGATTTTGTCATGATATTGCAGCTTCACTCACTAAAGAGTTCCTGTGTTTCTCATTTCTAGGCTATTTACATTATGCAGTTTTTCTGTAAATACACATACACTACATGATCAGCATTAATCAGCCTATGTAAATCATTTTAAATGCAGTCTTGAGATTGACTGAAGAAACTGGTTATTTGTAAATATTTGACAAAAAAGACAGAAACATTTAATAAGGTAATTATATTAAATGATATTGTTATAAAAATGACCCTTACAAAGGTTAAAAATTGCTCCTGGAGGTCTGTTCCTGGCAGAGAGAGAGTAAGAGAGCGAGAGAGTGGTTTGAATATGATCAGGGTCATTCAGGGCTATTCTGGGCTTTAACTAGTACAAATACAACATTAGTCTGTGGAGGTTTAGTCTCTTGGAAATACAGAGAACAGGCTTTCTTCAGATTTCTTTGAGGCTTGTGTTGTCCTGTTTGCAACTGGCTAAAAATGAAAAAAATATATAATCAGTCCACAGTTTTATGATAAGCTATGAAATCCTTATAATCAAGTGATGATAAACTTACTCTTCGTAAATAAGTAAGGTTAGTGAAATTAAAGAGAGATGTTTTAGCTCCATCTCTAATCCTGACAGTCTGACATTGTCTTGTCAAAGTGTTCACTGTACATATTGTGCTCATAACACAATTTACTTTATGATATAAACTACAATATAAGTTAATAAGAATTCATTTAAAATTTGATTTCTTATAAAGTCTCACCTTACTAGCGATATCGCTAACGTTAGCTATTAATAGTCTGATACTTGTGGCTAACTAAGCTGTCAACATAATGCTGAAAATGACCAAAAAATATCCAGAAACAACTGTTCATTCTTACCTGTGAAAGATAATAGCCCGAGATCTGTTTTTATTACTGTGGGAGGGTCTGAAGATCCCCAAACAGCCGATGAGTCCGGGATGTTTTCTCATGTCCCGCTATGAGAGTTATGAAGAGTTGCCCGCTCCAATATGGCGGCGACGTTGACGTGCGGTCGAGCGGCCAATGAGGCGTCTAGATATTTATTATGTCTATACCGTAAAGTGCTCTGTCTGCACCGGGTTCCGGTGTAACTTCAGTGCGGCTCCGGTCTCACGGGTTCTTCTCGGGCGTTGGTTCCGCGCTTCATTTTGTTTTTCCGGGTGAGCTCCATCTTCCGAAAGCAGAGGCAGCAACCGCATCTCCCATCTCTCGGGAAGTGCTCCAGTAACCGAAGATTTTCCTATATTGATTCTTACATCCCTTGTGGGTACCTGATTTTGTGTTTTCTTCACTTGTTTGCATTATAATTTGGATTGGACAGAAGCCTGTATTTAGTGGAGAAAGGTCCTGCTTCCAAGGTTTTCACTAGCCTAGCATAGCTGGATCATTTTTGAGTCACGCCCAATTAATAAACTTAACAGTCATTACATTTGTGAAGTACAGCTGCAAATATTGAGGTGGACATATATTTTCAGTTTATGTAATCTTTTGTAATGCAGTGTTGTTTTACTGTGTTGTTGTATGCTCATGTAGCACATAACTGTCTCTGATGAGCTCCTGTGTAAATTGGGAATTACAGACTTGTTTCAAATTTGTATCTGTATTTTAATTTCATGAAAATTGCCAGCTGTCAATAAAGGATATTTTGAGATTATATTATTGCTTTTATGCATGTTGATATGTAAATGTGCTTTATTTCCTCCTCTTCAGATCTGAGAAGCTGTCAGAATGACTGACTCCAAGTATTTTACCACCAACAAAAAAGGCAAGTAAAGAGATTAAATTTGTTAATTTAAGCTAATAGGATTTAAAAAGAACTGATCTAAAACTCTTGAACAATTTACTCACAGTTCGATATGATATTTTCTGTATGTTGTTCAGTTCTTTATTATGAGTCATGATAGTTAAGTGATATAAAATTAGTTCGGGTTGAAATCCTGAGATGATAAAGCTATTTTATAATGAACCAAGAAAAATTACAGCTGAATTACAAAACTCAAAATTACAACTCAAAACCCAACTTCATATAAAAATAATTATTTGTAATAAAAATTTACTAAGTTTCACTGTGATAATTACTACAGTGTCTTCAGATCCCATTATATACTTTTAAATTATGAACAGGAACATACATTATTAATAAGATATTATCTCTGTTTCAGAATATTGCAAGTCCTTGATTCAGTATTAACCACCCACACGTAAAAACTCATCGGATCTGCACAAATCAGAGGCTAAAATACACATTCTGGTTTCAAAAAGTGAATTTCACCAAAAGCCACTGACTTTGAGGCATTATCAGTTCTGTTCCTGCAATAATCAGAAATCTGAAAAGCACGTCCCTTGCTTTGAATGTGCATGATGCCTCTGCGTTTGCACGCTCGTTTCTGTAAATGACCTGAGTAGAAAACACACACAGTTCCTCGATCTTTTCAGTTTGCATAAAGGCACTCTGACACACCATTAACACATATTAAGTGTTGGTTTTCCAGGTAATTTTAGAGGTACGTTTGTATCAAGAACACTCTAGAGATCATTTCCGATTCATTTAAAAGTGAAAATGTTGCTATTTTAAAAACTAGTCTAGTAAATATTTCAAGAATTAGCGAAATAGTAAACAAATTTTATTTTGACTAAATATAGCGTACTTTTGTATAGAACAATTGTGAATTTAATACTACTCTTCTGCTCCATAGAACTTGTATAAGCATTAGCCTCTGAAAACTTCAGATCAGATGAGCACTAATCATGTTACTCTCTATTACAGGTGAAATCTTTGAGCTGAAGGCCGAGCTGAACAATGAGAAGAAGGAGAAGAGGAAAGAGGCAGTGAAGAAAGTCATTGCAGCCATGACAGTGGGCAAGGACGTCAGGTGCTTTGACTGACTCGTTTATCAGACATCACTCTTACTTCCCACATTTCTTAAAAGATGATTATTTTGACCCTAATAGTTATGCTAATACCTTTTATACCTTGTTTCTTTAGTTCCTTGTTTCCAGACGTGGTAAACTGCATGCAGACTGATAACCTGGAGCTGAAGAAACTGGTTTACCTGTACCTTATGAACTATGCCAAGAGTCAACCTGACATGGCCATCATGGCCGTTAACAGCTTTGTCAAGGTGAGAATTGCTGTTAAAATTTGGATCAAATTTGGACATCAGTGTACTATAATTTTGTAAAATACCCCCAGGAGGTCTGAAGTTATTCTTTCTTTTTTTTTTTTTTAGGACTGTGAGGATCCAAACCCTCTGATCCGAGCTCTGGCTGTGCGTACAATGGGCTGTATCCGTGTAGACAAGATCACTGAGTACTTGTGCGAGCCTCTGCGAAAGTGTCTGAAGGATGAAGACCCCTATGTGAGGAAGACCGCTGCAGTGTGTGTAGCCAAGCTGCATGACATCAACGCCCAGATGGTGGAGGACCAGGGCTTCCTGGATTCTCTTAGGGACCTGATCGCTGATTCCAACCCCATGGTTAGATACTTTTTAACTAATTGTCCTAAATGCATACTTCCCCATTCACAATTATTTACTGATAGCTGATTTTCACATAGGTTGTGGCTAATGCAGTTGCTGCTCTGTCTGAGATCAGCGAGTCTCACCCCAACAGCAACCTTCTGGACCTGAATCCTCAGAACATCAATAAGCTCCTGACGGCCCTCAACGAATGCACTGAGTGGGGCCAGATCTTCATCCTGGACTGTCTTTCCAACTACAACCCCAAAGACGAGCGTGAGGCCCAGAGGTGAGCGGATAATAATCCTCATAGTCACTGGTTTCTTTATCTCTACAGGTGTATGGGATTATGGAGAGAGAATGATTTTATTTTATTTATATATACATATATTTTTTTATCTTATGTGTGCCAGCAAGACTTTAATTTCTCCACAGGTTTTGTACACTTTAGCCAAGGCTATTTTATTTATATAGCACATTTTTCATATCTAGTTAAATTTTAAAATAGGCCCAATTTGGAGAAAAAATATCTAATTGCGATTGCGATTTTTTTTTTTTTTTTTTTTTTTTTTTTTTTCTTTTTTTTTTTTCTGATAAAAATTGCAATAATTTTTTTTTTTTTTTTTTTTTTTTTTTTGCTTTGCTTGTTTGCAGAGCTTCAAAATTTGGCCAAAACTGTGATTATAGCTAATCAATATGACTATAAAATAATAATAATAATAATTATTATTATTATTATTATTATTATGTAAAATACAAAACTTAATAAAAATAAAAATTATAAAACTCTTGTGAAATTTTAATGTAAAATAATAAAATGGTAAAATATAATAATAATAATAATAATAATAATAATTATTTATTTTACAGCCCAAGTGTAAACTTACAACAATACTAATATTTATAGCTGTCTTAATTTTCAATTCAAATCATTTTCAAACATTAAACCATTGAAGATTTATTTTTATGGAAAACTTAATTAAAACTACATTTAAGAAAATGCAGTGCACATTGCTTAGTTAGAGACTGCACAGGCAAACAGATATCTTTAGACCTTTTTTAGTTTAGTTTAGTATACGTGGCAACCAGTCTCTAAAATCTTATGAAAACTGGTCTCTTTAACAGTCTGGAGCAGTTATGTAGTTTACAGGTTTTCTTTCTGTCCTGTTACTAATTACAAAAAACCTGAAGTGGATTAGAGACCGTAGAAAGCCTGTTGTCTGCTTCGACAGGTTAAACTCAGACATGTCAGAGCAATTTTCTAGCGGGAAAATGTCAACAAGCTGATTCTTGTTCTTGTGATTGTCAAAGAAGATTAATTGCATATACCAGACATATGATAATATTGCTGTTTATTTTTAGATTGCAAGTAGAACTACAATGTAAATGATTAGTGCTACATCAGAGTGAGCTGTTACTATTAATTTAATTTCCTCAAAGGTTTATTTTAAGATGAAATTTCATTAGAGCTGAGATTTTATTCACATGATAGTCATTTTCCTTTTCAGACTGTTATTAAGGGATAAGTATATTTGTTGGGGGATAAGTCTCTGAGTGGAAATAGAGACTTGCCTTTAATTTTTAGGTGTAGCGCTTCTTTGGTTCTATTCATAGAATTCATATGTAATTTTTATAGAAGCATGAAGAATAATTCAATACAGGTCACACAAAGTGCTTATGAATTGCATAGATTATAACAGGAAATTCAAGGGAAGATCAAACTGAAGAAATTCAAACCAAGGATTTGGTTTTTAATGCAGGGATTGATTCATTCAGTCCAAGACATTTCAACAAATCACACTCTTTCTCTGTCTGAATGTTATTCATTAATATTAATATTAAATAATAATAATAGTAATGTTATTTTCTCCTCAGAGAAAATAATATTTTTGTGATACCCCCACATGTCAATTTTGTCAGTACGGCTGAAATCACATGGTGAAATGTGCTATAACTAGCTATATGAATGAAGTATAAAGTGTGTTTTTTTTTTTTGGTCAAATGTCAAATGAAAGTGACATAAAGAATAAATAAAAAAGCATCCAGGATAGAACCTTGAGGTATTCCACACTTTATATTCCATTTTGTTCCATTCCATGCCAACTTTAGTGAAACATTTTAAAATCATACAAATCCAAGGATTCAGTTGTACAATTTTAATCCAAACAACAATTTGTTGTTTGGATTAATAGGGGTTTTCTCTTCCATGATCAATCTATTGATGAACAATTTTGGCAGGAACTGCCTCAATAATAGAAAATATCTTTTTCTGAAAATAAAGATAGTAAACCTTTCCTGTAGAAAATACCAGATCATCTTTCTGAACTCCCTCTTTCTGTCTCTTTTAGTATCTGTGAGCGTGTGACTCCACGTCTCTCTCATGCTAACTCGGCTGTGGTGCTATCAGCGGTGAAGGTACTGATGAAGTTTCTGGAGCTCCTGCCCAAAGACTCTGATTACTACAACACTCTTCTGAAGAAGCTCTCTCCTCCCCTCGTCACGCTGTTGTCTGGGGAACCCGAGGTCCAATATGTGGCCTTGAGGAACATCAACCTTATTGTGCAGAAACGGTTAGACTGCTCTCCTTATATTTTTCAGTCTTTTTTTTTTTTTTTGTTTTCTGTGGCAGTATTTTAATAGTTGTGCTAATCACTCAGTGTCTTTACACATGAGTACATTCTGTATTGTCACTAGATGGCAATATTGTCCAGTTGTCTGTTTGCTTAGCAATTATAAATGTTTTGACTGAGCCTCTTAACTCTCTCTATCTGTAGGCCTGAGATTTTGAAGCAAGAGATCAAAGTGTTCTTTGTCAAGTACAATGACCCCATCTACGTCAAACTGGAGAAACTGGATATCATGATTCGCCTGGCCTCTCATGCCAACATCGCCCAGGTATTTCAAACTGAGTTTGACTCTTAGCTTTAAACACAGTGTGAACAGGATATTCAACAAGAAAACTACTCTGTAAAAAAATGAGTCATGGGTCTTGTAATTTTCATTTAAAAAATTTAGGTGATAATTAAAAATAGTGTGTATATTTTATTAAAGAAATTGTGGTTCAGTGTTGTTTAGAAAATATTGAGAACTTTTCACTAATAAAACCAATGTTTTCCTCATCTGTTAAGGAAACTTAAGCAGTTTTGAGGCTTGAATTGATTAAACTGAAAAAAAATTAAGGAAAGAAGGCTTGCCTATTTATTTTAAGAGAATTAGCTTAATTTTACAGTTTTATTTTGGCAGTGATTTTTAATTCCCAGCATGATTTGCATATGGCTGGATATGGAGAGTAAATATTGAAATTAAGCGCTGCTTTGTGTTTTTGAGTAAAGGAAAACATCTATTCGTGTTTAATGTTCAGCTATGTTTGACATTTGAAAGAGTTTCTGTTATGTTGAAGTTTCTATCATTACCATTGTGCAGAAGAGTAGAGCACAAGTAACATATATGCATGTACTACTACTATGAGGCATGATGCTTTGTTCAATGAGCAGTAGCTTTGCTAATGCTAGTGCAGTAACAAGTTTTTTCCTGCTTGAGCTGTCTGGCCGTATACAGTCTTTTAACTGTACAAAATAACTCAAAGTCAAATACAAACAGGCCTTATTCAAAATCACAGACTTTTGAGAATCAACTTAAAGTAAATGAGCACATTTCACTAATAATATAAAAATTTATTGCGTCATAGATTAAATAATTCAGGAGATTTTACATGATTTATTCAGGTAGATTCCATTAAAAAAAATCAAGCCTTAAAATTTTTAAAATATTTTTAAGCCTTAAAATGTTACCATATTTTTTTTTTTTTAAGTAGATAGCTCATACCCTTTTTTTACAGTGTATGTATCACATGATTATTATTGTGATCTGTAGTAAACAAGTTTGGGCATTTAAGAATCTGTAGTTTCTTTAGTTTCATTAGTAGGCAGAGGCAGCCAGCTAATGCAGGCCTTTAAAAGTTTCAAATAATAGAGGTATTTCTCTAACTCTTAATTAAAGCTGCATTAATAACATAATTATCTTCAATGATTTTCACTGTCAATTATGTTAATATAGAGATCACAGTTTCTCTCTCTGATAGATCCGCAAAGTCCTAAATTTCCTTTGACGCTAACAAAAAAATGTTGCTAGGATATTGGCCACAGTCCTCTGGGATTTAGATTGCATTAACTGGAAAACAAATCAACAGTTTATTTCAAATGAAAAATTAAATGTTCAGCTGAATGGTACATAACACTGCAAAATTAATTGATGTACAGCTTCAGCTGCATTGTCGATTTCTCCTAATTACGTTGCTCTGAATTATGCCTAAAAGGAACATGGTCCCTTACGCTTTCTATTCATTGACGGTCTGTCATTGTGTTTAGCAAAAAACACATGCTTAAGCGGCAAGCCCATCCAGCTCTAAGCTGACTTTTGTAAATTGACAGCTGTGCTTACACTGCATATGACAACAAAGTACTTCATTGCATTTCATTCTAATGCATCTCTTTGCTGTTTTTCATTTACTTTTCATTTACTTATATTAAGCTATTAGCCCCATAAACATGTCCAATTGTTAAATGTTAACATCAGACTCTTCCGGAACTTTTCCCCCAAGCTTATAACCTTGTGAGAGACAGAGGTATCCATTCCCTTTTTTTTCTTTTGTGGAGGTCATTCAGCCTTTCATTTCAGAAGTACAATTGATTTCTATAGAAATCCACTTAAAATGATGTTTATTTTTGTAGGTATTGGCTGAATTGAAAGAGTATGCCACTGAGGTGGATGTAGACTTTGTTCGGAAAGCCGTTCGAGCCATCGGCCGTTGTGCTATCAAAGTGGAGGTATGTCTCGGCTTATTGTTCAGCCCTATTTGTATGTCACCTCATTTCATAGAGAAATGTTTGAAAATGTCTTCTCTTCTATAAGCAACCTGATTGCTTTTTTCATTGTGCATCATGGTTGAAGTGCTGTGATGAGTTTTGTCATTGTAATGTGTAGCTGTGTTTTCTTTTTCTATCTTTGTGTACAGCAATCTGCAGAGCGTTGTGTTAGCACTCTGCTGGACCTCATTCAGACGAAGGTCAATTACGTTGTGCAAGAGGCCATTGTGGTCATCAGGGACATCTTCCGCAAATACCCCAACAAGTCAGTCCACCACTCTCATCTCAACTAATTTCATTGAAACTTTTTAGTACTCTTCCTCCACCACTTTGGATTTATTTTTGCCACTGAGCTTGACACAGTGTATTCTGGGATTTTATGTTTTGTTAAGTATGTATTCTGTGCTGCCTTAGAATTAGACTAAAATTAGGTATTTTAGGATTATTAAGGAACCTATCTTTTGGAACAGCCTTCATGTGAGGAGTCCACCTGTGATCCTTAAAATGCTGTCTATGCAACTCGCTATGTTTTGGAATTGAGTATATATTAGATTGTCTATCTAAAGAAAAATAAAAAGTCAATTTAGAATGGGAGAACATATAATTAATGGGCAGCTGAAACACCTCTCTGTTGTCTGCGCAGATATGAGAGCATAATTGCCACTCTGTGTGAAAACCTGGACTCTTTGGATGAGCCAGATGCTCGAGCTGCCATGATTTGGATTGTGGGTGAATATGCTGAGCGTATCGACAACGCTGATGAGCTCCTGGAGAGTTTCCTCGAGGGCTTTCATGATGAAAGCACTCAGGTTTGGTATTTTTATTTTTTAGTTTGTTTTTTATTTTGTTCTTGTTCTTTTTGTTTTGTATTTTGCTTTTGTTTTTGGTTTGTTTAGGTGTGTTTTGTTTTGTTTGAATGGCGGTGTTTGTTTTGTTTGCTTTTGTTTTGTTTTTTGTCAGTTGTTTTCCGTTATGGTGTTTTTTTGTTTTGTATACAGTATATAGTTTGTTTAAAAGCAGGGATCTGATTCAGTATCCGCTGCATTGTTGCTTTCAGGTCCAGTTGACTCTGCTGACAGCCATAGTGAAGCTTTTCCTGAAGAAACCCTCAGAAACTCAGGAGCTGGTTCAGCAAGTGCTCAGTCTGGCCACTCAGGTGAGATGGAGATGTGCTTGGGCATAAAAACTGTAGTTTTACACTATAACTTGATATTAGCAGCTGAAAATGGCACAAATACATTTGTTTGGTCTTTAGTCACCCCACATTTTGAAAATGCAGTTAACAAATGCTAACACATTATATATCAGATAAAGATTTATTTATTTGAATCTATTTGTAATGAAAGACAATTGCATACTTATGCTCATTGTATACAACATTGGGCATTGTTGTCCATCAGCATCAGTACACATCCACACCATCATAAATGTTACATTCACATGCAGATGAGGGATAAAAGTGTCAAATCTCAAAAGAAGCTCAGAGTCTGGCTGTCAGTGTCACGTTTCCTCTCCATTCTCACTATTCTTTTTTCTTCATGTCCTCAGGACTCTGATAACCCTGACCTGCGTGATCGCGGCTACATCTACTGGCGTCTGCTGTCCACTGACCCTGTGACCGCTAAAGAGGTTGTGCTGTCTGAGAAGCCTTTGATTTCAGAGGAAACAGACCTGATCGAGCCCACCCTGTTGGACGAGCTCATCTGCCACATCGGCTCGCTGGCCTCCGTCTACCACAAACCCCCCAATGCATTTGTGGAAGGAAGCCACGGTATTCACCGCAAACATCTGCCCATACAGCACGGCAGGTACTAAGACGGCTAAACCTCTTGAAATGTTCATTGACTAAAGATGGCTCTTTGTGAGTGTGAGCTCTATAAAATGGTTTAAAGAGTCTTTAATTATCACAAAGAACTCAAAATCACAAAGTCATGGTAAAGGTCTGGCATCCATGTTATTTGTGTTATTACTATGTGTGATTCACAGTTTTTCGAAAAAAGGATGTCTGAATTCATCTCAGTCCAGTAATACAATGGGGGACTCATTGAAAGTAGTGCCACACAGAAACTATGTTGTCCTCTCTCCACTAGAACAATGAAGCATCCTTTGTTCACTTTGTGTTACCCATCTTACTGTGTATCATCATTCTTTTGTAGTATCGACACCGGGGAGAGTCCAGTCAGTGCCGGCCCGGCTGCTTCTATCGATCAACCCCAAGTCATTCCATCTCAGGGTGACCTTCTGGGAGACCTGCTTAATCTGGACCTCGGTCCCCCCGTCAACGTGCCCCAGGGGTCTTCCATGCAGATAGGCGCTGTGGATCTCCTCGGAGGTGGTCTTGACAGTTTGGTGCGTGTTCTTCTCTTATAATTTTCTGTTTCTGTTTTTACAGTCTTGTATAATGTCCAACAATCCTTATTTTAACTATTTACAATGATAACCATAATTTCCACTGGAGTGCCATGGTTACCTCAGTTATTGTTAGTATAGTCTGCAAAAATCAGTTTATATATGTTTTGTTTTCCAGTACAAATATATAAACAACTTTTAAAACAATGTTTATCTAGCAAAATTTTGATACTAAAGCCTTGTTTCCACCGAGCGGTACGGTTCAGTACGGTACACAATTATTTCTCTTTCCATTGACAAGTTGTGAATGGTACCAAAATAGCGAACCATAATGTAACACTTTTTTGGGATCCTTCCGTTGTGGTACCTAGCACAGTAATCCGGTACCTAAAGCGTGAACTAGACTCACTGTAGAACATTAAGTTATCAACATTACTGATATTCAAAATGGTAAGCAAGCGCTGCTTCGTTTTTATGTTTCGTGTATCTGCGTTTATCTCGTATGTCTTTGTTTCGGTTTCTCCGTTAGGCCTGTCGCGATAATTAAATAACCGTCTAATCGCGATTATTTAACCGCGATTATTGTGCTTTTTATACGACACAAGGAGGAGTCATACACCAAAAGAAACAGAAGAGCACCAGTTTGGTTTTCATGTGAGGGACAGAATTATATTTACATTGTTACATCTTCCTTCTGCTGCAGCTGTCAGTCATTCTCCGCTCCGCGTTCAAACAGCACGTCATGTTCAGTTATAACACTCAGCATGGCAAAACTCTCTCTCATTATAATATTTGATGTGTAGATAAAGGTCTGGGGATTCGCATAAAATGACTATATCTTGCTGGAGTTCACTGCTCTCTCATTTCTCTTCTCTGTGTTTGTATCATGTGGAGTGCAGCGCGCTGTGACTTATGTTGCTTCAAGCACATCATTCTGCACCCTGCATGTGCATAAGAGCTTTGTGCTGCTTTGTTTGAAGTGTTTCACATGATCAAAGTTTTGCACACAGAAAGACTATTAGATGCCTTTCTTTTTCTCATGATTTCTATCTTATTTTCATGAATGTATTTTGTAAGAATACAAATCGTTGTTTAAATTGTATAATGTGCACCAAAGATTTTTTTTCAAGATCTGGTTTTTGCTGCTAAATTATACAGTCAGCTAGTTTAATTTCATAGCTCATAATTTTTTTATTCAAATGTAGTTTTTCTCTGTAGTGAGGAAGTGAGTATTTAGTGGATTGCGTTTAACAAAGGGTTTAAAAAAGAGTGACTATTAGTTCCACAAACACCGTATTGATATTTTGTAGTGGTGTAGAAAAAAAAAAATAGTGCTGGTGTTGGATCTGTATTGGCCGATTCTTAGAATTTGGAATTCTCTATGTAATCTTACACTGCAAAATAATAACTAAAGAAAGATTAAAAGATAACAACATCATTATTTACTGAACCCTTAAATTAATCACAATTATATAATGAAAGCCATAAAAAACAGACAATTAATCGTGATAATCGGCATAATCGCCAAAGCCCTAAAACAGACAATTAATCGCAATAATGGTGACTATTTTTAGACAATTAATCGTCAGCCAAATTTCATAATCGTGAATCGTGACCCTATTCTCCGTTTGAATAACGAATATTTACTATTGATAGCTGCTGATATAGACAGCTAACTACTCTCACGCAGGCGCAGAACGCACGTGTTCAGTTTGCAGTCGGCTGAAGTCTGTGCGGTGTGTTCACGTGCAACTTTTTTGTCCGACGCTGCCGACGCGAGGCGACAACAGTTCTTTGAAGTCGGCTTGGTGTGTACCGGGCTTAAGGATAATGTTGGAGGTGGAAAAACAAGCTGGATCAGGGTGTATCGTCCCGAATCGTACTGGACTGTACTGTACCGTCCTGCTCGTTGAAAACGAGGCTTAAGACTTTTTTTTTTAATCTCAGTGGCAGTTTTTTTTTTTTAAGTTTATAAATTTATGTAATTTATTTTAATAGTGTTTAGATTTTTATACAAAATATTTATACAAGACATTTATATGAAATATAAATTCTGTCAATGTTTATTTTTATTTAATTTTTTTTTACAATGTAAGAAATGCTGTTTTAAGGAAGTTTCATATCACTTTATGATTTTACAGTAGTGACACCTGTATTTTAGTAACTATGGTATTTTGGTAGAAACTATGCTTGCTTAATTGTGAATATGAAGGGAGTGCTTATTTTTTTTCAACAAAACAGTGGAAACGTTTTAACGTTTTAGTCATTAATTTTATTTTCAATAATTACATATTTAATAGGTTTTGTAATTATATTGCTTCACTAGTGAGCTGAAATGTGTAATTCAGCAACATTTGCCGCAATCATGTCCTCAGGTATGCCTATGCAACTGTTCGTCTTTTTAGAGTGACCAGTGTATTCTCTTGTTTCTCTGAGGCTTGTGTTCAGCCTGGGTAGCATGTTCATTGGTGCAGGTGTGGTTTAAAGGTTTTAGGGCACTCCACACAGCGTGAGATGATTGCAGCAGTATATTTCTCATTTGAGCAATAACCACACTCGTTTCCATGGCCACCACATCTCACAAGCTTCTGCCTGATGACAATGAACAGCAAAGTGAAGAAGCGCAGGGTGAAACAGCAGCGAGGTCAGCGCTTCTTAACTGGAATGTGATTGCGTAAGCGCTCTGACTTCCAATCAAACGCTCATCATTTATTGACACAGTGCTGAATGCTGCTCAGTACTGAAAATCCAAACTTGAATAATAATGGAGCAAACTGAAGGAAGATCATGACTATGCAGTTTATGGTGTACATATAATGGAAATGATTTTCTTTGCTCATTTGATAATAAGAGTTTGATGCATATTTGATCTGATGTGCCTGTCCTTTTAAAATATCATGCTGCTGAATTATAAAATTATGGCCCCTTTAATATTACTTTGAGCATTGATCATAGCTGCAGGACTGGCATGTGTTGAAGTGGAGAGACTGTGGTATGTGAAGTGTTCTGACTCTGTTTGAGAGCTCAAAAGTATTATATCATACCAGCCACAGACCCTGCTCTCCTAAACTCACTGCAACCACAGCACCAGAACCCCAGGGCTGAAAGACTTGCCGCTTTATACGCAGTCATCAACCCACATAAAATCTTCCACTCAACACACACATACACATTTCCTGAGGGAAGTAAAGAGAAGATTTACATTTTTGGTCAGGATCTGTGCAAATCATGCTGTCTAAAAGGACATCAAAATATTCACAAAATCTTCTGTACGTTTGTAGTTTAATATTTACACTTATTTTAATATTAACAATAATACTTAATTTTTAGATGATGTAGTTACATTACATGTACTTACAATAGTAATAAAAGCAAATTATATATAATTGCAAGTAACTAACTCTAAACTTATCCCAATAGTAAATATATGTAATATATGTACTTATTTGTGTAATTACACTGTAACAACATCATCTTAAAATATTTCACTTTCTTCTGTGGAACACAAGTTAAGATATTGTACTGAATGTCTAAGCTGCTCTTTTCCATATACTGAAAAAATTTGGAATTGACAATTGGCACTCAAAAATGGGTAAATTTCACATTTGATTACAAGAAACGACAACTAACACATTGAATTAAATGTGAAATTTTAAAGTAGAAAAACTGAAATAGTATTTTCTTGTGTAACAAACTCCAATAATCTTTGATTTATTTACAACTTCGAAAAATGGCAGTAAATGATGGCTGTTGAGCTTTAAAAATTAAATGCATAAAGACTGGCACACCATTATTTTTCCTCCCAAAGAATGCTTTATAATTTAATAGATTGCAATGTTTCAGCCACAAGCGGTCTTCGTCAGGCTTTGAATTGAGAGCTTTCAAAATTGAGCATCTTACATTTGTTTAACAGAATATCTTATTTTGTGCTCCACTAAAGAAAATTGTATTGTCTGGAATGACATGAGGGTGAATAAATGCTGGCAGAAATGTTTGGGTGATCTGTCCCTTTAATGAATATTATTGGAAATATTGTGTGTATATGCCAGGATCTTCGCATCCAGAAACGATTTGTTCATTTCTCTTTTTTTTTTCCTGGAGCCACAAAAGGCCTATTTCCTCCTCCTTGTGTATAATTGGATTTGTCAAGCAGGCATCTTGCAGGCATTTCCAGCATGGCACATGTGAAGCATTTATATCTGGGCAGCGCAGGTGCTGCTCCTCAGTGCAATCTTCTCCCAAATTGGAGGAGTTACTGTGTCAGAGCTTTGCACGGGTGCCCTACATAAACCAGGATAGAGAGGCATGCCACTTGCTGTGTGAAAATTCTGTTCTAGCTCAAGCCGTGTTGAACAGAGTGTAAGGAAAGGTTTTGCGATCCCGTCTCTAGACTAGTGATATACTGATAATTGATTTTCCCTGCTCAGTGATACTCCTGATGAACTACTCCTCTGCCAAATGACAAAACACAGGTTGTGAGACTTGAGATGTGCTACAGCCAGCAGTTAAAACAGTATTTGGTGCTGGGAAAAGTTGAGGTGCTTGTGCCCCAGGCAAGATGAGATAAGAATTTACAGTAAGATGGGTCACAATGGTTTACTGACAGACTAGTCACTTATCTAGATTTATTCTCATATACATACAGTTCAAAGAGTTTGGGGTTGGTAATTTTTTTTTTTTTTTCAAATGATTTTGAAAGAAGTCTCTTATGCTCACCAATTCTGCATTTATTTGATCAAACATAAAAGTAAAACACTAAAAATATTTTGAAAGTAACCATTTTCAAATTTTCTATTTTAATATATTTTTGAATGTAATGTATTCCTATGATGGAAATTACTCCAGTCTTCAGTGTCACATGATCCTTCAGAAATCATTCTAATATGTTGATTTGGTGCTCAAAAAACATTTCTTAATAATTATTAATTTTGAAAACAGCTGCTTAATATTTTTTGTGGAGACCATGATACCTTTTTTTTTACGATTCTTGGCTAAATAGAAGTTCAAATAAACAGCATTTATTTGAAATAGAATTTATTTATAAGAGTGTACACATCACTTTTACTGTCACTTTTGATCAATTTTATTTAATGTAATTCAAATGTAATTGCATTGTTATTGAATAAAAGTATTAATTTCTTTAAAAACATTTTACTGACCCCAAACTTATAGTAGTGTTTTATTTATTTATTCTGTTTAGCAGTTGTGCTTCAATTGGTATGCTTTGTTTTAGCTGTTAGACACATTGCACTGTACTGTAGATCTGCAGTGTACAGGAGAGGTTGCGTCCTTAAATTCATCCCCCATAAAGCAACGCCAGTACAGCCATTCAGACGATGTCCTTGGCCATCATTTTTATGAGTTTCCTGCTACAGTTTGAAGTTAGCATTGACAAAACTGGTTAAATCTGTTAAGAGATGTGTTCTGCTCATGTTTTATGTTCCTTCAAAAAATATATATTTTTTCTAAACCGCCTTTAACAGAAATGTTAGATGAGCCTGAGACCTAATTATTCAGGGCCTCTTTGAGGCCAATCACCTAGCTAGTCACTCAGGCAACCCATGTCTGATTATTTAAGAAAAAAATAATTTGTAGTTTTGCACATGCCTAATTGAGACCCTTTTGCACTATATGCATGTTTTTGTTAGAACACACACACACACACACACACACACACACAAAAACAAATAAAACAAATTACCTATCAAAAATGAAACGAGCACATATGAACACATCAAAGATAAAAGCATGACAGAAACATATTTGGTATATTTTGTTCTGGTGTAATAATTCCGCCACTGATTCCTGATGCTAAATGTAATGAAATTTTGACCCAAGTAAATTCTCTAAATGGACATGAAATACAACAAAAATCCAAGACTCAGAATAGATTGAAGTATACAAGATTTAGAATGGATTGTCAAACAAATTGGCAATTTTTACCCTTTCCAACCAATTGTTACACCTGGTTGCAACTCGCAGCTTAACACTGGCACAATATACTTCTGCTGACTAAATGAGTCATTCCAATAAAATACCAATGTGTTCGTCATGCTTATCAAGGAGACAGTGTTCAGAGCCAAGGAATGTTAAACACTAAACAGTCTGCAGAGCCATCTGACTGCTCGAGGTCGTGAGTGTTTCAAAGAGATGAAAACTGCAGACTCAGCACCTGAAGGGATGCATTTTTAAACTCATGGTCTCAACGGCCTCTTTAGCTCATATCAGATGTACATTGACATTTAGCAGGTCTCTAAGTCTGTGTCTAATCTGAATCACATTATGACTCAGAAAGCATCAAATGTTTTTTGGTTTTTTTTTTCTCCATTGAGATTTGGTTCAGAATATTTGCATTTGACATAACCATCCATTTTTCCCATATCCTAAACGTTGCTTGTTGCACTTCACGGCTCCGCTTGTGATTTGTGTCCTGCTGTGTGTGAAGCGGCGAGGTTGTTTAATCTTGCTCATTTTCTCACTGTGAAAATCAAGGTGACTGTACGGCTGAAGGTCAGTAAGAGGAATGTGGACATAAAATCAGAATCGACCCTGTTTATTTTCTAAATGCACATTTATAGTATTATTGTGCACGATGCATCGGTGAACCAAATTCCAAACAAAAAGAAATGTTAGTCTTTCATCAAAATTGAATACTTTGGTATACTGAAACATTTTTCCTTCTTTGCTGATATCACCAAAACTCTTATTTTCAACCTCACCAACCACCTGTTATATAAAACAATTTCACAGTCCAATTATTGTCAATAGATAAAATAGTCTTCCCCGGCTTTTATAATATTCCTTTTATTTTTGTTTTCTATAATTTGTTTTACTGTATATATAAAAAAAAAAAAAAAAAAAAAAAAAAAAAAAAAAAAGCTCTTATAGCATTATTTCTCTCAGGTTATGGACATGGTGAAATTTTTCTGTCATATTGTTCAGAAAGTCTAGTGGATTAGTTTTTTTTTTGTTTTGTTTTTTCTTCAGTAATTCAGTGCAGTAACTTCACTGACAAATCTGTTTTTTCTTAAATTCCACAACTTTTGCTAACACACAAGCTGAATTGTTGCTTTCAGCCTATGAAAGGAACCCAGGAGCGCTGCTCAACTCTTTCTTCCTGCAGGAACGCCTCTGTCATCAGCTTCACTCGTCTCAGTCTTGGTCAACAGCTGAATTAATGGCAGCGGGTGTCTCAAACATTACATTTTGAGGTTGATTTTAGCCATGGCAAAAACAAAGTTTGAAATAGCAGGCTTTAAAAGTTGTTTGTGACATGGTGTCTTTTGTAAACAGGAAAACTCTGTTATTAGTGGATCCTTGACGTGTCTCTCTGTCTCTCTCATGTTGTTTGTTGGCCTGGTAATGGGTCTTCTGTTCCCTGTTATAGCTCGGGGGAGATCTGGGAGGAGGTGTTGGGGGCAGTCCTGCAGTAAGTGAGCTCCTCTCTCTCTCCGCTCGTATCCGTCTGTCTGCACTCAGCATGTTGTGTGCTATTTATATGATTCTTAATAGCCTGTGTAGAGTAGGCTCCTAGCTTTGTGTTCTGCTTTGTTTCTTTCTTTTGCATGCACAAAAATCCATCCTGTTTTGAGGTGATATGATGCTCTTGATATGATGAACCTCTCTAAAGACTTCTGTTTAACATAACCTGCTTTGTTATTTGACTTCTAAGTATCTGTGTTTTTTTTTTTTGTTTTTTTTTAGACTGCTTGTCAAAAGTTTGGAATAATTAAGTTTTTAAAATGTTTTTGAAAGTAGTCGCTTATCCTCATTGAGGCTGCATTTATTTGATTTATTAATAAAATACTAATATTATGAAATATTTTTTAGAATTAAATATATTTTAAAATGTAAAAATTATTCCTGAGCTGAAATTTTAGCAGCCATTACTCCAGTCTTCAATGTCACATTCTGATCCTTCAGAATGAAACATTTCTCATTATTCTCAGTGTTGAAAACCCATTTTTGCTGCTTAATATTTTTGTGGAGCCCCCCACAGCAAAAACGTATTTAGGTTTCCACAAATAATTAGAGATGAAAAAAAGGTTATCAGACTGATTAAAAATCAGTTACTATTTCATTTATTAATAATTGAGCACCAGTGATATTTGATAATAACTGAACCACCAAATCAGCATATTAGAATAATTTCTAAAGAATCACATTCTACTGAAGACTGGAGTAATGGCTGCTGACATTTCAGCTTTGACATCACAGGAAAATTACATTTTAAAATATATTAAAATAGAAAACAGTTCCTTTAATATTACTTTATTTCACAATATCATATAAAATAAATTCATTTTCTCAGCGTGTACTTGGTGAGCACAGGAGACTTCTTTTAAAAACACTGCAAAATCTTAATTATTCCAAACTTTTGACTTGTAGTATGGTTTTCCCGAACACAACTGCACAACTGGTATCGCCTACATGAAGAAAGATTACACAAATGCTTGCTAGAGTAGTTTCAACTCTTTTGACACTCAGAAGTCTTATGAACTCAATGTTTGTGTCATGCAGGTGGGCCAAAACTTCATCCCGTCATCGGTACCCAACACCTTTGCGCCATCTCCTACACCTGCTGCTCTCAGCAGCGGCCTCAATGACCTGTTTGAGTTGTCCTCAGGAATGTCCATTGCTACAGGAGGATATGTGGCACCTAAAACTGTGAGTATTACTCTGCGTTAAACTGTAAACCATAACTAACTTGCTAGCCTAAACTTGTTTCAGTTCAGTTGGGGCACTGGTAGCTCTCTGCTGTATGTAGACAGTAAACAGCAGGGCAACTCGCATCCCAGAATTTACTAGGGCATATCTCACTAGCAGCCATTTCATTCATAATGAAGAGCCTTTCAAGAAGGGAAATTCAGTCTGTTCTCATTCTCCAGCATGAGCATTAACTTCATGTGCGACATAAATACAGGCGTGCAGAAGGGCTCCCAGGGGAACAACGTCTCGGGCAACATCATTAATAAGAGCTCCATTAGAGCCAGAGTAGGTCAGTAGAGTAGGACAGAGCACAATTAGTTCTTATTAGGATACTTTATAAACTACCTTGTAGAGTTTTTCCAATTCCCCTGGTGCTCTGGGTGCCTCATGCTACTTATATATGTGTTAATTTGTCTCTTTTAATCTGATTTTGTTTCTTTTTGGATGCCAGCTCAGTTCTTGTAAGCAACAGTGTTTGGGTGAGTGAGTGTAGGTGAATGTCAGACTCCTCTATTTAACTGCCCTTCGATTTAGAATGACTGTAGTTATCCTCTTAGAGAAGATCATAGCCTTACTTAATTAATTAGACAAACTGTAAATTAGAGAGTGTACTGTGAACCCTCATTTCTTTGGTTTGTGAAGGTATGGCTGCCAGCAGTCAAAGCAAAAGGCCTGGAGATATCTGGAACCTTCTCTCGGCGTCAAGGTCACATGTACATGGACATGTCCTTCATCAATAAAGCCCTGCAGCACATGACTGACTTTGCCATCCAGTTCAACAAGAACAGGTCTGTGCTTGTGTTTCTGTTTACAGTCATTGTGATAATAGTTGATGATGATCATTGTGGTATATATTCCTGTTACCATTTTACAGAATGAAGCTTTTAAATTTGAGTAATTGTTGATTTATTTTAAATAATTCAAGTATCTTTGGCTGTATAATTGAATTTTATATATATTATATTTTATAAATTAGAATATGTAATTGTATGTAGAATTTTTGTTAATAGATTTTTAAATTTATATTGCGAAATTATATTTTAATGACATTTAAAATACACTACGATTAAAATATTCTTGGTCAGTAGGATTTAAAGGAAATTATTATTTTTACATGGCAAAGATGCATTAAATTGAACAAAAGTGACATTTATAGTGTTGTTAAAGATTTCTGTTTCAAATAATTAATCAAAAATTACTAAAAAGGAATCACCATTTTCACAAAAATACTAACTGTTTTCAACACTATTAATAATAAGAAATGTTTCTTGACTACTTGTTCAAATGTTCTCTGAGGGATCATGTTTGCCATCACAGGAATACATTGTTTTAAAATGAATTAAAATTGAAGACAGTTTTAAATTGTGATGTTTCACAATATTACTGTTTTTTTTATATATATATTTTTTTGTATAGTTTGTGTATTTAATGTTTTTATATGTTCTTTTCCATCTATTTATTTTAGCCACTATAACAACAATAAAGAAAATCAATTACTAACAACTTCTGATGATAATTTTCTCCAAAGTTTAACAGTTGATCTGCTGTAATTAGATATAATTAGATGATTATTTTCACATAGCTCGCCGTTTAAACCATGAATTGTTTTGTGAATCCTAAAAGTTATAGGCCACATAGCCAGTAACTCAAATTTTTGCTCTTATTGCCAAGTGTTAATATGCCTTTCCTGTAACTGATACATGACGTAGAGCAATTAGAGACTATGTACATATGTTTTATTGACTTTTTTTTTTTTGTTGTGTCTTTAGTTTTGGAGTGATCCCCACCACACCTCTCCCCATTCACACTCCACTGATGCCCAGCCAGAGCATCGACATCTCCCTCCCTCTCAACACCATCGGCCCTGTGATGAAAATGGACCCACTCAACAACCTACAGGTACAATGCATTATTGCCTTTTGCCGTGTATTTTTACGCCCCCGTACACACCCACACACGCCCATTGGGTCCTCCGAAAATCCCTTCTATGCATTAATCATCCCACAGGAAATAACACATTGCAAATATGCGGTTAATGTTTAAATTACATCTCTGTGTAACCAAACCTCCGAGCTCTCAACTGCACAGCACGCACTATAGAGTCAGTCATCCTCACGTGCTTCATTAGTTACTGAGATCATTTGTGTGAACAGCGGCGGCAAAACATTCAATTTCATGCCTTTAAAACACTCTAGATAATGAGTACTTGCCCACGGCATCTAGTCTACTAATGCAGATAATCAATCAGATACAAATGTCATTATGAATCATCGTCGTTTCATATGATTTATATCGACATGTTTCTGCCTCATTAGTTTTACACCAGTGTGTCAGTTTATCTTCAGATGGACGTCCAACAGTGTTTGCTCCGACTGTTCCTTCCTTTAGAATTCATTTACACTACGATGTCCCAGCATATTTCCTCCTCCACCTCTATTTTCTGCCTGTGACATCCTGCTGGGTTGCTCTCTTTGCTTCATGTGTCCCCTGTTTAAGGATCACCTTCTGTGACTTTTTCTCCTCTTCACTGTTATTAGTGTCAAGCATCTGTGTATTCAGTATTAAGCTGAGCTGCCTGCAGAGTGTTTATGACTTGTGTTAATGAGTTCAGCTTTCTCATGAGCTCAAGAGTCATCACTGTAAACAGCAACTGAATGCCCTTTGAGTGGCCGGGAGATGCTATGACCTGACCATGTCCAAGTTAATTAAACAAGTGTATTTAATATCGTACCCTCAAACCCGTACCAGTCTCTTTCTTCTGTGGAAGACAAAAAGATGCATTTTGATGAGTGTACCAGCCGCCCTTTTCCAGAGATTTTTTTTTATTTGGCATAAAATAAAAATTCAACCTCTCTATTGTGTACATGCATGTTATTTAACTTGTATTATTTAAGGAGGTAATATTAACCAAAGATGAAAATTTGCTGAAAATGAACTCACCCTCAGGCCATCCAAGATGTAGATGACTTTGTTTATTCATCTGAACAGATTTGGAGAAATTTAGTGTTCAGTGAATGGGTGCCGTCAGAATGAGAGTCCAAACAGCTGATAAAAGCATCAAAATAATCCACAAGTAATCCACACGACTCCAGTCAATCTATTAACGTCTCTATTAAAAGCTACAAGAAATAAATCCATCGTTAAGGTGTTTTAACTTTAAACTGTGACTTCTGGCCTGAATTATGAGTTCATAATTCATAATAATAATAAAAAAGCCCATCGTCTTCTCACATCAAAATCCAGTGCCATATTTGTTAAGGACTGCGTTGTTATGGATTATGGACTCATTTTTGAAGAAACTGTTTGAAGTGAAAACAGTTTAAAGATGGATTTGTTTCCTACAAACACGCAGATTTTCACTTCACAAGATGTTAATAGATGGACTGGAATCAATTACTTGTGTGTTATTATGATGTTTTATGATGTTTCTGATGGCACCCATTCACTGCAAGTGAGCAAGAGATGTAATGCTAAATTTTTCCAAATCTGTTCCAATGAGGAAACAAACTCATCTACATCTTGGGCAGCCTGGGGGTGAGCAAATTTTTATTTTTGGGTGAACTATTTTTAAAACCAGTCCACATTTTTTTCTTTAATTAGTCAGAAAATACAAAAAAGTCTGCCAATTGTGCTTCTATGTCCAACCAAGAATAAAAATTATCTTCCTTTCCAACAAAAAACACACTGGGTGAATAAAAATAGAGGTCATTTATGCCATAATTTATTCATTGGATTTCTATGGCTCGATTTTACAGTCTAATAATATTTACATGGTGTAAAATATGAAAGAACTCATTAGCGGGGTGCAACCATTGATTTCTGCCACCCCTCTCGTCTGTTCTTGTGCCTTTATTCTTTTTTCCCTTTTCTGTCCCTTTCTGTGCAATTGAAAGTTCTTTTTCCATTTGATGAATAAGGACAGCATCAAAATGCAGTCGGCTGCAGAGGCGTTTTAGACCCTTATACAGTGAAGTGTATTTAAAGTCTGACCACTCAACCTTTCTCACTCCAGGTGGCTGTGAAAAACAATATTGATGTCTTCTACTTCAGCACGCTGATCCCTCTCAGCGTCTTCTTCGTGGAAGATGGCAAAATGGGTACAAGCACTCTGCGCACACATGCTCGATCTAAAAACAGCACACAGTTTCACACTGAGGTTTTGATTGAGTTTAGGATTAATAAAAGAGTGCATTGATTGGATGGAACTAGGATTGAACTCACTTAAAACACTGATTGGCCAGTACCATGTGATAATCTTTAAACTTTTCTTCAACAGAGCGTCAGGTGTTCTTGGCCACATGGAAGGACATTCCAAATGAGAATGAGCTGCAGTACCAGATCAAAGACTGCCACTTAAACGCAGGTGAGATCATCTAGCCCTCAATATGCATGACTCGTGAGTTTGTGTAGAGGGGTTTTGTGATGTATGGATCAGTGATCATTGAATCAAAGGTGGATAGAATAGAGGAAAGCTTACAAATAGCAGGGTAACTGGAAAGGACTTTTGATCTGTTTGCCAGAGCGCTCATACCTCTTTGTAGTTTGGGCTCTGTCCGTATCCAAACTGACACCTGATACAGATAGCTGCAACCTGCTACAGTGTGTCTGCTTGAAAAAAAAACCTATTTTTTCATAACTCGGATACTAAAAGCCAGTTTACAACCCGAATTCCGGAAATGTTAGGACGTTTTTTAAATTTTAATAAAATGAAAACTAAAAGACTTTCAAATCACATGAGCCAATATTTTATTCACAATAGAGCATAGAGAACATAACAGATATTTAAACGGAGAAGGTTTATACACTTATCCACTAAATGAGCTCATTTCAAATTTGATGCCTGCTACAAGTCTCAAAAAAGTTGGCACGGGGGCAACAAAGGGCTGAAAAAGCAAGAAATTTTGAAAAGATTCAGCTGGGAGAACATCTAGCAACTAATTAAGTTAATTGACATCAGGTCTGTAACATGATTAGCTATAAAAGGGATGTCTTAGAGAGGCAGAGTCAGATGGGCAGAGGCTTTCCAATCTGTGAAAGAATGCATAAAAAGATTGTGGAATACTTTAAAAACAATGTTCCTCAACGTCAGATTGCAAAGGCTTTAAAAATCTAATCATCTACAGTGCATAACATCATCAAAAGATTCAGAGAAACTGGAGAAATCTCTGTGCCTTTGTTGGATGCCCGTGGTCTTCGGGCCCTCAGACGACACTGCATCACTCATCGGCATGATTCTGTCATTGACATTACTAAATGGGCCCAGGAATACTTCCAGAAACCACTGTCGGTAAACACAATCCGCCGTGCCATCTACAGATGCCATCTAAAGCTCTATCATGCAAAAAAGAAGCCATATGTGAACATGGTCCAGAAGCGCCGTCATGTCCTGAGGGCCAAAGCTCATTTAAAATGGACTGTTTCAAAGTGGAAAAGTGTTCTATGGCCAGACGAGTTCAAATTTGACATTCTTGTTGGAAATCATGGACGCCGTGTCCTCCGAGCTAAAGAGGAGGGAGACCTTCCAGCGTGTTATCAGCATTCAGTTCAAAAGCCAGCATCTCTGATGGTATGGGGCTGCATAAGTGCATACGGTATGGGCAGCTTGCATGTTTTGGAAGGCACTATGAATGCTGAAAGGTATATAAAGGTTTTAAAGCAACATATGCTCCCCTCCAGACGACGTCTATTTCAGGGAAGGCCTTGTGTATTTCAGCAGGACAATGCAAAACAAATGTTGTTGTTGCTATTACAACAGCATGGCTTCGTAGTAGAAGAGTCCGGGTCCTGAATTGGCCTGCCTGCAGTCCAGATCTTTCACCTATAGAGAACATTTGGTGCATCATTAAATGAAAAATACATCAAAGACAACCACAAACTCTTCAGCAGCTGGAAACCTATATCAGGCAAGAATGGGACCAAATTCCAACACCAAAACTCCAGAAACTCATAACCTCGATGCCCAGACATCTTCAAACTGTTTTGAAAAGAAGAGGAGATGCTACACCATGGTAAACTTGCCCCCGTCCCAACTATTTTGAGACCTGTAGCAGGCATCAAATTTGAAATGAGCTCTTTTTGTGCATAAAATTGTAAAATTTCTCCGTTTAAACATTTATGTTATATATGTTCTGTTGTGAATAAAATATTGGCTCATGTGATTTGAAATTCTTTGTTTTCTTTTTAGTCAAATTTAAAAAACATCCCAACATTTCCGGAATTCGAGTTGTATTTTCCTTAGCAAAATATCTTAATAGAAAAATTAATTTCTTATTTTCTGCATTCTAATGGGTGATTACAAATCATGAAACAGGTTTATGTTCCCTGACTTTGCACAATGCAGATGTAAATTTATTCATTAACAAAAACGGTAACATCTGTAAAAAATTGCAACAACCTCATATTTATAGGGTAAAATTTAAATATTCTGACTGTTTGAGTTAAGACTCTAATTTGATTATAATTAACCATTGGTTAATTATTGGCCATCTACTGTATCACACAATTAGATCATGAATAAACAAAGGTAAAACCACACACAGCACCTCACTACCATGGTAAAATGTAACTATATGGTTTCTACAGTATTTGTATGAAAGCAGCCTAAATACATTTAGTATAAACACAAATGCTATAGTTTAATAACAACTATTAGTCCTTTAATACATTTAATATATGTCTACATTAATATAATAAAATTCCATATGTATTTCCCACATTTCAGCTACAATACCATGGTGCAGTTAGTGTTAATACAGTAAATCCATGGTAAATCCATGTAAAAGCCCTCTAATGGGATTGTTCATGGCACAGTGTTTCTCATGTTTGTCAGCACTGTTGCATTTGGCTTTAAAGTAAATCATAGAGACATTTGTGTTCTCTGAATTCGAGTGCTTTTTAAAATTGATTGCTATAAATTTTGTTATAAATTTTATATATATATATTTATACATATGTATGTATATATATATATATATATATATATATGTGTGTGTGTGTGTGTGTGTGTATATATATATATATATATATATATAAATTAGAATGTCGTGGAAAAGTTCATTTATTTCAGTAATTCAACTCAAATTGTGAAACTCGTGTATTAAATAAATTCAATGCACACAGACTGAAGTAGTTTAAGTCTTTGGTTCTTTTAATTCTGATGATTTTGGCTCACATTTAACAAAAACCCACCAATTCACCATCTCAACAAATTAGAATATGGTGACATGCCATCATTAGAATATGGTGACATGCTATCAGCTAATCAACTCAAAACACCTGAAAAAGTTTCCTGAGCCTTCAAAATGGTGTCTCAGTTTGGTTCACTAGGCTACACAATCATGGGGAAGACTGCTGATCGGACAGTTGTCCAGAAGACAATCATTGACACCCTTCACAAGGAGGGTAAGCCACAAACATTCATTGCCAAAGAAGCTGGCTGTTCACAGAGTGCTGTATCCAAGCATGTTAACAGAAAGTTGAGTGGAAGGAAAAAGTGTGGAAGAAAAAGATGCACAACCAACCGAGAGAACCGCAGCCTTATGAGGATTGTCAAGCAAAATCGATTCAAGAATTTGGGTGAACTTCACAAGGAATGGACTGAGGCTGGGGTCAAGGCATCAAGAGCCACCACACACAGACGTGTCAAGGAATTTGGCTACAGTTGTCGTATTCCTCTTGTTAAGCCACTCCTGAACCACAGACAACGTTAGAGGCGTCTTACCTGGGCTAAGGAGAAGAAGAACTGGACTGTTGCCCAGTGGTCCAAAGTCCTCTTTTCAGATGAGAGCAAGTTTTGTATTTCATTTGGAAACCAAGGTCCTAGAGTCTGGAGGAAGGGTGGAGAAGCTCATAGCCCAAGTTGCTTGAAGTCCAGTGTTAAGTTTCCACAGTCTGTGATGATTTGGGGTGCAATGTCATCTGCTGGTGTTGGTCCATTGTGTTTTTTGAAAACCAAAGTCACTGCACCCATTTACCAAGAAATTTTGGAGCACTTCATGCTTCCTTCTGCTGACCAGCTTTTTAAAGATGCTGATTTCATTTTCCAGCAGGATTTGGCACCTGCCCACTCTGCCAAAAGCACCAAAAGTTGGTTAAATGACCATGGTGTTGGTGTGCTTGACTGGCCAGCAAACTCACCAGACCTGAACCCCATAGAGAATCTATGGGGTATTGTCAAGAGGAAAATGAGAAACAAGAGACCAAAAAATGCAGATGACCTGAAGGCCACTGTCAAAGAAACCTGGGCTTCCATACCACCTCAGCAGTGCCACAAACTGATCACCTCCATGCCACGCCGAATTGAGGCAGTAATTAAAGCAAAAGGAGCCCCTACCAAGTATTGAGTACATATACAGTAAATGAGCATACTTTCCAGAAGGCCAACAATTCACTAAAAATGTTTTTTTTTATTGGTCTTATGAAGTATTCTTATTCGTTGAGATAGTGAATTGGTGGGTTTTTGTTAAAGCTGCAGTCTGTAACTTTTACCTCTTTGTCGCCCTCTATGTTTGGAAACCTGGAATTGCAGTTTCTTGCGGAATTATCTTCCGTGCGCGGGGTTGTGATCCGGTGTTCCGGCACGGCTCCAGCGCGGATGAATCTAATGTTTTGAGGTGAATGTGTAGTTGTCAGTCACTGCACCGGTGTGGATATTTACTGCCTATGTCTTGGAATATATGACCCAAATCAGAATTTTCACCGTAATTTGTCATCTTAACAAGTAAGTAACAAGTCTGCCACGTTTGTTCTGCCCAACTGAGGAAAAAAGCATTACAATAAATCGCGCTACCAACAGTGATTAAATCTAAAGATCAGTTAGCTCATATCACATCTAACTGTGCAAAGTATTATTATTATACTTTGTTCTCAAATTATTAATGTTAACACCAGCTTTGCGTGACTATGAGTATAGTATTAGCATGTAGATTTCAATTTCTGTACAGTCTAATATCTAATTGTCATACCATTCAGATTTCATATTAAGAAATTCTTTTAATCCAAAAAGCAAATTAATCTTCTTTCAAACTGGTTCTATTTAAAATACAAAAACTTGTGTAATCCCACGTAGGCTATCTGTAATCAGAACCACATTTAAAACTGGAATATAATTTAATTTCATTCACATGTGTTTCATAAACACATAATCATTTCTGGTTTACAATCCGCCATCAAAATGATAAATTTAATTATTCGAGCTGCTGTGAGAAAAGGCTATAAATGATCCACCACCTGCAGGATCCTCACATGCGATAGCCTAGTAGCCGGGACAACTTCTTCATGTTTACAGATGTGAAGTAATGACGCAGTGCCATGCTCGAATTTCCCGCGGAAACCTACCCGTGCCACTCAAATTAGAAAACATTATTATAAGCTAACCGTTGTGAATCGGGCTAAAGTAAGGCGATAGTTTTGAACACTGGCTGGTTATGTACTTTCTCAAATATTGATTTTGGATCATTTTTAACCAAAAAAGTTACGGAGTGCAGCTTTAAATGTGAGCCAAAATCATCACAATTAAAAGAACCAAAGACTTAAACTACTCCAGTCTGTGTGCATTGAATTTATTTAATACACGAGTTTCACAATTTGAGTTGAATTACTGAAATAAATGAACTTTTCCACGATATTCTAATTTATTGAGATGCACCTATGTATGTATGTATGTATGTATGTATGTATGTATGTATGTGTATATATATGCGTGCTTTAATTCTGCAGTGGTGCATTACATTTTTAAGAACTGACAGTAAAGACATTTATAATGTTACAAAAGATTTATATTTGTATGCATCGCAGTTTCCTAAAAAACATTAACTAGCACAATAGTTTTCAACATTGATAATAAGAAATGTTTCTTGGGGTGCAAGTTTATATATGAGCAATATCACACGAGTTAAATAAGTAAGGGATAATCAACGGTTTGCTATGCATTAAAAGATTTTAAATGCACGACGCGGAGGCAAAGAGCCACCCAACGTGAAGTGCATTTAAAATCCTTTAATGCACGGCAAGCCGTTGATTATATCGCTTATTCCCTAGTCATTTGCCAAGTTATAGACAAGTTAAAACTAGTATTGCTCTTTGCAGCGCAATATTTGACCGAATGGGTACAAATGATGGTTATTTTCATCAATTACGGATTCAATTACTTCAAACCAGACATAGATATGAAATAGGGCGGTAAGATCACATTTATTTGAATGAATTATAGCATTTATTTCAATTAATTATCGATCAATCGAGAGAGAGATGACAGTTGTGTGTGCGTTACTTGCGTGCTGCGTCTGCGCGTCTCTCTACAAACAATGAATTACTTCAAAAACAGTGATTTTTACCACCTCGTTGCTGAGGAATATAATGTAGCGATCTAGTATCTAGGCTATTCTATTAATAAAAATCACATTGAAGCGTTGACGTCAAGTTTATGTGTGAGCAGTGCAGTCTGCGATCTCCATCTCGCTTTCTCTCTCTCTCTCTCTCTCTGTCTGTGTGTTTGTTTGTTTGTTTGTGTGCGAGTGATGTGTGTGGGTTTGTGTGCATCAATTAAAGCAGCCATTAATATAGAACGGTGATTAAACTGACTTGGAACTACCTGTGCATTAAATGGTTTTACTGCATGCCTGCCAGCCAATCAGAATCCAGTATTCAGACAGACCATGGAATAATCTTATGCAATAAACAACAACAACAGCCATCATAAAAGTTGCTAGGCAATTTAGTCAAAAGGCAGTGCTCTGATATACAGCATTGAATTTACATAAAATATAACGTGATGAGATTTTGCCCTCAGTCAAAACTATTTGCTCTGGAACAATTAATAGATTAATGAGATCAAAGACTGTGCATTAGATTTACCCAAAACAAATTATATCTCATGTTTAACCACTATAGAGACATCAGAGCCAGTGCAAATTCCAGAAGATCTGGCCGAGATGAGGCGCTCTTGGTGGATTTATGAACGCTGAATGGCCGCTAACGCCTTGGAGCTCACATCTCCGAAAACGTTGAAGCAAATTTTCAAATAAACGTTATCTTTTATAACAAACCACATATTTGAAGTCTAAACAAGTACATTCTCACCTAAAAAATTCTTAAAACTACATTCTGTGATGCCAAGTATTATTTTTTTAAATTATAGTGGATATGGGTGTCCACCATGACACTCGCTGTAAGAAATACGGCAACTTCGGCAAACGGAGTGATACAAACGGTGAAACGGTTGTTGGAGTTCTGTTATCACTATAATATCATACTCTTATCAGCCAATCCGATTCGAGGACCAGAAAGAACTGTTGTATAAATATACATTTATATACATATATATCTGGGAATGGTTCACAAATTTTATTCTGTATAAGACATGACAATGTAATATATTCTAATCTTACTATTATTGTTTTTTTTTTTACACTCCTGGTATTAAAGTTTGCACAGGCCTCATTATAGTCACAGACAATGGTGAATAGCATACATTATTGATTTATCACTGTGACTTCTTGATGCTCTGATATTAAGCCAACAATTGAATTGTTTGCTTGAAGCTTTATTACAGAACATCCTCTGCACATTTTGAGATTTCAAATAAAAAAACAAAACAAAAAAAAAAACAGAGTTTCTTGACTCCTAAGGAAGAAAAAAAGAGTTCCCGCCATTCTGTTGTTATTCATACTTAATTATTTAGTCTGGTGGCAATGTTAAAATGTTGTGGAACGTGGCGGGTTGTGCACAGACTCTGACAGAGCTGGTTTATTTCAAGGCTTATCAGCTCGCTATTTGTATTCATCAACCTGGAGCCAATTTGAGCATACAGACACAGACGTGGGGGGTGGAGGAGCACCGAACACAGGGACCAGCACAGAGAGCCTGTTTCACTCTCTGGAATTACTGATCAGACGCCCAGAGGTGCCTTAATCACCAGACGTCAGACAATCTCACTTTCCCTGCTTTCATCTGCTCTCTTTTTAGCAAGCACACACAGATGCACGTTTTTATACAGCTGTATAAAGTGTTTGTGGTCTGATCTTCACATGTATTTCGTACAAGAACAGCAGTTGTTTGACAAATCCAAGCTTTGATTTCCTCCCCCCTTTTCCTTTGATGCCTTGTTTTGGGAGGAGAAACCATGCAGTTCGGTTTCAGTCGTGTTTATTAGCATGTAGAGAATAATCGACTGCTATTGTGAGATGCCGATTGGCTCTTGCTTGCCATGACTTGAATAACAATGTGAATGTAATGGAGCGCACAAATGAGGGCAGGTTATAACAGAATACCTTTTCCCACACCGTGTCCATTGCTGTTATTTGTAAATGACTGAATGTTTTCTCGTAGAATTGAATTAGTGGGAAGGTGTTTGGCGTAATGTTGTTGTTGAGACTGGCTGATTTGTTTTTTTATCAGGATGCAGTCACAGTTCTCGAGTCCAGGAGGATAAGATGCGCTCGTGTCCGTGGATCAACAGATTCCTAATTATGAATAATTTCAGCACTTAATTCAGCGGAAAATAAATATCACTAATTAGTTTTCAGCGTTAATGTTTTACAACCGTTTACAAACCTCATTGATATGCTGCAGAATTGCACCCTGTACATGAACGTTACAAAGAATAAGAATAATTTCATTGCTTCATACAGGTTCTCATCTTTGGTGTGGGCAGGACGTTCTAATACTTTACATTTATGTATGCATTTATTTTGAACTTTTTAGCTGACACTGATGTTACTAGACCAAAATTTAGATTTTTGTCATTTGATTACAAATACACTAAAAACAGTAATATTGTGAAATTGTAAATGTTTTTTTTATGTTTAAAATGTCATTTATTCCTGTGATGGCAAAGCTGAATTTTCAGCAGCCATTACTACTTCAATGTCACATGATCCTTCAGAAATCATTCTAATATGCAGACTCGGTGGGTGCTCAAGAAACATTTATTATATTTATCAGTGTTGAAAACCGTTGTGACAATTATATTTTAACATTTTGTGCCAGTTATGTATTCAAATTGTTTGCAAAAACTGAGATGATCATTCTTGCTGCAAGATGTGACAGCAATAACATCTGTTACACGACTGCATACATTACACTCATATTTAGTGGTGCTTACTGAGACCAGTATCACCATAACTCTTTTTCATATTTTGGTTAAGGGTTTGTTGAAATCCCTAACCCAGAGTAATAAAATGGGTGATAAAATGGGTGAAAATATCCCATAATTGACCAAAATATCAGAGTTGCTGGTGGGCTCTTTAGCAGCCACCTAGCAACCGCATAGCAATGTGCTAAAAGTCATTTCGTACACTTAAGCAACTGCATAGCAATGCCTTGGCAGCCACCCACAAAACCCTAGCATTGTAGCGGCATGTTTTGCATTTTCTTTAGAAAATCTGTATTAATGTCGCTCCTCATCCGCCTCTCTCTCCTGTCATGAGCAGCTCTGTGTGTGTGCTGTGTATTGTGAAGGCAGACTCTCAGGATTGACAGCAGTAGTGTGAACTGGAGTGAGTCGCAGCACGCTCCACATGTTGCTAACACCAGCTGTCATCACCTGATTCTGTGCCTTATATAACACACACTGACTGCCGCCATCCTCGGACCTCCCTCTCTCGGTGTATAAATGTTTTCCATCTTCTTTGTCCGTCACCCTTATGGCTTTTTATTTCCCCAATCCATCTCTCTCCCTCTTCAAACACTTCATTGCGTTTTATTGTGCCCCTTTATTTTGCTCTTGCGTCCTTGTCTTTCAGCGCATGTCTATCTCTGTTGCCAAGGGTTTCATCATTCCCTCTCTCTCGTTCCATGCCGTCCAGTGCTCCCAAAATGCAATGATATGGCTCAGGAGTGATTTATTCCAGAACGGCATTAATTATTATTATTTCCATGTAGTATAGTCCATTCCTGTTTCATAGGAAATACTCGTAACTAGTGCTCATTAGACCATTTAATGTTGTTGTTGTTGTTGTTGGTTTTTTTTAAATGGATAAATTGTAGCTTTTCTGCTGATAACTGTACACTAGTGAGAGACTAATGTGAATATCTTGTTGGGTAACCATGCGTCTGTGGTATTGGCAGATACGGTGTCAGGCAAACTGCAGAACAACAACATCTACACCATCGCCAAGAGGAACGTAGAAGGCCAGGACATGCTGTATCAGTCGCTCAAACTTACCAACGGGATCTGGATCCTCGCCGAACTCCGCATACAACCTGGCAATCCCAATTACACGGTAATCGCTCACAGCACAAAGATTGACCAATTGTGTATTCAAACAAAGTCTGCCTCGAGGAGCGCATGCCAATTTGCCGCAAAAGAGCAAAATAAATCTTGTCCCTTGACAGACAAAATGCTTTTGACATAGTCCAGAACATATTCATGGACATCCTTCATCCCTAAGTTTGACAGAATACTATATTAATGTAAAACCTGGCTTATTTGTCTTTTCTCTTTTTTGTACACCAATCCACTCCAAGGATTCAGCACATTATATAATTCAGTGCTCTGAAGATCAGGCTTTTAAAACATGATAAATTTATGACCGTGAAAGTCGTGCTTTCTGCTTGACTTGCTTGCCTAATGCATTAAATGAACAGGAAGGTCAAGAGCAGTGTGAAGCATTCAGAAAAGGCTTGTCATATGACAGGTGGAGTATTGATCCCCATTTTTAGCTCGTGGAGCCCCAGTGCCCTTTGTTTCTGTCGAATCAAATAATTGTTCATTTCTCAGTGCTATTTAACGTTCCTGAATTATCTTCACAAACAGTGACATGCATACATGCTGTTACATATGCAGCATCTCAATAAGTGGCAGCACTCTCTCCTCTGTGGTTTTGTATTGAGTTTAATGAACTACATTTAGTCTACTTTTTTGTTTATTTTAGAGTATGGCTATTTGTCTATAAGTGAATAGTTCATTTGCAAAAACCGATAACTCCATTTTTACTTTTATTTTTTTTTCTTCTTTTCTCGGAAATCACATTTTTTATTGCGCATTCCAAGTAATATCAATCAGACTGCAGTTGGGTTGTTTTGATTAAGTAATAATAACTTAAATACAGGTCATTTACAAAATTAAAGTTCCTTGAAAGTATGTTTTTTTTTTTTTTTTGTTTTTTTTTACATATTAAAAGTTTGTTTTATAACAAAAGCAGATAAATCCAACAGTCGTTTTTTTTGGCAAAAGCAGATAACTCCACATTTCATGTTTCAAAGTTTAAAAAAACACTCGTTTAATCTTTCTTTTCCCTCACCATTGTAACGCGCTGCTTTTGCAAGACTCCGTGAAAACGTTTCAGCTTTTATTTTCCTTTTTCGCCCTGAAGAAGATATCACAGGTTCATTAAGTTTGTCAAAATTATCCGTCCTCGATCACTTTTAGTCAGCTTTGATGAAACTCCTCTCAGCTAGCATGTCTTTTCAAAGTGAAAGTAGCCTTGTCACCTGACCTGAATACAGCGCGCTGATTGGCTAAAATGGACTTATCGGCTTCTGTTCAAAAACAACAAGGGCGCTTTTCGGCTTCTGCAGTAAAATGTGAACTCGCGATGCCTTGAAAGTGGACAATATCGACTTTTTTGACAAAACGTGTTTAGGGTTCAGATCGCGCTATATGTGGAGAATAATGCATGGCAATCTCCTATTTTTTTTTTTTTTTTTTTAAAGTGGCATTTATCGGTTTTTGCAAATGAACTCTTCAAGTGAATCAGCTGTTTATTCACTAACTACTTTGACGGATTCAGAGAGTAATTTGTTTAACGGATTCAAAGACCTTTGTGTGATTCTTTAAAAGATTCAGCTAATAAAGAGTCATTCACTTGTGATTCAGACAACACAAGTTGCGTCCAAACAATAAGAACAACACTTTAAAAATTATTTAATAATCTTTGTATGGTTTCCCAGTCATTCATCATATATTCAACTATTGGTGACCACAGACAGATAGCTTGGGTATAGTGTAATTTTATTTTTCTGTTACGCTAAAAAAGATGAAGTTGCAGAGTGCTACAACTGCTTACAGATGATGATGATATTAATAAAAAGATAACACCTAACAGTAGGGTTTTATTTAGCAATATTAGATAATGCATTAACTAGCATGAAATAACAAAGAGCAATATATTTTTCAGACCATTAGCTAAGATTATTAAGTACTGTAATGTTCATTGTTAACTAATGTGAAACCGTATTGTAAAGTGTTACCAATATCATTAATAATAATGTAGTTTTTCATGTATTATCGTAAACATATAAAACTAGTTTCTAGATACATTTCACGTTATAACATCTCATATATATGAATACTTAGACATTTTAGGTTTTTACCATTTTTTTAAACATCCTTTATTTACTTTGTTGTATTTTCAGACTTTGTGCGTTAAACACAAAAAAAAGATATTAAACAGAATGTCCAAGCTGCACTTTTCTTATGAATATGAATGACAATGACTGCTGTCCCTGCTCCCCATCCACTATCAATGTGTGGGAAAAAAGCAGCTTGGACATTCTGCTAAATATATCCTTTTGTGTTTCACACAAAAAAGAAAAACTCATACAGGTTTTACATTACATTGTTAAAAACTATTTTTATTTTCAAGTGAATCTCTTTAAGGTCCCTTTAAGTGTGGGTACATATAAACATGTCATATTATATAATTCATATCAGCCTTTGAGCAGCAGCGACTCTCAGTATGAACGGTGCTTCACAAACCTCTCATCTGGTATCAAATCTGGTTGCATTTTTTAAATTGAGATGCCGAGTATGGAAATGAGTGCTCATCATCTGTTCGAGGTCTGTATTTACATGTTTTATAATTCATGTGGGGCCAAACAGCAGCGCTCTGCTCGACGCTCTGCCTGGTGAATTGAAATATCTTTTGCTCAGTGAGGCACAGAACACAGGTTGAGCACCTGCAGTGATCCTTTCCTTGGCAACAGCATGACACTGGAGATTGATAATCTCCAGCTGCACATTTGACAGTGGTTTGTTATAATCATATGAGTGAGGGTGAGACAAATTACAGCATCATATTCAACAGTTTTTAATGCTTGTTCATCTAACACAAAGCACTTGGATAAAACTGGCTTTATGACAAGCTAGACAGAAAATCCCTCTTCAGATCTTCACAACTCGCTGCTAAGCATGCAGTGATGTGTAAATGTGTGTTTGTGTAAGAGAGAGTGTGTACACGGCAGATGGTCAGCGTCTGAAACCTGAAAACTGCTGCCTGTGCAGGTAGTGAGGGGATGGAAATCATAAAGAAAGTACATGAATAAAATAAGAGTAAAAAAAAAAAAAAAAAAAAAAAAAAAAAAAAAAAAAAAAAAAAAATATATATATATATATATCTCAGAATCATACTAAATTTTATATTTTAAATGATTAAAAACTCCTTGCTGACAAATGGGTTAAAAAGTCTTTTAAAGGATAGTGGCAAAGATTGGTAAAGATTTAAAATGACAATGAATTAGTTTTTGGGGCTGCACTGTAATCCTTAAATAGAGACTTTTAATGTCATCTAATGGTTCTTGTTGTAAATATGCCTGACAAGATTTTTTGTTGTATAAACTATTGTTACACTGAATGACATTTAACTTCTTTTTTCTGCAAGTCATAAAATGTATAGTAGTCATTATTTTGTAGCATGGAAAAAGAAAAGAAAATTTAAAGCCATATAAAACTTTTATTATTATGATGCTTGAAAACCCCTTTTCGTCTTTGGTCCATAAAAGTTGTATGGATTTGATTCAATCATTAGTCATTCTAAATCTCAATTTGTTTTTGATTCACTTTTGATTTTGATTCACAGTCTCACAAGAGTCATTCATGTGAGAATCAGACTACAGTAGTTGCACTGATAGTTTTTGATTCACTAAAAAGAACCAACTCAGAGTTTGCTCCATTTCATGCTATAGACTCAGTAGCAGTGTTGTGCTTTATAATTAGTGCAGGAACACAGGCATCAGGACACATCTAGATTCAGTGTTTCTATAGTATTGTTTTTGTGAAGGCAGCATAGATGTATTGCTCACTGCCTCTGATTTCCCACAATCCTGTGTGTGTGGTTGGCAGTTGGTGGAAATAATAAGAATGGCATCTGATGGAAGAGTTGAAATAATTCAATAAAAAATGTAATTTTTTTCAACTTGTGATTCCATTTCCAGTGAGAAATAAGCATTGTAGTCCTTAGGACAAAAACAAAAACCAGTCTCAACTGACTGACCAGCTAGGCATCTGCTTTCAGTTTCAGCAGCCATGGACTCTTTCTTTCTGTTGGGAAGTTGGTGGCCAAATTAAGAGTATGCTAAATAGATTAATCTGTTGATTAGCAGTAGACCCTTCTTGATTATTCAGAAGGCATCTGTTCAGCCACCAATGCTGAGCTCGATTGCCTGTGGCCCCCTGAGGGCAAGTCAGCTCAGTGCGATCAGGAACCCTACCTGATCTCAGACAATTGATTTTTAATGAGACTTCGGCTCTCAGTATGCTGGCAGCAGCTGACTCCGATCTGAACAGATGATAACTGGACTCCATCGAGCCAGCGCGGTTTAACCTAACAGCCGGTGATGGAGTGCTGTTGTCTGCCAAGAGCCGAGGCCTCTGGAAACACATTCCTCAAGTAGAGGTAACCAATACAAGCCCTGCTGTACATGGGATTATGTTCCTGGTGGTCTGAGAATTACTCAGTGCAATCAATTGGATTAAAGTCACTAAAGTCACTTATTTATCTTCTGTCAGTCTAAATATAGTGACATTTAAAGGGAAGCGTTCATTGACAAAATAACAAAACAAAACAGAAATATGATTTTTTTTTCTGGTTTTTTTGTGCCCTTAAATTTGCTTCTCAGGGTGAATATAGTTGCAATTGCAGTGTTCACTGTGCCATTTTTAAAGTTCCACTGAAGTGCTTTGAAACAGGCAGCGTTATTCTATGTGTTGACCCCTTTTTTAAGTAGCTAATAGCATTTGATTATTTCACAGCTGGGGCTAGAGCCGCTGAGCTCGGTAAAGCCGTCTTTGACAGGGTATGACAATCACAATCTCATCCATATTGCTATAAAATAGAGCATTCTGTAGAATTCAACTAAAAACAGAAAAACAGATAAATACAGTGTAGTCCAAAAGTCTGTGACTCACTTTCAGAATCTAATTTAAACCAGGAAAAAACATTTTTGGGTTTTGAAAAATTTAAACCAAGAAATGTTGGAAAATAAAATAAGAAATATTCTGCACTGTTTCTGGATCACTAATCAAATAAGTGAATTTCTGGCATTGATCATGTGGCTCTTTGTACAGACAGGCAGAAATTTTTGCCATATTTGTTCTTTGGATCATCTGAAATGATTATCAGCTTTGACACAAACTTGTATAGTTCACGTTGCTGTCATTAAAGTAAAAGGGGTAAATTCTGTAATTCGAATTTCTCAGGTCAACTTTTTACTCAAATTATGCGTATTTTACTCATTGTCTTTGTATGTGTGTGTGTATGTATGTGTGTGTGTGTGTGTGTGTGTGTGTGTGTGTGTGTGTGTGTATATATATATATATATATATATACACACACATACACATACACACACACACACACACACACACACACACACACACACACACACACACATATATATATACATTTTTGACTCAGTGTAGATCGTCTTTTGGTCTTAAAGGGAGCATTGATTCTAACACTTCAGTTTTTAAGTGGGTAGTGCTTTACTTATCTGTCTTCACTCAAGGCTTCTTGAAAAGGTGAAAAACAGCTATAACTCCAGTACAAGAAAAACCTCTTACAGCAGTCATTCATAGCACATATTACTGTATTATTACATATATGTAGCCCACAAGAGTGGTGGGTCATGACCCAAAAAGCTGCTCAGGTCTGTTCTGATCGCAATAAATGCAGAAAATTAACATTTGTGACTATAATTAACTGTTTCTGCCTTTGTCCTATTAATTTTTCATTTCATTTGTAATATTAATAATTGTCAATGTTTGATTGAGGACTTTTTTTTTTTCTTTTTCATAAAATGAAACTTTTTATTTGTATGACTGTACCAAAACAAGCACTTTGTTGCACTTTTTTATTAGAGCACTCCGCATTTAATTTTAAGTTACTCATTGCTCTTTTTTTCTTTCCTTTTTTAGCTCTCTCTGAAATGCAGGGCTCCAGAGGTGTCTCAGTATGTGTACCAGATGTACGATGCCATTCTGAAGAATTGAACGTCTCTATCATCCTTTTCTCCCTCTGCGTATTTGTCCGCAGAATCCAGTTTTCCATATTTTCTGCCATTGTTTTAAATCCATCTATAGGTACCAGTTTACTCCATGTGCCCACTATGTAAAAATCATGTTCTGTTCTAGCCAAATGTCTTGATGTTGTTGATAAAGTGTTGAAGGGAATTTTGGAACACAGCACCAGTGTGATTATGTATTTTTTTAATTGTTTAAATGCTTGGTCAGTACTTCACCTTTACATGCCCTGTATTGGTCATATGCAAAGATGGAAAAAGTGTACGAGTTGAATCTATAAATAGCATCAAAGGAATGTAACGAAGCAGATGTCTGGCATACAGAAATGTGATGTGGATGTACTTTTAAAAGTTATCCTGTTTTAATGGTAACCACTTAAAAACCACTGTAGTTACCTTAAATAGTTACCATTTTTGCATCATTTACATCATGCATTTTGGCATTATTGCTTTTGTTTCATTCTCTGATATGCTGCAATGTTGCTTCATGCAATTGCACAATGTGCCAGCTATCTGATATTAGCCTTGCATGCTTTGACCAACACAAAAATGCCACATTCCTTTTAATGTTTTGTATACCTTGTTCATCTTAACCACTGTATGAACATGCCGACACTCCATCAATGTCTTTATATTGTTTAAACTGCTATGAATTAACTTAATGTGATAGAAAAGACTGAAACATGTTTTCTATCGATCTTATATAAGTGGGCCATCTGATATTCATTCCCAGACAGAATCCATCCATATGTGATATATTGTGATTGTGAAAGTGAGTAGGTTTTGTGAGGTAGTTTTTGGTCTCCTTGGAGTGTTAGAAATACCTGTTCAACATTAGTATACAACCTTGCTCAGCTTTGGTTCAAACTAATACACTAACATATAGAGATGCAATAAAAAAAATCATCAACATAGACTCAGCGATACAAGGATGGATCACTTTTGGACTGTTGAGTAGAGTTTGTTTTATTCCCTGAAACTGTACTAGTCTTCTTCATGGTGGTGCTGGTGACTAAATGTGAACTTTTTTTGTTGCCATAGTTGCTAATGTGCCTGTGAACCTGCATGTAAGCAGCGTCCAATAAACATCTGCCAGTAGAACACTTGTGTAAGAAGGTGAAATATTAAGACAGTAACCCTTATATGTGCAATAATGTTTTAATGATTACCATGTTGCCAATGTGATCACAGTGCATTTCAATACTGAAATGTGACGTCTGGCATAAACATACTGAACAAAACAACTGATCAGATTGTTTCGGATTAATTTTATGGATGGTAATTCAAAATAAAGTCAGCAGTATGTATTCAACCTCACTATCTTTGTCTTTATGCAATTCACCTGTATTTCTCACATCACCTTTTTACTCAAATTATGTAGATAATATTATTTATAACAATTACAATATGATATATAATTATATAAGAATTACAATAGTATTAAAATATTATTGATATATAACATCTATCTCACCAAAAGTAGCTGAATGCGTCTGTGAGTTTATGATGCCATGGTTAGTGAGATCAGCTGTGTGCTGGAGGTGACGCAGGCATGTCGTAATCACTCAGGTCTGCATCAGAGCCCACACTGAATACTGAACAGCTCTTACAGGGCATGCACAGAGATTTAGGGGGCAGTCAAGGTTCATTCTTGAGATGCGTTCCAACAATTGGTAACGGTTTTTCTACGTACTCATCATGCGTCACACTGTCGTCTTTGGACATTCAGTCTCTGGCTGTTTTTTTTTTTCAGCTACTCAGAAGGTGAAGTGTGTAAACATGTCTCAAGACTCTTTCAGTTCCGTTTCATTGTGCTCTCAATCAGGGGGCCGGTGCCCACTGAAGGGCCTCAGCAAACTTCCAAGGATGCCGCAAAATGGCTTAAAATTATATCAAATAAGACAAAAAGAAAGCTTAAAACACACAAAAATTCAGAATATAAACTGTTATTATTCTTATTTTCATTTGTTATTTTCTTCAACAACTGTCATTTTTATTCAAGAAATGGCTCCATACAGTCATGAAAAACCTGGAATTTTAAAACTGTGATTTCTAGACTAAAGTAATAAAACCCAAAATAAATATTAATGAAAATGTAATGGAAACTTCTATAATATATATGAATTGGCTTATTGTAAGTAAAAACAAGTGGTGCCTTTGAATATTGTCTTGGACCCTGTTCATAAAGGAGCAAACCAAAACGACAAAAAAATAACTGTCAATCATGGTCAGTGGTTCCATGTGATTGAATGAAGTTATTTGGACATGTCTAATTTAAGTGGTGTTTACTCAGTTTGCTTTAGTTCATCCTATATTAAATATTTCATAAAGTTTAACACGTTCCCATCAAGTAGAACCACTGTCCATGCAACTTCAGCCAAAGTGTTATAATAACATACTAACAAGTTACATATAACTTTTCTTCACACATGCTATGTTGGATGTCAGCAATCTAAAGATACCGCTGTTTATATCCCTAGCCCTCCCATTAGAGTTGTTGCTTTTTTCATTACAACCCGAATTCCAGAAATGTTGGGACGTTTTTTAAAATTTGAATAAAATGAAAACTTAAAGAATTTCAAATCACATGAGCCAATATTTTATTCACAATAGAACATAGATAACATAAATGTTTAAACTGAGAAAATTGAGCTCATTTCAAATTTGATGCCTGCTACAGGTCTCAAAATAGCTGGAACGGGGCATGTTTACCATGGTGTAGCATCTCCTCTTCTTTTCAAAACAGTTTGAAGACGTATGGGCATCGAGATTTTGAGTTTCTGGAGTTTTGGTGTTGGAATTTGGTCCCATTCTTGCCTGATATAGGTTTCCAGCTGCTGAAGCGTTCATGGTCGTCTTTGACATATTTTTCTTTTAATGATGCGCCAAATGTTCTCTATAGGAGAAAGATCTAGACTGCAGGCAGGCCAATTCAGCACCCAGACTCTTCTACTACGAAGACATGCTGTTGTAATAGCTGCAGTATGTGGTTTTGCATTGTCCTGCTGAAATACACAAGGCCTTCCCTGAGATAGACGTTGTCTGGAGGGGAGCATATGTTGCTCTAAAACCTTTATATACCTTTCAGCATTCATAGTGCCTTCCAAAACATGCAAGCTGCCCATACCATATGCACTTATGCACCCCCATACCATCAGAGATGCTAGCTTTTGAACTGAACGCTGATAACATGCTGGAAGGTCTCCCTCCTCTTTAGCCCGGAGGACACAGCATCCGTGATTTTCAACAAGAATGTCAAATTTGGACTCGTCTGACCATTGAACACTTTTCCACTTTGAAACAGTCCATTTTAAATGAGCCTTGGCCCACAGGACACGCTGGCGCTTCTGGACCATGTTCACATATGGCTTCCTTTTTGCATGATAGAGCTTTAGTTGGCATCTGCAGATGGCACGGCGGATTGTGTTTACCGACAGTGGTTTCTGGAAGTATTCCTGGGCCCATTTAGTAATGTCAATGACAGAATCATGCCGATGAGTGATGCAGTGTCGTCTGAGGGCCCGAAGACCAAGGGGCATCCAACAAAGATCTTCGGCCTTGTCCCTTACGCACAGAGATTTCTCCAGTTTCTCTGAAACTTTTGATGATGTTATGCACTGTAGATGATGAGATTTTTAAAGCCTTTGCAATTTGATGTTGAGGAACGTTGTTTTTAAAGTATTCCATGATATTTTTATGCGCTCTTTCACAGATTGGAGAGCCTCTGCCCTTCTTTACTTCTGAGAGACTCTGCCTCTCTAAGACATCCCTTTTATAGCTAATCATGTTACAGACCTGATGTCAATTAACTTAATTAGTTGCTAGATGTTCTCCCAGCTGAATCTTTTCAAAATTTCTTGCTTTTTCAGCCCTTTGTTGCCCCAGTGCCAACTTTTTTGAGACCTGTAGCAGGCATCAAATTTGAAATGAGCTCATTTAGTGGATAAAAGTGGAAAATTTCTCTGTTTAAACATTTGTTATGTTCTCTATGTTCTATTGTGAATAAAATATTGGCTCATGTGATTTGAAAGTCTTTTAGTTTTCATTTTATTCAAATTTAAAAAACGTCCCAATATTTCCGGAATTCGGGTTGTAAATCAACTTAAAATGTTTTTAGCTCATCCTTAGCCCAAGCACATGCTCCACACTTCACCAAAATGGTAACATGCCCAAAAACACCAACATAACAGAAAGTGTTTTAAAATACCAACATAACACAACATTAGATATTCAAAGCTCAGTACTGTTAAAAGAGAGCAGGGTTATGGATAATTATTAATCCCATTTATTCAGTTAATGACTTCCATTATCTGATGTCATTTCCCCTTTTAGAACAATTATGTCCAAATACCCCAAAACAAATAACATTTAACTGTTAAAAACTTTTCTTTTTTCTTTCTATCTTTCCGTCTTCTTTATTTTTATTTATTTATTTTAATAAATGGGATTAATAATTAGCCATAACCCTGCTCTCTTTTAACAGTGCTGAGCTGAAGTCCTGTCGCACCTGGATACATGCAGCCACTGACTGTATGAGTGACGTGAAGCGAACAGGTAACAACCACGTGGTTACTTAGCAACAGAAGGAAAGATTAGGTTGCTAAGAGACAGCCGCGGTATCTCAGGCTGTTGATACAGAGTGTATTCATTCTCAGATAGTAATGACAATGGGCAATCACGATAATCACTCATAAACAGAAGCCGCTGAGAGAGGTATGATTATTTATGTGAAACTGGTATCCATCGATTTTGAGGTAATAAGTGTGTCCACCTGCAGCACGGCAGTGATGAGTTTTCTTCATTCGCGTGCTGGTATTTACTCGCCGGTATTTACCGCTCATGACGCGCAGCTATTTACGAAAGGAGACCGACATCTATGGCAAGCCGTTTAAACATTTATTCTTTAGTCGTAGTTTAAGACCGGTAAGATACAACACACACTCAGACCCCTTAATTTCTGACTTGATAGATGTCACTAAATGTCATCTCATGTATGCTCTTATTAATGTTATTAGACTTTTTATCTGAACATCAACAAAAAATCTGAAAGGTTTTGAGATTAAATTATCTATTTTTTTGTCATTGAATAATAGAATTCTGTGAATTTATAAACTTGACAAAAAAGAAACATCATCTCTTTTTCAACTTCTTTTTTTCCCTGCAAATTTCTTAACATAAAACGAAATGGAATAATGAGTCCCTGAACAACTCAGTATCAAAGGTTGCAGGCCTAAATATCTTGTATGACCATATCAGCTGCTTTAAAGGGATAGTTCACCCAAAAATGAAAATTTCCCCATGATTTACTCGCCATCAAGCCATCCTAGGTGTATATGTCTTTCTTCTATCAGACAAATACAATCGGAGTTATATTAAAAATGGGGGAGGAGGTTACTACAGGCCTCCTGAAGCAAATTGATGCAGTTTTGTAAGAAAAATATCCATATTTAAAACTTTATAAAAACTTAATCTCTAGTCTGCTAACTGTCATACGCAAGTTGGATATTAACCTTTTTTATGTTACATTTAATGGTGGAATTGGATGAAATTAGATTTGTGCAGTAAATAGGGATGCCAGCTGTCCCGTATTACATTTACATTTAGTCATTTAGCAGACGCTTTTATCCAAAGCGACTTACAAATGTGGACAATGGAAGCAATCAAAATCAACAAAAGAGCAATGATACGCAAGTGCTTTAACAAGTCTCAGTTAGCTTAATGTAGAACATGTAGCAACTTTTTTTTTAATTATATAATAAATAAAAAGAAAACAGAATAGAAAAAGAATAGAGCAAGCTAGTATTAAAGGCCTTTTTTGCTTTTGTTAATTGTATAATAAATAAAAAGAAAAAAAATAGATAGTATACAAAAAGAATAGAGAAGCTAGTGTCAGTTTTTTTTTTGTTTATTTTTAAAGAAAACAAGCAGTTAGTAAATTAATAGAGTACAAGTCTAAAAGGGGCAAGGTTTTTTTCAAAGAACAGAATTAGAGTAGAGAGTGCTAGAGTTAGAGGGTCAAATAAAGATAGGAGAGATGTGTTTTTAGCCGATTTTTGAAGATGTTGCTCGGATTGAGTTGGGCAGGTCATTCCACCAGGAGGGAACATTTAATTTAAAAGTCTGTGAAAGTGATTTTGTGCCTCTTTGGGATGGAACAATAAAGCGATGTTCACCTGCAGAATGCAAACTTCTAGAGGGCACATAAGACTGAAGTAATCAATTTAGGTAAAGGGGTGCAGAGCCAGAGGTGGTTTTGTAGGCAAACATCAATGCTTTGAATTTTATGCGAGCAGCTATTGGTAGCCAGTGCAAATTGATAAATAGAGGTGTGACGTGCATTCTTTTCGGGTCATTAAAAATTAGTATTAGCAGGGATGTCCTGTATTTTGAGCTTAATTGATGTGTCCCGTACATGACCTCCCTCATAGAGACCCCCATATCTCTGAGACTGAACGATGTAGGGTCTTGAAAATAAAGATTCCAAAAGAAAAGTTTATTAATAACTAGAATCTAAAAATCATATTGCAATATCTTTAATACTTCCTGAGTTATAGGCATGCAAACTTTGGAAAAATAATATGGCACTCAGACAGGTATGTTCAATGCAGTTGTTTTGACAAAAGGAAACAAGACACATTTCTAGTTTAAACATTATTTGTTCTTCAGATATTCCTCTTTAAAAGAAAAGAAGTGTCATATTTTTTCAAACTGACCCACATTTGTTTTTTGACCACTGAAAATGTGTACAATTTAACGATTTACTCCTGAAGCCATATTGAAATTCCAAAATCTCTGGAACTGAACCATATAAGGCCTTAGAAATGAAGATGCCAAAAGGGAAGTTTGTTAAGACCCAATATCTAAAAGGGCATTAAGATATCTTTAATACTTCTTGAGTTACAGGCAAACAAACTTTGGATAAAAAACTTGAAAAGTGCTCTTTCCCATTTTTGAATGGTAACCACTGGAAAATAATGCAACAAAGACAGCTAAAGTCAACAGATTTTACTAAAAGACCTACCAACCTCTGTGTATAAATAACATTATGATGCTGTCATCTTTATGAAGTCATTTTTAATCCCCTGTAATTTGGCTCTGAATCTCAGGTGAAAATTGTCATTTTGACCCCCTTCTAAAAAATGGTGGATTACTCAGTAAATATTGATCAATGACATTTAATATTTTGGCTTTTATCACTATACATGTTTATCTTTCTTCAGAAAAAAATATTAGCAAAATGAAAAATTTGAGCCGGGAACCTCTGGTTGAGTTGACACGGAATAGCCCAGCAGTAAAGAAACAAAACTGTTTTTACTTTGAAATGAAAAGTTAAATTAAGACCTTTAGGATAAGATGACCCCCACAGAATTGGTCCCTAAGAAGGCCTCCAGTGAAATGTTGAAGATCAAATTTAAGAATTATTGTAATTCATGGACTAATAATTACATGAATTAGATGTAAATTGCAAACATAATCTTTGGGCTACTCATCATAAGATGTTGCTTTAACCTATTCATCTTCATTATTCACAACTTAGGCCAGTTAAAAAGAATTTATCAGCCTGAATTTATAGTATGCTATTCTGCTTCAATTAAAGTCCTGTAGAATTACAGAATCACATAACAGAGATGCATCTTTAAAATCTTAAGGCTTAATGTTGCTGACAATTATGGCAAGCAGCAGCAGGAAACAAAATGACCTTTGATGATCAAAATTGGCACATTTTTCTCATGCTTAATTTACAAATAAAAAATAACCAAAGTAAAAGATTTAACAGACATCTGTTTTAAGGAATAAATGTCAATAAGGCTTGCCATAGACAAAGCAGAGCTCTCAGCTTTTTTCAAATTCAATTAACCTGTGACGCTGACCCGCCTCGGCGCGAGGGCTCGGCGCGGTCCAGCGCTCTGATTTTACGCGCAAGCGTTGATTTATCTGTCTGTTAACACGGGCGAACATCCGCGCGCCGTGCTGTGCGCGAGGTCCACATGCCGTGAAAGAGCAGGATATTCCTCCAGGACACTTTGAGGGTTACTTCTGCACCTGAATGCGACCAGAGAGTGAGAACTCGACGAGAAAGATCGCGCAGGTGTTCAGCAGCCCGAACCTCACGAAGAATGCAACTTCTCACCTGCGCAGAAGGTAAGTCACCAGAGCCGCTGCTGCTGCGCTCGCGATACACTCGAACCGACAGTCGCCTGCTTCAAATATAAAAAGCTTTATGGGAATGATAAAGTGTTGGATATCATGGGGTGGGGCATTTAGACAGGTATTTGGCGCTTATGTATGTGAGTAAATTGAACAAGTACATGACAAGTGCGTCTTTATTCTATAGGATGCAGAGAATTCGTTACATAAGCATTGTGCCCATTTTTATTGGTCTAATCACGCTATAGATTGACACTCATAGTAAACTATTGAATTAGCATCATTCATCCTGCCCCCTGCAGTAGCTCTATAAGAATAGCTCACACACATAGAGGTGCTGCTGCCTGTGTCGTTTGCTTATGTGTGGCGATTTCTATTAATATCTTTGCTTCATTTAAATCATCCCAACCCACTTTAAGTGCTTTATATCATGGGGACATTGTGACATATCATGAAGTTAACAGACTATGATATATTTTATTATAGTTTTTTGTTATTTTAGTTTTTTATTTATTATTAATATTATTTAAATGTTATTTTTCTTTGCATCTTATTTTGCTATTTTAATATTTTGCTTTCTGAATTGTACAGTACTCAGCTGCTGTTTGTAAATGTGCTATATAAACAACAATTGAACTATTTTCATATATACTAGTAGATATACCTACTAATCAATCATACATTTGCAGTGAACCATTTTGGATAGATGTATGTGATGGTCGATGATCCACATCGAATGATAATGAGTCAATAACAACACTATTTTCTTCTGTTTATAGCTGAATTGAACTTGTTTATAATTGATCAACTTAACACAGTTATTGAACTGAACTGGGCTGCGTTTCCCAAATGCATCGTAAGCCTAAGTTGATCATAGAACCATTGGAGCTACGATCAGTTTAGGCTTACGATGCTTTTGGGAAACGCAGCCCTGAACCAACACTGAGCTGAATAATGACACTGTTGTCTTTGCAGAGCTGCTTTACAGGAGAACTTGGATTTGTCTCGTATTTGATGTTTTTTGTGTCACTGATTCTGTTTTTTTTTCCCTGTTATTACTGAAAAGCTGCTTTGAAACAATCTCTATTGTATAAAGCAATATAAAGGTGGCTTGATTTCAAATGATTAATTTATCCTGTTTTTATGAGTTGGACTCTTGATTGGCATTGTCATCTCTCTCCCTGTTTCACTTTTCTCTTTCTTAGTGGCTGCTGGCCTATGAATGGGACTGTGCTGTGGCCAACACTGCTTTCTGTACTTCAGTCAGGACTATGTGCTGCCCATGTGCCACTCTGAATGCACTGGCCAGCTGTTTGCGAGAGCAGGGAGGGTGGGGCGGCCCACCGGGGGCGAGGCGGAAACAGAGCAATGCCCCCTCCGTTCCGGATCGCGGTGCTGGGAGCTCAGGGGGTGGGCAAGACGGCCATTGTGCAGCGCTTTCTTCACGATGACTACAGTGAGGTGGCGGTGTCCAGTAAGACACGGCGGATGCATCTTTCTGCCGCAGTGCTCAATGGTCATGTGCATGACCTTCAGATCACAGATTATCCAGCCATCAGCAGCTTTCCTGTCAGCTCTCTACAGGTACAGTAACCAACATACCACAACCCTGGACAGAGTCTATTAATATGACTCTGACCTGATCCTCTGTCAAGACAAATCACTGAAGGTAAATCACTAATGAGATCTCCACAGTTGAAGTCTGAGGGAAAATGACCCTGTGTGTCTCTAGAGTTGCAGAAATCTGTAAAAAGTGGTATTGTAGTTGTTACAGTAGGGATCTATTTCTACCTGTTCCGGCCTAAAAATGACTAATTCATTATTTTGTTTTAATTAAGTGAAATTATGGCCATGGACTTGTCTTTTTCCCCTGCATGTCATATGTGGGGCTTTGTACATTTTAGGGAAAACATCTAAGAAGACATTTTTTACAGTGTGTGAAAAGATTGTCTACAGATCTAAATATCAACTCAAATATTTCATATCAGATATATTGAAAATCATCTGTATGTGCATCAACAGATAGTTATTGATAGTTATTTGTTTGATCTTTTATTTAAAACATAACTCTGTTATGCCTCCTGAACTATAAAATTGTTCAATTTTCCTCAAGGCATAAAAACTAGAGGCAGATACTGCTTCATCTGATTTCAGATGAATGTCTTGCTGAGTGTTTCCCAAACCTGTAGCTACAATATTTCATTTTTATTTCCTTTGGAATCTCAGTTCCAATCATTTCATTTAAATGTGATGTTCCATAGACCCTTAAGATCGCCTTAATGTTTATAACCAGTCCTACCTTGGTAACTGTTGCTGACATATTTATTCGACAAGCTTTGTAATGTGAGTGTGTGAAAGTCATGTGTTCATATTCATTTACAGTAGGTACTGATTCAGATAACAATAGTGGCAATAAAATTCACCGTACAAATAGTATGTTGTAGAAACAGTTTTGTTCAGACTTTTTTATGAAGTGTAATTGCTATCAAATGAGAATTCTTAATTTTTAGCTGATTCTGTTATGCAGTCTTGGACACTTATATTATGTAAACTCTTAATTTTTTTATAGGCATAAAAACATGCAATGCAATGAAATACTTAATTTAATCATATATCCATGCAAAACGGTCATTTTATAAAAATTGCACGGTTCGTGCAAAATCTTCTAAGTCCTATGAGATATTCAGACGTAGCAACAGTGTCAGAGGTTGGAAGAGCTTTGTGAAGGGCCAATTAAGCAGAATGTTTTCAGTGTTTTGATATGGGCTCTGTAAGTATTGTAGAATGGTTTATAATGAACCAGAAGCTTGAGAGCACATTGTTCTGTGTAACACTTGTGATTTCAGACAGCTCGAAAAGATAAAACAGCCACTTGAGCAGCGAGGCTTTTGTCTCAGTTCACTTTTCTTTCTCTGTGGTGTCATAATGATTCAGTGGTTTAATTAGTGACAATGGGAAGAGACGATTCTTTCATAAATTTACATCTATAATTTTATTCCCAACTGGAGTTTCTTGTCAGCGAACTAGAAGTTAGCTTGGGCTAACTAAGTGATTAATTGTTTTTCTTGCTTCAATTGCAAAAGCTAGCATTTCTCCTCAAATCATGCCCATTATAACCACAGTAACAGATTTGATCTGAAAAAGCACCTTCTACTAAAACATATCATTTGTTTGTAAATTGCGGAATGCGCCTTCACTGTGCCCTCTATCTGTCTTCACATGGCTGATATACACAAATAGATGGGGAGAATAAGAATAGGGTGCTCATCCTCTGTCCTGTATTACATGTATTACCTGTTTTACACTTTTATCTCCTTGAGTCTTAACTCAAGCAAATCATTTGTAAACTAGCACATATTAATCAGTTCAGGTTCAAAGGTTCTGAATGAATCATCTGAACATGAGTAATTTGAAACTCATAATGTTATGAATGCTTAGTGGTATTAGTTAAGCAAGTGAGGCAAAGCAAACGCACACCTGTGCGTTTGAAGGAAAAAATATGAGGGTGCAATTGAAGGAAAAAATATGATCTAATTGAAAGAGAACAACAACACACTCACTTAAGCATAGGCTATTTATTAACCAACGTTTCGGCTAGTAGCCTTTTTCAAGGTATGAAGGTACCTTGAAAAAGGCTACTAGCCGAAATACACTTGTATTAACCCTGTAAAGCCTATTCTATTTTTTTTTTTTTAAATGGAACGGTTTATTGACACTTTAGACACCATATTTAAAAAAAAAAAAAAAAAAAAAAAAAAAAATATATATATATATATATATATATATATATATGAATATGTTTTTGGGTATCATATCTGATAAATCAGGCTTTTATATCTCATATAGTATGATATAGGAAAATATGGAGCTCATACTTGAGGAGGAAAAAAAACTAAATTTTATTCAGAGACCCAAACTGAAATACACTATTTGGTGCAGTTGCTGATATTTATATGAAATTATGATAGCTTGCAATGTAAAACAATGAGAAGTTTAGTACATTTAGTAAACAGAACATTATAGCAAACTACTTAAATAAAATGCATATAAATATCAGTAGTCACTTCCAATAATATGTTGTAATAAGATGATATTTAAATGCTTAGTTTTATGATCAAAGTTCTGTAGTTTTTTTATTAAAACGTATAATGCAATAAAACACAATGATGATTGAGAGATAAACAAATGTTCCTTAACGCCTGATTTTTAAGTTTTGATGTTTTCTTTTTTTTCCCCCATTTTATATTTATTTAAATAACAATCAAAAACATACATTCACATATCAACACAGCTAACAACACATCATACATACAGACATTGTGCTTTTACATTGTATACTTATAAACAAAGAAAAGAGAGAGAAAATAACATCAGTAAATCACAAGCAAAACCTGACAGCATCAGCATCAGTTTGCCCACTTACAGTTATACTTGGTTTTGGAGATCATTTATGAATGGACACCATATGGTAGTGAACTTAGACCTGGAACCCTTTAAATTAAGTCTTATTTTTTCCAAACTCAGGAACTGTAACACATCTCTGGCCCACTGTTTAAAAGAAGGGGGAAATGACTGTTTCCAATTAATTAAAATCAAGCGCCTTGCCAAAAGAGAAGTAAAGGCAATGCAGTCCAGTTCACTTTTTGACAAAGTGTTATTTTCACATACAATACCAAAGATGGCAGTTAAAGGATTTGCACAAACATCTTTCCAAAATATTCTAGAATAAGATAAAAAAATATGTGACCAAAAAACAGACAGACTAGGACATAGCCAAAACATATGGGCTAATGTAGCAGGGGACTGCTTACATCTTGTACAGATGGGGTCAACAGAGGGATACATCTTTGCCAGCTTGGCCTTGGAAAGATGAAGTCTATTTCAATTGAATAAGGCTGTGTCTAGCACAAATAGAAGATCCATGAATTCTATATATAGCCTCATTCCGTTCCTCGTCCGTCAGGCAGATATTAAGGTTCCAGTTGCCAGGAGTCTCTTTGTGAAGTTATTGAAGTGGATAATAATGATATAAGTTTTGTATATAAGCCAGAGATGGTTCCTCTTTCTTCTGTCGTCAGGAAAAAGTTGATCAATAGGGTTTTGTTCAGTAAGGGAGGGAAAAGAGGAAACATTCTTGCGTGTGAAATCGCGCACCTGTAGATATCTGAAAAAGTGGGCTTTAGGTATTTTAAATTGAGATTCTAATTGGGCAAAAGACAAGAAGCAGCCATCAGCAAAAAGATCTTTAAATATTAAGATACCTTTTTCTTGCCATAGCAAGAATGCCTGGTCATTCAGAGGCTGAGAAAATCTATGATTTCTGGCAACTAGGGCACAAATTGAACCTCTCTACCATCCGAAATATTTGCGAATTTGGGCCCAAATCTGAATGGAGTTCCATACCATTGGGTGCAACGATTGAGAGTCTAGACCCATCGGCAAGGGTGAAAATAGAAGAGCTGAAAGCGAGGAAGGAAGGCATGCTGAAAATTCTATCTGGACCCAATCCAGAATGTGATTTATGTAATGTGAACCTTGCCAATAAGTCAGAGCTCTTAAGTTACAAGCCCTATAATATAGTTTAAAATTTGGGAGGGCCAACCCCCCCTGTTCTTTAGGGTTTTCCAGAAATTGTAGACGTATTCTGGGGGATTTCTTATTCCAAAGATAAAACGAGATTATCTTATTTAAATGAGCAATGAAAGATTTCTTAATGTAAATAGGTATAGTTTAGAACAGATATAAAAATTTAGGGAGCGTATTCATTTTAATTATATTGATCCTACCAATCAAAGAAGTGGGGAGCTTAGACCATTTTTCAAGATTTTTTTTTTTTTTCAGCAAAGCTTTGATCATGTTGATAGAGGACTTAGACATTTGTATGAAATATGAAACAGTGGGCTAAGGTTAAGTGAAGTTTGGATTTGTTTCACATGATCAGGATGTTGTGTTGCTCTGTGTCTATGCAGGAATGGTCAGATGTTTGCTGTCGAGGCATTCGGAGCGCTCATGTCTACGTTCTGGTTTATGACATCTGCTGTTTCGATAGCTTTGAGTATGTCAAGACCATGCGGCAGCAGATCTTAGAGACCAGGTATGTGATGGGAATATAAACCTCAATTTATTCCTTCACACCTTTACATCTTTGCACCCTTCTCTCTTCCTACTGCGCTTCATCTGCTTACACCTCTGTTTTTGTCTATTCCCTGCTTTTTTATGTGTTGCTTTATCTCCCTCATGTTTCCCAACCCTTCTTTTCTTTTTCTTCAATGTTTGATGGTTGCTGTAATTACACTCAAAAGGTGAGACCCTTCTGTAATCATGGGCTGCCAGCACACTGGGTAATTTCTTCATCATTTGGATCCAAATCAACAGAAATGCCTTCCCTTCTCCTTTGCTGATTGCAAAGGGCATGCAATGTCAAAAAATGCCAATTCAAAAGCCTCAGAGACTTTTTGCTTTGTACCAGAGTAGGTTTGATGATGATGATGCCTAATTGTGACTGTTTTGGCTGTGTACTAATGCGTGTTTGATATCTCTTTGATATCATTGACACTTTTGGGGAGGTGGAGCTTTAATTCATTATCACATTATTTTGTGAAAAAAAACTCCTTTTTTTTTCTTGCTCTGATTAAATAAATTGGGGTTTTATAGTCAATATCATACATATCTGAACATACAATGTCTTGTACCATCCAAGACCAAATAGTGTGTTTGTACAAGTAAAATGAGCTAATACTATTCAAGAAACCATATTAATAGGCAGTATTTTTATTTAGTTCAAATAAATAAAACATCATTAAAACAAGCTAAATGTTTGATAATATATATTTATATTGTCACAAAATGTAAACTATTATTGCACAGCTCTATTTATAAAATGAGATGTTATAACTTTATCCACGTACATACAGCACACTCAAATAAAGTGATATAGCAATTCGCAACGGCCTGATATTTTTTAATTTATCACAAAATGCAACTCTATTACCACCCAGCTCTTTATATAAAGTTGGATTTATAAGTACATCCAACTTTATTATCATTCATTGTATAGATAAGACGATATGTACTATTCAGCATATCTCAACTGCTTGATTGCTTGTATCACCACAATATAATATAATATAATATAATTTGACTCTGTTTTCAGAGAATATATCTATGTTCACAGTTAGGGTTTGTGAGATTTATGCTTAAAGACTAGAAAAATCTTTTTTAAATAACATGTAAAATAACAAAAAATATTTCTGAGGTGTATAAATTTGAATTGCTAAAGAGATAACAAATTGGTTTGCAGAAAGAGGATAGGATCCAAGATGCCCTATGTATCAGAGTAATACACACAGTGACAGTGATGCTTCATCATTATTTAAATTCAGCTCAGTCACCGATTGGCTTAAACGGTCAGCGTGGGCGTCCGCGGTGAGCCTGTCACTCAGAGGCAGATTTATTGTAATCAATGGCGTCAGCTGTCATGCTTCGCTTGCGTCAAGGCCTGAGCTGTGAGGCAGGCAGTTCCGGTGACAAACATTCATGTTTTATTGATCCAGGCAGAACACAATTAAGTCACCTTGGCCCGACACTGCCTCACAGCCTCTACCGTACAATACGCAGAGGATGGGCTTGTTCGATTCACTGATCTGATCTGCTAATACCCAACAGAAGTGAGACTGTCAATCGTTCCTGTGATAAGACAGACCCTGTTAGTATAAGGAATTAACAGAAAGACAGTTAATTAATCTTTGGTGAAACAATAGCCATTGTCCTCATATCAGAGGAAGTTTTGTATTGAGCTCTATTAACGTTTCTTAGGTTCCATGTACAGTAGCTGTTCAAAATGTACAATAACTTACAGCATTTTAAGGTATTATTGGCATGTTATAATGACCTTGAAGACTGTTTCAAAAGCTTGGCAGCAACATTTTGTTGTCTTCTTAAATTACCATCTTTTCATTTCATTTTGTTTTGTGTGTGTGTGTGTGTGTGTGTGTGTGTACTGGTATATATGGTTTACGAGGACACAAATGTGTATAATGCCATGGGTACTACAACGTAAACATGGTTTATGAGGACACTTCCTGTGTCACCGTAAAACAAAAGGCTTAAAAAAACATACTAAACGGTGTCTTATGAAATTCAAAAATTGCCAGTAGTTTCCTGTAAGGGGTAGGTTTAGGTGTAGGGTTGGTGTAGAGCGATAGAAAATATGGTTTGTACAGTATAAAAACCATTACACCTATGGAGAGTCCCCGTAAACCACAAATTCAAGTATGTGTGTGTGTGTGTGTGTGTGTGTGTGTGTGTGTGTGTGTGTGTGAAAATTGTGCCAAAGTGTCTCATGTATTGTCATCTTTATTTTACTAAGCTTTGTCAAGCACTAAAAGTATATATTATAGAATTTCTAAATGACCTTTTTACCCGTATTTACCTGTATAGCACATATGCAACTCAATGCAGTTGTAACAAGCAGTTATTTGAGTTACTGTTGCCTTTCTATGAGCTTGAGCCAGTCTGGCCATTCTCCTCTGACCTCTGGCATCAACAAGGCATTTTCGCCCACAATACTGCTACTAACTAGATATTTTCTCTTTTTTGCACCATTCTCTGTAAACCCTAGAGAAGGTTGTGCATGAAAATTCCAGCCGATTAGCAGTTTCTGAAATACTCAGACCAGCCCGTCTGGCATCAACAGATGCCAAGCTCAAAGTCACTTATATCACCTTCCTTCCCCATTCTGATGCTTGGGTTGAACTTCAGCAGACAGTCTTGATCATGTCTACAGTCCTAAATGCATTTAATTGCTGGCAGTGTGTTTGGCTGATTAGACATTTGTGTTAACAAGCAGTTGAACAGGGGTGGCCGGTGAGTGTATAGAGAGAGAGAGATGGTAATATATTAACAGCGGTTTCTCCGATTGGTGTATTTTTCTTTAGGAGTGTAGTTATACAGGAATTTGGCAATTATTCATTTCCTTTTTTATAAGGCTGAGAACAAGTTGACTTGTTGCTTTTACAGAAGCACATATCATCACTTAACAATCACAATAAATATGTCTTGAAAGGTTTATAAGTTATTGTTATTATTATCTCTATGAAGAAAATGAATGTTTTTATTTTCAGAATCATTGTGGTGCTGCTGTGATTAATGTGTTGTGGCTGTAGAGCTTCACAGGATGAGCGTTATTTGGTGTGTGGAGTTTCTGCTTATGTAGAGCATCTCTAATTAGACGCCTATGGGATTCTGTTAAGGTTAGGACGTAGACAGGCGGTTTTGGAACAGACCCTTTGAGTTTGTAAGTCCCCAATGGCAGATAATGTTATAGTCCTTGCCTTTCAGCCAGATCATGTCAGTGAAAGATGAATTGATGTATGCTGCAGCGCACAGCAATCCAGATTGACAGTCAAACCAGCTAAATATTAATGACTAAATGAATGAATCAAAGAATAGATTGAATTAGTGAATGAAGAATGAATGCAGTAATAAATTAATTCTCTTGCAGAGGGTCTCTGTTGTGTTTGAGGATGAATTGAGTGTGTCAGAGATCAGAGAACAGAGCTGTCTGTCACAGACAATGACTGATGGACAATGCTGGTGGTTCCTGTCAATTCAAGACCCAGAGTCACCTGGTGACTGACAGCATGAGGTCTAGAGAGGTTTGGGGCTAATTGTGTTTACGATCCAATCTTCTTATCAGTACATGAACACACATCAGACACGTTTTCTGAGGTCAGCTTTGAATGACTCTGAAGTTCTGTTATGAATCCACATCTTTGGACAAACAGAACTGTAGCTGTTGGTTCGCCGTTTTTTCCATAGAAGAGATATATTTTTAGCTTTCCTGCCCAATATATATCAGTCCTGTGCAGCTCTGTGGAAAGCCTCTGTGAAGTGAAACAATTGGAAATCTATTTGTCTTTTTTCAGAGCTGTCAAAGGCACAGGTCATCTCAAACAGAGATAAGTGAGGAGACATGAGCTGCTCTCCGGGATCTCTGCTCTCTGTTGGAGACAGGACGAGAGGCCGATAGAGTAGCCCGGCTCCCTGTACAAATGACGGCTTCACTTCCTGACAGCTTGCCACTGAAGCAGTCTGCACACGCAAGACGTGCGGGAGGCTGCTTATAGTCACCGATGAGCTAAAGATCCGGTCTCAGACCAATTTCACTGTAATTGGCATGCCATTTAATAAATTCAATTTGACTGGCTTTTTTATTTTTGGTTGTATTCCAACACTGAACCAATGGTTTTGATATAAATGTAAGATTTAGGTTTTTAGTCTTTTATTTTTAATTTTAATTTATGCAATTTAAGCAATATCGCACAAGCAAGAGTGCTGATATTCAGGTTATGTTAAGTTTCAGACAAAATGTATCCGGTAAAATAACCCAATAAAGCCTACTGTATCATATTTGATATGAAAATTTCTAAGGCCTCTGAATTATCAACATAATCAAAACTTTGCTGAAAAACCTGTTGTACACAATATATTACATGCCTTCTGTCATTCTGATTGATAATTCATACTTTTATATCAAGTAAAAGGCCTCTAAAAATGTCCAACTTCAGGTTGTAGTACTCATGTCTTTTTGATGTGAAATCTGGTTTTCATAAAGTAAGCATAATAATAATTTTTGCTATTGTTCAAGATGAACTTTTACTGGACAGAATCAACTTAGGTTTACTTGATTGTCCAAACATGATTTTTTTGTAAAATTGAGAAATATTTATTTGTACATCTCTCAATCATTGCAAGCTATCAGAAAGAATTTCATTTTACTTTTTGGCTATGTAAATATGAGAAATTGGACCAACCATAGCATTTTTTTGCACAGTTAGAAGTGGTTTTTCCCTTCTCAGGTGTGAGCTCCATATTCTCCTTTATCATACTAGGCTATATGACCCAAAAAAGCCTGATACATCAAATATGATACTCAATAAAAACCCATACACAAACAAAAGATTTTTGTTTTATATTTTGTCTAAAGTTTCAAAAAACAGTTCTTTTTCAAAATATTACATTTTTAACATATTATTTCATATGTCAGGCTTTACAGAGTTACATTTTTTCTCCACCAGTGAAAATAGTTCCATAAGAATCTAAATACATATGTACATAAATAAATACATAAAAAACAAAAAATATTCTTGAAAATATAAATATTTATAATAAATACAACCCGAATTCCGGAAATGTTGGGATGTTTTTTTTAAATTTGAATAAAATAAAAACTAAAAGACTTTCAAATCACATGAGCCAATATTTTATTTACAATATAACATAGAGAACATAACAAATGTTTTAATGGAGAAATTTTACACTTTTATCCATTAAATGAGCTCATTGCATATTTGATGCCTACTACAGGTCTCAAAAAAGTTGGGACGGTGGCAACAAAGGACTGAAAAAGCAATCTTTTCAATTTTGAAAAGATTCAGCTGAGAACATCTAGCAACTAATTAAGTTAACTGACATCAGGTCTGTGACATGATTAGCTATAAAAGGGATGTCTTAGAGAGGCAGAGTCTCTCAGAAGTAAAAATGGGCAGAGGCTCTCCAATCTGTGAAAGAGTGCATAAAAAGATTGTGGAATACTTTAAAAACAACGTTCCTCAACGTCAAATTGCAAAGGCTTTGCAAATCTCATCATCTACAGTGCATAACATCAGCAAAAGAGTCAGAGAAACTGGAAAAATCTCTGTGTGTAAGGGACAAGGCCGAAGACCTTTGTTGGATGCTCCTGGTCTTCGGGCCCTCAGATGACACTGCATCACTCATCGGCATGATTCTGTCATTGACATTACTAAATGGGCCCAGGAATACTTCCAGAAACCACTGTCGGTAAACACAATCCGCCGTGCCATCTGCAGATGCCAACTAAAGCTCTATCATGCAAAAAGGAAGCCATATGTGAACATGGTCCAGAAGCGCCGTTGTGTCCTGTGGGCCAAGGCTCATTTAAAATGGACTGTTTCAAAATGGAAAAGTGTTCAATGGTCAGACGAGTCCAAATTTGACATTCTTGTTGGAAATCACAGATGCCGTGTCCTCCGGGCTAAAGAGGAGGGAGACCTTCCAGCGTGTTATCAGCGTTCAGTTAAAAAGACAGCACCTCTGATGGTATGGGGGTGCATAAGTGCATACGGTATGGGCAGCTTGCATGTTTTGGAAGGCACTATGAATGCTGAAAGGTATATAAAGGTTTTAGAGCAACATACGCTCCCCTCCAGACGACATCTATTTCACATACTGCACTATTACCACATACTGCAGCTATTACAACAGCATGGCTTCGTAGTAGAAGAGTCCGGGTGCTGAATTGGCCTGCCTGCAGTCTAGATGTTTCGCCTGTAGAGAACATTTGGCGCATCATTAAACGAAAAATATGTCAAAGATGACCACGAACGCTTCAGCACCTGGAAACCTGTATCAGGCAAGAATGGGACCAAATTCCAACACCAAAACTCCAGAAACTCATAACCTCGATGCCCAGACGTCTTCAAACTGTTTTGAAAAGAAGAGGAGATGCTACACCATTGTAAACATGCCCCCGTCCCAACTATTTTGAGACCTGTAGCAGGCATCAAATTTGAAATGAGCTCATTTTGTGCATAAAATTGTAAAATTTCTCAGTTTAAACATTTGTTATGTTATCTATGTTCTATTGTGAATAAAATATTGGCTCATGTGATTTGAAATTCTTTTAGCTTTCATTTTATTCAAATTTAAAAAACGTCCCAACATTTCTGGAATTCGGGTTGTATTTGAATGTTCTGTTTAAGGACCCACAGAGAATCAGAGTCAGGAAATATATGCCAGGGGATATGAATTTGTAAAAAAATTTGTGTGTGAAGTGTGCAACAGTAGTATATACCAAATAACATAGCAAATGTCTTTATTAATCTTTTTGAAAAACAAAGCATGTACAACCTTTTATTATATATCCAAATGACACCTGTACATTTAAAACATAGTGGTGATGTGTTTGGAGACATTTTAATAAGACATAAAGGAGCTCAGTAAAATCGAATGTAACAATTTAACAATTCTGTTTTTAAAAACTTTGTTCACCCAAAAATGAAAATTCTGTCATTATTTACAACCCTCTAATGTCATTCCTGACCTGCATGACTTTCTTTCTTCTGCCCATTCTATGAAAGTTGATGGGGTCCAGTGTTGTATGGACTCTAGTGTTAGTGAAAATATCATCTTTAATGCTTCAACAAAAAAAAAATACAAAATTAACTAAAGAAAGGCTTGGAATAACACGAATATGAGTAAGTGATGACTGATCTGAAATTGAGCCCAAAGGGCTATGGGTGTGATGAAATAATTTCTACATCTTCAGTCATCTGAAAATTAATGTAGACTTCAGTGGAGAAGTCGTGTAATCCAAAGCCATCAAAGGGCTAGTTGTGTCCTTGTATCATTTACACCTTTCAAAGCCCATTAACAAAGCCTAATATTTCAGCGTTGTGATGCAAGATCATCGCCTGCATCAGTGAAGTGACCACAGAGACAACAATTTGCCTAATTTCTATACAAACAAGCAATTTGTGATTAAAAAAAATAATAATAATAATCACAAAATATATAGATTTTGAAAAAGAAATTAGAAAAATGACATGCAAGATCCTGAAACATGTTTAGGCATATTTTATAATATTTTTCACATCTTTCCTGCAGAAGATGAAGTGATATACACAAGCTTTAGGTTTAGGTTCATCTTCAAGGTAAAGGCAATACAATTTGATTTGAAAAAGTCTTACAGTGTGAGAACGGTGCCAAGGCTTTTCCTAGAAAGTTAGAAAGAAGTGCTTTTATCTACACAAATGCTGCTGTTCAGTATGTTGCCATGGATTTACACTGATATGCGTCTTGATGCATGATATGCCACTTTATTCTGAAAGCATCCAGAAAAGATGGATGCAAAAAGAGCTTCAACACTACAACACTGATATAGAAGTTGTTGGATTTGGACATTGAACTTCATTAGATGCTTTATAGACACAAAAACATACGATCACAGCAGGAGCTTTCTTAAAATATGCTAAATTAAAATACCCATTTGAGGTTATTATAGTCACATTTTATGAGCTGGAAAAACAGATTATGTAGTAAAATCTGTTTTGCCAAAATGACAAACCCTAGTTTGGTGCCTTTTTCAAACTAAACATCTTTTCTTTTCTTTTTTTGGATGTCCGTGACTGAATGCTGTTGCAGAAAGACCAAGAGTCATGAGACACCATATCTGATATATTTTCCATATATGTTTTTATGCGGGTGTTAGTATTATATTAAAAAAGAATTCATATGAATTTCTTATTAATAGCCGATTCATGGCTGAAATTAATATATAATGCTATTATTTTGTATGTAATACTATTGTTTTAAATTCTGAACATAAATTTAAACATAACAATATTATTGTGTAGCTACTCTATGAAGTTGGATATTAATTTTGATATTTGCTAAAGATTAAGCAGTGCAATAAAATTATTAGTGTTTTTAAAGATTAAGTATTAGATGACTGCAATGATAATCTAACGATAAATGTAAAGAGTATTTGGAATGAGCATGAACAATTAAATATCCAAAATTGTCTGATACTAATAAATTAAAAAATTATTTGACAAAATGGTAAAATTATATTGTGCATCCCTAGTTGTTTTATTGACTTCCACTAGGGAACAAAAACATTTTAGCATTAGCCCTTCCTTTGTGTTAATTTCAACATATCTTCTAACGTCAAATAGTGACTTTTTTTTTTTCAAACAAGCAACCAGAATCACAGAAATACATAAGGATGACCTGACATATGAATGTTAAATTCACTTTTCTCCCAAAAATTAGAATTCTGTCATCATTACCAAAAACTTTTTCCAGAGGCTAGCATATTTTTTCAATTGTTTTCAATGGGAGGTATGCATTTTTTAAAATGCCAGGAGCGTTACAAGCGCTGAGCGTCTTTTCAAGCTGAGTGCTGGGCACTCAGGTGTTTTTTACGCCAAGAGTTGAAGAATGTTCAACTTTGGGTATAACGCAGCACTCATCACTGTCACGTTTTAGTCAGCCATCTAATCACAGTGGAGGGGCGGGACTAATACCACTCAGACCAACTGTCACACATTCTGCTTGTACTACGACTGAACAACAATGGAGGAAACCAATATTAATATTTCTTGTCTCCGAGTATTCATGTCTGTACCAGATGGGATTCCCGAACTACTACAAATATTGATATGAAAAATAATGCTTGCGATATTTAATGATGTGTCTGCCACATTACTTCTGCCTATATTCAGTATCATAGTAACCAAAGCGTCTCACAGCTAGGCGTTTTCAGCAGAGCGTCTGGCGTTTTCGCTTTTGTGGACACACGGTCTGACTCACTTTCATGTTGTTCCAGACCTGTATGACTTTCTTTATTCCATATAACATAAAAGAAGATATTTTGTGAAACATTTCAGTGTTTTTTGTCCATAAAATAGAAGTCATTGGTCAACAAAGCTGTTTAGTTACCATCATTCTTCAAAATATCTTCTTTTATGTTCCACAGGAGAAAGAAAGACATACAGGTTTGAAACAACATGAGTTAAGTCGAGTGAGTAAATGATGACTTTTTTCTCTTCATTTTGGATGAACTATAACATTTTTTTTTGTTGTTGTCATTTTGTCATTGTCATTTTGGTTCCATAAAGAACCTTTAACATCCATAACATCCATTTTTCTATGGTGTCTGTGGAATGTTATTAGATTTGAGCCATCTTTGTACTTAGAATTGTTTTTGCTTTCTATATATGCTTATAGCATGTGTGTATCTTTCCACAGAGTCATGGGCTCTGGAGAGACGCCCATTCTGATTGTCGGCAACAAGCGTGATTTGCAGCGAGGTCGCGTCATCCCCCGACACAGCATATCTGACTTAGTCCGAAAGAGCTGGAAGTGTGGATATGTGGAGTGCTCTGCCAAGTTCAACTGGCACATTTTACTGTTGTTCGGAGAGGCTCTCCGCAGCGTGGGTTGTGCCCGCTGCAAGCACGTCCATGCCACCATCCGTTTCCAGCGGGCGCTCAGGAGAGAGCGATGCATCCTAATGTGAGGTCGCCGTTTCTCTTCTACAGAGCCCTTTCTAAAGCGGTTTATGGTTATAGACACTCCATTATTGTGTGGGCAGCTGGAAGAGCTGTGATAACCCTCATGCCAAGGAACTTAACATTTGGGATTATAACTATGGACAGACAGATGTCTGTTGCTTCATTACTTAAGCCTTCAAACTGATGTCTCCGCTTTTGGCCTGGAAGAACACAACCAATATCTCTGCCTCTTATCTTAGAAATCCAAACTGCCAAAAGGCTGTTGGAAGGCAACAAAAATCAGCTTTAATATTACATTAATACACTTGCTTACGTTCAGGCCAGGACAGCACATAGACGCTCCTCTATGCTTATGAGCTTAAGGATCTTCCAGTTCCTGCAAGCAGAAGTGTTTCCCAGCTCAGGTGCCATATGCAGGCACTGATTCTGCAATATACCACACAACACAAATTATACAAAGAATCTATGTTCTATGGATACTTCTGTGTTTTTAAAGGGATAGTTCACTGACAAATGGCATAATTTACTCACCTCTGTGTTGTTCCAAACCCGTCTTACTATCTGTCATTTGTGGAACACAAAAAGAGAAATTTTAATAATGTACTTGTTGCTCTTATCCATGTAATTACATACAGTGGGGAGCTTTCTGGCTTCAAAAGGGATGCAAAAAAATGATCCATACTGCTCCAATACCATACAATAGCTTTATATAGGAATTTTATGGGAATTCACCAAAAATCTTCCTCTTCAGTGAGCTGGAGGAGCCGTGATAACCCTCTGGTGCAGGAGTTGAGCTGAGTTGAACTCGAACCAGGGGCCTCAATTATAAAATGTTACACAGAAACTGTCCTACATTTGATCATACGATCATTTCTCAAATGTGCATATGTGTGATTCAGAGAATGAACATACACACAAAAACATGCATACACTTCTCTTTCAAATGTTAAATTTATAAATCGCAAATGATCTTGAAATTGTGCGCAGTTGAAAGGTTGAACTTGTAAACGCAGCCCAATTAATGTCATGAACAGCAAGCAGCAATCTACATCCAAATCCTTTACTTGAGAATGACGAGCGGCAAGTATTTCTTAAATATCTACTCGGATAAGTGCATATGTCTGCTTGGACACTGATGTGGTAATAATCACTTTTCCACAGCAAAGACCGTTTTTAAAGATCTGAAAGTTGGAGTGGATTTTAGCGTACACACGCTCTAAAACAGTTTTATGAACCAGATCAACCTATTCATTGAAAATATCTAATAAAGGTTCATTCATGATTTGGACATTGTTACTTCCAACAGCTTGTGCCTTGGGTAGATGTAAAGTTTTTGAGTGAATAACTTGAATTTCAGTCTGTTTGTGATACAAAGCTGTCGAATGGCTTCTATATAATTTAAATTTTATTGTTATTCTAGTTTTGGGTTTAGTACTTCAAAATAAACTTGTTTCAGTTTACTATAGGCAACATTTCACAATTCACACAAGTTTTTGATTTTCATCTAATGTTCATATTTTATTTCAGCTCTATTTCAATTACTGAAAACTAAAATTTTAATAGTTATAGTTTTAGTTAACACTGGTGCATAAGTCAATCACTTTTGTGGCGCTTTTGCATTCCTTTTGATGCATGAAAGCTTTAGTCTTCATTCATCGCAATTGCATAGAATAGTGACTAGAAAATAATTAAACATACATGAGGATGAGGATGAGTAAATAATGACAGATTTTGAACTATTCCTTTAGAGTATGACTTGATACTGTGTCTTATCCCAATGTAATTTTTGCCAAGGTATGAGAATTTGTCCCACTTTGAAATGGTGCAGACATATTAAATCATAAAGGAAAGAGGAAAATATGATTTCAATGTAAATGTATTCTAAATGTATGCTTTTACATTGTGAAACCCACTTTGTCACGCAGAGGCTTGGATGATGTTTGTGTGCGGCAAAGAACAAACTAAAAATATACCCTACTTTAATAATTTAACTCACCACATCTCTGGTGCACATACAGACCAGCTTCTGCTACACACCCCTAGTCCAATCAAATACATGTTCAATACAAATGTCTACATGTAAAGAGCACATTATTCAATAAATGGACACTGGACACAGAAAAAGCATCCTCGTCTGTGTGATGTATGAGTACTAAATCAATACCTACATCAGTATCTGTTCTTCAGAGGTAATGTATCTGCCCTTCTGTTTATGCAATGCACTACACGTACACAGTAATAAAGTGTGATTCACAGCATGTACTATTTAAATCAGCGAGGCAGTGCATAATATTGTGGCTCACTGAGGAACGACTGGTGCTGGTGAAGCTTACTAATGTTCATTAAGGTACCATGACAAATGGAAGCATGTTTTCGTATTTTTATTTTACGTTCTAAATAATTGGATGAGATTCTGTGTAATTCTAAAAAGCCAAATTTAATCTTTTTAACCCAAGTACACAAAATTGAGGTCCTCACAGTATTATGCTCTCACAGTCCTCTGAGGATATCTTCAAAGTGCCCCTCTCCACTGACAAGAGTCTGGGGATGTTAAAGAAGGGGGAGCACAGGGATAAGAAACAGGGATAAGAAAGTTGCAAGGGAGCACAGCTGCTGTACTGTGACAGACTGCAGTTCTGATGAGGCTATTATTAGCTCCAGACTTATGCCAAGAGTTATTTATAAAACCAGCAGCCAAAACACTGAAGCACAAGGTGACTGGAAAACGGCAAGGAAGAAACGCTAGCAGGATGCTTGGTGGAGCTGACAGGAATAAACCGCATACAGGGCAAAAACCTTGTCCAGTCATGACATATTTACAGCATGTTACAAAATGTAAAAACATAAAAATTCAAACCTGTACATGGACATGAATTTTGATGGGGCAAACACTCACATAGCTCTGATGTCAGTGTATGGGTTTTAATTAAATGGGGCGAGTTCCTCTCTTTCATCATCCTCAACTATGAAACACCGGATTACATGGAACATCTGATCCGTCACGTCTACAGGCCACCCTACTGCCCGAGTGTGACAATGAGGAGAAATACTCCGAAAAAAAAAAGGATATCAATTCAGATGACTCTCTTTGCAAACCTTAATCTAAAGTCTAATAAGTCAAAACCAAATTATATGTTAAACAGCTCTGGATATAGCATAGTCTAACCAAAAATAAAGATTCTGTCAACATTTATTCACGCTCATGTCATCCCAAACCTATATGACTTTCTTTATTCTGTAGAACACAAAAGAGATTTTAAAAACAACTGTCTTAGTGTTTTGTCCATACAATCAAAGCCAGTGGGCTCTTGTGTTGTTTTGGACCACACTGAATTTCATAATGGAAAAAAACAGTTGAAACATTCTTCTAAATAGACTTTACAGAGTAGGACAGAGTGGAACTGATGAAGTAAACATCTAGACAAAAAGTTAACATTTACATATTAATTAATTAGACACTAAAGAGTAATGAAAAACAACAAAAATACTTCACTACTTTGCTATGGCATTAACTGTTGTCAAGGAGGTTTTTATTAATTCATGTACTGTACTTTTTGATGTACAGTATGTATATATGTGTAAACAATATATGTACAAACAATCAACAAGCCACCAACATGTCTAATTTTAGTAAAGGCAACTTCAAGCTCTGATGAAAGTGCTGTGATTTTTGTAACTGATCTTGAAGGCTTTCGGAAAAGTGCATTTTTAGCAGGTAAAACAGACCTTGACCAACATATGGCTCATCTGAACAGGCAGTCAAATTTTCAGTAAACTATAAAATGATAAAAACTATGAATTTCTGAGTTGTCAGTTAAACCCAGGATTCCAGATTTTGATCTGCATGTGGCTCCTTGTTTGATCTCTGGCACTTTGTTGTACTTGCTGTTGGGACCTGGGAGTTTGGTTTAGTCCAAGTGTTTCCTCGAGGGTTGTCTGTGCCAAAAAGCCCATGTTGGGAATCGTTTCCTCTCTGGTTGTGAGAGTTTCCCTCTTTACTGCTTGTTCTTTTGTAGAAAACTGGTGTTGGGATCTTTGAAGGCTTTCGGTCAGACCTGTGATCATGTCTCGGTCGCACACAGGGTTTTAGTTGTAGCTTGAAGATTGATGGCACTCTTTCTGGCTTCCTTAAGGATCTTCTTTGTCTGAATGACACCTTAAGTTCAGCAGTCTCCTTTGAATCCATACTGGATCCCAATGAGGACCAAGAACTGGTCATACAAGGTTTAGAGACCTTAAGGTGATGTGTGGTAACGTGGTCTTCTTCCACCTTCCCTCTGAGACCCTGAAGAGTGTTCACCCACTTCTCGACTGACACTTTCTCCAACTTCCTTTGGCCACCAGAGAGTTCAGCAATGACTGCATCAAAAGCCCTGTTTCCACTGTTGGGTGTCGCTCGGTCAAGACTTGCTGATCTGTTAGATCTTTTAAACTGGTCAGAAGGGATCTCTCTGGAATTGTTGGGATTCTTATGGTTCTTCTCATCAGAGCTAGTGCTAGTTTCTGAGTCAACGCTTAGCTGCTGTAGATTGGACAAGATTTCCTCTTCTAGGCTCTTATAGAGGATAGCTTCCTGAGCAGGGCTGAGAGGAGGAGGAGTGAAGACATAACTTCTCTCAATTCCTTCCACTTCACCTCCTAAATCTCCTTGAGACTTCTGAGAATCAAGGAAGCGTTCGGAAGATTTACTTAAGCTGTTAATGTGAGGAGACTGCACAATGTTCAGCACCGGTAGGGCCAAGTGCTGTACCTTCTTGCTGACTGATCTGTCTGCTCTTTGTTCAGTTTGGCCTTTCTCGTTTATATCCAGAATATGTTTAATTTTATTTGGGAACTCTTCTTGAGAGATCTTAGCTGGTGTTCTAGGTCTGGTGTTTTGTGCTTCTGAAATGGCCCCCATTAGCCCTTTAAAAGGAGAAAAGGTACGGATGAAATGTGGACTCTTTTTGGGACCTCCATTGTCCTCTGGCTCATGAATGGTGATGTTTGGAGGTTTGGAACATGAACGTGTATTTCTCGGAGGACTCTGAAAGGTCCTTCCTGGACTTTCTTCTGGGTCTGAGACAAGGTGCGCTTTGTCCTGGTTCTCTCGTCCTTTTAATCCAAGTGTGGAATTTTGTCTCAGTTTGGAAACAAACTGTGATTTGGTCCATGTTTGTCCCAGATTCTTCTCAGGCACTTGCTGGGGTTGGATTTGATTGGCGTTCCTCTGAAGGACTAGGGGAGTTTGAGGACGCTGTATCTCAGGCTGTGGTGTGGTAGGATGATGGGTGGCCCGTGGAAGACTGCTTGTGAGACGAGGTGCTGGTGACGCCCTTATTGCTTCTCTGCCTTTCCTGCTGGAGGAGTTTGTTTTCAAGCAGTCTTTACTGTCAGCACAAGTGTACACACAAGATGGAGTACTCGGTCTCTCTCTTAATCTGGAAAAACACCCACACAGAACCTTGTCAGTGTCAGTGAGTCTGTACTTCCTCAACAGCTGCTAATAGTATCATGTGTTTACAGACACAAATATTCATTATTAAGCATATGGCAGTTTCCAAACTCCATTTTATATAATCAGAAGGGATTAGATGAAATGGACATTTCATGGACATACATTAAAACAACCTATTTGCAGGCCTACAGCTAGTAGTATTTTTTTGGCCCCATGCAGACATAGCATCAGCATGAGTTTTCTGCATTTTGAGGTGGCCTGGGACTGATTTTGACCGCATTTAATGTAAATGCAAATGCAAATGCATGTTTGTTATTGCCATTCACTTATTGTTATTAGTTTTAGCTTTATATTCTACTTTCACAGTTTAAGTCATTTTAGTCAGTTTAGCTGATTTTGTCAGCAATATTCAATTATTTTACCAATTGAAATCTCTTGTATTGCTCATTTCTCATCCCAAAGATCCCACATTTCTACCATTTTCTTTACTTATAATTCTTATTATACTTTACTGGCTGGGTTTATAAAGAAAGCAAATGCAAGAAATTACAGAAAGCATTTTAAGTTATCTATCAAAGTTTTAAAATTCGGTAAATGACAGCAATTAATGCAAACTCTCAAATAATATGTGAGTATAACATATAATTTCCGATAATGATTTTAATGATAGAGTCATTTGTGGTCATGGTTGCAAACTTATGATTAAAATAGTAGTCTAAAATCCTCATGTTAAGAGTTACTATACATTACTGCACAAATCAATGCACAGCATTAACATGGTTCATTTCTTGAATGAAGCATGAATGCTAATTTCTTCCTTTTGTTATTCTGCTAATTTTAATACAACAATTTAATAGCCAACATTAAATGTGTGTGTGATGGAGACTATGGTAATAATAATATGAAATAATAGCCTGTGTAATTGCATGCCTGAAAAGGTCTTTGCTGAAAAGAGTGACATTGCTAATGAGATGTCATGAAGTGGAACAAGTTTGGTTCATATAGTGTTTAATTGCTGAAGAGGCATGCTCAGTTGTAAGTTAAATAAAAAAATAAAAAATCTCAGTCCCTGTCTCTGTCTTTGTCTTGCACACAAACTCCATCTTGCTATGTTAATTCCTTAGACTCGGGGGGTTGTTATTGTTGGGGGTTTCAAACCTCAGACGACAAGTAATGTGTCTGTGAGAATCCAAGGGATTCAAGTGGATTTAAGTGGATTTCTATCATCCTGTTAGCCAGCTCTATGCCTGGGGAAGGTTCTTTATTCAGCCAATCACATTTCAAAAAGTTCTGACTATATATATTCAAGAAAATGTTCATTTAAAGCTGCAATCTATCTGAAGTAGCAACAGAAATATAATTTCAGTTTTCTTCCGTATTGTGTTATACACACGAGATGAAATGGATTATTGGGGGTTCTGGTTCTGTGCATCAGTTGTTGATTGGATGGAGGCAGATCTGAATGTGAGTTTATAGGATTTAATTATGTCAAAAGACAGAATCTGATGTTCCACCGGAAGATCCAGTTATGATATTTTGATTAAAAATTACAAGGTGAAAATTTGCATATGCATGAACGAATCATTCACAATATCATCAATAAGATGATATTTGTGAATTTTCATTTTATTCCGACTTGACATTGACAACATGAAATCAAAATAGACCATATTTGTTGTCATAACACCAAAAGTTAAACAGCTATTTTGGTAATGCTTATCAAACCAGAATTCAAGGATGAATGTGTTGTGGTCTGAAACGCCAACATTTCATGACCCAATCAATAAAACAGTCTCAAATTGTGTTTCATATCAATGTTTGCTGACAACTTTACAATGTTAGCTGAAATTTACTTGTTAGGAGAGGGGCTGTTTCTCCGGCGGCTGGGCTGATGTTCAGGGTCGGGAGAACAGGAGGAGCGTGGAGGAGAGGGCCTTCCTCTCTGGGGTCTGTAGGCGGTTGAAGGGGTCCAGACAACTGACTGAAGAGGGGACTGAGTTCGGCTCAGCATAAGAGTGGTCTGAGAAGCACACTGGCCATCAGGTTGTGTTGCGGTTAACCGCTCTTTGATCTCATGGACCGGAGTACCTGGACGTGTGGTCAACTTATGTACTGATATACATATGTATTTGTGAAAGAGAAAAAAAGAAAGGAAATACTCATTCAATTCCTTCAAGAAACTCTTTTAATATGCTCCAAGTGTTGAGATGTAATGAAATATTAATGAAGATTATACAAACACTATGCCACTAGGCATGATCCCACTACAATATCTCATAATGTACCTCATAATGGCAAACCAATCTTAAAAGGATAGTTCACCCAAAAATGTTTGGGTTGAGATACACGATAAACATCCACAAACCTTTCACTGTTTATATAATTTCTGATACTAATTTTTGTAGGTAGTTGTAGGTGTGTGTTTGTGTGCATATCCACGTACTGAGAGAAGTGCAGCGGCAGGGATCATGTTTGTCGAGATAGTGCTCCAGGGTGTCCCATCCTCCGCCCACTCGCACCATAACATGATTCCTCAAAATCTACACACACACACACACACACACATCTTTATGAGCAAATGTCATCTGCAGTTGAGTTTGAGCCATTTATCTCTTGTTATCATATCCACAAAACAAATACTCTTCCATTTCTTTTCAACAAAGCTTCTGAGACAGTCAAATAATTTTTTTATTGACCATGATGGATCAACACATATTTCTGCTTGTCTATGCTGGAACAAGAGTAGCGCTTTGAAAAAATGATAAATTGACAGTAAGAGGTTTTATATACAGTACCCGCACAAATATGAGGGTGTTGGAGTCTCCAACCCTGTATTTGCCCTCTGATACCTTCACCATGGGGAACTGGGATGGGCAGGTGCATCGGCTTATCAGAAGCTGGACCTGCACACACACAAACTCAGAAACATAATTGGCATGACCCACACACCTCTGACAGAGTATTCTAAGCAGATGCAACCTGCCACTTTGAAAGCCTCCATAAATGAGTGAGGAGAGCCACAAATCAAAATGGCAGTCTAATTCAAAGTTCCTCTCCTTTTTCCTATCCCTGCAAATCACTTTAAATGGTAAAAAGAGGCATGAATCTTAGATGGATGTTACGTTTTGACCCCTTGGGTGTCCTTGTTTCCAAGACATTCTCTTGCATGCCATATCTGTTTAATACCAGTGAGGTTTGTGTTATGGGGGGTGTAATGGTTCAGTTGCTGGAAGGAGCAAGCGATGTGCTGCAGTCATTGTGCCCTTGAGCAAAGCACTTAATTATAGATGGCTTGAGAGCGTGTAATAAGTGTACTTACACGCAAGTTGCTTTGGATTAAAGCATCTGCTAAATGACTAATAACTAACAACAAACAGCGACTGTGACAGAGGAACTGTTCATTTCACTTCAAGAGAAAAAATATATATATATTTTGAATGCTAGAAATGTATTTTTCTTTACAATTCTTTTTACAATTAAGCATATTTCCCCTCTTAAATTCTCATTAGGGTAATTCAAAAATCTTATTCTCATTACTGTACATACAGTCATGAAAATCATTTTGCCTGGACACAATTAATTAAAAAAAAAGAGAAATAACATATTATTTAAAATTACCATGATAGATGAATAGTTTATAATTTAAATATTTGTATATTGCATTAAAAAATTATATATTGTATAATTTGTATTACTGAAAATAGGAGTGGGGATGTTCTCAATTGTTGTCAAACATGTTACAATGCAAAATCTTTATGATACTGAAGTGGGTTTTATTTTTGTTATGGAGTTTTTGTTCTTTTAAATTTGCGGTGGGATTTGAAATATGTTCTTGACAGGTTTTGTGAGATTCACCTAAAGGCATCATTTCATCCAGATGGATAAACTGCTTAGACTACTCTTATAAGCAGGTCATCCATTTTTTTTTTTTTTTTCTTTAAGACTGGTCATAACGTTTTAAAAATCATTTACATAAAAGCATATGCTAATTTGAATCCGAAAAGTTTACTGAAGTTGACCGATTACTTCTTGGCTAACTGCTAGTCGGTTAGACTAGTTCTTTACACATAGTTTTAATATAGTGGCTATGTTTGTGCAGCTGGCACATCAACCAAAATTTAATCTATAATTTTGATAGAATCAAATTATTTTATGCAAAAAATGCTTAATTTAGATTCAATTCTTAATTAAAATGCAATGCCCTTAAGTGAATTCATCTTTGATTCATCACCATCTCATCCAGATTCTGGATGTTTATTAGGCTCCTCTGTGGTTTGGGCTGAGCAGGCAAGTCCTCCATCTCTTCACGAATCTCTTCCTCTATCTCCTGCTCCAGCTGAATGAGGACTGGTGAAGCCATGCCGAAACGAGAGGCCCGTCTGGCCACCTCAAGAAGGCACAGCACAAAATTCTTCTCATTCTTACGCAGGACAAGGTCATCTGTCTCAAACATCAGTACATCTGCAAGGGGGAGAGTTTAAGATGGTAACAGAAAACAGTAAAAACTAGAGCAAAATTTTGAAATTAAACGTGCACTTATGTTGTGTAGACAAAGCAAAAATAAAATTTTCAGTTACTGGTGTCATTACAGAAATGTGCTATTCAATATTATTTTTTCACACTATAGCAAAATGTCTGTCAAAATTTATATAAATAGAAAAATTATATTCAACTGATCATGTGATTTCAATACGGTAACATATAACATATTTGAAAGAGGAAAAATTAGTTTAAATGTGAATAAAAAGCCCAACCCTTGACAAGTTTCTCTAGTATTGTGAGCTCACAGCACTATCTAGTGGTAAGTGTATTAATTGCAAAAACGTGATTTTCAATCAAACTAATATTATGCTCTGTTGAGTAATATAAACAAATATGAAACCTCTCATTTAGATTTAAAATAATAAAATATACCTGGAATGCCCATCTCTTTTCGACACCAGTTGATGAAATTGGTGACATTATCCCGAGCCAGGAATGTTGTTGGATGGGCAGAGCCGAGGAAAGTGACTCCAGAAGCGGGCAGATGAGTCTCTGTGGGTCCGCTCCTCTTCACAAAATCATCCGCCACGCGTGTCACGTTATTAGCGTGGGCACACAGCAGTGCACCTGTCTCCAACACCTCCAAAATATTATTCACGCCAATCTCAATGCTGTATAAATCTCCCAGCCATTCTGCCAGGTCTTCTTTCATGGCATAGAGATATTCCTCACTCGATTTAAAAGGTTTGATGCTTTGATTGGATGCATGCTGAATTCCAGACATGGCTTGGATTGTATTAAATCAATTTAATCGATTAAAAAAAAAACACATCTAGGATGATCCAGTATTGTAAGGGGGAAAAGGCACTCGTAAAAATTACTAACTGACAACAAACCAGTATCACTTAATAGTCTACTATTAAGTTTAAAGTGTACGTTTCATCGACTCTAAAGGAAAAAATATATATTTTGCCGTCCTAAAATTTAGTGTAAATATAATTTCATGAAATGCATCGGTTGTGCAGTGTTGTGTTGCAAAGTTTGATCGCTTTTTAACATGTTGTCAGGGTGTGTGTGAGCGCAGAATCGTCCTTGGTTACCAGACAGTGTCTAAATCCAAACACTCCAGTTAACCATTTACTGCCCACAACTTCAACTACGGCAAACATAACAATAAACACCAAAGTATTGAGGAATATTATAACAATAAGATAAATATTTTATAAACTCCAAGTATTATCATCTTAACTTTAGCATAGCGAGATAAAACCGCAAAGGGGTATATATCATAAACATTAGGACAACAGGTTAACATTTATATATGTATAAACGTGTGTGTGTGTGTGTGTGTGTGTGGTTTACAAGGACACAAATGTGTATAATGACATGGGTACTACAACGTAAACATGGTTTATGAGGACACTTCCTGTGTCCCCGTAAAACAAAAGGCTTAAAAAACATACTAAACAGTGTTTTATGAAATTCAAAAATTGCCAGTAGTTTCCTGTGAGGGCTAAGTTTAGGTGTAGGGTGATAGAAAATACAGTTTGTACAGTATAAAAACCATTATGCCTATGGAGAGTCCCCGTAAACCACAAATTCAAGTGTGTGTGTGTGTGTGTGTGTGTGTGTGTGTGTGTGAAAAAAAAAACATTCTACTACTATCATATTGTTTTGTCATTTAAATCGCAAATAAGGTCATAAAGCACGTATTAAGAAATAGAGTAATGTTAAAATAGTTTTTAATGAAATATCACACGTCACACTGAAGGATTGCTATAACTGCCTGAACTACAATGTCAACAACTAAATGCATGTCAAAAAAAAAAAAAAAAGACAGACATCATAATAATGCATATTATTAGTCAAAGGAAACATAATTTACTTTAATAATATCATGATAGCTCTTGGATGTTCAAAGTAAATACAGCTTGTAGCCATTCATATTTATACATTTCACTGAAATGAATTTATCAAATTTTTGTTTATCAAATTAAATAGTGCATTAAGTAATTTGAAACATTAAATAATATTTTTTTTTTTTTTACATATTCCATGATCATTAATGTCTTATTTTATCATTTTAATTGGGAAATATCGCCTCCTTTTAACATAAAGCTCATTTGTTGTGCTGTCAGTTACAAAACTAGCACTAAATTTTTTTTAATTCTGTTTATTTTTCTTCTTCTTTTCTGAAAATTCTCGTCTTCTCTTTTTATAATGATGACTACCGCCTCCCTCACTGCGACTGCTGAAGCTAGGCATCGGTGGCTCAATCTCTCCTGGACGTCCCCCTCTGTCTGGTACACTGCCCATCAGTACCTGCAGAAACAAATGTTGTGTATAAATCCGTTTTTAAATCTTTTCTTATGCACATTGCAACACTTAATTTAATGCATTCAACCCTGGAGAAAAAAAAAGTGAATTATAGATACAAAACTTAGGTGAAGGGCACCTTGTGAACAGCTGTTGAAGGCCCTGCTTTAACAGGCCTAATGCGAGACTCATCCTCTCTGGCCGCTAACAGCGTAGCAATGGAGACGGAGGACTCAACAGAAGGTGTGAAGGTTTTCATGGAAGAAAGTAAAGCAATGCGTTCCTTGAAAGAAAATAGGGAGAATTTGCTCAGTGAAACATATTACAATACATGCTTGAAGATTTGCAAAAGAGACAATCTTAATACCTTTCCCCTCTCTCCCCAAGTAAAGGATTGTAGCGTGACATGGAAACGCTTGATCATCATTTGGCGCCGACATTCATAATCCTTACTGAGAGCTCTGCTGATGTCATTAATATTTTTCTAAGAATGAAATAAATAAAATTGAAATAGTAGACAAACAATGTTTTGGCCCTTTTGGTGTTTGTCAGGTAGTCAAAAAAAATTACAACTTGAACATCAAGAATCCAAAAATGTAGTTGAGTTTTCATAAGAAAAGATTTGAAGAAGTTTGGCATTACATCATTTGATCACCAGTGGATCATCTGTAGTAAATGGGTGCCGTCAGATTGAAAGCCCAAACAGCTGATAAAAACATCACAATAATCTACAAGTAATCCACACAACTCCAGTCCTTCTGTTAATGTCTTCTGAAGCAAAAAGCTTTGTTTTTGTAATAAACAAACCTATCATTAAGATGTTTTTAACTTCAATCCTTTGCTTATGGCTAAAATCGAGTAAAAAAGTCATCTCGTCTGAATCAGAAGAGAAATATGCACAGATCAATTACTATTTACAAGTGAAAACCGTTCTAAACAAATATTTTGGTGGATGTAAGAGGACAACAGGGGACTTTTTCACTGTATGAAGCATTATGTTGGATTATGGACTGGTATTTAAGCCGGAAGCAATGGTTCAAAGTTAAAATTTCTTACAAACACAGTTTTTCACTTCACAAGATGTTAATTGAAGTGAATTGTGGATTATTGTAATGTTTTTATCAGCTGTTTGGACTCTCATTCTGACGGCACCCATTCACTGCAGAGGATCCATTTGTGAGCAAGTGATGTAAAGCTAAATTTCTCAAAAACTGTTCCAATGAAAAAAAAGTCATCTACATCTGCGAGTAAAGTTTTAGCAAATTTTAACTTTCGGGTGAACTATACATTCAGACACCTGAGTGGGCCTAAACGGCAAACAATACACCAATACAACAAAAATAAATAAAAATAATTAATCAATAAATCAACCATTTCTGGTCATGCTCCTGCTCCAAAGTTTGTTTGTTTTTGGTTTTGTTTTTTTCAGATGTGCACATAGCATTTCACTTTAATACATACCCATTGCTCAGAGTTCAAACTGGTCTTCAGTAATGCTTCTGGCACTTCACCTTCTGGAAGTGATGTCAGCCGTGTCTCCACCTGAATAAATGCTGCATATATTAGACATCAACGTTTTTTTTAAATATCTAGTAATAATTACTAGACATTCACTGGTGATGTTTCTTACCTCTGCACAGGCATCACTCATCTGAGAGGATGTTTCTAAGCCAAGAGTCTGAAAGAGTTCTGCAAGATTTTTATTTACTTCTTTCCAATCAGTTTTATCCTCTTGTGCTGGACTTATTTCCTGATGCTCGTCTTTATTGCCCTGATTAAGACTTTCCCATTTTCTTTGCTCTTTGCCCTTTGACTCACAACTCTGTTCTGTATCTTCTGGATCACTCTCTTTGTACGTCAGCATACGTGCTGCCGCCAACTCTGACACCAAAAACTCTGTCAAATGAAAGGTAATATGTACAGTAGCTCTTCACAGAAAATCCTAAAAATGCACAGATTGAAGTCACCTATCACCTCCCTACCTTACCGGTCACTCTGAACAGCAGAAGTGGGCTAAGGTGCTCTGATGTAAGTGCATTTTGAGGACAGGACATCTCCTTCAGCACTTCCCTCAACTCCCCGACCAGAACTGCACCACCACCAACATGCTGTGCTGAAGCAGTTACATTTTATCCATAATGCAAAAAAACAAAACAAAAAAAACAAGGATGGTTGAACTAAAGTTGTGCAAAATGTTGTCTTAATGGCAGGATTTTTTTTTTTTTTTTTGTATTAGGTTTAATTCTAGGCCTGCTGTTAGCACGCAGGCCTAGAATTAAACCTAAATATAAATAATTGTTATTAGATCTCAAAGTCTATTAATTCAAAGAATTTATTTATTTAAATGATTATTAATGATTTATGATGCATTGAAATCCCTTATTCACTCATAACACATTACTAAAAAAGAGATGTAATTTCGTTAGTGAATTTAAGAGTGTGTAGGACAGGTCTCGGTTGGGTTACCTAGTATATCAGGACAACTTGCTCTTAGTGCTGAGACTAACCAGGTGAGCAGCGGGCAAGGTAATTCATCACATTCACATTTCTTCAAGCACTCGCTGCTTTTATACCTATGAGATATCAAAAACAGCTGTGAGTGTAATTAACTTGACATAAACAAAACAGTATTTTAAATTATTGTTTATTTCAGCGTTACTCACCCAAGAGCTTTAATTAAGCTGATCATACCAGTGTCTCTCTCCATTGTAAGAATTACACAGGTTATGTCTCGAGTTCTTCACTTCCTCTTTCACTATCCAGAGCTGTAACCAGAAGTCGAGAAAAAGTCAAGCTCTGCCGATAACCGAGTGCAAGACGAGATTAATCGACCACAATTGATCGAAACAATTCAGAGGTCGTCCTAATCAGCGGATGCACAGATTCCTTTTGTTCTAAACTAATCAGATAATGCACAAATATTGCACAAACAATTTAAGACAGACACTGATTCTGACACATTAATGTCTTGACTGTTTTAGCTTTTGCTTGCAAATGAATACCTACTACTAAAATAAAACGAAACTTTAAACGTAAGTCAATAAAATTTATAATAGATACAAGTAGATAAGATAATTACAAATTTAAATATGTGTGAAAAAAAATTAAATCATTTTTTAAAATTCTTGTGCATTAATATTGGCATTTATGTTCCAGTTTATAATTGAAAAAAATAAAAAATCTAGAGTAGGTATATGGAGTAATACTAATTATTAATAGTTATTTGGGAAGAAAGTGTTGCATCGTTCTTTTACCTGGGACAAAAACATTTAATTCAACTTTTTATTTTTTGTTGAACAAATTTGATCTATGTACCTTTTCTAAGCAGAAACCCGTTCTCTGTGAATTACAGCAGTACATTAAATCTCTAATAATAATAACAAAGATGTGATTGATTTGTTGTATTTGACACGTTTACGTTGTTTTTATATGAATATTAGAAGGCTGCGGATGGCGAATATGATTGGCTGCAGCGGGTTAGACAGACAGCAGCTTTAGCCAATCAGCTGCAGGGACCGAGAGCGCTCAGACCGTCGGTCACCCTCCATCTTCGAGACCATCGTAACGACGGTTTGCTTGAGGGGGAAACTGACAGAAAAAAAAGGTAAATACTGTGTTTTCTGCGCACACGAGGTAGTATGTATGTTCAGTTAGTGACTTAAAATGATATTTGATTCTTTTAGAGTACGCATGTGAGGCGGGTGGATTTTGCGCGCGAATTACTTGACTCCATAGTTCGCTGTAATGCTAAGACAGTGGATACAATGAAACATGACAATAGATTGTTTTGACACTTAATCGAATGGATTTTAGTCTATGCATGTTGTTGTATTTAATGTACTAAAGCCTAAATACCCCCCCAAATTAAGTGAAGTTGTTTTTTAGCTGCAAAGACCTCGGCTTGTGTTATCACGTTAGCACGCATGCTAATATATTAGCGAGTGTGAAGATGATCCGCGAGCGCGTACAGTAACCAATCAATGGCTCGCGTGTGTTTACTCTGACTGTACAGGCGCACAGTTTGGAATAAACTGCTGAAGGGGTGCATGAATCATGAGCGGGCTGAATGTCAAAAAGCTCAAAGTCAATGAGCTGAAGGAAGAGCTCCAGCGGCGAGGCCTGGACACCCGCGGGCTGAAGGCGGATCTGGCGGACCGATTGCAGGCGGCGCTGGAGGCCGAGGCGGCGGGGTCTGCGCCTTCGGACGAGCAGGATCCTGACTATCAGGAGGAAGGTAATGCGTGTTTTTACCTGTATGTTTTGACTTGGCTGTATTCTTAAACTGCAATGCAGGCTGTGTTGTTGCGAACAGAGATGTGCTTCACAGAGATTAGGAGAGATTATGTATTAGGGTCGCCTGGCAACATGTCAAACACCCCTTCTGATGCAGGACACCCACCTGGGACATACAAGAAGGGGCATCTAAAAAGTGCTTCCATTGTCGTGGAAAACTAAAAAAAAATAATTTTACAACAGGAGAAATCTGGTATAATTTTTTTTCTTTTCAGAAATTAGATTCTTAAAAGTCATGGATATATTGTGGAAATTTCTATAGGATACTATAATTACTTTAAAGTATATTTTGTTGAAATTGCTTTTGTGTGAATTCTCTTAAATGATGTAATAATTAAAATCTTTTTTGAGCAGTTTGAAATGATGAAAAAGTTGTTGAAGACAGTTTTGCAACAAAAGCGTGTGTGTGTGTGTGTGTGTTTTTAGTGATCCTTAGCTTCAGAATATAATTTTAGTAAATGCTTTGCTTATTTCACAGAGTATTTCTATGCATGTTATTAACACTAACCTCACACTAACACTAAACCCAATTTACATCATGTAGATAAACAACGTTGTTAGTTATTTTTCATTAATTGTGTTATTACACTTAAAATAAAGTGTAACTATTGCAACATTGATATTAATGTAGAAAAAAAGCCATTTGAGATTTCCTGGCATGGGAAAAACTCTTACTAATTAATAAGTAAATAAATAAAATTACTTGTGAAATAGAAATGTAATAAAATCTTGAATAAACCATGGATATGTTGTTTTAGTTATACTCAGCTTTACATTGCTTTTTGTTGTTGTTTTGGAGTTGCTCTTTGTGACTAGATTATCTTTAAAAAAAAAAGTAAAAATATAAAAAAAATAAATAAAGTCAAATACTTGCGCATATATATATATATATATATATATATATATATATATATATATATATAATTTTATTTATTTTTTTGGGAAAATTGTAATTGAGTGATCACAAATGACTGGAAGAAGAATCATGGAAATTAGTTCTAGACATTAATGCAACAAAATATGTTTATTCTGCTTAATTTCTACACAGAATTTGCAGCCAGGGAGCAAGATTATGGAGAAGAGGCCAAGGCACAATTTGATGATGGAAACAGCACAGACCTTTACCAGGGTGGATTTGATGATCAGGGAACCGAGAGTAACGAAGGCAATGAGGACAGCACCGAGACCCCCATACCTGGTTTTGGAACAAGTGATTATTCATCAGACGCGATGCCAGGACAGATGACGGAGCAGTACTCTGATGACCAGGATGAGTTCCAGGAGCCTCAGGCCAAGCAGCCGTACCCTGAGGAACCAGCCAAGCAGCACTATAAGCAGGATGAGGTGAAGCAGGAGAATGAGGAGACTCCTTCACATGCTGAGCCACAAGGTGAGCAGAGGTTCGACGAGCCAGCATCACGGGAGATCCCAGAAGGAGACTCAAATCAACGCAGCCAGCAGGAAGAGTCCGGTAAGTCTGGTCAAGTGTTTAAATGACAATGAATAAATACATTTGTGGTCCCATTAAACTAGCACATAATGCTCTTTATCAAGTCGGACTGTGTTCCGTTAGTTAATATTATGCTGAAGAAAACAAGACAAAATTGTTTTCATAAAGTTATTAATGTAATTCCACAGAATCACTGTTAAAATGGTCCAACTATTAGAGAATTCACCACTTGTGGTTTAAGCTTCTTTTTTGTGTCTAAGTCAGATCTAACGTAAATTGTGCTATAGAGTGCATTAGCGCTCAACATGTTTTTATGGAAATATTTTTCTCATAGGGATTTTTTAAAAAGTCTTCGTTGAAGTGCTGTGAGCCATAAACCAAGCCAAACAGCTAAAAGGTGCATCATAACATTACAAACTTTTATTTGAAGGAAAAAAGTATATGAAAATCAGACAATGGTATAAGACTGGTTACTTAATGTCTTTGGTGTCTTTTGGAATTTTCAGTACAGTTCCATGGCCATGAGTAATGTAGTGTTTCACCAAGAACAACATTATTTTAAAAATAAGTTGAATTAACGTGAACAGATGGCTTCAACAAAAGCTTATACAATCAATTATCAACCTTAAGAGTTCACAGCAGATTTATCAGTAATTGTGGCAATTAAAAAAATCAATTTGCCCTAAAGAGAAAATGAATGGAGTTTTTACTTCCAAATGTCTGACTGTTGCATTGTATTACCACATAAATATATTTGATGTAGCTCATGATATATTTATCCAAATCTTTGCAGAGGTGAAGACTGAGTGTAAGGCCGATGAGGATGTTCCACAGCACACTGAGCAGGCCGGCGACTGGGATGCACAGGCCAAATCAGAGGATGATAAATACTCATCATACAGTCGCAAGAGGTCATATGATGATAGTCGAGGATACGGTTACTATGAACATCGTGAGGAAAGGAGGTAAGTTAGGTCTCATTGGATTTTCTTTTCTTTTTTTTTTTGTATTGCTCAATCTCATATTTCTCTTTGGTTGTTATAGGGGAAGGTCACCACAACCCCCAGCTGAAGAAGAAGAGGAAGACATTGATGATAAACTTGTGGTCATTGACACCTGTGAGTATAATTAAAGAGATATGTTCTTGTGATGGAGCTGTTTGTATTAGAAATGCATCGATCAGATACTCAGGATCGGTATCGGCTCCGATACTGCCATTTTCTGCTGGATTGGGTATCGGTCAGACGAGGCTGATCCAAATCCAATATTCTGCGTATGCTATTCTATGTTATTTTTGATCCCACGAAAGCACAGAATCATTATAAATCACCATAAAGTCAAAGTCCAAGTGTTCTGAAGCCGTTCCATAGTTTAATGTGAGGTACAGATGAATATTTAAGTCGTTAAATTCAAGCTCATGTAAACTCTTCTCTCCGCTGCAGCTGTCTGTCATCCTCCATTCAGCATTCAAACCGCGTGTCGTGTTCAGTTACGACAGTCAAAGCGATGAAACTCTCTTCAAGAGTGCACAGTAACTGAAATTTAAAACCGTTAAAAGAAAAAACTCAATAAACTATCGCACAGATTTAATAAACTACGCATCAATATCTCTTTCCTTTGTTTTGAACTTCTCTATGCCAAGCGCAGCGCGCTGTGACTCCGTGTTGCTTCAAGCGCATCATTCTGTGCATGGGATGCGCATAAGCGCTTTGTGCCGCTCTGAGCTTTTTGTATTATAATACTCTTGCGCAATGAAAGATTATTTATAGCGTTTCTTGTTCTGTTCTATGATAGGACAGAAAAAGAAAAGCTATTAATAATCTAATGTATAGCACATTAATGGAGGCAGCAACATATCGTCGCTGTCGGGCGGAATCCTCGTATCTCCAAAACCATTATTTTTCAGGAAATTAAAAAAACGGCATATTTTTTGAGTTATTAAACATTGTATCGTTAAAGTTGGTATTATACCTTATATTGCTATCATATACTGTTGTGTACCAACATTAACACAACATTTCCCCAAAATCATGTTTAATCGGAGATACAAGATTTATGACTTGGGAGCAGGGAGATACGAGATTACACTGTCATTGATAAGAATGATACGGACACAGACGCCGCTGCTGACAGCAGTGTTCATTAAAGTCTGCGGTCGCGTTGAGCCTTTTGACGAGACAAGGCTTTAAGAGCTAATCAAAGCTAATGATTGTGGTTACATACATCTTCCTAAACTCTATTTTAAACGTTAGAGCTATGAGTGATGCAATACCAAAATAAAACAATAAACTGACTAGGCTGTCTAATAGACGGAAATTAATCTGCACGCAAACAAAGTCGGCGGTCGCGTTGAGCATTTTGACAAGAGAAAAGGCTTCAATAGTTAACCAAAGCTAACGACTATGGTTACATGAATCTTCCTAAACTCATTTACCACAGAGGATGTGTTGCTCGACGAGGATTCGTTGCGACTTTCAATCTTGAGGAGCAGGGACGAGCAGAGAGTTCCTCAGGGGCAGGGGCTCAAATGTAAAATAGGGGCAATGTAAAAAAATAAATAACTAAATAAATAAATAAAATAAAATAAACATTTTATATATATATATATATATGTGTGTGTGTGTGCATATATATGTATATATATGTATATGTATATATATATATATATATATATATGTATATGTATATGTGTAATATATATATATATATATATATATATATATATATATATATATATATATATATATATATATAGGTCAAAAGTTTGGATACATTACTATTTTATATTTTTGTAAGAAGTCATTTATGGTCATCAAGCCTGCATTTATTTGATCAAATTTGTAATATACTTTAAAATACATTTTATGCAATTCTGATTTATTATCAATATTGGAAACCTGTGGTACTTTTTTCAGGATTCTTTGATTAATAAAAAGTTAAAAAAGCATAGTATTTATTTAAAATATATATTTTGTAACAATATACATTGAAAAGGTTGAGGTTTTGAATAAATGTTCTTTTTATTTTTTTTTTATTCATCAATGAACCCCAAAAAGGCTCCAAAAATAAATAAATAAATAATAAAAATAAATAAATAAATAAGCAGCACAACTGTTTCCAATATTGATAATAAATCAGCATATTATATCTGAAGGATCATGCACTGAAGACTGGAGTAGTGATGCTGAAAATTCAGCTTTGATCACAGAAATAAATGATATTTTAAAGTATATTAAAATAGATAAACATTGTTTTAAATTGTAATAATATTTCACATTATTACAGTTTTTTTCTGTATTTTTTGATAAAAATAAATGCAGGTTTGATGAGCATAAGACACTTTCATAATGTTGCATAATTATCAAAAATGGTAATATAATAAAATCCTTTCATGTCACCATTTCGCCAGCCTACACTTCACATAATAGGCCTGTAGGTGGCACTTGGGCTTCATTAATTATAGTAAACGGTGCTTCATACATAAATGTAAGTGAACTGAATACTGATTCGACTTTTGACTCTGCACGGTTTTGTGCCGTGCTTTCATAGTCATTTAGCATCCATTTTCTCAGCGATGTAATTTGATTTATAAAATGAGACAAACCGCAGATCCAGATCGCTCCACAAATAAGCTTGTCTGCCCCATGTAATTTTCAACCGATTTATGAATAAGAACGGAAAATGTCTGCTCCAATTCACATTATTGTCCAATGAAATGTGTCAGATCATGATTGGTTGGTGTATTATACATGACAAACGGGCATTGATGAATTATGTAATATTCTCTAAACTATATAATATATGGATTTTTTATTAAATCGACACACTAATTTTGATTACTGATGGAAAAAAAGATTAAAATATTGTTTGGTTTGGTTTATTTTCTTTCCTTCCCGTCGATCTATTCACTGAAAGAAGCATATATGCTTGAGATCCTATTGTTTCTGAACAGACTGAGGAATATCAGTCAGTCGAGCAAAACACACGCAACCCATAGCAGCCTCAGATTGACAGATATCTAAAAATAAACAGGAATTTTCAGACTTTTGAGCGATTAGTTACCGTTTTGTGCACATTGTCATGCTAATTATAATTCAAATGCATTTTGTTTTATTGACTACAATATCATTGCTATTTGTCTGAGAGGTTCACTTTTGAATAATTTTGATAAAGGGCAGGGGCTTGAGCCCCCAAAGCCCCCCCTTCTGCACGTGCCTGTTGAGGAGACATAAAGCCGCGAGGCTTCCGCGGAGTGAAGAAGAGGCGGAGTTACGAGGATTCTCAGACAGTTGAAGTGTCCAATGGAATTAAGAGATTTGTGCTCAAGCTATTTTCAACACTTTAGATTGGTTAATAATTTGTAAAAATAACAGACCCACGTGGGGACTGACAAATAGCATCGATTTGTGAAAAAATATGAAATTGGCAAAATTTGGACATAGGAGGTTTCCGCCCGACAGCGACGATATGATAGATATGACTCCTATCCATCATATGTTTCTGCCTTCATTACTGTGCTATACATTTAAAAGAAATGTCTTTTAATTTTATAGTTTATATTTATAAATAAAAACATTTGCTTGTTTTCATTAATGTATTTTATGACAGTACAAAGAGCAATGTGTAATATTTTACCAGAGTAAGTCCTACACTTACTCACTTTTATTTGTTCCCCATTAAATAATGTTATTTCACTAAATGTTTAGATTTTATATTAAATTGTGCACTCATGATTTTTCTAGAATAACTTTTGCTGCTAAATTATCCACTAACCTAGTTTATAATAGTATTTTTGTCATAGATGATGATGATATTTTTTTGTGTTATTTTCATTAAAATGAAGTTGTCTATATGTGGTAGATTTTGTTTTACACACAAAAGAGTTACGATCAGGTCAACACACAGAAGTATAGAAATTCTACATTGATTTAAAAAAAAAAAACTGCGCTGGTATCGGATCGGAATTGGCCGATACTCAGAACTTTCTGGATCGGATCAGAAAAAATGGTATCGTTGCATCCCTAGTTTGTATTTGCAGTAGGTGTGTAACAGTACACAAAAGTCAAAAGTTTTGGTTCGTTATGTTTTCAGTACAGCAGAGGACAAAAACAAAGCACTTATACTTTTGGATGCAAAATATTTTAGACAATTATTTTGCTCCCATTCTACTTTCCTCTGTCTGGCACATATGTGTGCCAGCACTCATTCGTTAAAGTCCGCAAAATGCAACGTAGACTTGCTTTCTGTATGGTTACTCCTTTATACAAAATAATTACAACCGTCAGATGTACTGGTAATACTTTATTTTAAAGTGTCCTTGTTACACGTTACATGTACTTACTATTGTAATAGCAATAAATTATGCATAATTACATGCAAGTAACCCTAAGCCTAACACCTAACCATATGGTAAGTGCATGTAGTTAATTAATATTACTCAGTACTTAAATGTATAATTACACTGTAACAAGGACACCTTAAAGTCCCGTGCTAAAATATTTCCATTTCACCCCCAATTTGGAGTGATCTCATATCACACAGCATGTTCACAGTGTTTGTGTCCACACAAAGAAACACTGAACTGAACAGAGAGAGAGCAGAATAAAGATATTTGAGATTCAGGATGTCTATGATGTAATCAAATTAATGGAATATTAAACACAAATCCACAATAGAAATATATTCACATCTTTATTGCATTAACTGTTATATTGTTAATGTATAACTAGAGGTTACCTTCATCATTACAGGAAAACATCATGTGATTATCTTGGAAAATCATATGATGATCAAGGAAATATCTCTTTAGTAAACAAATTAGGCCAACTAATATTATTCATAATCTTTTTTTACCAGTATGAAAAAATAAATAAATAAATAACAAATGCAATGAAAATGTATGTAACACCAAGTACTAAAAATGAAAGTGTCTGTACAATACTTGGTATGGAAAAAAGTGATTCAGAGCATCCTTAATTTTCAGCATTCCTGGTCTCAAAATTAAGGAATAGTTTGTTCATTTTAAATGTGCTTGATAGTGTTATATTCACTGTTTTATTCACATTACCAAATGGCTTCTTATTTGTTTGTCTCTAGATAACTGTGACCTGCACTTCAAGGTGGCTCGTGACAGATACAGTGGTTACCCTCTGACCATTGAGGGTTTTGCCTACCTGTGGGCAGGTGCTCGAGCCACTTACGGTGTTACCAAAGGACGCGTCTGCTTCGAAATGAAGGTAACAAAGATGCTATTTAGTGTTTGAAGCCATGTTTGAGTGCCTGAGTCACAAAGATCTTTATTGTCCTGTTCCTTGTTTAGATAAATGAGGAAATTTCAGTAAAGCACCTTCCTTCGTCTGAGCCTGACCCTCATGTGGTGAGAATCGGATGGTCCCTGGATTCTTGCAACACTCAACTTGGTAAATGACCAGACTTACGATAACCTTGCTTCAAAGCATTTCTAACACCTGATGCAGTTTTCTTTAGTAAAATTAATCAAAATGCTGGATAGATTTTGCTGGAAGTGTGAGGTTTTTCTATGTTGCATTATCATTTATGTTCCTTCATGTTACAGGTGAAGAACCCTTCTCTTTCGGCTATGGAGGAACTGGCAAGAAATCCTCCAACTGTAAATTTGAAGACTATGGGGAAAAGTTCAGTGAAAATGATATCATTGGCTGCTATATTGTAATTATGTTTTTCTCTCATTCTTCTAGATTAGATTACGCACAATGCATCTTAATATGGGCTCAGAGACTATTATAAACCATATCTCTTTTCTTTTCCACTTGGATTGTTTTCCATAGGACTTTGAAAGCAGTGAGGAAGTAGAAATGGCATTCTCCAAGAACGGCAAGGGGCTGGGCCCATGTTTCCATGTCTCTCGAGAGGAACTGGCCGGCCGTGCTCTTTTCCCACATGTATTGGTGAAGAACTGTGCCGTGGAATTCAACTTCGGACAGAGAGAGGAGCCCTTTTTCCCTCAGCCAGAGGGCTTCACCTTCATTCAGGATATTCATCTAGAGGAGAGAGTCAGAGGGACACTGGGACCTGCCACTAAAGCTGATTGCGAGGTTTGATGTGGAAATGAACTTTTAAGAAAAATAATTATTATGAATTGCGGTCTAATCAAAAAGGATTTTATGACGAAAGAGAATTGTTTTTAAATTTTCAGCTGTGGCTGAAATGTATGCATCTATAATCTAATTCCATGGAGACTAATAATTATTGTCTACCTTATTCTAATGTTCCAAATAACTATAAATAAGACTGGACAATTAATTCTTGTCAACAAGACCTAATCTATATTAGACAGTTATGTAATTATAGCATTATAATGCTTAATATATAACAGTAAACCAAATGTTCATATTTAAAAGACATATAAAGATATGTATGTGACCACTGAACCAAGATATTGGTGATACCTAGCTTGTAAAATGTTGACTCCATGTTTTCTTCTTAGATCCTGATGATGGTTGGTCTGCCTGGTAGCGGAAAAACCACCTGGGCCATAAAACATGCTAAAGAGAACCCTGACAAGAAATACAACATCCTGGGCACAAATGCTATCATGGATAAGATGAAGGTATGCCTGCTTGAATATAATGTCTGTTATTATGGCAGCTGTGCACGGTAAAGCTTTCTAGGAAAGTTAGGTCCTCTTTAAAGTCCGTGCGTGATTTGCAATGCTCAGGTAAAATTCTATAGTAATACTACAAATCTTTGGAAGCATTTGACATCTTGATTTCTGCAGTGAATGAATGAATGGCGGATGGCGCGACGCACTGTTTTGTTTACTACACACATACTAAAGCGCGGACGATGCTTGCGGTGTTTTCAGCTTCTGCCGTCTCACTATATGACGATATGAACACACGAATATCATCTCTAGCTGCTCTGAGAGTCATTTCATTAACATTTTACCATTTAATTTGAGAAAACTATAGTCATATCACATACACAGCAGCTGCAAGTTCTTCACGGCAACCCGTCAAAATAAATGTTTGGTTTTTAACGTGAAGAAACTGTGTCAGAAATATATTACTATTTAGCAGTCTTGAGACTCAATGTAACGAGTGCTGCTACTACTAATAAATATTAATAAATCTTTATTTTTAAAGGAATAATCACGTTTTCTTTTTTAATTTTAACAGTAAACCTATGTTGTGCAGCACTTTGTTTGCCAAAAAATAAAAGGGTTTAATTTTCATTTGATTTGGATAAATTAAATTAATGATTTATGCCTTCATCTGATTACCAGAAAAATTAAGAACATTTTATTGGGCCCTATTATTGTTTAAAAATAGGACCCTATAAAAAAATAATAAGTTTAAAATACAGGCCTGTTGCTCTTAATTTCTTTTTATTAATTCACCATTTGTAAAGCGTTGTTTACTGTTAATTTTTTTAGAAATATCAATAGCATTTGTATTAAAAATATATTCACTGAATGTAATCAAAAAATCGAGAATAGAATCAAGAATCGAATTGAATCGGGACATCTGAATCGATACCCAGCCCTAGTAAGGATATTCTCCCCTCAAAAAAGGATATTATATCTTTTTTTCCTGTGCGTTAACTTGTACAGATTAATTGTTTACCTGAAGACTAGCAATGTGAGCTAACAAAGTAAATGGTGTCAATTTTGATTTCATGCAAACATTAAAGAATCACCGCTACAGCCATACACTTTTAGACAGACATCTTGGCAATGGATGGGCAACTCTGGCCCTTGAGATCCACTGTCCTCTGAAATTTAACTTCTACCTAATCAAATACACTCACTTGTAATTTTCTAATAATCCTTAAGACCTTGATTAGCTGGTTTTAACATGGTTTGCAGAACTTGCGGAACTCAAGGGCCAAAGTTGCCTACCCCTGGTTAAGACCAATAACTCCTTTAGTTGTTCAGGCCATCCACCAATGAATCGTTTTGAAAATATGTAGTTATTCCAATCAAATCTGTACACTAAAGTTTATTGCACTCTTTCTATCAGGTCATGGGACTTCGTCGTCAGCGTAACTATGCCGGACGCTGGGACATACTTATTCAGCAGGCCACGCAGTGTCTCAACAGGCTCATCCAGATTGCTGCCCGCAAGAAGCGCAACTACATCCTGGATCAGGTACTGCCATACTTGCCTTTCTCTGCGCTGTTCTCACAGCTAAAGCCCTTCCCCTTCCTTCTCAACCCTCTCCCCAAAAAAACCACATCCACTGCTGCTCACTGATGCACATGTTCATTAATGCACTTCTGTTCTCTCTGTAGCCTAGTCCAAAGCATTGGTTAGCCTATTGTGTTTCTGAAGACTTGTTTTTTCCAGTCCTTTTTCTTTATCCTGAACATGTTGCTGAATTATGATTTGTTTTGTTTTGCTTAATCGTTAAAAAAACGATCAGGGAAAGAATGCAGTATAGTATGTTGCAATGAATATTTTTGATTTTATGTATTGCCTTGTTGTAAAGAGATCTTTGCCACACTGTACAAGTAGTCCATGACTTTAGTAAGATGTTGAAAAACAAGTAATCACTGCCTGGTGAGTAAGAAAACACCTTCTGTTGCTATGGTAACTGTAAAGAAAACGAGAACTTTTCATTAGATAAACTTGGAACTTTACTTGAATGTTGTGTTTAAAAATGAATGGCAGGTAAGTGGAAAAACTAACCTACTTGAAGTTTACAGGTGGACAGTTCCAGAGGTTGTAAGGTAGGTAAGGTCAAAGGACATGCTAATGGGTCCTAAGGAGTCCGTGAGTATGAACAGGTGGGTACTAAATGTTTGTCCGCGTCGGGCATGCTGGCCTTTTGAACAATGGATAAGTGAAGGTAAGGAAGGGGACCCAGGCAGTGCATGAGATTGAAATACAGAAGAGTGAGGATTATTTACATTCTTCAGAAGTTTGAGATAAGTTTTATGAAGTCAGGACAATATGTACCAGCAGATAATGTGTTAAAATCTCACTCACTGATGTTTGGAAGTGATTGATGTAAGTACATTTTGAGCATGACCAACAGTTTGGTTAGTTTGAGAGAAAACACTTCCAGTATTAAGCTGTCATATTAGAATTTGATTTCATGTAATTTCTTGTAACGTGGATCTTTTATAGTATTTTATAGTAACACACCAGTTCTCTGTAATATGCATCTTGTAAGAGAACGGCTTCTGTTAATACTTCTAGTTTGAGGGAAGCAGAAAGGGTCCCCTGTACAATGTCAGTCATTCACAAACTCCCTTGTGTTGGTCTCTTCCCAATTTACGGTAAGTCAGTTGGGGTTGTGAGAGACAACCGCTAGTCATTCCAGAGCAGTAACTATAGACATGAAAAGAAAAAAAAAAAAACTCTCACATTTTCATCGTTGCAGGAATCCAATTCCCCTCCTACGGAACGCAAAGCCGTAACAAAAGAAAATAATGAACAGCTTCTACTTCTTTCTTGTCACCATTGCTAGACAAATGTATATGGATCAGCCCAGAGACGAAAAATGCGTCCTTTTGAAGGTTTTCAACGCAAGGCTATTGTAATTTGTCCCACGGATGAGGATTTAAAAGAGCGAACGTTAAAGCGAACTGATGAGGAAGGGAAGGATGTTCCCGATCATGCTGTGTTAGAAATGAAAGGTAGGAATGCCATGGATAACCAAAACAAATGTTCAAAACTACACACCAGATCTGCTTTTGCTGTTTTTTTGTTTGTTTCTTTATTTTAAGACTTGGAAGAACCCACCTGTCCCTCCTTCTGTTAAACCTTTTTGCCAGATAAAAGAGCTCCTCTCACCTTTTTTTCATCTTTCGCTGCCCTGTTAACCATATTTTCTTGCATTGTCTCTCATGCCATTCCTCACCACTGCAAACCAGCTCAGATAATCAGGATTGAGGATAAGGATTGCTGCAATTGGCTCTGGCTCTCCAATTCACAATTGTGTTTGTTCAAACGAGTAGTTTGTATTGGCTCTATTATTAAATGATGAATAAATTATTGGACAGCTGTCCTCAGCTAGGTACTTCTTAATTTGCAGGGACACCTTTTATCATAACACTCTTTTTCTGGCAACTGTTTTTAGTTTAATTTTCATTCCCTAAGACCCCCCAACATTGTCCTCATATTTCTACTCTGGGACAAGTGTTTTCTTACACAGCTAAGGCAACGTTTGTCCTAGAGCATGTTAACTTTATCACCACATGCTCTAGTTCTCTCTCTTTTACTCTCTGTCCCCTTGTTCTGTCCCCTCCCCTGTATTTTTGCTGTCACCATTGTATGGTGCTGATAATGATTCTCTTTGTCTTTTGCCGGCGCGGCTGTTCTGTCCCTCATTGCGTGCCTCTGCTCCCGCAGCAAACTTTGTGCTGCCCGAAGTCGGCGAGTTCCTGGACGGGGTGACATTCGTAGAGCTTCAGCGGGAAGAAGCCGACGCTCTCATCAAGCAGTACAACGAAGAAGGCCGTAAAGCCGGCCCTCCCCCAGAGAAGCGCTTTGATAACCGCCAGAGTGGTTTCCGCGGCCGTAGTAACTTCCAGCGCTATGACAGTCGTGGTGGACCTCAGGGTGGCAGAGGTGGCTACCAGAACCGGGGCAGCTCTGGAGGCGGAGGCTACCGAGGAGGTAAGAGTCCTGAATTTACTAGTTTTGTGCTTTTCAGATTTGGGGGCAGTAAATGATTATTTTTATTTTATTATTATTTTGTTTATACATGTATTTAGCTTGGACACATTAAAAAGTGACTGTAAAGACATTTATAATGTTATAAAAAATATGTAAATATTAAATAAATGATGTTGGTTTTGAACTTTCTATTTATGAGGGAAACCTGAAAAAAAAAAAATGTTAATAAAAGAAGAAGAAATAAATAAAAAATGGCACTACTTTGTCACATCGTGGACTTGCTTTCTCATTTCACACAAACTGCCACCATTTTGGTATTAATATTACTGCAGTATTGTTGCAGTGTTTGTATAAGCTAGTGTTGTCAAAAGTAACGACCGTGATACCAGTCAGTACTGAAATTTTAAAAACGTCCATTTCCTGCTAACATTTGAGCACTGTTGAGCGGATTCTTAAACACCCCTGATTGGCCATAGTGTTCACGTGCTCAACAGATATGACTGCGATTGGCTAAAAAGATGTGGCTTTCAAACGCTCCCGTGTGCTTCTGTGTGAGCGCTTGGTGAAGAGCGTGAAGTGATGATCATTGTAGCCAATCACAGTATTATCTGTTGAGCGCGTTTACACTATGGCCAGTCAGTGCTGTTTAAGAATCCACTTAACAGTGCTCAAATGTTAGCAGGAAATGGACTTTTTTTTTTTTTAAATTTCAGTACCGACTGGTATCGCGGTCGGTACTTTTAACAACACTAGTATAATTTATTTAAACATTATAATGGGCTATTGTTTTTTTTGTTGTTGTTGTTGTTGTTGTTGTTTTTTTTAGAAGCTTTACAATAATATACAGGTAAAATTATCAAGTAATTCCGACTCAAATCAATATTTCATGGCAGCATATTTATTTATTTATTTATATATATATATATATATATATATATATATATATATATATATATATATATTTATATATATTTATATAGAGAGTAGCCATGTAATAATCAGGATAATGTACAGCCAGTCAGCATAATCATAAAGAAAACTCTTCAGGGTTAAGTTATTTTGATAAACTATGTCTGGGTTTATTTTGCAATTAATGATCAGCTTACTATACATTTATTCCTTATTTATTCCTTATTGTGTTCCTGTGGCTCAGTGGTAGAGCATTGCGTTAGCAGCGCAAAAGGTCGTGGGTTCAATTCCCAGGGAACACACAGTGATAAAAAAAAAATGTATAGCCTGAATGCACTGTAAGTCGCTTTGGATAAAAGCGTCTGCTAAATGTAAATTTATTTATTGTTCTGCATTGATGGTTAGATTCTGCCTATTTGTTGTTGATAATCAGTCAGCTATTTCATTAGGATACAACCGTGGAGGCTACAACCAGAATCGCTGGGGAAATAACTACAGGGATGGAGGCTCTGGAGGCCGTGGTGGATACAACCGCAGCCAGCAGTCTGGAGGCAGTTACAACCACAACCGCCAGGGCTCCTACAACAAGAGTGGGTCTGGATCATCTGGAAGCTACAACCAATCACAGGTATAAAGACATGGCTTACATTAGCTAAGTTAGCTTTTGAATTTAACAGGACATGTAGTCATTGCTTGCATCCTATTTTCTCATTTTTTGTAGCCTCAGTCTTACAGTCAAGGCTACAACCAGGGCTACAACCAGGGCAACTACAACCAAGGGTACAACTATGGCAACTACAGTCAATACCCAGGATACAACCAGAGTTACAGTCAAACTCCAGCACCCACAGGACAGACTTACAACCAGCAGCAGCAGCAGCAGCAGCAGCAGCAGCAGAGCTACAATCAACAGTACCAGCAGGTGAGATAGTCTGTGGAAGAAACTGCATAGAGTCATTAGGGGGCAATATAAATTTAACTTAAATTATTTGTTTTGTCTAACATGCCAAGAACCTTTATGAATTAGTTTTTTTTTTTTTTTTTTGTTTTTTTTTTGTGCATTAGAAAAGTAAGACTTTATGTCGGTTATGTTAGTAAACAGTTATTCAAACTAGGGATACATTATATACAAGCAAAGAACAGTTATACACTCTTGCAAAAACTGTTATAATCACTGAAGCTATCTCCACTGCAAAATGAATCTCATTGTATTTGCACTTTGTTGTTTATGATGAGAGAATTCATGAGTGCAGAGATTCCTAAAAAGAAATCTGATGCAAAGAGAGCAGATCTAGATATAATGCCACAATCAACACTTTTCACATTTTAACTTTAATCACGACAGCTGTAATAGGTTTAGTTTAGTAATTGTGCAGGGGCATTTTTTGCCCCCTTGTCTTGAATGCATGTGCATGTATTGCATGTATTTTTATACATTGTGCCTTACTTCCCCCAGTACGCTCAGCAGTGGCAGCAGTACTACCAGAACCAGAGCCAGTGGAACCAGTACTATAACCAATATGGCAGTTATGGCAACTATAACCAGCAGGGCACCCAAGGCAGCCAGGGTGCCCAGGGAACACAGTAGTAGCAGCATCGCAGCCGTTTCCGACGGCCCATTCCCTAAGCAGCATTCCTCATGCCTTTTTTGTGCTCCTTCTCTTAACCAGTCTTACCCTTTTTTGCCTGCTTTCTGTAAACATTTATTCTCTCCCTATTTATGCCAACCTTATAGGTAACCACATTTCTGTGGCCCTCCATTGCTCTGTTTGAGTTTTGGTGAGAAGTATCCCTTTTTTGCTCTTCTACTAAATATTTGTTTACATACGGCTTGATCTTTTTTTCCTCTGTGTACTTGTAGATGAGAGTTTCGACTTTTGAATTTAGGAATGTGTGGTTTAGTCCGCTGCAAACAGCTCACACACTATGATGTGCTTGAATGTTTCAAAATTGAGCAGGAGAAATTTATTGAGAAAGCTTTGCACGCTTAGATTTACATCTGATGTATAGAGCGAAAGAGAGGCAAGGTGTTTCTGTGTTCCAATAGTTTTACCACTGATTTTATTTTTTTTTATTTTGTAAGATTAAAGAACCACATTTTGCGGAAGATGGTTATGGGTATTGTTCTGTGTATGATCATATGCCTGTATGTACACATCGATGTAAGACCATGTAACACTTTTGTCTAAGTACATCATATTGGAAATTTTAATAACCTAAATCTTGAATAACACTTTTCTGATGTCACAAGCCTGTGAAGGTTATCATTTTCCTTTTTATATACCATTTTTAAAATGACTCTGATTGGTCTGATGCACATCTACTCCCAAATTGCAGATTAGTAATGATCCAAATTAGTTCCTTGTGTGGATATGTTTTTACCTTGTGTCTTGTCTGTAAAGCAGTATCTGCATATGGTTTTGTGTCAAATCAAAACACATTATTTTGTATTTGAGAATATAATCAGACAAACCATCCTGTGTTCTGTGTTCTTGTTTAAATTAAGAATATGTAAAAGATTAATTAATTTTAATCTGTTGGCTATTAAGTTGAGACAAAGGGTCAGCCATTTTATTCCAAAAATGTTTAAATTTTATTTCAACATAATTCCTCCTAAAATCCTAACAAACAAAATGCAGTGTGTGATGGTGCAAATAATATTGTGGAAATTTCTGAACATTTAAAAAAGTGACAATTAACAATTCCCATTTGATGCATGTATTTCAAAAGTTGGGACATGTTTAATGTACAAACCAAATTAACTAGGTAGAATGTGAGGGGTGAGAGAAAAAAAACAAAAAAACGAGTGAACGCAAATGAGTGTGGGCGTGTCGGTGAAAAGACAGGGCCGATGCAATATAGATTTGCAGAGTTGGTACATTTGTTGAAATGAATAAAAATATTTTGTCATGTACAATAAAACTATAAGTTGCATATACAAAATATTATATTATTGTATAATTACCATAGAGTATATAATGATTCAGTTTACATCACCTTCATAAATTGAATAAAAACAAATAAAGCAAAAACAATAATGCACATTCTTTATTCATCGTTTTGTAGATGTAGAGATTAAAAAAGTTTAATTTTATGTAGAAAACTTAAATCGCCATCTTGCACCTGACGTTATTAGTTTTTTTTATTTAGTTCCATCACATATAAGTACAAGGCAGATATAAGGCAATGTCATACAGTTTAAAGCATGTAAGACAGAATAACAACAGCAAAACATAAAATGAACATAAATAAAAAAATAAAAATAAAAAATACCAGGCCAAAAAAAAAAAAAAAAAGCTTTATGTAATATTAGGGCAGTTACATTCATTTGAAAAGCTTTAGAATTTTTATTTTTATAAGTTTCTTATTTTGTGATCTCATATTAGAAAGGGTTTTAAAATATATTTTAAGATCAGTGTTACAAAATGTAATATAGATAATGGTTTTTAAATATAATTATTTTTGACTTATGAATATAAAACTTTGCTAAAATAATCAATAGATTAATGATGTATTTTTGTTTATCAGAAAAATATAGGTTTTGAAAACAAAGTAAAATATCATGAGGTTCTACATTAAGAGCTTTGTTTAATTTTTTTGTCTTAAAGTCAACCCAAAATGAAATTGAAAAAGGGCAATAGCAAAATAAAAGTTCAATATCTTGAAGTGATATGTTACAAAAGGTAGGCTACATTTATCACAAACACTATGAATATATCTGCTAACGGCTGCATTTCCAGGATAACGTGTGAATAATTTTGTAAAGTACTTTTATATATACTGCAATAAATCGGGTAAGTGTATAATTGTCCGTTCTTGTCAATAATTCAATCCAGAAAATTTTGAAAAGTTATTAATGGTATTCAAAGCCAGAGGTACGCCAAGAAAAACTTGTCATCAGCAAGTTGCGATATTTTAAATTGTCTTTCATTAATTTCAGTGCCTTTGAAGGAATGTTGATTATTACGTCTTCTTAAAACTTGAGCTACTACCAAGAAAAGGAATGCAGAAATTGGACAACCTTGTCGGATGCCTCGGTTTATTTTAAATCTCGCAGGTAAATACGAACTTCCCAGGAGGAATTAATGTTACCCATCTGTTACCCAACCCAGGGCCGTTTCTAGTCATTTTGACGCCCTGGGCGACCCATTGATCTAAATGGCATTGTTGAGCGCTCTAAATCCAAAAGCAAACTTTGCATGCAGCAATTGACAGCCCTCTGATCCAGTGGCATACAGGCATCGTCAGAATGATGTTGGGGGATCCAGTGGGGGCGGCAATCATATTTCAGGGTGTCCGTGTCACTCTTAATCACAACCCTGTTAAAATGTAGTGTTAGTACGTGCGCTCATCGGTGCCCCCTCCAGCTGGTGGCGCTCTAGGCGACCACCTAGTCCGCCTATACCTAGAAACAGTACTGACCCAACCCCTCCTGCTTTTGTGATGTGTACAGGTGTATGAGGTGTGATTTATGCACTTTTTGCTGATTGCTAAGCAAACTGAGAGGAGAACTAACGTGTATACGCTCGCCAGCCGTCTGGACAAAATCCCATAGTATTCAGGCGTCAGATGTAAAATCTGTATGGAACGCCAAGTGGCTCATAATTCGCCATTAACTAGACGCCTGAAAGATTTGGCGCTTAATCCTGAGATTTCGGCTGGCACAGTTCTCAAGAGGAACACTTCAGCTGCAAAAATGTAAGTTATTTATTTAATGCTCAGTCTAGTGTTGTTTGATGTTTAAATGCCACGAAGAGTATAGTTTTTAGATGGTTTCTATTAGGAGGTTTGCGATGATAACATAACGTCAGAAAAACCATTTGGTCCCGGATAAGTGATAAGATGAGTAGGCCTAACTGTTAGGCATGGTCTCTTTAGAAAAAAAATGTAATTTTTTTAATATAAAAAACTGATGAGCTGTATCCAGTGCACGAAAATGTTAGCTAATTAAATTTTAAATTCAATTTTGTTTGCTAGAATTCATTCGATTCATCTTTTTCAACGAGTGACTGTTATTGAGTCATAGGAGTCGGACTGCACTGGTGGCACCATAAATATCTATACAGGTGACTCTGTCTGATTTGATTCACTTAACCATTCAAATGAGTCATTTGTTTGTGAATCAAACTGAGCACGCTGTTGTAGCATTACACCTGCTAAGACAATGCAATATGTGCAATCTGAATGTAATAATAATATTTATTTTTGTGGTAACACTGCCGTGTGGGAAGCTCTGACACGGAAAAGCACTATAGATACGTAAGAGAAAGCCTTAAAATATAAGTGCATTATCATTTTTTCTTGAATGGAGGCCTATCTGTCTGCTGCACTAGAGCAGGTTCAGTTTTTAGAGTGAATGAAAACTTTTGAAGCGTATATATGCCGTGTGATGTGAATAAAATCATAATTATTTTACTGTGGTGGGGATTATTATGAGCAAACAAACTTAAAATTTTAATCTGAACACTATATATATGTAATCTGACAACCTTTTTTTTTTTTTTTTTACAGAAATTCTGAGCTGCTGCATGAACATTCATCGAACATATGAGGTGCGAATTCTGGGTCTGGTCCTAATGATTGTAAAAAACTGTAATCCTTAAGATTTATTAGTTACCTTATAATATATATTATACATATATTTCAGGGCTGCAATTTGGAAAAACGTTCAAGCTAATGCTGCTGAAATGGATGTCAAAGGGACTATGAAGAGGTGGCTCCAGCTGGCAGATCAAAAGAGCGGACTTCGGGAGGCAGACACACTCTGTGAGTTTAAATGTCCCATCTCTTTAACCTTCCATACACGACCCACTATCACATTTCTATCCAGGGGTGCCGCTAGCAATTTTGGGCCCTATGAAAGAATATGAGGTTGGGCCCCCTACCGCACCAAACATACACGATATTGCCCAAAGTATTGGGTCACCCCCTGCTAATGAACAGGTTTGACGACTTTAGTAATTTCCATGAGTGCAAATCTTAATGTTTAAGCATATAATGACATTCTAGGGAATTGTGTCCTTCTAATTTTATACCAATAGTTTGGACAGGACCCTTTTCTATTCTAACACAACAATGTCTCTGTGTAAAAGGCAAGGTAAAAAAAAAAAAAAAAAAAATTGATTCAGTCAGTGTGGAAGAACTTTACTGGTCTGCAGAAAGCCAAGTCCTAATCCAAGCTGAACATCTCTGGTGTGACTTTAAATGCAGACCTTCAGCCAAAAACTCATCACCAAACACCAATGACTTGTTAATACACTATATGGACAAAAGTATTGGGACACCTCCTTCTTTAGAACAGAAAAAGGCACTTCCAACTGTGGCAACAAAGATGGAAACATAATTCATGTATTTAAAAACTGTATTTCCATCTTTGTTGCCACAGTTTTGGAAGAGTCTAAAATGATTGTACGCATATGTACAAGTCACTGGTGTTCGGCATTGTCATGTTAGAATAGAAAAGGGTCCTGTCCAAACTATTGGTATAAAATTAAAAGTACACAATTCCCTAGAATATCATTATATGCTTAAACATTAAGATTTGTACTTATGGAAATTACTAAAGTAGTCAAACCTGTTCATTAAAAGGGGATGTCCCAATACTTTTGGCAACATAGTGTACAAGCCAACCTAGCTATTCAAAATCTTTGTCTGCAATTTAATAATATTGACCTATTACTTTTTTATTGCTTTTGACCATTAGGTATCAGTAACATAATTCATTCAGAACCTGTTCTATGGACATATAGACTTTCTGTACAACACTATTCTGCTGATATGGAATGAGTTTGACTACTTAATCAGTTATATTAATAGAAATGCTTCACTGGGGCAAACAAAAACAAAAAAATCGTAAAATAATAAATAGGATACCCCATAACACCAGCATTTCCAGCAGCATCCAACATTTCTCAATCATGATCTTACTCAGCTAAATGTGACTATTAGCTTAACTGCTGTATTCCTTGTTTGCTAGCTACCTATGCACATACAGCATACAATGTTAAAAATGTTCTACATTATGAACCTTAACTCAAAAACCTTTAGCTTCATACACTGTAGATAATTGTGACCCTGCCTGTGGAAACCCAGCTAAAGTACTTTTTTTTTTTTTTTTTTTTTTTTTTTAAACAGTGGATGAGTAATTCACTCCTTGATTTGCTTAATAAAAGCCTCCTTTGAGATCGTTTTGACAGACATGTTTATTTTGTATTATTTTCAACGTGTTTATTGCTAAGTTTAGTGTTTCAAAATAGAAGCGCAGCCGTAATAACTCGCGTGCAGTGTATCTGGTTGCCATGACAACCTCCCACGCTTCCTGCTGCTGTTCTGTGTAATCAGAGTGAATTTGTAGATTTTCTTTAGCAAAACTAAAATGTGTTTAAAAGTGCGACTGACCAAATTGTCCGGCTCGGTTTGCCCCCCCTCAAACTCGAAGACATAATTTGACAGTTTACCATCTGATCTCACTCAGTAACTCTAGGCTACGTAGGACGGGACGAAACCATGCAGTGAATGGGGAGATAATTTCGCCGGAGATGCAGAAATAAGCCGTAATTTTGTTTTATTTGTAACTCTTTGGTAGATACATTTATAATTTATATTACATTATTACTACTACTGTTACTGCTAATAAAACAGATCACTGGGGGCCCCAAAAGTGTGTAGGCCCTTAGAATCGTCCTAACTTTTCCCCCCTTAGCGGCGCCCCTGTTTCTATCCAAAGGTTTCATGTGACGTCACAGTGTTTTATCGCCACCATTTTTGTGTCCGAGTCACAGCTGCGCGACCTGTCAGTCTATGGTCACAGCAGCCACAACTACCAGAGGAAGATCAACCAAACACTCCCAGTATGGCAAGCCGTTTTAGCATTTAAAACTGTGTTTTGACTATCCATAAATATAATTCAGATAGTCACAATTGTAATTCGGATAGTCATAATTATAATTCGACTAGTCACAATGACAATTAGAGATATCTGCAATTGTAATTGCACTAGTAAGAAATCGAATTAGAGATATCTCTAAATACTTTATGACTAGTCAAAACTCAATTTAAGATATCTGTAATGACTTTAGAGATATCTTCAATAGCGCGTCATACATCCGCAAATGTAATTAGAGATATCTCTAATTCAATTTCGACTAGTCACAATTATAGTTTAAGATATCTGAATTACAATTGCTCCTAGTCGAATTGTCATTGTGTGACGTCAGAATAAATTTACTCAGCTCCTCCCCGCCTACTCTGCTGACTGCTAACAACATAATAAAAGTCTGCTTTTGTTGTCACGGAGAGATAAGATACTGGATGAAGTGCTTCATGGATTATTAAATAAATCTGGATGCAGCCTTATGTGGTAAAAGGTCTCCAGTGTGCATGTATGTATAGCGCTGTGATTTTAAATGTTGCAAAACGGACCAAATGCAGTGTAATGTTCAATAAAGTCAGAAAACTGCAAACTGCTCCTCTGAATTCGTTTACGGAGTGTCTATTTACACTAAGTGCAAATAGGTGACCTTGTTACAGTATCCAGCCACCAACATGTGATTAGTGGAGTAGCGGTTACGTTGTCTGCTTTTTGACGCGATCGACCCGAGTTCGTGTCCGCCTTTTGCCGAACATTTTCTCTACCTTTTCAAATCTCATATCGTATCGGAAAGATAAAAATTAAGGAAATAATTCAAAAGTTGAAAAGAAATATTGGGTAGGGTTATAGGTGTAAGGAGGGCTTTGTTGTCCCAAGGTGGCATCCATTTAAAAATTTGAATTCTAATTATAATTTACATTCAATACGTTATTATTGCCTACTGTTTTATAATGTACTACAATACTGAGGTGCAGATAATTGCCACTATTTGAAATAAGTAGTAGAAATAGCAGAAAATCTTGCTATTTTAACATAGTGTACATATAATCTATAGCTATTTGCACTTAGTGTAAATAGAATCTAATTACTATTTACACTTAGTGCAAATAGCCGCTGCCTAAAAGAATACATTGGCGCTGATCACTGAACACAGCAGAATATCATCATCATGGATCTCTTGCTATAATACAATACAATACTCCCACCTTGTGGGCTATTTCATATGGAAGCTCGTTTCCACCACTAACTAACTAACTAACTAACTAACTAAATAAATAAATGAATAAATAGCAACTTTTTATCTCACAATTCTAAAATTTATAACTCGCATTGTTTATATCTCGAAATTCTGAGAAAAAAAATCAGAATGAATGGTAAGATAAAAATCTGCAAATTACCTTTAGTTTTCATTCCATGGTGGAAACAAGCTGCCATATGACACAAGGGAACCTGAATTCATACACAACGTAATGTAACATACTAATAAATGTCATCAATGCCATATAAACTTTTATTAAATTGTAATCTTTTTTAAAATCAGCCTTCACGTTTTTTGACTGCATCTGATTATGAGGGATTGTTCTTGTCCGTAATGCATTTATTTGCACTATTTTTCATGTTTTTTTTTTTGTTTTTTTGTTTTTTTTTGTATAATTCCATTATTTTTCATTATGTCTAAATAATAAATAAATTCAGACGAGCAGTTTGTGGTTTTCTGCCTTTATTGAACATTACACAGAATTTGGTCCTTTTTGCAGCGAAACAAGCTGCCATAATGACACCAGTGAACCTGAGTTCATACACAAAGTAACGTATGTCATCAATTTCAGTTAAACTTTTATTAAATCAGCCTTCACCTTTCTTGACTGCATCTGATTTACTACTACTATTTTTTTTTTTTGTATAATTCCATTGTTTTTCATTATGTCTAAATATATAATAAATAAATGGCAGTGGCTATTTGCACTAAGTGTTAACACTATGTTAAAATAGCAAGATTTTCTGCTATTTCTACTACTTATTTCAAATAGTGGCAATTATCTGCACCTCAGTATTGTAGTACATTATAAAACAGTAGGCAATAATAACGTATTGAGTGTGATTTATAATTTGAATTCAAATTTTTAAATGGATGCCACCTTATTAGGACAATAAAGCCCTCCCTACACCTACCCTAACCCTACCCAATATTTCTTTTAAACTTTTGTATTATTTCCTTAATTTTTATTGAAAAGAAATGCCTTTCCGAAACGATATGAGATTTGAAAAGGGAGAAAAAATGTTCGGCAAAAGGTGGTCGCTAACTCGGGTCGATCACGTCAAAATGCACGTGCTGTAACCGCTACTCTACTAACTACCATATACAGATTTAGCGTCATTTTGCAGTCTTGACAATCCCAAGCACACGTTCATGAGCGGATAGTGTAAATAGTTTCTGCCAACAAGGCGAACTATTTGCACTTAGTGTACATAGACACTCCGATTCTTTTAACATTATATCAAATGTTGCGGCGGCTGACACGAGGCTTATACATGTGTTCATTTGGAAAGGCTAACAAAATTTAGTCCACAGCACACACGTCTCAACATTACCATATAAAACAGGACAAAAGCCTATTTAAGTCCTCTCTGTATAGCCTACCACTTTTACACATGGTCTAGCAACATTTTTATTTCCATACTTTTCAATTACTTCTGTATAAAACACTTTAAAATCACCCAGAGACGCAGGACCTTTATTATACAACTCTTAGACAAAACAGCAGATGACAACAGTTTCCAAGCTACGATTGGTTAAATAAAATGTTTAAGGTGGGGCTCAACAAAGGTGTATTTGCATGCACATTGTAGATATCTCTAAAGGAATTTTGACTAGTCAGATTGTTAATTGCAGATATCTGCATTGCAATTTCGCCTAGTCACAAAGCTTAATGCAGATATCTCCAAATAAGTTCTTCCTAGTCACAAATCTGATTGAGATATCCGTAATTGAATTGCAGATATCTTTAAATGGGTTTTGACTAGTCGTAATTCCAATTGAAGATATCTTTAAATATGATTTGCCTAGTCAAAATTCCAATTCAAGATATCTACAATTGTAATTTGACTAGTCATAAATGAATTGCAGATATCTTCAAATGTATTTCGGATATCTTTAAAAATTTTGAATTAGAGATATCTCTAATTGTATTTTGACTAGTCGAATCATATTTAAAGATATCTCAAATTGGGATTACGACTAGTCAAAACTCATTTGAAGATATCTGGAAATATTTTTCAATGGAAGTCAATGGAAGATTATGACTAGTCGTAATTGCATTGTAGATATCTGGAATGTGTATTATGACTAGTCATAATTGCAATATAGATATCTGGAATTACAATTGTGACTATCCAAAATTATATTTATGGATAGTCAAAAAAATGTTTTAAATGCTAAAACGGCTTGCCATACTCCCAGAAGGTTCACAAGGTTACAGTATGCCCGGGATGTGTTGTGCTGTAACAACAGTCATCAGAAAAACCCTGAACTACAATTTTATTCGATCCCAAAGAGGTTAGATCGGCGGAATAAATTGTTGGCTTCAATCAGAAGGCACCACTGGCAGCTAACGTACGGTCAGAAAAGAATAATGAGAGACAATTGTGATTCTTCATGAGAGAATAAAGAACGCTAAAATATTTGTATTGTACCACGTCATTTGTGTCTGCAGTTAAGTGTATATATCACAAGGTTCTCAAAAATAATCACATTTGTTTTGCTAAACCTTTTTATTCATCATTATATTGAATTTGTCATACAAAAAAAAAAAAAAAACCATCGTCCTGAGTAAATTACCTTTGTGAATTGTGACTGGCTGCACAGGTGGTGTAATAATTTAGGACATAGCCTACATACATATATATGGCATAAATTTGAGAGCATAACAACTGAAAGTCTGAAACATCAAAAGCATTTTTTTAACAATGGCAAAATTTTGAACTGAAATGTTATTGCAGCCATGTAGCCTATGAATCAATGAAAATGCACATTTTTAATTAAAGAGAACTTAGCGTGGGCTGCTTTTGGTGCCTGGATTTGTGCTTCAATAATGAAATCCAGGTTTAAGAATACACTAGAAGTGAAAGATGTCTTCCCGCGGGTAGATTGCATGTTTTCTTGGCTTGCTGGATGTTGGGCTCATGATCAGCAATCACGTTGTTTGCATTCACCAAAACTGACTTTCTGAAATCAGAAGGCGGACGGAGAAGGGAATCGCTGTGAAGCAGGAGCAACCAGCCGCAGAGGATTCTTCAAGCTCTTAAAGCCTTCATCGAGTAGGGCTGCAACAAACGATTATTTTGATAATCGATTAATCTAACGATTATTAGAACGATTAATTGACTAATTGTCGATTATTTCACTGATTAATCAGTAGAATTTGATTGATTATTCAGCTTTTGCAATTAGTTAAAATATTATGTTATATATATTCTAACATAAAGGTCACTTCAGCTCTAGAAAAGCATATTATGCAATTACAATTATTATTGGTAACACTTTACAATAAGGTTCATTAGTTAACATGAACTAAGAATGAACAATACTTCTACAGCATAATCTTAGTTAATGTTAATTTCAGCATTTACTAATGCATTTATAAAAATCACAAGTTGTGTTTTTTAACATTGGTAAATGCACTTTGAACTAACATGAACACACAATGAACAACTGTATTTTTATTAACCAACATTAACAAAGATTAATACATAAATGTAATAAATGCATTGTTCATTCATGTTAATTAATACATTAACTAATGTTAACAAATGATACCTGTGATAATATGTATTTGGCACACAAAATGAGATGACAGACAGAGACACTCTCACCATTTAATTAGCTACATGAAAAAGTAACTGAATGACACATCATTCTGCCTAACATCTCCTTTTGTAAGTCATATGGATAAGAAACAACATAAAGGTAAGTGATAAGACGCTTTGGATAAACTATTTTATTCACAACATAATGTCTTAAAATACCTTATAGGGTTATGATAACCAAAACAGTCCTGAGCTAGATCAAGCTTTGATTGCTTTAAACCAAGCGGTCACTTTAATTAAATTATTTTTTTTCCCCACTAATAAAAATATTTTATCATTAGATAGCTCCACACTGGAGAGCTGCTTTATAACAGAAAATCAAGTTGTAATTCTAACTGAAAGCGACACTGACTCTGGTTTTTCATGTTTAATACTGTAAAGCTGCTTGAATTAAAGCTATTGCATAAAGTAACGTTACTATATGAATAAACATGATGCGACCGGACTTTACTGGAGTACTGAACTGCAGAGCTCATGCAAACACACGTTGTAATCAGATGCATTTTTAAGTACTGCTTTCACACTGCTGTCAGTTTTTGTTGTTTATTTCGTTACTGAGAGGAAAGCGCGCAATATAAATTTACATATTCATCCAAACGCTGTTCGGATGCACTTTCTCTGAAGCACTGTGTGTGTCGTCTTCTCTTGAATTGCATCCAGAAGAGCTGAATTACAGTCTTACGCTACAACCACACTGGTCAAACCGCATTATTGCAGGCTCTTACATTAGGTCATATGAGGTCAAACGACTACTCTACAACAAAAATATTTGTCGACAATTTTTTATTGTCGATAATGTCGACTAATCGTTGCAGCCCTATCATCGAGCCGCATGTTCTCAATTCAAACAGTAATTTGTCCAGAAAGGATGATTAATTATAAATTGTGCTAATAGTAGCTAAATTGCCATTAAATTCAGATTGTGTAGTAAGCTAATAACGTTATCTTGTTACACTATCATTGACTCAAAAGTGCTTTGAGCTGATGTCAGTTTTAAATTTACAAGTAATCAGGACATTACATGGCCTAACTGTTACACTTGCTGTCCTAAAAATAATCAAGTCCAGGGATCAGTGTGGGAAATGGTAGTAGAAGGTAATTTATTATTTCAATATATTAATATTATCTATTAAATCTCATAGAGATGTGCTGTGCTTGTTGTCACATCGGACACAAATATGGCGGCGAGCATAGCGGAAGTGACGTCTTTGGAACCCATGGATAATTAAAATCCCTTAAAGGATTTTTATGCTGCACCAATTAGTGTAAGCAGCAACACTTCCCATAATATCTAATGTACTTGTTAATTTGTAAGAAGAATGACATCAATGCTTATATTAGTCGCTTATATACTGTCTCACCCTTATCCCTAGGTTACAGTAATCAGCTGATCCAGTCGGTATCCAGACCAGACGGTGGACCTGCACCCAGGAATGACCACAACACATCCCTGAATGTCAACTAGATGACAGATCCCTGTGAAGACCTCACTGATGGCCCCAGCACAGATTCTCAGCAAAGACTACGAGAACCAGACAAGCCCTCTGCACAGACACTTTTTACCAGCTTCACCTACTAGTGTGATGTTTCTTCAAGCAGAAGTAGTTGGATGAAATATTCTGAATGATATCAATCCACAATCTGACTTGTGATGCAGCCTGGAATAATCACACCATGTTCATTGGTTTGGCCAGAGGAGAACTGTTTCCTGACTGAGCCTGGTCTTGGTTGGGTTCCTTGTCACTGTCTTGCTTAGTTGAAGACACCTAATATTCAGCAATATTATTGACTTGACTGCACTGACACCATTTGATAAGAACTGAACTGAATAATGACGCACAATGTTTTATATATGAAGTTTATTTGCAAAAACAGATAACTCCGTTTTTAAAAAATTTCAAAAATCATGTTTTTTATGTTATCATGTTTTTACTGTGTTAGTTAGCTAGTAGTTATTAGTTATTTTTTTCCTAATCAAAATAACCTGACTATAGTTTGATTGAGATTAATTGGAATGCACAATGAAAAAACATGATTTAAAAAAATTGTTAAAAATGGAATTATCTGTTTTTGCAAATGAACTCTTCATATATATATAATAGAGTGGGGGAACTATGACGTCAGAACCCGGAAGAGTAATTCACCGCGGGTTCCTTCGAGATTTTCCTATGGGGTTTTATAATGGGGTTTTTCAATTTATGAGTAAAATAAAGCCTGTGGTAAACAGCTTGACGATACTTTTACATTTTGTTCTACAACATAAATCACACACATCCATACCCAAAACTAAAAATTTGAAGCAGTTCATTTTTGAAAACGTATGTTTTTAATAAGTAACTAGATAAGAACGTTTGGGCTGTGAGTGTGCAGTTTACATTGTAGTAACAGTATCGTCAAGCTATGTTTACCACAGGCTTTATTTTACTCATAAATTGAAAAACCCCTTTATAAAACCCCATAGGAAAATCTCGAAGGAACCCGCGGCGAATTACTCTTCCAGGTTCTGACGTCATAGTTCCCCCACTCTATATACAGTAAATATAATTTACTTGTTACTTTGTGGTTTAAAAAGTGTGTTAATGTTTATACTGTAGTGTCTTTGTTCATTGTTAATATATATTTATATTAAAGTATTTGGTAATTTTATAATTAAAGCCTTTTTAATGTTTTTAAATGGTTGTATTTGTGTTTCACTGCTGAATTACCTTTAGCAGTTTCTGGGCCACATTTGGCCCGGGGACCAAGCCGAGTCTCAGCCAAATCTGGCTTAAAGTGTCTGGGCTAGACCTGGGCCACATAAAATAATAAAGTCACCCTACAGTATGCGGGCCAGATCTGGGCCACGTCAATAAATAAGAGTCATTTTACAGGGTGTGGGCCGCATCTGGGCCAGAGGAAATAGTTTGAGTCGGTTTTCAGTGTGTGAGCCAGTTTTGGACCGGGGACCCAGCCAGAATTGGGCCAGAAGTTAAGCAAGGTTGTGGCCCAGAGGTGGGCCAGACAAATTTTGCTATCTTTGGTTGGGGCCACAAAAGCGCGCATGCGCAGTAACGTTTGTTTATGTTGTTGCTGTTGAAACATCTATATAGTATAGGGAAGTATACAGAAGTGAATGCAGCCTACTTTTATTAGATCAAGTGGCAATATTAGATGCAGTGACAATGGATCAAACCATTTACAATTGTTTGGAGAGGAGTTACTGATTGATATTGACAGCATACTGACTGAGCAAATATACTTAAACCTTTTTTTTTTTTTTTTTAATTTTAACTGATGGCCCATTTTAGCTGACATTATCCTATACATTTTGGGAGTTTTGGGAAAGGGGCACTTGTTAAGAAGGTTGCTGAGCTCCATTGTTCTCAATCCTGCCCTAGCAGTGTAGACTAAGTCACCCTACTAGTCACTCAACTCTTCCCACATATGTATTGTGTACAGGTGTAATCTTACCTGTCCTGAGGTGAAGAAGCTTCAAACGTATTTGATAACACTTCTCCAAACCGTCCTGCTCCATTGGTATTTTCATGATTTGATGCTTACTGAAGATAGAGCCAAAATGAGGTGGGTTTGTTTTTTGTTAATGTTGAATTAAATGTTTTAGGAATGATATGCACCATGGAAACAAGCACAGACACAAAGCACCCGTAAAAAAAAAAAATAATAATAATAATTATGTTAAACCTGTGTTGTTCAGACAATCTTTGATATTTACACACTGAAATTATTGCCCATGGTGCAGTTATGAATGTTTTATTTTTATTTTTTCTTATAAGAGATTACACAAGCTGTTATGTGTCCACGGTCTTTATTTCTGTACAGGTATTTTACTTTCGAATTTGAATCTGAATGCACATTAATTTCAAACAGAATAGCAACATTATGTCAGTAAAGCATTTATATAGTGATATACATATTGATTTTTCGGGTTAGGCTTAGGGTGCTAGAAAATAATATTAACTCAATAAAAACAACATACTAGTAAATTTTCACCTGTGTGTGTGTGTATTTAAATGTCTGTGGTATCTGTATGCTCGCATGTGAGCGCACATGAAATTAATTACTCCTGGAAACAAGAAAAACTGCTCTTCAGGTTTACAGGACTGGAAATTTCTTTTGTGCTTTAATACATGGTTCACATACTGCAACAGCACTCAACAAGCGCGTACATGACTAGAATGACAAGTATACGTAACATTATTTCATCAGCTTTTCCTTCTGCTTTCAGTCTTAAAGGTACCTTAAAAACCAAACTGCTTATGCAGGAGTGCCATTTTACTTGGTCTCTAAGAAAAGAAGACTTTGTTCTCTGTGATTTACTGAATCGTCTTGAGGAACAGATTCAGTTGGAATATGACAAGGCGAGAGTAACACGAGCTTACAGCAGCTTTGGATTCGTTCAGTATCTCTGTGGAAACCAGCAGGAAGCACTCGCAAATCTCCAGAAATCAGTGCAGCTCACAAAAGAATACTACAAAGACAGTGATGAAGTTCTTATTGTTACCTATGGAGACCTTGCCTGGTTGCACTATCATATGAATGAGTTCTCTATGTGTGAAGACTACTTGAGACAGTTAGAGAGGATCCATGAAAAGTTTTCTGAGGGATTCACTTATACCATCGAGGTGCTCAGAGAAAAGGGTTGGAGTTTTCTTAAATTCTCTAACAAATACTCAAATGCTGCAAAAGAATGTTTTAGACAGGCCCTTGAAATTAACCCAAATGACAGTGATTTAAATGCAGGCTATGCTATTGCAATGTACCGCACAACAAATCAGACTTCTGACTCTTCAGACTCGCAAACAATAAAACAGCTTGAAAGAGCTGTAGAGCTTAATCCAGATGATGCTGTTCTGTTAGTGTTGCTAGCCTTGAGAATGCAGCATAACAAAGATGATAGGAAGATATCTGAAACTGCACTGAAGAAGGTGATTATGGCACTGATGATGTCCCCTGAAAATCCACATGTCATAAGGTACGCAGGAAAATTTTGCCGCCAATTAGGAAACATGGACGCTGCCATTACTCTACTGGAAGAAGCCCTGCAGTCTACCCCAAACTCTGCCTTTATACACCATCAACTGGCTCTGTGTTACAAAAGCACAAAAATATTCCTGGAAAAGAAATATAGGACACATGGTAAAGCAGGGTTTGATGTTGAAAAATCTAGTGAAATACAGCAATACCTAGATCAGTGCATCGAGCATCTGGAAAAGGCAGTTTCCCTAAAGCCTTCTTTCGTTATTGCCATGGCAGAATTAGCACTGCACTACGGACAACGTGGTAGTTTTGAGGAAGCTGAGATATGTTTTGATAAAGCATTTAAAACAGCAAATGATGAAAAGCAATTCCTGCCTACAGTTCATTGTTTATATGGCAAATACCAGCTCTATACCAGAAGATCTGAAGAACTGGCCATCCATCATTTCATGCAAGGCCTGAGTCTGCAGCCGGAATCAGAGCAAGGCAAGGTGTGTGAGGAGAAGCTGAAAACGGTGATTGAACATCGTATTAATAGGTTGAAAAACCTAGATGACGGCATGGTGTGTGGCATACAGGGATTCATTCATGAAGTGAAGGGTGAAAAACTCAAGGCTGAAGAGTTTTATGAGAGAGCCCTAACAAATGGACTCAATTTCGGTAAATGCAATTTTTTATTTTTAATATATTTATTTTTGAGTCATTCCTTATTTTATTTTTTATATTGGATAGAAGTATAAGTGAATATTTGATATTATGTTGGATTACTTGAAATGCACTAGTCACCAAAATTAAAGGCATACTACTGTATAATGTCCCATATAGGTTAATAGCTTCACACAATTAAGGCATATGACTTTAAATATCTAACTGTCAAAAGATTTGTTTAAAATTTTTGATAATTTTGGAGTTGAACTATTTAATAATGTATTAATGGATTTAGTAAACATTATAATACATTATATAAATACATTATATAAAACATTATATTAACATTATATAATAAAAAACTCGTGCACATCCCTAATCGTCCTGCTATGTATTAATATGTGGCTAGTGTTGTTGTAATGCTTAAATATAACAATTAATCTGAAATAACCCAATAAATTCATTAAATCATACTTAGGCTACCATTTGGGATTTAAGACAAGTCTGAGGTTATCTTTAAGAAGTTATTTACAATGATTTTTATGAAGATTCTTTTCAAGAATTTGAATTCTTGAAAAGTTTTTAAGTTGTGTCTTAAGAACCATCTTTAGAAAAAAAAGATAAGAATAATTTTTGAGAATACAAGTTTAAGTTAAAAAATAAGAATAAATGGCAGTTAAAATGATAGTTCACCCAAAAATGAAAATTACCCCATGATTTATTCACCTTCAAGGCATACTTTGTGTATATGACTTTCTTCTTTCAGACGAATCCAACTGGAGTTATGTTAAAAAAATGTCCTGGCTCTTCCGAGCTTTATAATGGCAGTGAATGGGTGTTATTTTTCAATAGTCCAAAAGAAGTCCAATAAAACACATCCATCCATCATAAAAAAGTGTCCCACACGGCTCCGGGGGATTAATAAAGGCCTCCTGAAGCAAATCGATGCATTTTTGTAAGAAAAATACCATATTTAAAACTGTATAAGCAGTAATCTCTAGCTTCTGCTAACTGTCGTACGCGTGTACATGAGAGAGTCGTGTTCCAGTGGATGACTTAGGACATAGGTGTAGTGTAAGGTCCGGTGAGAATATGCTAGTTTCATGAGAATGTCTCCGGTTACTGTCTAAGCCTAGGTTCCCTGAGAGCGGGAACGAGACATTGCGAAGCATTCGCTGTGGGAACTTCTCCCCTTCTCCGAAATCCTGAAACCTCATAGGATAACTCCAGTTCAATAAACTGGCCAATTGTCCCTAATCTATGCAAATTGCATGCAAATACTGACAAACTTGCGGGCAGTATAAAATGCGGCAAGAGCGACAATTGCTTCAGAATCTAAGACTGAACACTGCAGTACTGATCTAGCAGCGAGCACGGTGATCTTCACAATGTCTTGTTTCCACTCTCAGGGAACTGAGGTTACGACAGTAACCGGAGATGTTCCCTTTCAAGTGTTCACTCACATTGCTAAGCATTCGCTGTGGGAACAGTATACAATCCTGCCATGAGCGTGGCGAAGATCAGCCCGAACCAAAGGCTAAGACCACACAAAGCATGGGGTAGAACAACACACAATTCCTAACCAATAGCGCCGCCACTAGGAAAGCCTGCAGCTGATAGACGGAGCTAGACCAATGATCATCTTAACTCAGGTATACCAAATTAGCATATCTGGCCAGAATAAATGAGCACTGAACACAGGGCAAGACACAACAACAGTAGCAAGGTAGCACCGTGCAATGTAACAAAGCACATATACAAATGTACCTAAGCCTGCACAGTGTCAACAACTATACACCATAACAAACTGTACCCCAAATTGCATGCATTGCAATTAGGTTTGGGTATCGTTTGAATTTTATCAATTCCGATTCCGATTCTGATCCTGTTTATCGATTCTGATTCTTATCAATTCCCAGTTTTGAATCAATGTGGTAAAAAAAAAATCAAACATTTAGATATTAAACATTTATTCTGTTTCTCCTTTTGCAAAACATTTAGTTGCAGCTGAATACCATGAACAAAACTCAGCAGGCCACATAAAATCTGGACTCGTTTAAGAACTGTTTGTGTGAAAAAAGGACCGCTTGATTCTGGATAAACTGAGATTTTTGTTTTTTTAAAATGGAGGTTGTGGTTCTCTCGCAATTCTGAAGAAAAGAACATTAGACAACTAAACAAAATTTATGAATGAATGATTCAATGTATTTGAATGCTTGTAACATAAATAATGATACTGTGTGGTAAAAAAGACTGTTTGTGAAGCTGTTTCATACTTTACATGACAACTGCTCTCTATAGGTCAGTGGCAGTGCGAACGCAGATTTGAATGTTTAAATCACAAGGGATGAGAGAGTTGATCACACTGTTATGATTGCACACATCAGAGGTTTAACAGCTGAATCATTGTCATTTAGGAATAAGATCACGTTGGTGTTTGAATTATGTTCGTAATCTTAAATCTGTTAAAGTGCTTTGTCATGTTGGTAGTGACACCTCTCTTGCAACACGTTAGTTTATCACAAATATACTTAGCTGTTGCGGCTTCTGATCGCAAGTGTGGCCAAACATTGGAGCACTTATATTGGTTAAATTAGCATGGAAGGTCCTCCTGGCAGATCGCCAGGTCGGGTCCTCACAGATGGAAAAAAAAGAAAAGATGCGCACACAGGAATCGATAGGCAGAATTGAAATTTTAATTTTACAAAAAGTATCAGATTTCTGACCTTAAGTACAGCACTCTCTTCCACCTTCAATACCACGACTGAGGTGAGACTCTTGAGCAAGGCACCGAACCCCCAACTGCTCCCCGGGCTGCCCACTGCTCCAGGTGTGTGTTCACGGTGTGTGTTTGTTCACTACTCACTGCTGTGTGTGTGCACTTGGATGGGTGAAATGCAGAGCACAATTTCCGAGTATGGGACACCATACTTGGCCACACATCACATCCTTTCCTTTCCTTTCCTTTTCTTTCCTTTCTCTTCCTTTCCTAAAACCTGGCGAAAGTATTCTGTGAGGACCAGCCAGCTGCATAGCATATATCCCAAACAGATGTGCCTTTAGACCAGGCCCATGAAGAGGCAATAGCCCTCGTCATATCAGCTCTGATGTTGAGAGGGCATTCCTGTCCCTTGCTCACATAAGCTGACACGATAGCATCCACTATCCAGTAAGAGAGCCTCTACTTAGATACTGCCCATACAGCCACAGAAGCACACAAAGAGCTGGTCAGACTGTCGAAAGATGGCTGAGTGGTCGATATAAATCCTTAAAGCCCTAACAGGGCAAACAGTGCTCTGAGCCTCAGCGTCACACGAGGTTGACAGCTCGGAAGACAAAGCAAGCAAAGAAATGATCTGCACTTTAAGGGAGGTAGAAAGAGATTTAGGCACGTAGCCCTGTCTGGGTCAGAGAGAAACACTGCGTCCCCAGGCCCAAAGCGAATACAATCGTCATCCGAACGAAACGAAGCAATAGCGGCTACATAAACCTCTAGCATTGACAGTAGACTCCCGTTATCCAGCCTGTGCTGCAGAAAAGGTAGAACATCTAACATGGGGCAGCTCGCTGGTCGATATCTCTATCACAGCACCATTTCATGAACACTCCCCATTTAAGTGCATACAGACGCCTAGTAGAAGGTGCACGATACTCAGTGAGCATGTCAAGCACACGGGGAGGCAGGGCGCTTAGGCCCTTTAGGACCCCATAAGTAGCCACACATGAAGGCTCTACAGCTCTGGGCTGGGGTGCCATATAAAGGCGTCCATTTGAGACAGCAGGTCTCTCTTGAGGGGGATCAGCTGAGGGGGAGCCACCAGCATCTCCCTGATGTCCGGAAACCAAGGTTGCTTCGGCCAGTTTGGGGCAGTGAGGATCACCGACGCTCTCTCTTTTCAGATTTTGCATAATACCAGAGGCAAAATCTTCACTGGGGGGAATGCACAAAGTCTGGCTCTCGGCCAGCGCAACATCAGAGCATCTCCCATCAGCAGGGAGTAAGACAGTGAAAAGAAATGCGGGCAGTGTCCAGTGTCCAAGCGCGCAGTGAACAGATCCTCCTCTGCCCTCCCAAAGTGGTCCTAAATCATCCGAACTGAACTAGGATGCAGCTTCCACTCCCCGTGAGGGATTCCGTTCCTCAAAAGCATGTCCACTCCATTGTTTAGGAGACCGGGGATATGCACTGCTCTGATGGAGAGTAAATGACGATCCACCCATAATAGAAGACTCATAGCCTGCTTGAAAGGGCCCTGGAGCACACGCTGCCTTGGCGATTTATGTACGAAACCACAGACATATTGTCAGTGCGAATCAGCACATCGCTGTTCCAGCTGTGGCAGAAAAGCCACTAGCGCTAAGGACAACGCCTTCAGTTCCAAGCGGTTTATGTGCCACTTACTATGAAACTCTGACCACAGGCCTGAAACCGTTACGCCCTTGCACACTGCTCCCCAGCCTGAGATCGACCCATCTGTCATGACCACAGTGCGTGCTGTCACTAGTCCCAGGGGAACTCCCCTGCTGAACATATCTGGGTCGCGCCAAGGCCTCAGAGCGCTGACGCAGGACTCTCACACACGAGGTGTTTGATTAGGTTTGGAGCTAAACTCTGCAGGACAGTGGCCCTCCAGGACCGAAGTTGCCCAGCCCTGGAATAAGGTTTACTTGCTGGTATGCAGTGATTTATTTAAATAAAACACTGCATATATTTACAAAATAGTTCAACTATTTTCTTATTCATCTATTAAACATTATCCAGGTCAAACCCAAACAAATGACCCTTGTTTAAGGAGGCCATTGTCCTGAACCCTTTTGTTTAGTATTTATGATTTCTAAATCCATATATTTATTAGAATGAGAAGAGTGACCTAGGCAGTTGTGGCCTAATTGTTAGAGAGTCAGATTTGTAATCCGAAGGTCATGGGTTTGAGTCTCAGTACCAAAAGGAATTGTCAGTGGGGGGAGTGAATGACCAGCGCTCTTCCACCTTCAGTACCAACGACTGAAGTGAGACCCTTGAGCAAGGCCTCCAATTGCTCCCCTGGTGCCACAGCAAATAATGGCTGCCCACTGCTCCAGGGCTGTGTTCACTATTGTGTGTGTGCACTTGGATGGGTAAAATGCAGAGCACAAATTCCAAGTATGAGACACCATAGTTGGCCACACGTCATGTCACTTTCACTTATTTATTAATGATATATTAATTAATTCGAAGATTACATTTTAGGAGCCATTCATGCAAAAAATTTAAATTAAGAAAATTGCATGCAAAAAAGCATGCATCAGTGTATGCAAAGTAAATGTAATTTAGAAATGGACATCAACATTGTAATTTTTAAGCCCAATTTATACTTCTGCGTCGAACCTACGCCGTAGCCTACGCAGAGACGCACAGGCCTGCACCGTAACCTACGCCAGTACCTGACGTGCACCTCTCCAAAAATCTAACAGCGCGTCAATTCTACGCGGATCACAAGCGCTGTGATTGGTCTGCTAGAACCCCTCCCTCCGTATGCACTTGAGTTTTGTGTGCGTTTATGAGCACTGTAATATTGTTTAATGTTACACCTTCTTATTTAAAATAAAACAAAGCAAAGAACTTCATTTATTATACTACAAACCATTATATATCTCTAGTTGTCCGCGACAATGTTGATCTGCCATGGTATACGTCCTTGTGGAGACTGAAAGAATGCCATCTTCTCCTGTTCCGTTGTTGTCTCCTTTTTGTAGTTTTAAATAATGATTTAATGATTTGATATTTATTTGCCGCCGTCACGGCTATGCTTCTCCGACGAGCCGCTTCTTCTTCGGCTTTTGCCGTGGCACTGCGGGTTCACAAGCAACATGCCCGTGGACATTGAGGACTAGCGGTCCGCATGTGTACTGCACGCAGAAGTATAATGTAAACCGACGTACAGCCTACGGCGTAGAGGCTACGGCGTAGGTCCGATGCAGAAGTATAAATTGGGCTTTATGACATCATTTGTATGCAATTGTCATATCTCCAAGATGAACAATTAAGAGATATATAATTTACCTATAAAAAAATCCAGGTTAAACAAACCTCAGTAACATGCAGAGGCGTCATGCCCATTCAAAGTGAGGGGGCACGTGCTGCACGTAACGTGCCCCCTCAGATTTCTGAGCCAAGTGGATTTTGAATGCAGCTTCCAAAAGACAAAAAATAGCCGATTAGTATTTTCTATATTTAACACAATCACACCAGCATGATTAGAACGTTCAGAGCGTCATCAGCTGCAAAATTCAAATCTGAGTTCACTGGCTGGCACTGAGCCAGATACAGACGAGTTTTTACAGCACTGCGCGTTATAACCAATCACACACGATTCTGTTGAGTTTATGAATGCAATGACCAATCAGAGGCGTTCAGATGAGTCATCGCTAAAATGCCGGTGTTTTCTTCACTTGCTAGCTGACTGAATAGGCTACCTCATTCTGCCGAATTCTCTCGTAAGAAACCGCAAAGTGCAAATGTGTTTACCAATATGTAAGTAATAGCACACGTACATCTCGAAGACATCTATTTGATGTCTGCATTTACATCTGCAAGACGTATTTTTTAGGGTGTTTGCTCATCTGCAATACGTCTATAGGACGTTTCCTTTTAGATGTCAAATAGACGTCTATTAGATGTCTTTAAGATGTTTATGATTTAGAATGTATGTAAAACTGACATCTGAAAGACGTCTGTCAGACGTTTGTAGACAGCAGATGCTTTCCAGATCAAGAGATCTTTAACAGATGTCTTGCAGACGTACGTGTGCTATCTGGGAAGATATTCATTTCACAGTGTAAACAGCTTAAGTGATTTTAATGGGAGTTTTTGAGAGTGCGTGAACTCTAGACTGTCAGTAAAAATGTTCTTTCATAATTTAAATGTTCTTTACTCTCTTTCTGTACAATGAAAGTGTTATGATTAGTAGCCTAATTTACAATGTTTTTATACATATTAACTTTCAATGTTAAATTCACATTAAATATAAAGTCAGTCGTATTAAAATATGTTATGGCATGACACCCATATCTGTTAATTAAGTAAACAGACATAGCATTTTTATGCATAGCCTAGTTAATAGATTACATTATTAGGTTACTTTGACCATCGCCCACTAGATCAACTAGCATAATCTATAAAGGTGAGAATCAAGATATTTCATGATGTAGTTAATGCGTTTGGCAATGTTTCGAATAAAAAGGAAAAAAATAAATAAAACATTAGTGCTGTTGTGGCTGCTGTGTGTCACATGACGACCCCAATCCTCCCCCCCCCCCACCCCCACCCCACTTGTGCTCCCTCAAAAATAATGAGTGCATGATGTCCCAACATGTCAGCTGCCTCTTTATACTACTGCTTGTTTTTCTTAAATAGGTGAAAGCCCTTTTCTCACAGAGATGAGAATTTGGCTCATGAGTTTCAGTGAAACAGAAAAATCTGTTCTAAAACTGATTTTTGATGGAGGAAATTATGATGAAGATGGCAGTGGGAGGCTTAAGACTTTCAAAGGTGCAATGAACAAGAAGACTGTGCACTTGGTTGATATTGATATCTGCAATGCCAAGAGGATTCTTAGATGGAAAAAGCAGACTCTTGGGCCCCATGCTGTTCTACTTGCATTTTCTCTGCATGATGACAGATTCACAGACAAGACGAAAGAGATTCTTGACAATTTGGAGTTTCTTGGAGAGAAATTCTGGACTCATGTTATTGTAGTATTTATAGAGGGAGACTGTAGTATAAATGAGTACACTGGAGCTCAGAGAAATGTATTGGAGTGGCTTCTTGAAAAATGTGGACACAAATCCTACATCTCTGGCTCTGCACCAGAAATTACAGAGAGGAGAGAGCTTTCAGAGAGGATACAGAGGATGATAAGGAGAAATAATTCAATGCATCTGGTCTTACCAGACATTTTAGATGAAGATTCTCAATCCCCTTTAGACATTTTAAGTGTAAGTAATTGATGAATTTCTTTTACAATGATCTCTTTGCAAATGTAAATTTGTGTAATTTGAAAATTCAATTACAATTCACTTAAGCACTTTTTATTTTTCACAGAAGCTAGACGTGAAAGATTACTCGTTCACTCCTGAGGTCATCATTCAAGAGGGGCAAAGGAAATACAGGTATTGTGTCAACAGACAGGTGAAGTAAGATAATTGAGTGTATCAGTTTGTATTCATATTCTGTATTTCTTTGAAATCAAATAGGTTACAGTGCAGCCGTGCAGGCTGGTTCCATTGTGAGTTTACACAGATTGGTTTTAACATGGAGGGGGAAGGAGAGGTGCTGTACAGCACTGTTCTTCAGGACAGCGACTGTCCAGTCCCTGCCAACTATTACCAGGCAGGACCCGTGTATGATATCAAATGTGTTCAGGGTGAGCTGTCTCAACTCAGACTACCTCACTGTGAGACCTCCATTGGTGAGCTGGCGATCTTATGAATAATATGAGATACTGAACATAATTTGTGAATAATACAAAGTGGAAACTTTTAAGAAGCATCTTGTATAATATAAAAATATAACATTTTATTATATATTTTAAATTTGCTAATTGTAGAGGTCATGACAAAAAAAAGTTTGAATTTTTTGTTTAAAATTTTTGTTTGTTTGTTTTTTTGAATCTCATAGAGGATGCCTGCCACTTCATGTCAGTTATACATTACTCTAATCAGATGGTTGATATTCTGAAACCTCAAAATATCACCAGCACACATGTTACAGTGAGCATCCCAGGAACATCAACATTTTTTATTTCCAAGATCGCAAACTGGTTTACAGATCATTGGTCTAAGATGCTTGGCCAAGTGATGCTATTTTATCTACAGCAAGCACATAGGCTGCATGTGTTTCTAAAACCACGCAATGTGGATCCCAGAGAGGTACATTTTAAATATATATATATATATATATATATATATATATATATATATACATATATATATATATATATTTAATGCAGTTTGACTTTATTTTGGCTGACCTTTATAAACAACTTTACCATTTCTCTGTTCTTTCAGGTGGAAAAATGTAATAAAGATTACAGATTAATCCAAACAGCTTGTGAATGCATGCTCAAATATGAATGTGTGTACAGCATGTCCTGTGATCCTGTTGAGGAACATGGACCTTCAGTGAGGCCAAAGATACAACCGATGGTCAGTGTATGGACTGGAATAAGAATGACATTTTCTCAAAGCATGAGGTTTTTTTTTTTTTTGTTTTTTTCTTAAGATTTTCTAGATGATAAATCATGGGGAAATTATGCATCAAATAGTTTACATATTTAGTTTGTCTATAATGTCACTTATATTCTATGACCGATCCCTGAAAAATACTTTGGGATGGTTGCCCTGTTTGAAAGTTCAGTAATCATCTGCTTCAATCAATGCACTGAAGTCATTAAAATTCTTACCAAAAGACTGTGATCTTGAGAAACATTCTGAGAAAAATTCTGACTGATAGTGTATCTCCTAGACTTGATCACCTGCTCCTTTAAAACCAGCAGCAGCAGCGTAGCAGATCTATTCCGTCAAGACCAAATAAATTAACATTGTCATGTACATTACCATGCCAATCCCTCTGAGAGTTGTCATGACAGAAATGCATTTAAATGTTAAAACTGCCAGTGTATTGTTTGTCATCTCAGAAAATTCAAAGAATCCAATATTAAAGTTAGCAAAGTATTTCTGAAATTCAGTTTTATAGATGATGTCTTTAAATCAAACTTATGATACTTTCCTTTCTAAGGATACAAAACTTCATTGCACTAAGCAGTGGAAACATTACTATCCAACATTTGATATAAAGTTGCCAGATGGTGTGATGGATGTGGGTTTACACCTCAAAAAGGAAAACCCCAAGAAAGGAAAGGTTAAAGTTGTATGGAGCCGTGACATAGCACTGAACGGTGAGTAAGATACTGTACAGTTTGTGTTACTGGAGTAAAGGTTTAGGAAGTAAATAACTGACATGACAACAATCTACTTAAAGTAATAATCATCATAGACTAGCCTGCAACAATTGGGACCCTTGTGCTGATCCACCTTAGCGTATAAGCAGTGTACACAATGTTAAATATGCATGAATTGTTTTAAGATTTTACTGATCAATTAAATCAAATCATTCATACAGTTAATCTCAAAAATTGAAAATGAATAAGACATTAACCAAGTTTTTATCTTACAGACTATACTGCAGAAAACAGGAGACTGAGCATACCCACCAATGAGTGGTGTAAGCACATAACCTTGACATAATCTTAGCCTAGCCATTTTATTAACATTTGAATCAGCTAGGTTTAGAATTGTAGTAGAACAAATTATTAGCTTCTATCTCACAAACATCTGAATACTGTATTAATTAAATGTGTTGATGACTATATTCTACAGGTGTATCCTTTCTGAAAAAGAACAAAGCTTTCCTTATCCAAAATGTGCAAAATGTTGATGCCATTTTAGATCACTTTGAAGACATTATTGCAGACGAACAGATAAATGAAATCAAAGCAATGACAACATCTCAGAAAAAAATGAGGCGAATCTTTGAGGTCATGAAAGGAAAAAAAAGTCTTTCATCGATGTTTTTTGATGTGCTTTACCAGGAAGACAAATATCTTATGGATGACATGACAAAAGACAGCAACTAAGGCAACTAATGCATGCGAGATGAACAGCAGAGCAACTGAACAGGAAAAAAAATATTAATTTGTTATGTTCAAGCTCCTGCTATAACATTTGTCAAAGCATGTGATATTGTCATTGACCAGTGTATGTGACAGTCTTTTAAATTTTAGGGTTATACTGATTTACAGTGTGTCAATGTTTAGATTGTGATGATTATGAGTCAATGGGTTTGTCCACCTCTAAGTTACTTGTAAATAATATTTCTTCAGAAGTAGAATGAAATTTAGAAATGAAATATTTTCCATTTTCTAATCCCTTTCAATATAAAGAGGTGCTGTAGATTATCTTTAAATGATAATCATTGTCAGTTCATAATGTAGGCTATGTCAAGTCTGGAGTAATTATATGTAAACTGGTGATTTCTTTTCTTTTTTATTTATTTATAGCAATTTGATTCTCAGTCTTTGTGCATTAATATTTGTTGCTGAATCAAACACAGGTGATCTGCCTTTTATTTTGTGAGATATTGTGAAATGTGGTTTAATAATAAAAGAACATTAATTAATTTTTAAAATATTTGTGTGTCCATAATATTATTTCTGATGCTTAGGATACAGTGTTTAATTCATAAATGCATATGTTTGATGACTGTCCCATTTCACCTAAGCCTTTAGGGTCCTCAAGCCAAATAAACCTAACAATAAACCAGTAACATGTTTTTTAAGACAAATATAGTTTACCCCTTTAACCTTATTTGTATTTTGTTATGCCTATGTGCATGTTGTTTAAATTTGGTCTCAGTCTGTATTGTTGTAATGTTTAAATGTGATTAAAACAAAGACTACTAGAGAAGAAAAAAAAAAAAACTCATGAACCTCAGGTTCACCCGGAAGTAGATTCTTCTCCTCTTAGCATGGCGCAAATGAATACCTTGCAGAAGTAACAGCTAGTATCGGTGAATTTGTAACAAAATTAATTATATGGATATGTAATTCTCACATGAGAAGTTATCACAAGAAAGGCTGAGTAAGGTAAAATACGTTTTGTGTTTTCTAACTCTTTTTGTGCCTGAAAGATCGCTTATTAGCGTCAGTGCTAACAGACAGGTTTTATTAATATGAATTTATTTCCCCACATTTTATAGAATTTAAATAATTTCTATAAAGTGAGTTTAGTGTGTTACTCATCATTTACTAAAGTTGCTATTTTAGGACAGCCAGAAAGCCTGTTTTATAAGATTAAGTAATTAGCTAGTATCATAACCCGATTATGTAACGTTAACTAGCGAGCTAATTTCAGTATGTAACGTTAACGTTAGTCCTAAAAATTATAAACAGTGTTTCTCACTCTTAAGGTATTTACTGGAGTAAGTCCCACTTATAACAGCTCATTCAAAACCTGATATTGTGTTTTCAGTCGGTTTGAACAGGTTTTATTTAAACACAAGTACAAGTTTCAAAACATACGCCTACTGTGACATGTAATGTCAAAATTTAAATTTGACTTTTAATCAGTTTACACATTTTAACCAGCAAATTATGCGTGAGAAACTTTGGAGATGCTGAATAAAGTAGTGTAAGTGTACTGTCTAATGTGTAAGTGTAAGTAAACTGTCTAATTATAATAATTTACCTCATTAAAAATACCCTTAAATCCTCAATGCGCTAATATCTGTCTAGTCTGTAATCAGAAGGTGTGATGATCATAAAAGACAAGACACTGCAATAATATTTTCTGTCAGTTTGTAACAGAACAGTGTGGTGCTGGTATTGAAGTCAATAATACTTAAAGAATTGTGTAACAATTAAATGCCCTTCGATGCACTGTAATGGCTGCTGTGTATTTCTGTAATGTAAAAGTAGTGAGCATCTTGCAGAATTACTATTTTTGCCTAAATAACCTTATGGTTTAAATGGGAAACTTACTGGCAATCTCTGCCATGATGGGTCTCTTGTTTCTTCTTGTGTTTATTTGTTTTGTGCAAGACACCACATGTTAAACATTTTAACTAATACGATATCACTATACGTCCTGTTTATTAACGAATATGTTAATACTACAAGTACTGTAGTACATTACGTTACAAGTTTTCTGATGTTTAAATACGCAAATTGGGCATTATTTAATTAAATTTACACTAATTTGCATATATTTCCAAAACATGAATCCATATAATCCTGGATGAAGCCAGGTTTCTAAATTAATTTTGTTGACATATTAGAGTTAAAGGTTTTTCAAGAGGAGTTTTAGATATCTCTTTTCATCACTCCGAAAATACTATAATGAAATCTTATATGAATCAGGCAAATGATACTGTATATGAACAAACCCCTCTGTTAAAACTTGAGAAATTTGACACATGTAAGTGCTACTGAAATGGAGGCTCAATTTGAGAAAATGGGCTTTAAAAATACGTATTGTAGTTGAAATATACAGACACGAATAGATGAGGTTAAATAAAATTAACACTTAATGTATTGGTTGTTTTTATTTCAATTGGTCGGAAATAAGACATGTTATAGGAGCAAAATCTCAGAAATGATCAGTGCTGGGGGAAAAAATGGTTGCCTGTGATGTATTGCCTTAGGAGAGGTTTGATAAAATGATGGACAAAGTAATAAAACTACTGAGAAGGTAAGTAAATGAAAGTGCATTGAATTATGAGAAGATATTACTTTATATGACAGGTATATCTGAGGTTAATATGGAAATAGACTCACTGTGAAATTGCGCTGACCTTTTCTTTTTTCATCTTTGTGAACCTTCTGTGAAGACCTGTGATGCTCTTTTCTTTAGATATTGTCATGATGGCGTCAGGCATGGGAGAACAAGCGCATGGTAGCATGGACTCCCAGTTATACAGCAAGGAGGAAGACACAGCCTTTGACATGACCACCAGCGAGAAGGTAACACACTGGGCTATCATTACTAATAAGTAACTGCACTAGTTATTGCTGTTTTTGTTTTTTGCAAATGTGACATTTGGCATCGATTGCATTTCTTCATCAGGTGGTGGAATTGCTAAACCAGGCAGCTCTCATCTCTACAGAGGAAAAGCTTATTGTTCTCAAACAGGTTTTGAAATCCTTTTTATATTGTTGTGAACATAAAAATCAGATGTTTAGTGTTTATGATTATGTAGTTCTGTTCTCTATCCTTTTATTATTAGGTGCAGGAGTTGATTATCAACAAGGACCCTTCATTGCTTGATAATTTTCTGGATGTAAGTACCATACCGTCTTCACCAGCTTGTGTAAGTAAGTACATTAACAGACACAGGAATTACATTCAAACTTTCTGCTTTTATCCATCCTCTACAGGAAATCATCGCATTTCAGACTGATAAGTCAATTGAGGTGCGAAAGTTTGTCATTGGATTCATTGAGGAGGCGTGGTGAGTGCTGGCTGATCTTGAATACGGGTCAGTCCATCCCAAGGGGTCCAAAAACTCTAAAGTTGGTTGGAATCTCAAACTCAAAATTGCTACAGTAGGATGCTACCATAGTGGACTTATATCTGTAAACATTTAACCTTCCTGTCTGGTACCTTCTCAATCCAAAAGTAAAAAATTGCACTTTCTTGCCCCCATAAAAAATTAAGGTGAGTCTCAAATCGTAAATGTTCTGCATACACACTCAAACCCATCCCATTATGGAAGTGGAATAAAATAACATTTGTTGTGGGCCAAGACACAAAGATTGCTACTGTGTTTAAACCAAGTAAAACAAAAAAAAAGGTGGTTTTTAAATACAATATATAGAGATAATCACTCAAAATTAAAATAAAGGAAAATAAAAATGGTCAAGTAACCTCCACTGGACCACTTGAGAGATAGATTGACCCATACTCCACTTATTACAAAATCCAATACTTTCCAATACTTCATACACTCTTCTTAAAGAGTTGCCTCTCGTTTATTCAGTAAAAGAGACAGTGAGCTTCTGCTGAGGCTGATTGCCAACCTGAACATGCTGATGAGAGATGAGAGTGTGAATGTGGTGAAGAAGGCCATTCTGACGCTCACTCAGCTATACAAAGTGGCTTTACAGGTATCATTCGTTTTCACTTAAATATACAGTATTCATTGTTTGGTTGGGCTGATGTTTTTAAGTGTCTGTATTTGTTCTGTTAGTGGCTGGTGCGCACTAAGAGTGTCTCGGACATGCAGGAGGCATGCTGGGATATGGTGACCCAGATGAAAGAGGATGTTCTGGCATTGCTAGACTCCGATAACGATGGAGTTCGCACTCACGCCATTAAATTCACAGAGTCCCTCATCATCACTCTGTCACCACGGACACCTGACTCTGACACGCCCAAGAAACAGGAGGGAGACATCAGCCTGGACAAAATCCCCAAAGACCACGCCTATATTCGATATGGTAGGAGCAGAATCACATTTTCAAACACAAGTTTGTATTGTTTTTTTTTCTTTTCATTAATGTTTAATAGGGCTGCAAAATTAATCAAAATAATACCAAAATAACAATATGACTGGCAATATGATTATCGTTTTAATTAAATAAGTACATGGTGCCTGTTTGAGTGAAGTGCGGCACGCACGCATCTCATGAATCGGTATTTTCAGTGTCTCAGAGTGGCTCAGTTTACTGTAAATGCTGCTTCGCTCACACTCATCTCTGCATTTGAGTTTGGGTTGCTTATTACATGCATTTGGGAAAGCAACATACGCCAACCCTCTTCACTTGAAATGAGATGTGCTTATAAATTAGCTATTGCCAACAAAGGTGAAGCTTTAAGGGCTCCCTGTGGTTTTACGACAAAATAAAAACTTCATGGTTTAACATTTGAAAATGAAGAAATTAAGAAAATCATAAATATTAGCATTGTAATTTTACAATTGTACTCTAAATAAAATGATTGTATTGTTTTTCTTAAGTACTTGATTTTTTAAATGTTTTTCAGTGAAACTGCAATAGTAATATTTATTTGGTAGTAATATTTATAATTAATAATAATAACAATAATTACTATTATTATTGCTATTTAATTGTCACATTGATAAATAATCACACATTTTGTCCAAATTTTGCAGCCTGGATGAAATCCACAAAGACCACATATATATCTTAATATTTTATTTTATTTTTTTTGGGTAACACTTTATTTTAAGGCAGTGGTCTCAAACTTAACTGGTGGGCCACAGCTCTGCACAGTCCAACCGTAATCAAACACACCTGATCCAGGTAATCAAGGTCACCAGGATCACTAGAAACTTCCAAGCAGGTGTGATTTGGAGCTGATTGGAGCTAAACTGTTGGAGCTTAATTCCCTCCAGGAATTGAGTTTGAGACCAATGTTTTAAGGTGTACTTGTTACGCGTTACATGTACTTACTATTATAATAACAATAAATTATGCATAACTACATGCAAGTAACTCTAAGCCAAGCCCTAATCCTAACCCTAAACATGTAGTAAGTACATGTAGTTAATTAATATTACTCAGTACTTAAATGAATAATTACACTGTAACAAGGACTCCTTAAAATAAAGTGTAACTTTTTTGTATTCATTTTTTTTTATTACACTTAAATATTGAAATGATAATGTTTCATATTTTGTTTAATGTTTTTATTTAGTAACAATAAAAATAATGATCATTATTAATAGTGTTATTTTTTTTATTTAATAGTCATATTGATATATAATAACAATAAAGACAAATTTAGCAGCCAAGAACAGCAAACCTGGAATTTTATTTTTTCTCACAATTTTTATCAGAAAAATCACTGATTTCTTTTTTTGTTTTTTTGACTTTTTTTTTCTAATGTCAAGACTTTTAAAAGTTTTACAGAAACATTTTCTTTCTTTATTTTTGCTTCCATTTCTTCTCTCCTTATCTTCTTCACTTCCTCCTGTCCTGTTCTAAGACACCTTGTGTGAGGAGGGAAAGTTGGCTCTGGAGCAGTTGTTAAAGTTTATGGTGCACCCTGCCATCTCCAGTATTAATCTCACAGCTGCACTGGGATCACTGGCTACGTTGGCCAGACAGCGGCCCATGTTCATGTCTGAGGTGGTGCAAGCATATGAGACGCTACATGGTGAGTTCCATCCACTGACATTATTCAGTCAAACACAAATCTACTACTTTCTTTTGTTCTTAATCTATTTTGTTGTGCTCCCCAGCTAACTTGCCCCCGACTCTGGCTAAGTCTCAAGTGAGCAGTGTGCGCAAGAACCTGAAGCTGCACTTGGTCTCGGTGCTGAAGCACCCCAGCAGCGTGGACTTCCAGGGCCAGATTTCCACTCTGCTGCTGGACCTTGGCATGTCTCAGAGCGAGATCACCCGCTGCACGCCAGCCACCGTACAGCCCCGTAAGAGACTCCACCATGAGCCCTATGTCGAGGGCAAGAGGATCAAGATGGGTGAGTTGCTGTTGCTGTTTTAAGGAGCTGAGTGGGTCATTGTTGTGGGTCAGTTGTTGGCATTGATTGATTGAAGAGGAATAACACCTTGTTTGTGCTTGAAGAGGCCACTCTAATGGAGGATGATGACGATAAAGAAGAACCAGCTCCAGTCGTCACCCCAAAACCATCCTCCTCTGCTGGCACCCAATCAGCCATTGATCTCACTGCTGAGTTCCTGTTGCCTCTACTGAACCCAGAGAATGTGGCCAACCTGGTGTGTACTATGCTGAAATAATAATAATACATTTTAATAATTAATAAATTATTTAATTTTTTTATTTAAAAAATTATAAATAAATGAATACATTTTAAACTATTTATCAAAAAAAGAAGACAAAAATATTGTTTCAAATTAAAAGTATTTTAAAATATCAAAAAAACTTAGTGCAAATATATCTTGAGTTTATATTGAAAACTTAAACTACTTCAGTCTGTGTGCGCTGAATTTATTTAATACACAAGTTTCACTATTTGAGTTGAATTACTGAAATGAACTTTTCCACGACATTCTAATTCATTGAGATGCACCTGTATATGTGTGTTAACTTTTTCTATATTTTGTCCCAATGCAGGTGCTCATCAGTATGGTTTACCTGCCTGAAGTGATGCCAGCCTCTTTCCAGGCCACCTACACACCTGTAGAATCGGCCGGCACTGATGCTCAGATCAAACATTTAGCTAGGCTGATGGCCACACAGATGACTGGGGCTGGACTGGGACCAGGTGAAGGGATAAAGAGATAAACTCCTTTAGTTCTTGTCAGCACAGCTGTAAAGACTGTGAGAGGGTTTGTGTAGCATAACATTACATAACGTACATCATCTCTGCTCTCTGCTCCTGCGCAGGGCTGGAGCTGTGTAAAGCTCGAGATGAAGAGGTGAAGGAGGAAGATGGTGGAGCGGGTGAGTCCAGCTCCAAAGACCCTCTCATCATCCGCAAACTGTCTGCTGTGTCCCTGGGTCAAGCCATATCAGTGGTGGGGGCGCAACCAGCGGCCTTCAAGAGCCCTGTCACCGAAGAGGCACCTCAGATCAAGAAGCTTCCTGAGCCCATACTTCCCACCACACAGCCCAAGTAAGAGTACATAAGAGTTTTAAATACGAAAATAAATGTTAGCTGTTCTAAAACCTAATGAGCTGCCTTACTCTCTATGGCACACCTGGACAGCTGCCTTTTAACACTGTGTCTACACCGGACGCAAGCATCGTGGTGCGACGAAATACAATAGAATCCATTATAATCAGTGATGCTGTCTACACTGGATGCGGCGCGACACGACAAATCCCCGACAGTAAACTAATGCCGCATTCTATTTATGACGTACTGACACAAAGTTCAAATGATTTTTAACGGCCGGTTTTGCGGATCCAGTGTAGACAGACTTTAGTTGTCGCGTCCGGTGTAGACACGGTGAATGGCAGCATCCTAACTAAAACACAATCTCATAAAAAACTGAATTGGAGCTATTACCAAAGGCAGAAACCCAAATAGTGCTAGTCAAGTGAAGCATGCTAAGGTTGTGACTCACAGCATTTGCAGTTTAAAATTGCATGTCACTAAGCTAATAATGTGATACTCTGACAAACATAAAACATAGCACACACAAATATTTGCTAAATACTTTTATTTTTGAATAGACTTTCCACTTTTCCAAATTATTTTTATAGTTTAGCCTACATTCCCACTATTTTGACCCTTCTGCATGTAAAATAATAAAATGATTAAAAAAAGAAATGTATTGTAATAATTGTACTGTAAAAAATATTTAATACATGTTTTTTTGTTCACTTTAAAATTACAGTAGTAATATTTGTTTCATAATTTCTTATTTTTCAAAAGTTAAACACCCAAACTTTTATTTTGGGTTGGTTGCCAAATATATGTTCGCCATTTCAGAGCAACGCACAGCACTGTGTTCATTTACACAGATGCAACTCATGATATTGTGTTTTTCAGCACTTCGTAGCAGCGTAATTCACAGTAAATGAACCAAGCTGCTCTGAGACGCTGACAAATATATGATATGGCTGATATGACTATCAATGTCAGTTTTATTTTGATATATTGTGTTGTATTTAAACCTTTGCCAAATCCAGTGTACAGGTAATTCTGCTGTGGTGACCTCTAATGGTAGCAGCCGAAAAGAGATGAGATAAGATATCATGTTGTATTTCTGTGTTGTCTCTAGTTTTAAACATTTGGTTTGTTTGATTGATTTTCTTTTTGTTTTCCTCCCCATTAATCCGTATTCAGAGCTCCAGGTGCCAGTGGCAGAAAAAAAGTGTTCAAATTGGCCGATGTGGTGCAGCCGTTTTCAGAGGCTCAGATAGAGAAACTCACCAACATGGCCATCAGACGGATCCTCCAGTCAGAAAAGGCCATTGCACAGAGTGGGATGTCCCATGTGAGTCTGCTTTTAGGTGCTTGCTACCTCAGCCACTATATCCGTTCTACTAAGTCCACATCTCTGTTTTAATCTTTTCCCAGGTCCGTGTGAAGTTGCTTGCACGGTTGGTGACCCAGTTTGAGGGTGGGAAGAAAAATGACTTGTTGCAGTTTATTTTGGAGGATATGCGGGGTAGAAGTGAGCTGGCCTTTTCTCTGCTGTTCCACGAGTACAATGAATACCTGAGTCAGCAGCCCTCGGGTTCTCTGGACAGCTATGAGCAGTGTCTGTTCACACTGCTGTCTGGCCTGCAGGAGAAACCTGAGCAGAGGGATGGGTGAGAATCACCTCATAACACCACAAATTATTTATCAACATGATACAATCAGTGAATGAAAATAATTCATCAGAATGTTAAAGGTGCAATTTTTTTTCGCTTGCAGATATGACCGTGCTCGTACATTAGGAGAGTCTTTTTGTCACCTGAATCCCTTTGACCTAAAATGCTTATTTAAAGTCCTCTCTCAGATTTTAAGTTAATATTTCAATAATTTAACACATTTGCATGTTAATGGTTCTCTGTTGGTAAATGGTCACGTGACATGCAAGTAAACAAATATTTATTCTTTTTATTATTTTTTTATTATTTATTATAATTTTGCATTTTTATATTTAATTTAATTATTAGCTTATAATTAACTCAAACTCCAGTTTGGCAAACCCTGTCATGAATCTTACTGCATTTATCTTTGAATGGGTGACATTTAAAGATGCATAATGTGTAATTATTATTTTTTTTTTTTTTAATTTTTGGTTAAAATTGTAGTAATCTACTAATGAAAGTGCATATTTTATTTCTTTTAGGTTTTTCACCATTTTAAATTGCCTTCATTAGTTCATTTTAATTGTCCTACAGTGTGACATGAATATTTAAAAGTACAAATATTCCAGGTAGTTTTTCAATTAATGAGATAATGAAATCTACATCAATAAGAAATAATTGCCAAAATGGTTTTGGATGGAGTTTAGCATGTCATGCCGTAGGACATTTGAATTTCCTGAATGTATTTCGTATGAATTTGCTAGCTACACGAATTTGCTGCTTGTTTTATGTGAACTAATAAAAATGTGTGTTTTGATATGTTTAAAATTTTTGTAACTATTTCTGAATTTCATTGATCACAGGCTTTTCACCAAGCTTGTGTTGGAGGCTCCGGTCATTACAGACTCTGCACTGGAGGTGATTCAACGCTACTGTGAGGACGAGGTCAGCCACACTACTACACCTAACCCTCATTATAAGTTTCTGATGCCATCATGTATACAGTGTTTTCTTCTCGACAAGCAGCATGTCATCATCTTCATATACATTTACATATAAAATGTTCTTGTAAGAAACTGTAATGCTCCATATTTGTCTTTCAGTCACGTGTTTACCTGGGCATGTCCACATTAAAGGAGCTTATCCTCAAACGCCCCTCCAGACAGTACCAGTACCTCAATGTCCTTCTGAACCTCAGCTCTCACGAAAAAGAAAAGGTTAACCTCTAAGCATCTGTCATTCATTATTTCATTAATTAACTTTATAGCAGTATAATAACAATCCCCACTGATGTTCAGGTGCGGTCCACTGCTCTCAGCTTCATCAAGCGCATGTATGAGAAGGAACATCTGAAGGACTGCATTGAGAAGTTTGCTCTCACCTACATGCAGTTTCTGGTCCACCCAAACCCACCTTCTCTTCTGTTTGGAGCAGGAGAGGATACAGGTTCAAAGACTTTTCCTAGTCTTCAGATCTATCACTTTTTTTAATATATAATTGAGTAGGTTCATGGTCTATGTGTTCATACCTGTGTATTAAATATACTTTAACTTGATACTATGATAAAGTAGTGTAAAATGAGCTCACTGGTTTACTGTCCCCTAAAACTCTTGTTGACTTTGTTCCATCGTTCTGTGTCTTCAGAGGTGGCGGCTTCCTGGACAGAGGAGACAGTGCGGCAGTGCCTTTACCTCTATCTCTCCCTCCTTCCCCTCAACCATCGTCTGGTGCATGAGCTGGCTTCTGTCTACACCGAGGCCATCGCCGACATCAAACGCAGTGTGCTCAGGGTCATCGAACAGCCTGTAAGACCTTCTCGTCCACTAATGCCTCTCATCCAAAACTGAATTTTTTCAAATGGGTTTTTTTCCATCTTACTATCCTGCTGATTTTAAGTTTTTATTTTATTTTATTTGTTTGAGTACACATCGTGTGTACTAAAATATCATGGGAACTGAACAGAACTAAATCACGCCATTTGCCTTGTTGCATGTGGCTTTGGAGAAGGGGGCGTTCTGATTTCTTTTATTGGCTAAAAATTTGTGGACACCCTTGTGGTCATTGTTTTTATTTTATTTTGAATGCATATATTTGTTAAAAGTTTATTTTATCATTGTTTTAGGACTACACTACAGTGTTATTTTAGTAATATTTGTATACTATTGTAGTTGTGAATATTTTGAATTTAGATTTTATTTTTAAATAAATGCTGCTTATTATTTTTTGTATTTTCATTTTAGTTTTATGTGCTTCCATCATTTTTTAGCTTTAATTCAGGTTTATTTCAGTACTTCATCTATATTTATTTCAGTTTATCTATATTTAGATTTTATTTCAGCTTCATTTCAATTAACAACATTTTTTAATAGTTTTAATTTGAGTTAATAATATCATTGTACACTAGCATAAAACTGGCTTCACAGTTAACAGATGTGGACTAAAAGAAGAAAAAAAAACTCTAATTGTGATTGCATTTAAAACATGTCATTTATGATCATTTTAATAGTTTTTTTTTTTCATAAATGTTTTTATAGATAAGAGGAATGGGAATGAGCTCTCCTGACCTGCTGCTCCTGGTGGAGAACTGTCCTAAAGGAGCAGAGACGCTGGTCACTCGCTGTCTGCACATACTCACTGATAAAGGTATGTGTGGGTATGGGTGTGTGTGTGAATTAGAGAAAGTGAATGTGTCTATATGCATCTCTGTAGAGTAAATATTGATATTTGTGGATTGTTTTGTGTTCACAGTGCCTCCATCTCCTGAGCTGGTGGAGAGGGTGAGGGATCTTTATCATAAGCGAGTGCCAGATGTTCGTTTCCTCATCCCAGTTATCAATGGCCTGGAGAAGGTTTGCCTCATGTCATCTGTCCTACTTAAAAATAAATGTTTCAAATAAAATAATTAATTAATCACACATATTTCTTTAATTAATCACAATTAATTGCATGTAACATTGAAATTTGCAAACAATGACATTTGATCTGTAAATTAATGTGGAAATAACATAAGTTCAATAATTGAAATATTTGACATTTTGAATATTTTTAATGGCATCTTTTCATTAAGTCATGTCAAAGAAGGCAAGTATCGCTGATATTGATGGCTTTTATGAATGTTTTTTTTTTTTTTTTTTTTTTTTTCCACTTTCTTGCTATAAAATGAGTAATTATAATTAGTCATCATTAGAGTATAATTGAAAGCCAGGCCTAAACTGCAAATTACTTCTTTTATATTTTATTTCTTATGTGAAAAATGAAAAGATGAATCTGTTGTTTGTATTAATTAACTTTAACATGTTAATCACATCTACCCCTAAATTTAAAATTTGCACAGCTTGATTAAAGGTGGTTAAATGTGAGAAGGGCTCTTTGAAGACTGCATTCATATTGGTATCTTGATTGTGTTGAACAGAACGAGGTGATCCAGGCTCTACCCAAACTCATCAAACTCAATCCCATCGTGGTGAAGGAGGTGTTCAACAGACTGCTGGGCACTCAACACAGTAATACCTGCTTATTCTCTTGTGCATGTGTGCTGCTACTGATAAAAAAAAAAAAAACAAAACAAACAAAAAATAAAATAAAAATATATATATAAATATAAATATATATATATATATATATATATATATATATATATATATATATATATATATATATATATATATATATATAGCTTTCATCTTATATTATGTATTATAGGTTTGACAAAAGCATCTTTTCAAAATAATGTCATTTAAATGTCTTTTCTTTTTTTTTTTTGCTTTAGATCAATAGAATTCTAGTGAACTTAATTGTTTGTGTGTTCTGTAGGTGAGGGCAGTTCCTCCATGTCTCCGCTCACTCCTGGAGAGCTCCTCATCGCCTTACACAACATTGACTCCTCCAAGTGTGACATGAAGTCAATCATCAAAGGTACCATCTCACATTCATTTGAGTCCCTGCACATAAATCCAGCCTTTTGCATGTTTTTCTTTCTGCATATATATATTAAGACTGACAAAAAAAAAATTGTGGTGAATATTTTTTGTTAAAAAACACTAATATTTTTTTTTTTTGTATTCTGTAAATTTTAGACTAATATGGCCTGGTTATAATTACTCATTTTATCCCCAGAATTTGGGGGGAAAAAAAGAGAAAACATTTAAAAAAAAATAACATTTTAAATATATCAAATATATAAAATATAAATTTTCCTGGTTAAATAAAGGTATTATTATTTCTGCCTTTTGTTATTATACACATTCATTTGGAAGTTCAATGTGAAAATAATCTATTAATGCATAGAAACCTGCCCTAATGTGTATATATATGTATGTGCATATGTATGTATACAGTGCCCTCCAAAAGTAGTGGAACAGTAAATACAAAATTGCTCTGTTGGCTGTGGAGTCAAGACATTTACAAATATGATTAAAAGACAAAACTACAGAATGTCACATTTTATTACTGGTGATTCAACACATAGATGTTTTACCAGCTAAGAAGTTCAGCACTTTTAGAGTTTCATCCCTCTATCTGATGTGAGCATAAGTATTGGAACAGTTGCCTCACAGGTCTTTCTAAGTGATCAGCTGTGTCCCGTTGCATTCATTCTTCAGATATTAAAAGCAGGGAATGTGTCGTATCAGTTATATCCATTACTTCTGCATTCTGAATCTTGCATTCGATGATGACACACAAACCAGGATGAAGATTAGGGAGGTGACTTTGAGAGAAAAGCAAGCAATTTGGATGCTAAAAGAAAAGAGGAAGTCAATTAGAGCTATAGCAAAAACAAAGGGCATGGAGAAATCAAGAGTTTGGAAACCACCAGCGACACCAGCAACCAACAACTACCTGATCGGCTTTGAAAACAACAGTAGTTGATGACAGACAAATCATAAAAGCTATGAAAATGAACCCTAAAAGACATGTCTGTAAAATCAACAACAACTTCCAGAAAGCTGGGGTGATGCTCTGACAATCTACTGTCCTCAGGAGACTTTGACACAGAATTACAGATGCTACACAGCAAGATGCAAACCTCTGACCAGCACCAAAAATAGAAAGGCAAGATTAGAGTTTGCAAAAAAGCACAAAGGTGAGCCAGAAGAGTTTTGGAACTGTGTTTATGGACCGATGAGACAAAGATGAACCTTTATCTAAGTGATGGGAAAGCAAAAATGTGGAGAAAAAAAGGGAGCTGCAAAAGATCCCAAGCATACAGCCTCATCTGTAAAGCATGGTGGAGGTGGTGTCATGGCATGTCTCTGGAACAGGCCCTCTTAACTTTACTGATGACTTAATGTATGATGACAGTAGCAGAATGAATTTGGAAGGGTACAAAACCATCTTGCCTACCAATATTCAAGAAAATGCTTCATATTGCATCAGGACAATGACCCAAAACACCCTGCCAGTTCAGTCAAGGAATTTATAAGGGCAAAGAAATGGAAAGTCTTAGATTGCCCAAGTCAATCTCCAGATTTAAATCCGATTGAACATGAATTTCACCAGCTGAAGAGGAGAGTAAAGGCAGAAACTCCTCAAAACAAGCAACAATTGGAATTGGCTGCATTAAAGGCTGGGAAAAGTATTTCAAAGGATGAGACCAAGAGTCTGATGATGTCTATGGGTCACAGACTCACTGCTCTGATTGTGCGCAAGGGATCTGCAACTAAATAATAGCTTTTAAAACAAACCGAACCGTGACACCACTGTGTCGTATTGAACCGAACCGTGAATTTTGTGAACTGTTACACCCCTAATATATATATATATATATATATATATATATATATATACACACAGGTGCATCTCAAAAAATTAGAATGTCGTGGAAAAGTTCATTTCAGTAATTCAACTCAAATTGTGAAACTCGTGTATTAAATAAATTCAATGCACACAGACTGAAGTAGTTTAAGTCTTTGGTTCTTTTAATTGTGATGATTTTGGCTCACATTTAACAAAAACCCACCAATTCACTATCTCAACAAATTAGAATACTTAATAAGACCAATAAAAAAAAAAAAATTTTTTAGTGAATTGTTGGCTTTCTGGAAAGTATGTTCATTTACTGTATATGTACTCAATATTTGGTAGGGGCTCCTTTTGCTTTAATTACTGGCTCAATTCGGCGTGGCATGGAGGTGATCAGTTTGTGGCACTGCTGAGGTGGTATGGAAGCCCAGGTTTCTTTGACAGTGGCCTTCAGCTCATCTGCATTTTTTGGTCTCTTGTTTCTCATTTTCCTCTTGACAATACCCCATAGATTCTCTATGGGGTTCAGGTCTGGTGAGTTTGCTGGTCAGTCAAGCACACCAACACTATGCTCATTTAACCAACTTTTGGTGCTTTTGGCAGTGTGGGTAGGTGCCAAATCCTGCTGGAAAATGAAATCAGCATCTTTAAAAAGCTGGTCAGCAGAAGGAAGCATGGAGTGCTCCAAAATTTCTTGGTAAACGGGTGCAGTCAAAAAACACAATGGACCAACACCAGCAGATGACATTGCAACCCAAATCATCACAGACTGTGGAAACTTAACACTGGACTTCAAGCAACTTGTCCCTAGACACGGTTCTAACAACTTTTACCTGAGAAGATATTGCTGCTTCATTTTGGAAGATTAACTTTTCCCTTCTTTATTCTTCATAACCCGAGAATGTGGCGACATACCTGGGGTTTCGCCGCCTAAACGGTGCAGTGAAGTATAGTTTAAAAGGCTGCGCATTCGGCTGAACACATACGCTGAGCTGCTTCAGACAGCGCACCAGTAACGTTAGCGCTTCAGCGGATGAAAACACACACAATTACGTCAAAATACATGGTTTTGGCGAGTCACCTCGTAAATGTAGTCTTAAATGAGTAATAAAGTCTTAAATGACGGTAAAGAGTTTGGAGAAAATAGGATATGTGTCAGATCCGCGTTGTGTGTATCAGGTTTTAAAGAGAGAGCACTGCTTTTAAAGTAAAACCTGCTGAAGTCTGTCATTGATGTAACTCAAAGAACAAAAGAAAAAGAGAAATCACTCGAGTGCTCTAGTCGCTGATTAATAAAGATTCATCTGTATAATTTATGCATATACAATTTGTAGTTTATGTGAAGATAGATAGATAGATATATATATATATAAGATATCTTGGGATCTTTTGATATGTATATATGTACATATATATATATATATATATATATATATACATACATATAGGTGGCCTCTAGTTCAAATTAGTTGAATTTATTGTAGTTTATTTATTTTTTTTGTACAATTGATTATATTAATAATCAAAATGTAAATGGCTCCAACATAGTGGGAACTCTGTCATTGCTTTTGCTTTTCTTGTCATTCTTTTTAATGTTTTTTTTTTTCCCATAACTTTCCATGTTGTTTTCTTTTCCTCTGTAGCCACTAACCTGTGTTTTGGGGAGAAGAACGTGTACACGTCCGAGGTGCTGGCTGTGGTGATGCAGCAACTGATGGAGCAGACGCCTCTCCCCATACTGCTGATGCGTACGGTCATCCAGTCCCTCACTATGTACCCTCGCCTGGCCGGTTTCGTCATGAACATCCTAGCCCGACTCATCCTCAAACAGGTCAGTGGACTGAATCCTTTGTCGTTGCTCATTATCAACACAAGTTCTCATACATAATCTCATCATACTCATCTCTCATTGTAATCTTTTGCTGATTAACTGATGATTGATTGTGCAGGTGTGGAAGTATCCTAAAGTGTGGGAGGGCTTTGTGAAGTGCTGCCAGCGCACCAAACCCCAGTCCTACAACGTTCTCCTCCAGCTGCCTCCACCACAACTGGCTAGTGTGTTTGAGCGCTGCCCGGAGATGAGGGAGCCCCTCCTACAGCACGTTCACTCCTTCACCCCTCACCAAGTGCGTATCACAAAACTTGCAGGTTTATCCCAAATAGGAGTTATCTGGGAAATGAATGGTCAGTGAGACCTGTCATCTATATATACTGTGTACACCTGTGTTATTGTCAACTGAAACTATTAAAAACTGTTTAAATTCATTCAAATGAAGCTGAAATTAAATCTAAATATTAATGAAAATGAGAAATGTTAATAAAATATATTTGAAATATTAAAATGACAAAAAATTAACTTGAATTCAAATAGAAATATAAAAAACAATAAAATGACAAACACATAATGACTAAAACTGAAATTAAGTAGAATACTGAAAATATAAAAACAAAAGCTGATTCAAAATATTAATATGTACTAGTATTATTTACAAATTGCATTTATAAATGTTAATATGTTAACAAAAACATAAAATGTCTAAAACTTCAACTAAAATTGAAAACAACATAAAATAAGTTTTTTGTTAATTTAATATTTATAAATGTTATGTAAAAACATTTACGTATATTGTTATTATTATTGTTTTAGAGGATACGTGAATAATGCTATTCCAAAACATGGATCTGAATAGCAGGAAATGGAAATAGTTTTGTCAAGTCTTTTAGAAGAGAAAACCTGTTACCTTTAACTTATTAAACCTGTTATATTTTCGCTTCTAAATGATTTTGATTTATGCGTGTTGTTTTATTGTTTCTGTAGCAAGCCCACATTCCAGCATCTATAATGTCCATTCTGGAGGCTAACAGCAGGAAGCCAGAACCAGAACCACAACCTGAACTTCTTCATCCAGAAATAATAGAAGAGAGAGAGGTATGTTGCGATGAAACTGAAGAAGCGACAGATCTTTTCTTCAGTTTTGTAATGTATATCCGAGTGTAACAGATTATCAAAAGGAGACAAAATGTAGGTTGGTTTTATGATTCTACTCATGAGTTGTTGATTTGCATTTGGAGATGTGGACGTTGAACTCAAAAGTGAATGCAAGCTTGCAGTCGATAATGAAGGGGCTGGTTTAGGCAGACTAAATGACTGGAGAAGTCTGACACGTCACCATTGAGAAGTCTTTCATTTTCACTGGAGTTATGATATTCTAATTAAATTTTAATTATCAGTTATCGACCACATAAACTGGTTATTGTATGTCGGTTGATCTCTACAAAATACAACAAACATTACAGAAATTAGTTGGATGTTCATGACTTTGGATAATCCACCAATAAAATGCTGTCTTGCCCACTTATATTCATTAAGGTGCCTGTACCAAAGCATATATCAATGCCTGCACCAGAATCACAAGCAGAACCTCCAGCCCCGACTCCCATAGTGTTTACTGAACCACCACCACCTCAACAACAACAACAGATCCCAGCCAGGAGGGAAGAAGAAGAAGAGCCCATGGAGCAAGGAGAGACAGACCATGCAGCTCTGGAGGTCACGTCTGAAGCCACATTGCAGGTAAAACATCATCATCATCATTCATGGCACCCATGCAAACCAGTACAAGAGTGAATAGCACTGGCTGACTAATGACTTTAACCTTCAGCAGATGGAGGTGTCTGAGGAGGCTTCACAGTCCAACTCCATGTCAGAGAAGACAGAGGAACCCATGGAGGAGTCAGCTGCGATGCCTGTGGATGCGCCTGACCAACCCAAAGATGAGTCTGAGGATGTGGTTCCAGAAGCAGAAGAAAGCAGTGTGGACTGATGCCATGTGAAATAAGACTGAATGGATGCACTGACTATGAGAAGATGTCTCATTCTATATTGCTTTGTTCAGTGTACTGTGTATCTGTAAGTTAGAAGTAAAAATGAAATGGAATATTTTGGTTAATTTCTTTAGAGGTTATGACTTGTTCAAATTACTTGGAAAATAAGTTGATTTTGTATGTGCTGCAATGTTTTCATTTCTAGAATAAAATGCAATATCCAGCCTGTAAAAATGAGAAGCATTCTCTGTACTTCAGTCTCTCGTTATTATGTTAATTTTGACAACATTTGGCAGGGGTGTAAAATACTTGAGTAATTTTACTTGATTGCTGTACTTAAGTATTATTTTAGGGTATTTGTACTTTATTCAAGTACAATTTAAAGTGACTACTTGTACTTTTACTTTATTACATTTCTGAAGGAAAACAGCACTTTTTACTCCATACAATTTTATTTCAAATAGAAAAGTAATCATTACATTTTTGCGTTTTTATTTTATCTTTCACACATTAATATGGTTCTTAGACACTCAAACATGCAAGCTAATGAGTTTGTTTTTATGCATCAAGCACATCCGTACAACTTTCATTAGGTAAATTTCTGGCTTCAAAATTTCTTTGGCATCAAATGTGAGGAAGCATATTAAGGTAGCTAAGTTTATTCATTATTTATTCATTATTTTTGTCTGTTCTAATGTAGCCATTAGCTGTCTGTGTACTATATTAGCTGAATGCACAAGACGGAGTGCAAATAAAATCAGTGATAAAAATTTAAATACACGTCATATTTAATGGCCGTAATATGATTACTTTTCATAATATTACAAAAATCTCCAATAAGTGAATGACTGTGTTAAATGAATTGTAAATCATGGTTAGTGATGTTCTTACATGGGAGTCGATAAGTTGTTTTATAATGATGTGTAAATTTTTCAAAATTGAGATTTATACATAATCTGAAAGCTGAATAAATAAGTGTTCCATTGATGATATGGTTTGTTAGGATAGGACAATATTTGGCCGAGATACAACTATTTGAAAATACGGAATCTCAGGATGCAAAAAAATCCAAATATTGAGAAAATCGTCTTTAAAGTTGTCAAAATTAAGTTCTTAGCAAAATGAAGTTTTGATATAGGCCTATTTACGGTAAGAAATTTACAAAATATCTTCGTGGAACATGATCTTTACTTAATATCCTAGTGATTTTTTGCCATAAAAGAAAAATCGATAATTTTGACCCATACAATGTATTTTTGGCTATTGCTACAAATATACCCCAGCGACTTAAGACTGGTTTTGTGGTCCAGGGTCACATATAGTGTATTGAGCAACAAGTAGGACTGTCATTGAATTATTTAATCTAAATAATTACATGATTTACTCATTAATTAATTTTATTAGTTAGTAAAAAATTATATATCAATATTTGCTGAAGGAAAAAAACTCTAAATGCCCCAAATAAACAATTAAAAGAAGAAGAATTGTTACAGACAAGGGCGTTAAATAGACGAAACAAAAAAAGTGGCTTTTTCAAAAAGTCAATATTGTATGTTTTAATTGTGTGTTACTCATCTTTAATTCAACTCAGTTTCTTATATTCTGTCCTCTGCATCACATCTGGCTCATTAAAGGGATACTCCACCCAAAAATTTAAATTCTCTCATTTACTCACCCTCATGCCATCCCAGATGTACGTATATTACTTTCTTCAGATCAACACAAAGATGTTCAGTGCATATAATGCAAGTGTACGGGACCGCTTCAAAAACCACACAAAGTGAACACAATGGTAAAGTTAAAAAATATATATATATGTATATTATTTGTATTATGTTTCTTACACAGGCCTATTGTTCCACTTCAATCAGTAGGGGTTATATGGGTTACTGTTGTCTTCTCTTTGTGTAGTTTTTGAAGAATCATATTTGCACATGCTGTACACTTGCATTATGTGCAGAAAGATTTTTTTTCTCTCTAAAACTAGTTTAACTAGATTATTATTTTTTTTCTAAAACTTTGTGTTCATCTGAAGAAAGAAAGTCGTAAACAGATGGGATGGCATTAAGGTGTAAAAGTATTGATTTCTTTTTGTGTTCCACTGAGCTGCATTTTAATTGTTGTTGCAGATAGATGTGTTTGCCATTGTCATTGCATTTTGTTTTCTCCCTTTAATCAAACCTTATGTCAAAACATTTTATGCAGTTCATGTATAAGCAATTTCACTTTGCGTTGAGAAGATGGTTCAATATGATGAAACAAGAATCTCCTTATTTTTTGCCAGGTTACTTCTACTTTTTTAATACATTACTTGAGTTTAATACTTGAATTTAAAGTTGTACCTTTTCCCTTTTACTCAAGTATAATTGAGTATAATTTTTGACTACTTTTTACCATAGACACACATATATATATATATATATATATATATATATATATATATATATATATATATATATATATATATATATATGCTTTTACCTCCCTGGCATTCGGCCCATCAGAATAAAGACGTTGCCAGGCAGCAGGTTTGTTGTAGTTACACCGCTGAGTCCATAGCAACGGAAGTGAGCTGCGGGAAATGCGCTGATGTCTGTGCTAAGCCGGTTTGATGATTTGCCTTAAGAGTAAAGGCTGAAAAAATATACAATTTTAATTATTCGGCGACAGTTTGTAATTTTTAATAAAATGGAGATGACCGAGGAAGCGGTGAACAATGAGAGACTGCAGGCTGCGGCGCGTTTTAAAGCTTTCATGATGAAGAACAGCACAAAAACAAACCTCAACCTGTAAGTGAATCACATTAGCTTCATAGAGTATTCTAGTCCTAGTATTAAGTTTTACGTTATTATTAAAGAACAGTTATATATCTTAACTGGTCGTATATTAAGGAGATTTATTGGAAGACAATGAACATGTACAAGCTCGAAACACATTACAAATAAAAAGTAAGTTATGATACATGTGTTGTCACAATGGGAACATGCTGTTTATTAACACTTGAAAACCCCTGTGACAGCATGCCTCTTGCATTTATCTTTGCACAGTTACAGTTTTTCTCGATTGCTAAAACACTATAACCAGGCTTTTGAACTAAAATTTCAAAACCATAACGCCATGTTTCAAAAAGCACACCCAATTGACACATGAGTCAGGTTTGGTGAACTGTTACTGCAAAACTCTACACACAAATCCCTACATTTCTCAGTGCTTACACCATGTGGTCATTTAGAAAGCACTAGCATTCAATATTGTTCACTCAAGTATGCAAAGTTTGAGCTCAATTAGCACTCAATTACCCAAGTGGAAACACTAGGAGTCCAAATTTATCACACACCAATCAGAAGCTTCGATGGAGATAAAAGGGCCAAAGTCAGCTTACAGTTTTTCTCAGTGGCTTTGGTGCATTTCTCAGATCAGAAATGAAATTCTCAAAACTACTTGTTCAGCCTCCACATCATCTAGTCACTTGGACACATCATAAAAAGTTTCTCATTATTTTGAACAAGTTGCGATTGCTTAGGTACATCCATGCAATTGATTATGTACATTTGTCTGTGATTTCCTACATCAACAGTTACTATTGTCATGTTGCTCATAATGTATTATATAGTTCTCTGTGCTATAGTCTTACCCCTCAAAACCTCAAGTCATTAGTTCATCGTAAGTCATTACGGTAAATGCAAAATGGTTGATCTAGTTGCCATAAACTGTCAAGCATATTTTCTACACATTTCTATTAGACTTTTAATAAATTTGTTCTCTGAAATAGCTGAAAGGTACATCTCATGAACCTTCAATTGGAAAGCATATATAGACAGAGGACAACACAAGAGTTACAAATTCTGACAGTGGACTTTCTAATTTTTATTTTCATCCTTTGTGCCCATATTTCTTTTTCTTTTCTATTTCACAATGACGTAGTAATGTGTTTTTTTTTTTGTTTTTTTTGTTTGTTTGTTTTTGGTCAGACCAATATTAAAAGTGTAACTGTGAGTCATATCCAGTCTTTTTCAATCAATATCCCACATACAGTAATGTGTACATTTGTACTTTTGAAATGGATAAATGGCACACATAAGAAGTGCAGCCTTCTGAATTTCAGTACAGTAATGTCATCCAAACTGTTGCCATAGTTTACAGCAGGTAAGACTAAAAGAGTGCAGTGTTATATTGACAACATGACTAAGCATTGTGACTATCTTGTTTGTGAACAATGACGCAAGGACTTTTCATTCAGATGGCACTGATATGTTCATTGACAAATACTTACTTTTGAGAGATGAACTAAAGATTTTTGAGTAAGTTACAGGCTTTTGCAGGAAATCCATTGTGTGGTGCTGTTTGTATGAATTGTTTTGAGAAATGCACATACTTCTTTGCAAATATTACAGTAAGGATGATTTGAGAAATGCACCAAAGCGACTGAGAAAAACTGTAGTCAGGTTTGAAACAATGGATCCAGAGAGATGTGAAGGAAGAGGTCAAGGACACCACAGAGGAGGAGGAGAAGGAGTAGGGAGTGGAGAGAGAAATGAAGGAAGAGGAAGAGTAGGGGTTGGAGAGGAAGATGAGGAGGAGAAAGAGGAAGGGCAAGGGCAAGAAGACAAACGGTCTCATATATTTTAGTTGATGCGTGCCAGGGTTGGATCAGACATGTAAGAGGATTTTATCCCCGCTGCCTGGCCAGGGCCAGTATAGCCTGTGATGTTGAAGAGGTTCTTTGGCCTGTCCCAGACCAAAGACTGGATGCTGGGGCAGAATAATTATTTTTGTTGTTGTTTGCTGTATTATACTGTACTCTACAGTACAATAAATTAAGAAATAAAACACTTGGGGAGTACCACAAGCAACACTTATAACCGGTTTTGAATTTATCTCATCAGTGTGTATAACTGTGTTGTAGTGTGTGTTTTTGAGTGATTGTGTGTCACGTCTGAGGGCAAAGTTTGGTTTTTCAGCTAGATTGAGTTGTTTTGAGTGGAGAGCTTCATTTTGACCTGAATATAGGAAGTTTGGGGAATTGAGTTAGAAGTTATGGATTCGTGTTTAGAGTTTCACAAAAAAAAGAGGCATAATTTCAAGAAATGTGTTAAGTAATCGAGAAAAACTGTAATGCATTAAATCTAGCTTCATTTTTTTGATGCTTGCCCTGATGTAGCCCAGTCTGGTTTTATTGTGTTCGCTATAGTTTACAAAAGCTATTGCAAAATATAAGGATATTGCTTAAGTTTGGGGGAAAAATGTACAAAACGTTTCCTAAATTGGTTACAAACATTGTGACTATGCTGTACAAGGACTCCATCCAATAGTGGCAATGTTTAGCAAAAACATGGTCATGGCTGAAATGTGCTGATTTCTGATGCACTTGAACCTCTTTGTCCAGCTATGACCACATCGTGCGACTGTTAACCAAAGTTATGGATGAGCTTCCAGAGAACGCAGTCGATGTGATAGAGGACATGAGTCGCGAGCTGAAAGGAAGTATCCTTCAGGAGAAGCAGGACACCTTGCGAGACAGTCCATCCTCCTCCGCAGCTCTGTTACTGGCCGAGCAACAGAAGGCGCTCTTTACGCGCACGGCCGGTGATGAAGGTGATCACGAGGAAGATTTGGTAAGAGAGTATGTTGGTCCTGGTCCTGGGGCTCCGTGTAATGTTTTTTATTTTTCAACATTTAAAACCTAACAAACCTTTTTTTGTGTGTGTGAAATACTTGAAGGCGTGCTTGTGCTATCTTTCTTTACAACAAATGCAACTTGTTTTGATGTTTCTTTATCTAATGCTATCATATTCAGAGATTTTGGAGTGTCTTAAATGGACGGTTCATCCAAAAATGAAAATTCTGTCATAATTTACTCACCCTCATATCGTTCCATACCCTTAAGACTCTGGTCATTCTTTAAAACACAAATTAAGATATTTTAATGAAACCCGAGAGATTTTTGTCCCTCCATTGAAAGTCCAGATAACCAAAACTTAGAAGAGCCAAAAAGGTCATAAAGTCATAAATTAATCCATATGAACTGAGTGCTTTAATCCAAGTTTTGTGAAGAGATACAGTTTCTTTACATGATGAATTGATTTAATTCAGGGTTTTATTCACATATAAACTCACATGCATAGAATGCATCGCATATGGTAAACATGGAAACTTTCTGTTTCTAAAAACCATTCTGTGTTTACAATATGTGATGTGTTGATCATTGTTTCGTTGTAAATAAAAGCCTAAATTAAATCTGTTAATCATAGAGCAATCATATCTCCTTACAAGATTTAGATGACTTTACTGTAGATGACCAGTGTTGTGGTGGCTCCTATGGGCAGTTCTGTAATACATTGTTTTGTATCATTTCCAGGTGGAGTCTCCTTTACCGAATATTGCAGAACTTGCATTCTTCTTTGAGCAAGCTGGTGTGGGTCTGGGGAGAGAGGAGATGCAGAGAGTCTTTCTGGCTTTGAAACAGCTGGTGGACTCACAGTGTCTCCTGCGCTGTCGATTCTGGGGCAAGATCCTCGGCACACAGGGCAACTACCTGGTGGCTGAGGGGGAATTCAGAGAAGGTGAAGGAGAGGAGGAGGAGGGGACAGAACAGACACATGAGGATGAGGAGAGGGAGGAAGAGGACAACGATGAAACAGAGCTTGTGGAAGCTGTAAGTAACAAAATAGCAACTGAAGAACAAATCTGCTTTAAATATCATACTTTTTGGAGTAAAGGTGGTCACATTTACTGTTGCTCGATAAAATTCTGCTGCTGTTCTGATTTCAATAGGAATCTGTCCGATCTGGAGTTTCACATGAGGGTGAGATTTCCCTGTGCAGATTTTGCTAATTTTCAAGTTCACAGGAATTTGCAGTTAAACAACAGAAAGCTGCTTGGTTTGGAAGTGAAAAGTCTTTTTGCCTGCAAAGTTTTGCATTGAATTCACACGACAAACTTGAACATGAGCAAAATATGTGTGGGTAATTTTTTAACCCTCATGTGAAACACTATGACCACTATATTTCATCCACAAAATTTTGCCAAACAATGGTAAATGTGACTGCATCTTAAAGGGAAAAAATATGAATACAGATGTGCATTCAAACTTCACAAAAATGATTGCACTTTACTTGCAGGCTGATCCTCCCCCCAAATCGACGTACAAGCCCCCTCCGCCAGCGCCAAAGGAAGAAAATCACACTGGTGTCAACAAATACACTTATTTTGTGTGTCAAGAGCCCGGCATGCCGTGGGTCAGACTGCCGATGGTCACCCCCGCTCAGATTACAGTAGCGCGGCAGATCCGCAGGTTCTTCACAGGCAGGCTTGATGCTCCTGTTGTAAGTTATCCACCCTTTCCTGGCAATGAGACCAACTACCTGCGTGCCCAGATCGCACGGATCTCAGCGGGCACGCACGTCAGTCCTCTGGGATTCTATCAGTTTGGGGAGGATGAAGGTGAGGATGATGGACTGCGAGACCGCTATGAGGAGAATCCTAACTTTGAGGGCATCCATGTAAATGAGATGGCTGAGTCTCTGAATCTATGGGTCCATCATATACAGCACATACTTACACAGGTAAGAAACAGACAGCCTGCTGGGAATTAATCTGCTTTAAAATGTCTGTGTGGATCATACGTTTGTTATCAGACTATTGTGCATACAAAAATTTAACTGAATTATTACAATTAATAATTCAGAAAATTAAAATTCTGCCATTATTTACTCACCCTCGTGTCATTCCAAACCTGTATGACTTTCTTTCTTCTGTGGAACACAAAACAAGATGTTTTCAAGAATGTTGGTATCCAAACAGTTTTGGTTCCCATCGTATTTTTTGTCACGTAATGAAAGTCAATGGTAACCAAAACTGTTTAGTTACCAACATTCCTAAAAGTACCATCAAAGAAAAGCCATACAGGTTTGAAATGACATGAGGGTGAGTAAATAATGACAGAACTTTCATTTTTGGGTGGACTATCACTTGAAGCAAAAAATATGAGTAACCGTAGTTTTTGGTGAAAAAATGTGCACAGTACTGTACATGTGTGAATGTTAGGGCCGCTGTGTGTGGGTAAACGTAACTAAGAAGTCTGCGGATGACGTGGATGAAGATGCCGAGGAGGAAGAGAAGGAGGAGGAACCTGATGAGCCGGAGCCGGAAGTCGGGCCTCCTCTTCTGACACCTCTGTCTGAGGATGCAAGTCAGTCACACTGCATAACATTTACATTAAACATCTCCAGCACAGTTTAAATGTTGAACTCTATTGCAGAATATGTTCTGTCCACAGAGATTAATGAGACCCCACCTTGGAGCTCCATGATCTCCTCTAACCTCATTCCTCAGTTTTCCATCGCTGTGCTGCGCTCCAACCTCTGGCCTGGAGCTTATGCTTATGCTAGTGGCAGGTAAGAACCTTGCTTGTCAAAATGTATGGTCTGTCCAACAATTTCTAACAAACTGATGCTTTTTCTGCTGAGTCAAGCCATTCTTTTGCTCCCTCTCAGGAAGTTTGGAAACATATACATTGGTTGGGGGATGAAATATATCGGAGAGGCATACACCCCAACCGTTCTTCCACCTCCCCAAAATGAGTACCCCAGTGGGCCCGAAATCACAGAGGCCCTGGACCCCAGTGTGGAGGAAGAGCAGGCTTTGAAAGCTGCCCTGGAGGAGCAGACAGCAGCCCTGGATGAGACAGAGGATCTGGAAGATGAGGAGGAGGATGATTAAAACAGACAAAAATAAACCTGCTTCAGAAGGTGTGTTGATGGTCAGATGCTTAAAGGTTTTTATGTGCAGTTCCTTAAACAATCCATTTCAATCTAAACACTGTCTTTGTATGTATGCACACATCGTTGAAATATGAATACTCAACAAAAATGGAGGGAATCAAATAATTTATTAGCATTTTTAAATAAGTTTAACATAGGTTTTGATGAATTAATGCATGCTTCCACTGCTTGCCTCCAAACATTATTCTTTGTGTTACACTTCATTTTTTTTTGTTACATTAAGCTTATTCTGCTATGCTTTTTCCATGCTTAAGTTCCTGTATTGGTTCATGACTAGTCATAAGCATCCAAACATGTATGTAGATGAAATTGTCAACACGAAAAGCACTGAATTGCAAAACGTAATAACTTAATAAATAAGAAGCCTATTAATTCAGGTTAATTTTAGATAACAAACAGTATGACTTATAATTATGAGCCTATTGTAATACATCAATAAATTAAACTCAGCTGATATTAGCTTAATAAGAACTAAAACATTTTCAGGCCAAGCTGGTTCCTCACTGTACAGTTAACCAGTCCACCTTCAGACAGAGTGGAAAGAGGACTGATAAATCCTCACATCCTAGAGTTCTGCGAAATACATTACCATCATGCAAATTCACTCTTCTTGTGTTGGTACAAAAAACTAAATTTAAGCTAAATTTATTATCAGTTTTTTAAATAAGTTCATTTCATTAAAGATCTAACTGAAGAAAATTACTTCTTGATTATTTCCTCCATAGAGGAAAACAAGAAGATAGCAATTAGTACTGTTTCAGCTGATTCAAGCTGATCATCACAGTTATAGAATTCTGCACAAATCTAGAATTATCATCACTATTAAATACCACTAATAAATATTGACACATACAAGCCTTGTGACTTGGTCAGTAACAAGTGAAAATCAAATGATCATTTACAACCATTAATTAAAGAATAATAAATAAAGCAACTACTGAAGCTACACAAGCATGAACGCAAATGGTAACACATAAAATAATCAGATTTATGAGCAGTTGCATTTACAACAAAGGAACGTTGTGGTCATAGCTTGTAACATAAATTCTACCCAGTGTCATTCTAGAAGACTTCACAGTGTTCTTTAGGATAAAAGTTAAATTTCTTTAGTAGGATTTGGGATGTGCATAATGCGCATGTGACCTTCATTTTCACATATATGAATAAATGATAAACATGGTAAGAAAGGAATCACTGTTAAGTGGGAGGAAGAATAGGAGAATGGGAAATGAGCTTGGAATCATGACTTCACATTAGCGAAGGTCATTCTCCTCGTCCTGAATGGTCTTCTTGATTCTTAGTAACATAGTGGTCTGCCACTGATCAAGCCTGGTGATGGAGTCAAATTCCCTTACCTAATGAAATAAAAGAAATCCAGAATTTAGATGGAGTAATTCATGAATGAACTACCACTGTTAAAATGTGTGCAGTGAATTATGAAAATGTACTAAGAGAACTTACTGCATCAGCATATGCATCAATATTCTGCTCTTCATGTGCATCAAGAAGTTTCTGTTTAGAGTGAAATTGTGATTGATTACTTTGTAAGTCTCACAAAATGTTCAAGGACTCTGAACTACTGTTCAAAAGTTTGGGGTTGGTAACATTTTTATGTAAAGTAATTAATACATTAATTCAGAAAGGAACCATTGATCAAAAGTATCAGTAAAGACTCACATTATTACAAAAATTCTGTTGAAACGTAAAGAATACTGAAAAAACTATAATGGTTTCCGCCTAAAAATCAGCATTAGATTTCTGAAGGATCATGTGACACTGAAGTAACGGAAAACTGAAGAAATTCACCTTTGCCATCACATGAATAAATCAATTTTAAAATACATTAAAATAGAAAACATTTATTTTACATTATAATAATATTTCACAATATTACTGTTTTTTAACTGCATTAAAAAAAAAAATCTTACCAACTACAACCTTTCGGTAGTGTATAAAATACAAAACAATAAGACAATAAATAAAGACAATGCAAACCTAAACGATAAGGATTTGTGCAATACATCCACCTTCAGTCTCAATGGATGTTGACCATGAATCTGAGATCACAATTCTGTTCTATAGAAGAAACTAAGTAACTAAATGTATCGGCAAGAAAGACTCCAACCTTAAGAAGTTTGCACTCTCTAGCATCTGAGAAGGCTGGATGCATTTCTTCATACTTCTGTACAGCCAGCTATTGAAGAGAACAAGGGTTAAATAAAGAGAAAGCGGAAAGTTACATATAGGTCATTGTAAATGTTTTCAGATTGGGAAGGGAGTAAATCAATCACCTTGCAGTTGAGCATATCCACACAGAAGTGACACAGAGCTGCTTTGAAGAAATGGTCTTTAGCACCATACTTCAGCAAAGTAGTGTCCATGGAGTAAGTCCCAATCTGAGCAGACAACATGCCAATCAAACTGAAGGATGAATGAGACAAATGAACAGGTTTTCGACAGAAGATCAAATAACACAGACCTGTTCAAATATTTCAACGGCTTTCTGGTACTGCTCCATCTGAGCCGCATAGGTTGCCACTTTGAGAAGACATTTGTTGGCTGCACTAAAGAGAGAGTGAGAGAGTTCATTTAGTTTAATAATACTAAATTCAATCTTGTAATTACAACACAGCTTTTGTGCTCAAACCTAAATTGTTCTACAACACTTCTGATAAAGAGTACCTGGTGGACTCCTCCCCTTTGTAATAATCTGCTGCCTGTTCATAATGAGCAATGGCCTGTAAACAAATAAACATAAGTAATCTGTGCACAAATAATAGCAATTTAACATTGTTTTTCTTTCACTTTCTTTCAGATGGGGCTCTTACTTTGGTCATTATGGTATCATCTGGATGCATTAAAAAACACTACTTTTCAAATTTAAACTTTTTTTTTTGACCAAACATTACTAAAATGTAAAATAACTGTTTTCTATTTGAAAGTATTTTAAAATGTGATTTGCAAAGCTGAATTTTCAGCAGCCACTACTCCAGTCTTCAGCATCACATGGTCTTTCAGAAATCAAGCTGATTTGCTGCTCAAGAAACATGTATTATTATTATCCATGTTGAAAACAGTTGTGCTGCTTTCTGGAAACCCTAATTTTGCCAGCACTCTGTGGTGAACAGTGACTTAAGAGCATTTAGCCTATTTGAAATAGAAATCTTTTGTAACATACACATCTTTACTTTTAATTTTGATCAATTTAATGCATCCTTTCTAAATAAAAGTATTAATTTCATATCTTACTGACCCCAAGCGTTTGAGAAATAGTGTATCTTTATACTCCTACTGTTGATATTGATCTGAGCCACTTGAGAAGACCTCTTCCCACTTACTTTATCTATGTCCAGTAACTCAGATTCATAGATTTCAGCAATAGATATGTGGTGTTTCGCTGCAATGTTGAAACGTCCCTGTGGAAACAGATTTGTAAGAAAAATCCCTAATCAGAAAAGTGTATTATCATGTTGAATTGTATTTGAATGCTTAAATAAGACTTAATTTTTCTCACCATGTCGGTGTAGATGTCAATGGCATGACAGAAACAGCTTATGGCCTCTGTGTAGAAAAGTTGCAGAAGAGCCATAACAGAATTCCTTCTTTTGAATGAGACACTACATACTGAGAGATATTTATTGCTTATAATGTAAAAGTAACAATGTGAGTTGTACCTTGAGGATCAGCCTTTTTGAACGCGTTGCCAGCATCAAGAAAGTTTACGGCTGCGTTGTGCTTGCTTTGCACCTGTAAATGCAGCTGTGCAGCTTTGCAGAAGGCATCTCCTGCAGCTTAAACAGAGGAACAACGCAGCAATACAAATGACACCTGCTTATTGAACATTATGGTGCAGAAGTTGCTATGTCTCCTACCATTCCAGTTCTTTGCCATCTTGAACATGTTGGCAGCTCTCACGTACAAGTCACAGGCCTCCTCGACCTTGGAGGAACTCCTAGAATGAACAAAAGCAAGGGGAGGTTCATTCATTTCACTGGAACCGATAGGAGGCGCTATTAGCAGCGTTCGCCTGCACTCACTCAACGTGTTTCCAGACCTGATATGGCCAACATGAAGCAAGAGGAGGCAGAAATCAGTGCGAAAACACAGGCCCGATATTGCTCTGTAGCCTGGAAGTACTACATCAAAAATGAGAACAATGCCACTGTTTACTGCAGATTGTGTAAGACGAACTTTAAGTTCTCTTCAAATACAGCCAACATGATAAAACACCTCAGAGTGAAACATCGACTCAACATCCCCACTGTAACAAACGGCGGCGAGAGACTGTGCACGGAAGAGGCCGAAGAAGGCACCATGGGTGAGTTTCAAAAGTGTTAAATCGAGACAAAAGGAGCTACATGTCTCAGTGCGCATTAGTTTTGAGTTGCATGTGAATGAACGCGAGAGGGAAACGCTACATTCAGCGCGCGCAACTCTGTTTATTATGACGCTTTATACGTGCAATGCGATGCTACCTCGGCTAACTGACTGATTTCACTTTTGTGCAATCTGGAAAAATAAAATCAGGTAGATTTACGACAGCTAAATGCGAACAACATTGTAATACAAATAATGCAATTACTAAAGCATTGCTTATAGATTGCATTTGTTAATTCAAATTATATTTTAACATTGCTTGTTGCAAACTAAGTGTATTTGATACCTAGTATTTTTTGTTAGACTGTGATGTTCAAGATTTGCACATTCAATATTGCAGAGGTGCAAAAAACATAATTTATGGATTTACCCAAAAAACGATCCGAATAACGAATGTGACGTCTTCATTTTCTTGTCTGCCTCAGCCATGATGGCCATAGCCTCCTTTTCTTTTCCAGAATAATCCATTTTGTCGGATTAATTTTGAACCAGACTGTAGGGAATGATATCCAAGCAATACCCCATTCACTTCGCCTGAAATGAAGTTATTTGTTTTATTGGCACGTCATGCGGAAATCGGAAGTAAATTCGCTAAGTCTTTGGGTGTTGTCGCAAAATAGTTGTTTTGAAAATAAACGAACTGTGGTTCTACATTATTACTTAGTAGTAGTTATCAGTTAATAATTGCATATTTACAATTATGTAACAATTCACGTATCATAAGTACACGAGCAGAGTCGAACAGTTATGATGTATATAAACGCGACTGGTGTACATGTTTCGTTTTTCTTGACAGTGTGTAATTTATCGTGGTTCCCCAGCGGCCTCCGCGCCAAACACATCCAGCGTGCAGCTCGCAAACCAGCGGAGGTGTGCAGGAATTCTCAGATTTTTAAATCTTAGTAGTAAGGTATTATTTATTTTTCGACGAGAAAATAAATTAGTTATATAAGTCAGCATTGCGGAAGCGTGTATTGTTTGTTGGCGGTAACACACGAGCTGGAAGCGGATGAAACCGTAATGGCCCTTTCGCTCGCCCGGAAGAACATCCAATGAGGTTTGATGTAAATAATAGCGGAATTGTTTCATTAGTATCATATTGCATGGTTATTGTTCTCTGGCTAAACGCTCTTGTAACGAGCAAGAGAGAGCTATACCTGACATGGAGTTAGTCTCTTAATACAAATCTTATTATTTGTTCTAAATATTCCCGCGAAAAACAAAATGATTTGATTGTTCTGCTGTGTGACATGCTATACATTATTTTGTTCAACATTTACAACCGTTTTCAGATATAATTATTATTTAAACAGTTTTATCAAGTACTAATAATAATAACATAAGATACTGCATGGATGGTATATTTGTAGTGTTAAAATAATTTCACACACTGCCGGACCTTTTGATATAAATGGCAAATAAGCCAAAAGGTGATGAACTTATGAAATGGTGTCAAGTTACAGAATCAAAAATATCAAAATTCACCTTTCCCTCATCATACAATTGCGCTTTTATAACATTTCACTGTTGCATTTTGGATGCATTTAGGTTATGTGACAGTGTTCTACAACAAAACAAATAGTGGACTAGTAGACACGCACACACACACATTATGAGAACTAATTTGTGCAGTGACTTGGACAGGTGAGGTGAGACACTTCGACAAAATATTAGAAAAGCTCTATGTGAGTACATCACAGCATTAAAAAATGTTGCAATTAAGTCAGAATATAAAGAAGACAGTGCTGATAATGCCATTTCTTTAGATTTACAAAGATTGTGTACAGCTCTGGGGGTTCTGTACAATTGTGACATTTTGTTGACCCAAGTAAACAAATTTGCAAGGACCACATTCTAACCATGGACATATTTTTATGAAAACGCATATGTTACAAAAACTCTTGAGATTCATCACATTAAGGATTTAGGATTAAAGATTTTATCACATCTTTTTCATTACAAAGTAAATTTAACTGTAAGTGTGCTAGTTGCATAATTACATAAGTTCCTGTGTAATCATGTTGTACTTAAATGACACACGCTCAAAAAAATAAAATTTGTAAATTTCTCTCTCACCACAGACATGGATCTCCCACCTCAAAGGCATCCTGGAAGTCACAACGGTCAAATTCTTCGTCGGAGAATGCAGCGCTTTTTGCCATTTTCTGATCGCCGCACGTCAAAAGTGTGGAACCACTACACACAGTTAAGTCTGCATCGTGTTGAGTGCAACCACTGTAAGAGACAGCTTTCCTTTCACAACAGCACTACATCCATGAGAGAACACTTAGGACGCAAACACAGCATTCGGGAAGGAGCAGTTCCCCCTCACAACAAAGCAGGCATCCCCACTCCTGCGGCGTTGCATTCTCACATTCAGACCTCTTTACATGGTAACAGATGTAACACCACAGGCAATGCTCCATTTCAACCAGCACTACCTGTTACTGTCAAAGAGGAGCAGGAAGAAATACTGCCAGCTGAGATGGCGGAGACCAAACCTGCTCGGACAACATATGCTCCTGATTGTGCCGCAGGAAGCGGTGCTTCCAGTTCAAATGCCATTGTGCACCAAGAAACAGATTTGGGCTGCCTAATGTATAATTTTCCTGCAGGGGAGATGAGCAGCACTGCTGGAGGTAGCAGCATCCGCAGTGGCCCAAGGGCCTGCAGCAACAAGCGAGCAGAGGTGTTGACTGATCTTATCTTGGAAATGGTCTTCAGAGACCTTCAGCCGTTGTCTGTGGTGGAAGAAAGGGGGTTCAAGCTCTTACTGAGTTGTCTAGAGCCTAACTACCCCGTGCCTTCTCCATCTCTGCTTGGCAGTCTACTTTGGCATCGCTACCACATCCTCAAGCAATGCCTTCAGCAGCATCTACAGACAAGTCTAGCTTCTCACTGTCTGACCCTCTGCACCGAATACTGGCGATCTGTAGATGGGTGTGGGGTTGATGGGGACGGTCAGCACTACCTTACAGTCAGCGCACACTTTGTCGACTCTCACTGGCGCCTGGCTCGTTGTGTGCTCGAGACCCGACCGATAGCAGAATTCAAAGGAAACCCTTCTGAGAAAGGGCAAGTGAGCTTTGCGGACACTTTGAGAGCAGTCCTCTCCGAGTTCCAGCTTCCAGAGAACTTCGTTTTCTGTGTTGTGCATGACACCCCCAGTGGATCTGAGTCCAGGGGGCAGGAGAATATGGCCATTGATCAGGAATATCAGCAAGAATTTGCTGGACCCAGCCATCCTCCTCCGGGTAATCTTCCAGAGGGATGGGCACCACTACTTTGTGCGGGACAAGCCCTGAAACTCTGTGTCCAGGAAGGAATTTGTGTGGAGACTGTCAAACAAGCTCTGGCAGATGCTCGTGCCATCGTCCTACATTTCCAGCACGATGTGAATGCTTCTACAGCACTGAGCCAGAAAGCAGAGGCTGTTAATAAAGAGTCCGCAAGCCTGGTCTTGAACGATCCAGGGCGCTGGACCACTGCCATTGAGATGTGTGAGAGTCTGCTGGAGCTCAAGTGGGTAATAAGCTCTGTCCTAGAGGAGCAAAAAGTAGCAACAAATCTGGCAGATCACCAGTGGCGTCTTATACATGAACTGGTTCCCGTGCTCAAAACGGTTCGCATTGCTGCATCGTTTTTGAGCGAGGACATCAACGGACCCATTTCAGCCCTAATGCCGTGCCTACAAGGAGTGTCTCGGCTCCTGGGACAGAAAATTGCAGAGTGCTCCTGTCCAGTGGCGAGGGGGGTTATGGAGAGAATTCGTGCTGGTATGGACAAACGCTGGAGTCTGAGTGATGAAGATGCTCTTTTGGACTGCTCTGCTGTATTGTCCTCGTTTCTGGACCCACGTTTTAAAGAGTTGCGGTTCCTCAGCCCACATGCCCGCAGCAAGTTGCACGACAAAGTGAAAGAGCTGCTATCTGTTCAGGCTTTCAGAAGCAATGAAGGAATGAATGGAGAGAGGAGACAAAGAATGGAAATGGAAGAGACTGTGGATGAACGTGGAGAACCTGCAGATTTTGGATTAGAGGATTCCTTGCCAATTCCTGCAATGGCTTCTTTAGATTCTCCAGAATCGGTCAGATCAGCGGAGGAAGGTGACAGCGTTGAGCTGCAGCTGAACAAGCCCTCTGTTGCCGTATCGTCTCCAGAACAGGCCAATGAAAACACGCTTGAGGTTGGATCACCTTTCAAGAATGCCAACGACCGTAAAAGACGTTCTAGCGGAACCAGTATGACCTCGCCGCTGAGAGATTTACAGCACACGCCTCGTATACGGATGAGTCCTCTCCCCCAGAGCATGTACGATATTCTTCTGGGTGAGGATCCTACTGAGCGAATGCCCGAGATTCACCAGCAGCTGGAGAATTATATAGCAGAGCCACTTTGCCGACGGAGCCTCTCACCCCTGCAATGGTGGCGCAACAAGGAGCATCGCTTTCCTGCTGTGGCCAGACTGGCACGGAAATACTTGTCTATACCTGCAACTTCTGTGTCCGCCAATCGGGCCTTTGCCCCTAGGGAGTCCCCAGTGACCCAAAGAAGGGCCACACTGGGGTCTAAACACCTTGACCACGTTTTGTTTCTTCATCAGAACACTGACTATGTGGATCTGCTGAAAGGTGGCTCCTCTGCACTTGAAATTGAGCAGTGGAACAATGTCAGTGGAAACCAAAGCAGAGAAAGTCTTTACCAGACTCTAGTGTCCTATGAAAGTAAGGTTCGTGTGCCCGAGGAAGAGTCATGATCACTGTTTATGTCACGTTAAAGGGATAGTTCACCCAAAAATATAAACTCAGTCATCATTTATCCTCAATGTACTCACCCTATAGAAAAAAATACTGTCAATGGGGACTATCCCTTTAAGGTTTTAAAAAAAAAAAAATTCAAATTTTTTTTTTTTTTTTTTTTAAATTAAAGGTTGCCTTTCAACAGTTGTCACATCCCACAATAAGCTCCTTTAGTCACCTAATTATTTTAGACACAAGGGTTATGATTAATACAGTTATACTGCTATGTAAATAGGTTTTGAAATAACACATTCCTTTTTACAAGGAATTTATGACACTCATTTAATATAGTCTTTGGTCTCTAAGAGGTCTGAGGAATCATTTAGTCGTTGTCTTGTGACTAATGTAGATACTGTTTTACTAAATTTTGCCTAAATCTGTTTTACTACATTCTTAACTTGTCTCTGATGCATTACACAATTACACAATATGAGCAATCATGCTGCTGTTCTGAATATCAGCACTGCTGTGATTTGGTCATAGGAAATCACTGCTGCGCAGATATCAGGCCAACTTGATCTCTGTATACTCTGTTATGGAACACCACAAATCAAATTTGGTCAATCAATTTCCAGACCAGAAAGTAACTGTTGTATTATTGATTCATTCAGCATATACTGTTAGTGTTACAATATTATTGTTACTTTACAGTGTTGTAGGCATTACATGGAATGCACTGTCAACCTCATGCATGCATTTCAACATTATCACTTCCTCCTTTATATTTATGGGGGATATGTACATTCAAATGAGGTGTTATCTTTTTCATACTTGCAACAGTAGAAATTTACAATGTATTCTATCGGTAGCATGTTCAGATTAAAGTGTTCTATGAAATATTCTGGAGTCTGGGAATTACCATTGGAAAATGGTGTTTTTCAGTTCTCATTTATTTTGTACAACATATTTAACAATACTAGTAAAACATTTATTCTGTTAGAACTACAAAGGAATGCTTAGACAACCAAACACCTTATAGTGATATCAAAAACAGCAAACGTTATGCATTGACATTGTGTTATACATGGACATCATCAGCTGTTTTAATGGCATAAGATAGTAAAACTGCAATATAATAACCTTATTATAGGTTAAATGGATTGTAGATAATAAATGTAAAAAAGGAAAATCAGTAGAATTGTAAAACTATGTAGGTTTGTAATAACTGGTAGTGACATAAATCTGAACTGACAGAACATTTTGAACCCAAACTTGTCAAACAGTTTGAACAAACATTGAAAATAAAAACCAAGAAACTTTTTTTATGAAACACTGTCATGTTAAATTCATCAGTCTGGTACATTTTAAAAACATCAAATACTATTAACTTTAGTGCCTTGTGCACTTCTCAAAATTCGAACAACAAATAAACGGTTAAAAAATAAACCTACTTAAAGTTGGCTATTTTTTTGATGAGAACTTTATTTTGGATAAAATTTATACCTAATTTCAAGGTCCATATTAATCATTGGACAATGAGTTGATTATTTATTGTAGTCTAAAACACACTTCAGCACTTCATAAAGGATTTTTATGAAATACTGATTGGAAATGAGTTCACTTTAGTCTTCTGCTCTGACCTGTGTCCTTGCTTGCCAACCACCATCTGGAGTTTCTATCCTCACTGAGGGGGAACTGTGGCTCTTTACACCTCTGGATTTAAAGGTAAAATTAATTTTAATATCATTTTGAAATTTGCTAATATTTTTTCATAGAAAGAAAGTGTTTTGTTGATTTTCATGTCACAGCTGACTAGAACAGAAATCCAATAACATGGCCTAAAAATACATATTACTATGAAGAAAAGACTAAGAGTGACAGGATAGTCATAAATGTATTATTTATTTTTAGCTTAATTTCACAAAATGAAATATTTTCTGTGTTATATTTAATAGGATATAGTGTCTCTAACCCGGCACACACCTCACTCTGAGCAGCTCTGAGTCTTCTGTCCTGTGTTCCCATTTATCTGTTCAGGCTTGTGCTCTTGTGAGTATTTGAATGCCTTTAGGAAAATAGCAGTACATGAAGATAAATTTCATCACTAATGTTTTTAGATTATGTATATTCAGATGTAATAACCGATCTTGTGTCCATGCACTGAAATGAAACTTACAGAGATCTCTCCACCTTCATCCTTTTTATTTGTGGCTCGGACACATTGCTTGAACTTCTTCAGCTTTTTCATGTTATAGTAATATTCCACACACTGCACTATTGATTTTGTCTGCAACTACACATCAGTTTAGTATATTTAGAGACTTAAATTTTGTAGGCATTTAATAACCACATACCTTTCTTCAGGTGTTTAATCAAAAACCCATTCAAAAATGGTGAAAAAATAAGTTTCTAGGACTCATTCCTTTAGCATTCTATACGGATTTAAACAAACCCCTAACCCAAAGTATTGCTATATATCAGTACATTATTCATCCATTATCATTTCTATTATGGATATGAATAATACATCAAATTTGTGCTATTATTATTCTACCCTGTTAAATGTATGATTTCCACAAGTATATGGTGAAATGGGAAAAGTCCCATAGATTGACATTGAGTGAGGGACAAACAAATACTAATTCATTCAGAAATAACATTTTTCTAGTTCATACCACATTATGAATCTGTTGAAAGTCCTTGTCATGTTCAATCAGAGCTTTCTTGAACACTTTAATCTCTTGCGCTGTCCAGTGGTCTGATCCTGCCGATTACAATGAGTGATGTCAACTTTATGAAGGACTTGTGAATGCTTTATGTATTTGGATATGCAGTAAAGAGTTTGTACCTGTGTAGTGGTAATCATTCAGAGGGTGCCAGGAGGTCCGAAAATCTCCTCTCATTAAGAGTAAATCCAGTGCTGCCTGACAGTTAAATAACTGAGCCTATTAAACAAACTCTATAAATGACACACTCAGTTTGATGTATAAGCTCACCATTATGTTTCCTTGAACTTCATGTAGGCAGTGGAGGGCGAATTCAATGTTGGTGCCTCCTCCTGGTAGCACACTGGAACAGCACGTGTCTAACAGCTCTTTGACTGAAGCACAGAAAGGACCAAGTGTGATCATTTTTAACCCTTTACACATGCTTAAAGAATAAAAGGCAACAAGTTGTAAAACTGCAACTTTATGTAAAATTTTAATGTATGATTATTAAATTTTGTGAAACCTGTGCACATCCAGTGGTCTAAACAGTGGTTCTCGAGTTTTTGGACTCCACAGGACCCGATTTTCCCCAACATGATCAAAACCCCATGATTTTTTTTTTCAGCCGTTTATGATTTTACTGATAAGGATCTTAAATATTTTGTTCTCAAAATTTCTACCTCATACAATATTTTAAAATGTAGCTTAACTAGAAAAATAGTCACTATAGTAAATGCTTATGGAGATTTAAGTAATTGACTTTTCCAAGTCTAGAATCATTTTTAACGTTAGGCTTTAATTTGTAATAAACTGTAATTTTTGTGTTTACCCCTCTGTTGTGTTTCTGTGTTGGTAGAGAGATCTTTCCAAGGAGTCCAGACGAGTTGAGCAGGGTGTTCTTCATACAGCATGTACAGCGTGTCCCGCACTGAGGGGATCTCTGCTTGAAACCGTGAACCTACGTTTATCCTTCTAAATGACACAAGAAACTGCCATTAACACACAAGGAAATGGACAGTCTTGTAAATAAGAGAAATGTAAACAAAAGCATGATCATCTGTATCTAGGTAATTAATTACCTAACTTAATTCTAACTGTAATAATCTGTCTAACTTGGTGGACTAATTAAGAACTTTAATACGAATGAATTTATTACAGACTTACGGCTGTATGTTGATGGCTGTGTTGTCGATTGGGAAGGAGACAGCATCTGTGGGGTTTCAAAGTTAAAATGATTTGGCAAGAAGTTGGAGCTACAATAAAAAGCATTTACATTATTTTTCTTTGTTCTGTATAAAAGTTAACTCTGCATTGATCAGAAAATATAGGTTGGACATCGAGTCAAAGCTGAAATCATGGGTTTAGTGCTCACCAAAGATGCTGGGTAGAGATGAGCATGGCTGAAGTTGCGGTAGACTTTTAAAATAGAGGCCTGTCCCAGATCGGAGAGGGCTTAGCATAGGCTGAGGGGTGTATGGTGGGGGGTGAAAACTAGGGCTCAGCGGGTGGTCTGCCAGATAGTTTGGCGAACGCAGCTGGCTGGGGTAAACGCCTATGCCACAGCTTCTCTGCAAACCTTGGGTTTCCTTATTATCGGTGCATCGTGGAGAAGATAGACGAGGCAGAGGTGGACTGGGGATGATGAGGCAGTTTAACGGGTCGAGATGACAAGACCTCTTAGATGCACCTTTACGAGTCTGTGACCCCTAGGGAAGACAGAAACTTTGAACAATAAGTCATCTTGACATATCCAATGTATATTGGTATTATATTGTTATCTACTACAACATTACTTGTGTGGAAGCTTGGGGGCCTAAAACGTTTGTTGCAGAGACTGGGACAGACACAGGCATGATCAATGGGGACAGGTTTGTCCCTTTGGACTTTTGTCCTGAAGCCCTCTTCTGTCCATCATCCTGTGACAAAAAAATAGTTAAGTTTCAGTGTAAGTATTGTGCTTGTCACAATAATACTTCAGTTAATGTTAGCACCAGTGTTGAGGTGGATGCTTGTGAATCATGTTCCTCCTTTGTTCCAACAGCTTCCTGAGAACATGAGGACTGCGACTGAGCTCTACAAACAGATGAAGTTCTTTTATATGTTATACAGAGAAACAAACCAGAGTAAACTCAACTGATTTTTCATAGACCTGCTGATTCAGAATATCTTTGTGAAGATCTTGTGTTAGGTCTGCTAGCAAGCATACAATACCACAGTGCAAGCAGCTCTTTAAAGGAATAGTTTCCCAGAAATTAAAATTTTGTCATTAATTACTCACTTTCATGCTGCTCTTTTCTAGTGACTAGCAGCTGTCAAGCTTCAAAACTGACAAAAGAGCTCTTTAAAAGTACCATAAAAGACTAAATTGCAATAGTTAGGGTTCCCGCAGTTGTGGACATCACAAAATAATAGCAAATTATACAACTGTGATTTCAAGGATGAAAAAAGTCATTAAAATCAAAAAGTAAATCTTTTGATATATATTTTCCTAATTTTTTATTGTTCTAAAGTGTTACATATAACTACTATGTAGACTCATATTTGCCCTCAAAATAGCGTGATCATTTTCTAACCTGCAACCGGCGTTTGGTTCCTCTCCTGTTGATTTCAAAACGGGCTCCTACATAATGAAATGTAAAACACTGATTATCGAAACACTGATTATGACATATGAAAAAGTGCAATGTAGTGTACCTTTTGTAAAAGCTGTTTGCCGAGGTAAGTGCTGAAGGATGCAAGTGCCACTTGACTTGGTGAGACAAGGTAGGAAGAGCGTGGTCGTGAACGCTTATGACAAGTGGGCTGAGGAACAGGCAGTGGAGGAGTTGGAACATCAGACAGGACGTCATTAGAGCAGGACTTCCTCTTCCTACTGTTGGGCAATGTTGCAGGAGGAGAATCGAGTACAGGATCGGCAAGATTACAGTCAAAATCACTCTTTGGTTCAGGGCATAATACAGCGGGATAACTGACACGGCAAAAGGTGCGCCGTCGCTTTAACTTGCTCGGAGGTCTGGGCTCCTTCAGACTGTGTTTCAGCAGTATGGGACAATGCTGTTTGGAGCAAACTGAAGCTTGTGGCCTCACAGGGCAACCCACACTGCTGGTAGGCGCCTCTCTGTTAGGCTGAAATGACAGCACCTCTTTCAATTCTTCTGGGTAAGACTCAGGAAAATCAAGACCGGTTTCTAAACCATGGACATCAAAAGGGTTCTGTGAAACCACTGGATTTTCTTCGATACCCAGAGTCCACTGGGTAGAGTTTAGCATCTTATTGCTTTCTTCGACTTTATTAGATTTACTGGCAGATGCTAAAGTCCAGCTTTCTTGACATGTTGAATATTTAACCTGAGAGGGATGGGCATCTTCTGCATGGCGCCCCATCCCAAGATCTCCTGTGTCATAAGAACTGAAGAGTTTTCCAGAATAACTGGGATTCTTTAGCACAGGAGCTGAAACAGACTTTGGTTGAGAGGTAAAGAGGTAGTTGGACGCAGCTAGATTAACCGTTGGCTCCCACGCTGAGGCCGGCAGGTTATAGTTGGAAGAGAGGCTGGAGGAGGAAGGAGATATGAGGTGGACTCCGTGTCGAGAAGCATAGTGATGTTTTAGGGAGTTTTTGTCATCGTAGGTTTTGTGGCAGCCAGACTGAGTGCAGTTATAGCTCTTTCTCTTGTGGTGGGTCATCATGTGAGAAGTGCTGCAAAGAAAAAAGAAGGTAATGACATTAACAGTTATAAGATGTTAAAAAAAAAAAACAGCACACTGCAATTCCAATTTGAACTGCCCACACTTTTTCAGACAGTTTAGGAAATATCCAGTAAATTTACACTGGTTGCCATAGTAAGCAGGGCTCAAAAATGGATGGCCCCCTCACTCGAGGCCAGTTTGAGTGTGTTTTGGGTCAATGTTGTACATCTATGTACAGCTTGCACATCTTCATTTTGTACCTTGTAAACATAAACCTTTGGTTCATATATTCTACATCAATTTTTGTCACCAAGATAATGTTATTTTATTTTGTCGAATTTACAAAATTGATGGTGTTGAAAACTACAAACCAATCAGTATTGTTTTGCATTGCATGGAGTTACAGTATAATGATAGCTATATAATAAAGATTGACTAAAAAAATGAATTTTGTGAGGGAAAAAATTAAAAATATGAATATTTGTAGAAAATATAGAAATAAAAGATTAATTTAAAAGTGTAATAAATATTTTCAGACAGTAATGTGTTATACAACAAACCTATTTGTTATCCTTTGTTTTTGTTTTTTTTACATGTTTTCTAGCTAGATTAAGCTGGTCAATTATGAACATGCTCTTGCAAGAGACCCCCACCCATAAATTTAAAAGGAAACTTTATATTATAAATATATGAAAAATATGATTTGGAAATTATGTAGTTTCTATTGTAATTACATTATTACGTATTATTTCTACAGAACTGTACTATTAGATGTATTATTTCAATCAATTTCTTTTTGTTTACCATTTTAATCAATTTTTATTCATTTTAATCACATTTAATTATTTACTTTCCTCTTTTTTTTTTTTTTTGACTGTGACACACTTTACCTATTTTGTTTAAAGGGATAGTTCACCCAAAAATGGAAATTCTGTCAGTATTTACACTAGGGCTGTCAAAATGACTGAAAAATTCTGCTAAATTCTAATTTTCTACTTAAATATTATCAAAATTCGAATTATATTCAAATTTAAAAGGACTAACCCTTTAAGCAGGGGTCACCAAACTTGGTCCTGTAGGGCCGGTGTCCTGCAGAGTTTAGTTCCAGCTCTAATCAAACACACCTGAACTAACTAATCATGGTCTCTTGAAACTTCCAGGCAGGTGTGTTGAGGCAAGTTGGAGCTAAACTATGCAGGACACTGGTCCTCCAGGACCGAGTCTGAACTTAAAATTAAATGATGATGCAATTTTAATTTTTGGGTGAATTATCCTTATATTATGCATTTTTTTTGACTCTTTTCTTTGAACTGTCTTTGAACAGACCACTAGCACTCCCTTGTGGCCCCTAGGAGTCCCTGAATCCCTGTTTGAAAACCTCTGATCTGGAGAATCAGTTATCATAACTGACTCACTCAGATGCCAGCATGTGCAATACTTACAGCTGATGATGGTGTTTAAATGCTCTCTGACAGACGCCACAGAAATGAGGCCCATCCTGTCTGTGGATCAAGAGGTGTGTTTTAAGTGCACTGTTTGTTTTAAATTCTTTCCTACAAACACGACACTTATTCACAGAGACTCTGGTTCTCTTCCCTGAGCCCACAAGTGTCAGATACTCAACATCCTCTTCTTTAGGACAGACAGAGGTTGATGGAAAGGGTGTGGAAGTCTTTCTGCTTTCTGTTTCAAATGAGAAAGGCATAAATTCTAGTTTGGACATTCACAAGAACACAAAACACGAAGAGATTAAACTTGCTATTCTTCTTACTTGAATCAGACATGGTGTCTGGCCACAGTTCTGACTCTATGACTGGGTCTTGCAGGTTTGATGTTGGTGGTGTGATGTTGGTCGCATCTCTGGACGATGAGAGCAGAGACAGACTCGGATCTGAAGGGTCATCCATCTTCATTAACAGCTCAATCCAGTCCCTGTTGCTCAGACGAGAAATGCAATTCAGAAAAATTCAGTAATATATAAAGAAATGCAATTCAGTTTATTAGAACCACGGTTTAATATAACTATCAATTTCGGTCAAAAACGTAAAAACATTTCAGTAACAGTCTCGCGAGCTAACTCGGAAAGCAGATATTTTCAAGTTTTTGAACCAACGGAAATTAAAGTAAAACGATGTCATTTTAACAGGTAAAAGCATTTTCCCCTAAAGATAAACAGCTCATAATTTCTGGGTGGGAAGGTAATTTACTTTGTATAATCAAGTCACATAACAAACAAAATTGCATGTAGCAAAAATAACGTCGTCATTTATAATACAAATCGCATGAAGTCTAAATGTAAAATAAATAAGCATATTTAAAGATTTAAAAATCAACATTTATGTCTTTACCAAGCTAGTTGCGTGTCTACTCAAAAGTTTGCTAATTACTTAAATGCTAATAGCGCAGAAGAGTCAGTTGAGAGCGCGGCGAGTGATGACTCAGCGGTTCTTGAATCGTTCGATTCAGTTGATTCGAAGAACCGATTCATTTAATTGAGCAAAACTGTTGCGTGTATCTAAGAGTGCTTTATTCTTCTATTATTTATTTATTTGTTTGCTTATTTATTTTTTATTTCAGCTGTGTGCTGTTTCATTTACAGGTGAATCAATACACGGAAAAGAAGAGGGGAGAAAAATAGAATAAATGTACATTTCTATTTCACGTGATTACTTAAAAATTTGATGACAATCACACTGAATAGATTTACTGTTTAAAGAATAAGGACACTGTTATATAGTAAAAAAAACATATTTAGCACTTTTTGTAAAAAAAAATAAATAAAAAAAAAAAGTGCTTCTCCTTTTTAAAAGGAAATGATGGATCATTTCTGCTACATCTTGTGAAAAATAAATAAATAAATAAATAAATAAAATAAGCACAGTTGCCAGGATACAGAAGGGAAAAAGTGAAGAAAAAAAATCGACTAAAAATCATTTGAACCTATTTAATTAACGGGTCTCATGTATTTGCATGTTCCTGGTATAAATGTGTTTTAAAATTAGCAGGATTTTATAGGCCTAGTAATGTGGCTGAATATTTAAGATATTTAAAATTTGAATAGGCCTAACAATTGAATGTGTTTGAATTGTGATACCAGCAGAGGGCAACCAAATGTAACTGCATTTACAAAAACATTTTGTTAAACCATTTTTAATGTAAAATCCATTAGTGAGATTTGTTTACCCGTTATGAAATCTGCTTTACATACCATTACTGTTTTTTTACACATGTAATTATTATGTAGCCTGTATAATTATGCAATAATTAAAATTAATTTACTTTGTTTTTTCGTTATAAATTTCAATGAAATTCCTAAAATGAAATGAGTGGAGTTGGTGGAAGGGAATGGTGAGGGTTAGTATAAAATAATTTAGTAAAAATAAATGCATGTACAAAATTCAAACTGATTTCCATTAATGTCACAAATCATCTTACTGTTACATCAAATGGAGGAAGTTATAACAAAGGCAATCTTTGTACTTGGTATTCATTTACGCTAATTATATATTTATAATTATAATTATATATTCAACCTTAATTTGTAGCAGATAAATGTGGGGAAATTATATCAAAGTCTATTGAACTGTTGTGAGAACAGTTTGATAGTAAAGTATGTGACAATTGACTGATCTTTTCACCAACATAATCTCAATAAAGGCCTAATGATTTAAAGGCTTACTCAGACCTCTCCCTTATAATGTCTCAATAAATTATACATGTAATATAAGAAGACAGAACTAGAGGGACACACTGTTAACGCTGAACATGTGTGGAAAATGGTTGGCGATGCTTCACAGCTTTACAGTTTCTGACTGGGGAGGAGGAGATTTGTCTTTATCCAGCATTGGATCTCTGCACACAATAGACCTCTACACACCACCACCCTCTAAAACCTACAAATACAATGCTTAAAATGAATGCCTCAACTTTTCATGAGTGCAATTTGACCAAAAAGAAGAAGGGATGTGATATAGTAAACTACAATTGCTGTTGAATCCATGAAGAAAATCCCAGCTGGCTGTAAACAGGTAAGAGCTCTGGCTTAAGCATTAAGTTTATGATTTGTTTAGGCATTTTTGTACATTTTTAATATGACTAATTTAAGTGTATGTGTGTAATTAGCTTTGTTAATCAGTAACCATTATTGCAAAATAATTTCACAAATTCTACTTTTAAAACGATAGATTGCATTTGTAATTTAAGCATAAAACAAGATCTGCTTCCCATTATTGTCTAAGCACTGTAATTATTGCCGTTTATAAAAGTTTACATAACAGTATTTTGCAATTTAATGCATTACAAAATCTAACATAAAACAATGCGTGTACATGTGCATGTCTCTATTATGAAGTAATATAAAATAATCCCCACAGTCTGGTGTCCACCCTCAGCACTTTTGTCCTTTAAAACCATTCATGGGCTCCGGGTCCATATCCACATCCAGCATGTTTATGAGCTCTGAGGCTGAACTCCAGACACAAAATGCCATGACACTATCATTTCTGAATGTTTTATATGTCTCACTCCACCCACTTGGCCCACTTTCTTCCTTTCAGGCAAATCTGAGAGAGTCCTGAGAAAAGAGTAGGCTACTCCCCTCTGGTGTAGATGCGTCAAGGGTAACCATTAAGAGCACATCTGTTCAGCTCTACAGCACTGTTGATGTGAGTCCAGCTACATTCGGATTGATAAATGTGATCTCTGAAAGCATGCAGTATAAGATGTTAAATACCATAGTCAGTTAATAATTAGTGGTTAAACCATGCATTGAAATATGATCGGACGGATTTGGGCCAGAAGAATGAGTAGTTTTTGAAACCACTTTAAAATTGAGCAGTCATTCTACATTATTGCGTACTTGGGTTTTATGACTTTGACTCATTTAAATGCAGCTGTGCTCTGTGTCTTGTGTTGGTCAACATAATGTTTATAATCTTGGGATTTCTTCCTTCTAACATGCCAAGACACCTGAAACAAACAAAATGTCAACAAATGCTACATGTCACATTAGTGATAAACTAGTATATTAAAATTTGTATCATTGTATCCACACATAGGAAGTAGCAAAGTCTCTACTGAGGTGCAGCAGCTCAGTGGCTGGCAAAGAAATGAATAACAGGGGTGGTAAATGTCTGAAGGAAGTTCATACAGTTACTGAAGCTCTGAAGACCCTCTACCGGCAAAAACTGCTCCCTCTGGAGAAGTATTATGACTTCTCCGATTTCTACTCATCAAGCCTTGAAGATGCAGATTTTGACAACAAGCTCATGATACTAGTGGTGGGTCAGTGCTCTACAGGCAAGACCACTTTTATCAGGTGAACATTGCAATAATTGCGTCTAGCTTCAGAACAGTATACACAATATTAAGTGCTATACAAATAAATTAACTTTAAAAGTTTGTTAATCAATTGACTACATAAAAGTAAAAGCATACTAGCATTATACAGTGGTGGCCAAAATTATTAGAATGCCAGTATTTTCACCAGCTAAAAAATGGGTTTAAGCCAGTTATTTCCATCTTTTGCTGTAGTGTGTCAGAAATATCAGTTTACGTTTCCAAACATTCATTTTGCCATTAATTGTAATAATCCAGTGAGATTTTTGTTTGCACAAGGAGTCTGACAACAGCCAGTGCTCCACACAGAGATCTGATCTCACCATCATCCAGTCTGTCTGGAATCACATGAAGAATCAGAACAAACTGAGACAGACTAAATCCAGAAGAACTGTGGCAGCATCTCCAAGATGCTTCAAGAGACCTACCTGCAAAGTACTGTTAAAAGTTTTAGGAACTTATGTAAAAATGCTGTAAAATGAGGATGCTGTCAAAAATAATGTCATAAATAGATTTTCTTTATCATTGAACTTCTATTAACTAAATTAAATCAACATTTGGTGTGACCATCCTTTGCGTTTAAAGCGGCTTTTGCCCTCGGTGCACTTGTGCATAGTTTTTCAGGTAGCTTTGCATTTAGGTTTCTTGAAGCATCTTGGAGACGTTGCCACAGTTCTTCTGGATTTAGTCTGTCTCAGTTTGTTCATGTGTTTCCAGACAGACTGGATGATAATGAGATCAGGGGCCTCATTCATAAAACGTTTTGCAGAAACCATCCTAAAATTGATCTTACGATCATCTCTCAAATATGCGTACGTGTGATTCATAAAATGAACGTACGTACAGAAAACACACGTACGTGTCTCTTTCAGATGTGAAATCTATGAATCGCAAATGATCTTGAACTTGCGCACAAATTAATGGTTTCAGTTCTCTGCTTGTATACAACTTCTAATTAATGTCATTAACATATAAAAGATCACCTGTCTTTGAGAGGTTAGTCATGCACAACATCAAAACCAGCCTCCCCAACACACTCGATCCGCTCCAGTTTGCATACCGTCCAAACTGCTCTACGGACGATGCAATTTCCTCCACCCTCCACCTGGCTCTTACCCACCTAGAAAATAAAGACTCCTATGTTAGAATGCTGTTCATTGACTTCAGCTCAGCATTCAACACAATAATCCCACAACAACTCATCAACAAGCTAAACCTGCTGGGGCTCAACACTTCCTTCTGTAATTGGATCCCGGACTTTCTAACCGGAAGACCTCAGTCAGTCCATGTCGGCCACAACACCTCGAGCACTACTACTCTGAGCACAGGTGCCCCACAAGGCTGTGTGCTCAGCCCGCTGCTCTTCACGCTGCTGACCCACGACTGCACTGCCAAGTTCAGCTCCAACCACATCATCAAGTTCGCTGATGACACAACAGTGGTAGGTCTCATCAGCAACAACGATGAAACGCACTACAGAGAGGAAGTGGCACAGCTGGCTGAATGGTGTGGCACAAACAACCTGTCCCTCAATGTGGAGAAGACAAAGGAGGTTGTGATGGATTTCAGGAGAAACTCTGTTGACCACCCCCCACTGACCATCGACAGCTCGACTGTGGAGAGAGTCAGTAGCACTAAATTCCTGGGGGTGCACATCACAGAGGATCTCACCTGGACCGCCAACACCATGTCACTCTCCAAGAAGGCACAACAGCGCCTACACTTCCTCCGTCAACTGAAAAGAGCAAGTCTCCCTCCACCCATCCTCACCACTTTCTACAGGGGCACCATTAAGAGTTTGCTGACCAGCTGTATCACTGTCTGGTACGGGAACTGTACTGCAGCAGACCGCAAGACCCTCCAGCGGACAGTGAACACAGCTGCAAAGATCATCGGTGCCCCTCTCCCCTCCATCTTGGACATTTTCCTGACACGATGCTCCAGCAAAGCCAACAGTATCGTGAAGGACTCCACCCATCCCTCCCACAGTCTCTTCCAGCTCCTACCATCAGGAAGACGGTACCGGAGCATCAGAGCCCGCTCTGCCAGACTGCTCAACAGCTTTTTCCCCCAGGCTGTGAGAGCCCTGAACTCAAATCACCCCACCCCTCTCTGAAACCCCATACAAACCCCTACCCCCTGAAACATTGACCATCTCAACCCCCCCCCCCCCCCCCCCCCCCACCAAACAACCTTACCACATCAAAATAAATATAAAAAACATATGAAAACTTTTTTTGTGCAATTCGAAGTGTGCTACACACAGGTGAGTGGGCCTGTACAAACCACCTGTAGTAACACACTCTCCTCCTCTATGCGCACTAGACACTTTTCACACACACTGCTGTGTGTACACAATCCCACAAAAGACTCAGTAATATATGTATGTTTCCATGCTCATGCACTACAAATAATCCTGCACTGCTCCCCAGCCAGCTGCTTGACTCACAATGTTTCTCTTTGCATATGTACAGCATTTATCTGAAGCATTCGTATAGTTTGTATAGTTTGTAGTTTTTAGTTTATGTATAGGTAAACATTTATATATAATAGATTTATAGTCAATTTATAGTCATCTATCAGTAGTTTAGTTGTGTATAGGTTTATACTTTTTTACTTCATTTTTGTAAGTCTGTATTTATGTAGCATCATGGTCCTGTGAGGCACGACATTTCATTCCACTGTATGTCCCCACATGTTGCGGAATGACAATAAAGCTCAACTTGAACTTGAACTTGAACATGAAAATTATAGATTTTTATTTTATGCCAAAAATCATTAGTATATTAAGTAAAGATCATATTCCAAGAAGATATTTTGTAAATTTACTATTGTAAATATATCAAAATGTCATTTTTGATTAGTAATATGCATTGCTAAGAATTCATTTGGACAACTTTAAAGGCAATTTTCTCAATATTTAGATTTTTATGCACCCTCAGATTCCAGATTTTCAAATAGTTGTATCTCGGCCAAATATTGTCCTATCCTAACAAACCATACATCAATGGAAAGCGTATTTATTCAGCTTTCAGATGATGTATAAATCTCAATTTTGAAAAATTGACCCTTATGACTGGTTTTGTGGTCCAGGTTCACATTTGAGCATTGACGTGGATTTACACACGCTTTATAAATGAGGCCCCTGATCTCTGTGTGGAGCACTGGCTGTTGTCAGACTCCTTGTGCAAACAAAAATCTCATTGGATTATTACAATTAATGGCAAAATGAATGTTTGGAAATGTAAACTTATATTTTCTACTGACACACAACAGCAAAAGACAGAAAAAAATGACTTAAAACCATTTCTAGATGGTGAAAATACTAGTGTTGTAATAATTTTGGCCACCACTGTAATCATAATAGCATTAAGATTAATTTCACATCTGTATCCAGGTAATCTGTAATCTCTTGAAGAAATGTCTGGGTCATCTTTCACCCCAATTTGTGTCTTATGTGTGGCAGATATCTTCTTGAACAAGAGTATCCAGGAAGCCGAATAGGCCCAGAGCCCACAACTGACAGTTTCACTGCCATAATGCATGGAGAGATTGAGGGAATTATTCATGGCAATGCTTTAACTGTTGATCCCAACAAGCCTTTCCGCAAACTCAGCTCTTTTGGAACAACCTTCCTCAATCGATGAGTGAGACAGAAGCAATAACGCAATAAGACGAAATACAAATAACAGGGGGACAACTATGGATTGAAAGAACATGGATTGAAAGAGTCAAAATGCCAGGAGAAATCACTCCTGTGAAAGGGTGGACATAGCCAAGAGAGGAAAACATTAGCTAATGCATCATTATTTGGCTCAGCTGACTGCATCCCTTTTTGGGAGCATCTGTGGATGGGTTTTTCCCATATTATGTCAGTTTGAAAGATACTGAATTTGCACAAAACTTTTTCAGATTCCAGTGTGTGCATCTGCCCATCTGAGTCCTGGAGAGTATCAGGATCATTGACACACCAGGGATCCTGTCTGTGGCCAAACGCAAAATGAGCAGAGTTACAAAGTGTCATAAACAGTGCTGGAAGCAGCCAATTAAGAAATTAAAAAAATTGCATGCAAACCATAATATGCAACCTAAGCCTTCTTTTATACTTAATGTTTAAGTACACTCAATAAAACATATTTGGCATCTATGGTTCCACAAAGAACCTTTAACATCTATGGAACCTTTCAAAAGGTTCTTTATAGTGGAAACGGTAATTCAGATTATTAAAATGTTCTTCACCATTCACTGAAATGTTCTTTGGCATGGTTCTTCTATGGCATCACTGCAAAAAACTCCTTTGGAACCTTTTGTTTTTTTAAGAGTTTGAAAAAGTGGAGTTGAATTTCTTCTCACTGATGTCACCCTTAAAAGATTGCAGTGCCCTTTGGTGCACGTTATGTTACACTAAAGTGTCTCATATACCTGATCCAACACCTGAGAATTTCTTCAACATCTTATTCTTCTTTCAGGGTATGACTTTCCAGCGGTCATCTGCTGGTTTGCAAAGCATGTTGACCGCATCATCTTCTTGTGTGATGCACACAAACTAGAGATCTCTGATGAGTTTTCACACACTATAATGGCATTGCGAGGCAATGAGGACAAGCTCAGAGTGGTGCTCAACAAAGCTGACATGGTGGACACCCAGGAGCTGATGCGAGTCTATGGCGCACTCATGTGGTCACTCGGGAAGGTGTTCTGCACACCAGAGGTCCTGAGGGTCTACATTGGCTCCTTTTGGTCCTCTCCAATGTGTATGACAATCGGAAACTGTTTGAGCAAGAAGAGGAAGACCTTTTTGCAGACATTCAGAACCTGCCACGAAATTCTGCACTGAGAAAACTCAATGATCTGATGAAGCGAGCACGACTTGTGAGGGTGAGGACCCTTGTGTTTTCTACTCTTGATTTGGTTCCATGAAATCACAAGTGAACTTCAGTAACTATTAAACCATGTCCATTAGTCTTGAGGTCATCTATACACTAGTGTATTCAGAAATGCTGAAAAAAATTGTACAGTCTTTATCTTCTAGAAAAAGAATCAAAAATATTATGACACATCAACATATCACCTACGTTGACTAGTGATATAAAGTAGCAAATCATGATGCGATGAAAACTTAACTTTATTAGCTTTTTTTTTTTTTTTAAAAATGCAACTTCCTGTTTTGTAAATAAAGCAAAACTGGGAAAAAATGTTGATCAATGTTTATTTGTGAATAAAAGTCTAAATTAGATATGTTTATCACATACAGAAAATGTATCTCTTACATGTCTTACATATCTCTACATATCTTTAAATATCTTCATTTGTTGTTTTGAAGATAAACTAAAGTCTTATGGGTTTTGAATGTTGAGGGTAACTGAGAGAAATTGTAATATTTCTCCATCTCTGTAATTATTTATTATGCTGTATCTCTACTAATATGTGTTTTTTGAGAATGCAAGTGTGATTCTCTTGAAGGTCAGAACATATGAACTGTGTGAAAAATTTATTTTTGAGAAAACTCAAAAAAATACACTTTGTGACTAATGTGGTAGCTGTGATTGAAATCAATCTGCATTTACCTGCTTGTTTTATTTCAGTCAGTTGATATAGTCCTACTAAATCATCAATCTGGCTTCTCTTGTTTCTTTTCTTCACCCACAGGCCCATGCTTATATCATTAGCTCTCTAAAAGAAGAAATGCCTTTAGTTTTCTGCAGAGAAAAGAAGAAGAGAGATCTAATCTATGACCTTCCTATCATCTATTCAAGAATCCAACAGAGATATCAGATTTCACCTGGAGATTTTCCAGATTGTACCAAGATGCAGGTGTCCAGATACTTTACAATCACCTACTATACATGAGAGTTTAAATTGAGCAAACATATATGATATCTGTCTGAAAAGTATCTTAATTCTAACATCCCACACAGGAGCGACTCATGAGTCATGACTTCAAGTTTAAAGCCCTCAAGCTCTTAAAACACTGACTTAGCCAAGCTAATGCCTCTTCTACGCCAAGAAGAAGAAGAAACAGCTGACCGACTTTTAGTGCCTTTTCTAGGGGACCTTTTATTGTAGGGAACCCATTTAATCACTATGGATCCAATGGAGAAAGTGATCATGTCTCAGATGAAGAATGGGTGGTATCAAAGGATAAACCAAAGTATGATGAGATCTTTTACAACCTCTCGCCTCATGAGGGAAAGCTGAGTGTGTCTAAAGTGAAGGGCTGGATGATGAGCACTTGTCTGCCCAGCTCAGTTCTGGGACGAATCTGGAAGCTCACAGATGTGGACCGTGATGGCATGTTAGACGATGAAGAGTTTGCTTTGGCCGTTCGTCTCATTGAGGTAAAGTTAGAGGGCTTCGGGCTCCCTCAACCTGCACAACTGGTGCCACCATCCAAAAGACAGCGCAAGAACTCTGGCACAGCGACTGGAGACAATAATGATTAGTCTGCATGTCTTAATGTTTATGATGACAGTGTTTATTCAACATTTAAATCTTTATTAATATTAAACAAATTTATTCACTCGTATAATACCTTAAATCACTTATAACTTGCAAAGTTCACAAATATGTGTATATGTGTATATGTATAAATCCTCCATAAACAGAAAAATGCTGTTGCTATGAGGCACACGAATGTCAACATTAAAAGTGCCTTATTGCGTTTCAAATATTATTTGTCAAGTGAAATTGTTGGTAAGTTAAATGGTAGAGCTCTTTGTGTTTATGAGCTGTAGCAAAATATTTTCTTTTTATGATTTTGAGCATATTGTGGGATGTTACTTTGTAGAGGCTGTATATTAGTATGTAATAATGACTGACCACTATCACATGTACAACAGATCTATGAAGGAAACCTATGAACTAATGAAAGTCAAGTCCATTTACTGCAGAATAAAATCCGAAATGATTAAACTGCCAGCTAAGAAAATGACCGGCTGATTGCAAATAAACTGTAAACTGGCAAAATTGTGTAACTTTACTGAAAATTCCCTTGTTTGGTAAACACCCTTAGCTGAAGGGTGGTGTACCGGAAGTACATAAAGTCTCGCGAGAGGTGTGCTTTATTCTGCTCGAGGTGCGGAATGATGCGGCACTTGCTCCGCCTCAAATCTTTCATAACAATCCAGGAAACAGCATTACAGTATTTTCCAGAACCGAAAGTGATTCGCTCAGTTCATCGTCTGCACAACCACCGCTTGATCCAGTCCAGAGCCGCAGCGGCTGTCAGCATGACCGTCAAAGTTCATATCATTTACTGGTAGGTCCTTGTGCTATTTAAGTAAATAACGTTACACTGTCGAGGCTCTATTCAGCCATCCGCCTTTTAACGTTTTGAAGAATCCGAATGACTGACTTAAACTACACGCCAAAATAGAAAATTGAACTTTTTCTAAAAAAACAACCAAATCGATTAAATCTCTTTAAATTGTTGCCAGGCAACACAGCGTTGGTGTTGTTCTGGTTGAGCAGGAGCAGCTGGGCGTTTCTGCTGAGCAGCACTGTCCGCTTCAACTGTTTGGTTTCCAGCACAGAATAAATCTTTTCTCTTTACATGTTCGAGAGCCATGTCTTGTAGATTACAAGATCAGGAAGGTTACTGTAAATAAATGCATTCCTCATTCACTGGATCTCTCTTTTCATGAAACAGTCCCATAGGATAAAAAACATAGTTACCATGCAAATTACTGTTTGACCAATGAGGTGAATGTTATTGAAATAATTGTGTGTGTGTGTGTGTGTGTGTGTGTGTGTGTGTGTGTGTGTGTTGGTCATCTCCTAGTGGTGGATGAGGGTACAGGCCCAAGGTAAGTTTTGTTTACTCACATTATCAATATAATATAATCTAATATAATGTAACTTGTGGAAATATCTCGTCCAACTATATGACATCTGTCTCTTCTGTTTTGCGAACAGTTCACCAAACTCAAGACGTTGCTTGAGGATGAATTCCCAGGCGAACTTGAGATCGTATGTGTTTTTAATGATTGTCATTAGTTTATAATGTTGTAATTTTGAAAATAAAACATGTAGGCTATTGTTAAATGTGAATGTATAAAAGCTCAACATATTGTTTTCTTATAGGGGCATAATTATTTTTCTAATTTTATTATCATTTCCCATCCTCAGACTGGTGAGGGCACACCCTCGACCACTGGCTGGTTTGAGGTGGAGGTAAACAAGAAGTTGGTGCACTCAAAAAAGGTAAGAATAAATCTTCTTTCGCTGTTTTTACTTTCAAAGATCACAGTTTTATATATTGCACTTACCGATATATAATATAACTTAATATGTCGCTTGCTGTTGCTACTTCACACAGTGTTTGAATGTTTACAACATGCTATGATTTATTACCATAATGTGGCAGATGTTGCCTTCATACTGTTTCTCACTTAAATTGCACTTGTTTGTGAAAATGTACAGTTACATGTCTTAACTATTGCACAGTACAGTATTTTTGATTGACTGGTGTGATATGGCAAAGTACATCTGAAATATTTTACATTTGGCCAATATTTTCTTTGACAGAATGGAGATGGATTTGTTGACTCAGATTCAAAATTCAAAGCAGTTGTGACTGCCATCGAGCAGGCCATGAGGAAGTGAGCATGAACTGATCATAGAGGTGAGAATAATCTGAGATAGAGCCATTTTGTTGTAATATCATCAGAATGCACACATTAAAGGGATAGTTCACCTAAAAATGAAATTTCTGCTATTATTTACTCACTTTCATGTTGTTCCAAACTTGTATGACTTTCTTTTTTTGTTGTGGAATGCAGAAGAAGATATTTTGAAGAATATTGGTAAACAAATTATATTGGTTTCCATTGACTTCAATGTATTATAGTCAAAAAAATACAGTGGATGTCAGTGGGAACTCTCTGGTGACCAAAATTCTTCAAAATACCTTCTTTTGTGTTCCAAAGGAGAAATTAAGTCAAAATGAGTGTGCATAAATGATAACAGAATTTTTATTTTTGGGTGGACTATCCCTTTAACACCTCAATTTCTTGTCTTTCTGTTTTCTAATTCAAATTGGTTTTGTATTTTCTCAACAGTTTTTCTTCTCTGTTTGTTGGACTCCTGGGCAGTGCAACAATGACGGTGACGCCCAAAGTGTTTTTTGCACGGATGTTGCTTGATGCTCTCCGCTCTTCCTGGGAGAAGACACTCAGAGCAGGAAACTCCCTATGAATACTGCTTCAGATAAACGCTTTAATGGGTGAAAATAATAAGGGAAAATAATAAGGGAAATTATAACATTAGACAGAATTTGGACAGAACATGTCAAGTTGAGGTACTTTTGAATTGTTTTCTTGTTTGCCTCTATTACAACGCACAAGTTTACTATTTTGGCACTGTTCAAGATTGCAATAAAAGATGTTAATGGTGAAGTGTTTTGTCTTTCATTCATTGGTACTCTAACTAAAAGGTGGCATCACAGACTTTGCCCCTGTACATTTAAGAAATAAAATAGCAATAAACCGTCAAAGTGTTAAATAGCAATGCATAATCCGAATTACCCAGAATATAGGTATATCATGAAAATCTGATAAGTTTTAAGAGACATTTGATGAGTTGATATTTTAATTCCATTTTTGTGTAGTTTGCTATTATTATAGCTTTGATGACATTTGTAAAAGTACATACCATCACCGTACATAAGATAAAAGATGATTATAGCAGATATGATTATGTGAAGAGCGAGAAAAGGCAAACCAGACTCATCTGTCAAAGCAGACATAAGGCACATAAATATACATAATACCAAATATTTAATTAAATAATAAATTAATGTATGTTAGTAGCACGCAATTATTAAATTGATTTGACATTGATTCATTTGTAAAGTCCATCCTACAACGACTGAGGGACAAATGTGGTTTACAGCAGTCTGAATGTCACCAAGCTGCTGTCACTGCTTGAGATCTCATGTCAGCTGATAACAGTCTATTCTTCAAGAGATATATTGCACATGAGAAATCTTATGTGGCATGTGTAGGAATGAAGTCTTTTCATTTGTCAGGCCTTTTCCCATGATTCCAGCAGCAGCGCTGTGCCGCAGACACTCCGGAAGTGAGGCGTTTATTGACAATATGGCGACCGGGCCAGCTGAGAGGGGACTGGACGTTTTGGGGTTTTGTCAGTGACCGCAGAAGTGGATGATCAAAGCGAAAGCTGTGCGCGACAGAGTGTTATGAATGAAGGGACTCGGGCGCAGTCGGGATGTTGTCTCTGAGCTGAGCCAGTCTTCACAGCGTCAGACTCATCATGTCGTTCTTCAGGCGGAAAGGTAAGGAAGTGCTCCGCTCGATGATGAAGGGATGTTCGCCGGAAAGAGTGGGCTTTTCTGGACCGATGCTGAGCTCATGTCCACATGAATGTGACATTAAAACTCTTTTATTATTGTTATGGCCATGAAATTCCTCTTATGCATCGCTGTCGTCTGCACACTGTCTACATTAACTCTAGAGAGATGGGATATTCCTGTTTCAAGTGCACGGTTTTTGTTGTTTTAGGCTACCACATGAGAACTTTGAGATTTTTTTTGTGAATTATAGTCATGTTATTGTTAAAATTCATGCTGCTAACTGAAAAATTAGAAATCCAGTTGTGTCTTAGGTTGAGGTAACGTAGTTTCAGTCGTCTAGCAGTTAGTCTAGCCATGCCAGAAAACCCTCATGTTGAATATTATAATATGGAATGAAACAAGAATGATTTTAAGAATCATATAGAATCCTACTGAATGAACTCAAGATTTATTCTTAAAGTTGATAACAGTGGAATTGGTTTGGAATTTTATTTATTTATTTTTTTGACAAGGGTGGCATTCATTGACACCTTTGATCTGATGGTATGAACGAGCTGGTTTTTTTTGGAAATGCTGTATTCATTATATTTTATTGGACTTGGATGAGTGATTTTCAAGTTTTTTGACTCCAGGGCCCCTTTGTCCAAGACACTATTTGAAGGCCGGCCTATTTAAGCTGATATGTACCTCTGGAATTAATATTATACTAATATTTTAAGACTTATTGGGGTGCCATTGGAAATTAGCCGAGGCTCCTAAGTTAAGAACCACTCATTTGAGAACATTCTACAGCAGTGGTTCCCAACCACGTTCCTGGAGGCCCCCCAAAACTGCACATTTTGCATCTCTCCTTTGTCTGACACACCCATTTCAGGTCTTGGAGTCTCTACTGATGAGCTGATGATCTGAATCAGGTGTGTTTGATTAGGGAGACATGGAAAACATGCAGTGTTGGGGGGCCTCCCGGAACATGGTTGGGAACCACTGTTCTACAGGATTCCCATAGTCTTAGAAAACCTGGAAATGTCAGGGAAGTTTAAATTGTGATTTCCAGGCATGTAAAATCTTTATAAAATATTGTAAAAAATCCTTATCTGGTGAGAATTCACTAGTCAGAATGGGTGGGAATGTGGCTGTCTTTAGATGTTCATACATAATAAACCATAATAATAATTAGTTTTTTTTTGTCTTTACTGAATAGAGTGACCGATCATTCCAAAATTCCCAGAATCCCTCCCCACTGGACAAAACCATACACATGTATCCTGTGACTTCAGTCAGTGTGCATTAATCAATGTGGCTGCCCTAAGGGAAGGAAGGATGCCCTCTTTGCCCATGTCCTATTTAACAGGAACATCACTTCTCTTTGTTCTTAGTCTGTGTAGTCTTTGTAATATTTTTTCTTCATCCATCAGAGATATGTGGGTTAATGTATGTTATTAGCACAGCACAGGACTATGAAATGTTTGAAATTATGTAGTACATGCTGCTCATTGTATAGACACATATCATCCCCACTTTTTGCTTGCACTTCTCCCAATAATGATAGGGATGATGGAAATTCTTGTTTTGTGTTTCATGACGCAAGACTGATTGCCACAGGTGTTTTTTTCCACACAAGGCCTCACCCCATGCAAATAATTCAGAAAACATAAAGCGGAAAGAGTCAAAAATGTAGGCTTTACTGGATTAACCCTATGCCATTTTGTTTTATTGTTGGGTGTCAAAGAAAGACGGCTACTGTTCTTAATTGACTCTTGTGCTGAATAAACAGGTGCGTTAGGACAAGAGATGCTGTAAATTATAAATTATATTTCATGTGCTCTTTATCTCTTAGCTAAAGGAAAGGAACCTGAGAGACCAGCAGATGCCAAAGCCAGCAAAGGTGAGAGTCCTGTGCTGCTTTACTGTGCTTATGTTACACTGTTTATATACTGTTACAAGGTATAGACCTGTTCTATAGGAAATGTAACTAAATAACTTCTGTTGTGATCTGGCGCAATAGAGAAAATAAATGAACTTGACCTTCAAGGGGGGCGGGGGGGTGCCGTTGGGGGGGGGGGCGTGCCGCACCCCTAATATAATGGCAGGGGAAACACTGCTGTGTTATGTACACTGTATACTGGATATATTCATCAGACTGTGTTTTGCATTCCAGCCTCATTTGTTTTCATGTTGGTCCTTTTTCATCTTTGTAATTTTTGTCAGATTTGTGACGTTGTAGTAAGATGCCATAGAAAATGCTCGAATGTAGAACAGTAGACCAGGTTAATGTGTATCAGGTTATAGTTTTAGTTCCTTGTGACCCTACATGTGGAAATGTCATGTCTCTAAAGGTGAAAGACTAATGGGCCGTTCAAACATAATGCAGTTTTGAATTATTATGCTGTGCTGCTTTTTACATTATTTTTCTATGTAAACATGCACTAGATCTTCATGTTTGATTATTGCACTCTTTTGCAGCATCTCACACATGACAGTGAAAATGAGTTCAGCTTTTAAAAATGTATCTAGATCTTGCATGTTTTTTTTTCTTTAAATAGCCATTAAGACTAGCATGTTTTTTATTTAAAATAATGGAAAATCTCTGCAAAGTAAGGATATTGAATTATATTGTGAATAGATATGATTGCTTCATATGAAGAACAGACACATATAGAGCACATCACATATGGTAAACGCAGAAGCTCACATGTTTCCATGTTTACCATATGTGATGTGCTCTATGTGTGTGTGTGTGTTTATATGTAAATAAAAGCCTGGATTATATGTTTATCATATAAACAGACACTATACATCTTCCCAAGACTTGGATTAAACATGCCTTTGTCTATTTTGGATCTACAATGTTTTGGTTACCTGGTCTTCCAATAGAGGGACAGAAACCTCAGTTTTCATTAAAAGTATCAATTTTAGAAGATTAAAGTCTAATGGGTTTGTAACGACGTGATGATGACAATTTTCATTTTTCAGTGATCTCTTTAAATGAATAACTAGCCAGTTGAGGCTTAGGTTAGGTTAGGACATGCTTAGGTTTATAAGCATGTGGTAAGCATTTCTCACAAAGCTTAGCGGAGCAGGTTTGTAGATTGTAACTGGGGGAAAATATAGAATTCAGTTTTGTATTAATGTTCCTGCTCTGTGTGCTCCTCTCCAGCCCAAGTGTCACCCCACTCCCCCTCTCTTAGCGGCCATAATCATCATGCTATCCTGGAGGCAGCGGGACCCAGCCATGTGGCCATCAATGCTATCTCAGCCAACATGGACTCCTTTGCCCGCGGCCGGACTGCTATCCTCAAAAAACAGCCGAGCCACATGGAGGCAGCACACTTTGGAGACTTAGGTACACTAGCTATGAATTACACACAATGATTCAACATGTCCAAAGGGACTTTTAACTTATTGTGCTAAATGGCTTTTTTCCCATCTACTGTTAAAGAATGTAAATGAGAGATTGAGCCTGAATTTTTATTCAGTTTGATCTCAAAGCTGCTGTATTTTTTTTTTTTTTTTTTTTTTATACTTAAGGTGGGTTTGGTAGCAACATTTGATCTATGACTTACTGTTTTGTGCTGAGCATTTAAAACTAAATGTGGTGTGTGTGTGTCCGTGGCCGAGGGAGAAGGAATTATCACATTAGAGGAGGGATTTTGTGAAGCTGTTACTGAAATGGCTTTTGTAGCGCACTGGCCTGCTGGATTTGTGTGTGAAGTGCCGTAATCTCTTAACCTTGTCATAGCTCTGTGATTGGTGAAAACCTGCACAAGCTCCTAAAATTTAACCTGGTTTTAGAAGACTGTGATTATTTCTATGCCTATTTGTCTGTTTACTTCTCCAAGTGCTTCTATTTCACAAATAGGACTATCACATTACATAACCACCTGGTTTTCATTATGATTAGTATATGTAATCATTATTTTTAGTCTGTTTTCCAGGAAAAGAAAGACTAAATATGTACATTTTAATTGCATATATTTTTTTAAAGTTGAGTTTATCCACTTTTGTTAGTATACTTGCATGTAGACCTTCATCAAAGACAAAATGTAACTTATCACAAATTAAAGTGAGGCTGTGATAGATAGATAGATAGATAGATAGATACAGTGCCTTGCGAAAGTATTCATACCCCTTCATTTTTTTCTCGTTTTATGTTGCTGCCTTATGTTAAACTGCTTTAAATTACTTTTTTTCCACATCAATCTACACTCCATACACCATAATTGTAAAGCAAAAAACAGGTTTTTAACATCTTTGCAAATTTATTAAAAATAAAAAACTAAAATTATTCCATTGCATAAGTATTCATACCCTTATCTAGGACAGTTGAAATTTAGCTCAGGAGTATTCATATTGATTGTAGATGTTACTACACTTCAAGTGAAGTTAACCTGTGGCAAATTCAATTGAATGGGTATGATCTGGAACGGCACACACATCTTAATAAAAGGTCTAACAGCTGATAATGCATATCAGAGCAAAAACCAAGCCCTGAGGTCCAAAGAACTGCCTGTTGAGCTCAGAAACAGGTTTGTGTCAAGCCATGCATCTGGGGAAGAGTTCAGAAAAAAATCTGCTGCATTGAAGGTTCACAGAAGCATGTAGTCTCTGTTAACCTTAATGGAAGAAGTTTGAAACAAGCAGGACTCTTCCTAGAGCTGGCCTCCTGGCCAAACTGACCAACTGATAGAGAAGGGCTTTGGTTAGAGTGGTGACCAAGAACATGATGGTCACTCTGGTTGAGCTCCATGATCATATGTGGAGACAGGAGAAACCTACAGAAGGACAAACATCACTGCAACACTCCACCAAACTGGGCTTTATGCCGGTGTGGCAAGACTCAATCCTCTCTTCAGGTAAGACACTTGAAAACACACTTGGAATTTCCAAAAAAGCACCTAAAGGACCCTCAGACTCTGAGAAACAATATTCTCTGGTCTGATGAACCTCAATTCTAAGCATCATGTTTGAAGGAAACCAGCTCTGCCCAACACCTGCAGAGTACCATCCCAAAAGTAAAGTGTGCTGGTAGCAGCCTCATGCTGTGGGGTTGTATTTCAGCGGCAGGGACTGAGGGACTCATCAGAGTAGAGGAAAAGCTCAGTGCACCAAAATATTTAGAGAGCCTTAATGAAAACCCAGTCCAGAGCATTCAGAACCTCAGACTGGGCAGAAGGTTCACCTTCCAACAGGACAATGACCCTGTGCAAACAGCAAGAGTCAATTATAGACAACTCTGTGAATGTCCTTGAGTGGCTCAGCCACAGCCTGAGCTTGAACCCAATCAAATATTTCTGGAGAAACCTGAAAATGTGCATCTGCCCCAGTCCAACCTGACAGAGCTTGAGAGGTGAAGAGGCGAGGAGAAGAATTACAGATAATTGCCAAATGATGATGAGAAAAGCTTGTCACATCAAACAAAAAACACTTGAGGCTATAAATGTGCTTCAGCTAAATATTTAGTTAAGGGTATGAATACTTATGCAATGTACTTATTTCAGTTTTTTATTTTTAATAAATTTACGAAGTTGTGACAATTCTGTTTTTGTTTTGTCAGTATGGAGTGTAGATTGATGTGGAAAAAAAGTAATTTAAAGCAGTTTAACATAAGGCAGCAACACAACAAAATGTGGAAAAAATGAAGGGGTATGAATGCTTTCGCAAGGCACGATAGATAGATAGATTTGATTATACAGCTAACAAAAAAGCGTCATTCAGAAAAATCCAGAAGACTTTTGACATGGACAAAAAACAATTTTTATTTCAGGGAGCCTGAAATCTCAGTGATTGCCCTACAGTGATAATATCTGTGAAGTTAACAGTAAAAAATGGCAGCTGTGGTTTCCAGATTACCATCTTGACAACCATTCTGAAAACACAAATAGTAAAGAGAAAGCCACATGATGAATCATAGTTCATTTAAGTAGCTTTTCTACAAGCTGAGGTAAATTCTTTTTAGTTTTTAAAAGGTGCACAGGTTCATACACAAAAAAACATTAATAACACAAGATGTAACAAAGCCCTAATGTACATAATTCTACATAAGTAATACTAAGAAGAAACATAGTTATTTCAATGATAAACCATCATATGTGAAGTGTCACACAGATATTTCTGGGAATATGAGTTTACTTTTTTTTTCACTTTTTTTCTTTTCACTTTCAAAAACTGTACATTTCACAGTATTTTACTGTAAATTTACATTAAATGTCCCATTTCAACTATTAGTTTTTTTTTTTCAATATTTTCAATATTTTTTTGAAACTTTAACTATTAAAAGTACAACAATGATGATATATTGAACTTTATTTATTTATTTATTTATTTATTTATTTATTTATTTATTTAAACTATGCTTAGAATGTTTGGTTATCATACTTGGTGTAGAAGTCATCTTCAGTGTTATCATCTGCCCTTGGACAGAATGTCTTTGTTATGATGTCCTAACTCCTCCTTTACAATTAAAAAGATATGCAATATTGAAACGTATGTGTTGACAAACCAGTGTTGCAAGGTAACTTTGGTAAAGACAGTGCTTCTAACGTCAGATCTTAACGTGTTGCCTCCTACACAAAGGAGGTTAGTATTTTTTCATCTCAAGTACCATCCTTTGCGTTTTCTGATACTGTACTCTGATACTGTGTGGATCCCTGAGTTCACATCTCAGTAAATGTTTTAATCAGACCACCTTCCGGTGTCCTGTGGTGTTGAAAGAGGAAGGTGTGGCCTTTCAAAGCATTCAAAGGAGGTCACAGCTCTATTATAAGATTTGTTTTGTGTGTGTGTTTATTTATGGAACAATTAAGTCTGTGCTGCTACTGTATTTTATAAATGGATGGCTGGGTGTGGCCTGGAGAAGTCATGGGTTTGAAGTAGAGGCATTAAAGGTGCTCTGAGTTCAGTGTTGTATAGCAGTTGATAGTTAGATGCATCACTATTACTGTTGTTGATACTTTAGAGGATTTGAACAAACATCTAATCCAAAGTATTAAACATTAAACATATGCCGATTGGGAATACCAGAAAATGGAGACTGCTGGTGGGCTCTTTTGACTTTAGACCAGTAATCAACCACCTATAGAAACAATCTAGAACTCCCTAGCAACCGTAAAACAATGCCTTGGGATTATAGTAGAGAGTTTTGGACAGGCAAGCGACACTTCATTTTTTAATTTTTTTTTTTTTTTTTTTTTTGTCAAGTCAATTTTGATTGCTATGTTTGCTTTGTTTTGTGTTGTTTTTGGTTGTTAGTTATTTTTATATTGATTGTTTATTTTGGGATTTGTTTTGTTTCATATTTTGTTTTTAACTTGTTTAGCTGATTTGATTTTAATTATTGGTTATTTTTTTATCATGTTTTGTTTTCTTGTTTTGTGTTGTTTTTGGTCGTTTATTTTTCTGTTGTTTATTTTGGGGTTTTGTTTTTCATTTTGTTTTTTGCTTGTTTTGTTTCAAATTTTGCTTTTAACTTGTTTTTAGCTGTGTGGATTTTAATGATTTTTTTTTATCGGGTTTTGTTTTTCGTTTTGTGTTGTTTTTGATTATTGTTTATTTTTTAGTTTTATTTTTTATGTTTTGTTGTACGTTTTGTTTTATGCTGTGTTGTTTTGTGGTATTTATTGGCTATTATTTTATTGGGTTTTGTTTTTTGATTCCCCCCCCTCCTGTTTATATAAAAAGGGTGAAACTTAATCAGAATTTCAATACAAAAATCAGTTAACAGGGGCCCGTTCTTTGTACGTCGCTAACTCAGTTAGCTGGATTTGATTGTTGCTGATTTCACTTGATCTTGGATCATTTGGTATTTTTCGAATCTCATCCTGGACTTGCTGTCATAGCAACAGGTCCGTAAGCTTAAACTTGCTTGGTAGCAGGCTTATTTCATGTAAACAGAAATAGATTGCATCTTTTTAAGCAGAATTTATACTTAAAATCTGTCCCAGCCACCACTACTTTATTACAAGAGTACCCTACTGGTCCAGGGACAATAATTTAAAATAATAATAATTTGAAAATAATATAATAATGTTGTGTAGTCTTTAATACTATAGACACAGCCAGTTTGACTCATTGAAAGATTTATTAGTGATGAAATAATTGCTTTATAATTGTATTGGAGTCTTACACACATGCCATACTGTTAATCTGAGCCGTGCAATAATTTGAGTGGTGACCGCTATTATGGGAGTGGCTTGATGGAGTGCAAGAGATGCAGATAACATGATCTTGACCCTTAAGAAACTTTAATTAATGCTGTCACATAACAAATCTGCTTCAAAGATAAAATTAAATGAATTGCTAATTACAACATTGAAATAAAAATGTAAAGCCTGTACAAAAACTAGAAATCGTGAATATTAAATAATTGGGGATCATGTAAAAATAAATACAAATAAATTAAAAACAGTGCACATTTCATTTATCTATTATAACATTTATGTAGTTTTGTTCACTTGGCTGTTTCCTTATAAAGGTCTAGAAATTTGTAAAAAATTTTTCGTCAGGTGTCTTTTTTTAAAATTATATGATGTCATTACATTGCTGTCTTTCCGCCAGCCAATCGCTGCATTGCTGATCGTGGTTTCGAGTATCTATACGATGCCCTTTTCGGGGAACACGAGAACGCACAGTAATCTTACTTTTAATCTTACTTACTTAATACAACTTAATCCAGATATTTTTAATCAAATACGCAAATTCGTTTTAAGAACCAAATTAGCCAGAGATCAGTTATCAGGATTAGAAGATCTGGAATCTTTCAAATCATCTCAGATGTAACAAATGACGTACAAAGAAGAGGCCCCTGGTTGTTACCAGTCCAAATCTGTGATTGTGTGTTTTTAAGTATGTTGTCTCTGCATTAAGGAAATATGGATTGTAACAATGGTGTTTAAAAAGTGTCTTTGCTTTTCAGGTCGCTCCAGTGTCAACTACCAGGTTCAAGAGACTCGGTCTCGGCTTTCTAAAACTGTAGACCAGATCTTGCGGGATAATGTGGCCATGCCCTACTTCATACAGTCTATGGAGACCCGCTCAGCTGAGCACCTGGTCCGCTTCTGGCTTGAAGCTGAGAGCTTTCGATCCACCAGCTGGTCTAGGGTCAGAGCGCACAGCCTCAACTCAGTCAAACACAGCACCTTGGCTGAGCCTGCGGCTGCCCTGGAATCCCCCGACTCACCAGACTCCCCAAACGACCCCAACAGACCCTCAGCTCTGGATGAGGGAGATGAAGAGGACACTTTCTCCTCCCGGACTTCCTCCAGACCTCACACCCCCAGCCCCCAAGACACTAACTCTCATACCGGGGCTCTGATTGGCCACCGGAACTCTGTTAGCTCAGAGGGGGCGGCCCGTCCTGGGACTCCCCACCTGCAGCCCAGCCTAAAATCAGAAACGCCCACCAGACAGCCCTCCTCCAGGACAGGCACTCCTGTTAAAGGCCAGTCTACTAGTGGCCTCTCTGACAAACTTATGAAAAGTGAGTACAAGTTATGGTAGCCTCATTGTTTAAAGTATTTTACTTGTTTGTTTTGACTGTATTACTGCAATTAGTCCTTCCAACTGGTATTTTTAACAAGTGCTGGCTGAGATGATCTCCTGAGTAATTTAGAGTTAAAGTAGCTTCTACTTAAGTAGCAATAGCATGTTCTGTGGCGTGCTGTTGATCACCAGAGTAAACCACAGCAAAATCAGGAAATGTGTTTACTGTATTGCATTTACAATGTAAAACAGTAATTCGACGCTTGAATTTTGTTAAAATTGCACTTTTAAGTGGATAGGCTAATTTTTATAAAAGGTCTTAATGTGGCCCTACTTTATTACATTGATGAATCTCTGGTTATTTGTTATCATTGTATAATTCCTTCGCTTTCCAGGTAGTTACGTCGCATTCCTTCCTGGTATCCTGACATGAACACTAGGCAAAGCTTAGTGTGAAACTAGTTAAAAGATAAAGCTTTGTTCAGGCAAGGTTAGGTGATTTTATTACACTATTTTCAAGTAAAAGCGAGATGTTTGACCTATATTTTGTCCTTTAGAAACATTACAGGTATGCCTGATATATTGGTGCCATATTGGTTTTAAAAAAATATGTAGTAGTAATGGTTGATATTGGATATTTAGATATTTGTATGTTTTTGCACTCTCATGTTCTCTATTTTTACACTTGGATTAGAAACACACACTTTTATAATAATTTAAAAACTAAATCTTTTCTACTATTCCTTCCGTAATTTTATTGTTGTGCATCCTAGTTGCATGTTTTAAATACTTATGATTGTGCATACTTGCTTGCTTCACTTTCTTTTCAAGTCCATAACGATAAATACTTATTTTTTTATTTTTTTATTTATTTATTTTTTATAAAGTTGTATACAAATAGAAGAGTTAAAGTTTGGTGAACTCTGACCTGCAAATTTGATGTTTGATCAGTATAGCATCTAAATGACCTTTTGGTTGAATTAAGGGGAAAAAAAACTACTTCAAAATTGCGTAGTTTGCAGTATTCCTTAGTAATTTCACAAAAACTGTACCTTAAGCTTGAGTTTTTACGAGCATTCCTTTATATCTGTAGGGGATATTCTGTACTTAAGTTTTTCATGGTTAGTGGCCTTTTACCATTACAACATATTCCTTTCGTATCAGACGATGACTTTTAATATCCATGCGGCATTGGTTTTATAGAGCAGGCTTGGTAAATGATCTCGTTTAGCATCTTGGCAGTGGACTACAATGAACAGAAGTCAGGAGCTGAGTATTCATTAATGGCTAATACAAAGAAGCTCCAGGGTGTAAAAGCAGTGAATGGGAAAAGTCAGTTGAGCCGAAAGACATCAAATCAGCTTAGAAGGGGAGTCAGATCCTATCAGCCCGTGGCTTCTGCTGCGAGAGCCTTTGCAAGAGTCTGAAAAAAGAACAAGTCTTTGTCCACTTCATTGCATTTTATAAGGCTGTCTCTGGCTTTTCTCAGCATCTAAAAATGAATTTTATGAAAAGCACTTCAACATCTAAACATGCTTTGATGAGATTCCTCATCTCACAGACCCCCATTAAACTCAAACACTTTCAACATGGCCTTTAAACACAGAGTCATACTACTCATGATGGCTGATCGTCAACCATAATTCAGATAAATCATTGACCTTATCTATTCATTTCATAAGTATAGTTACTATATACTTCTGTTTTTAGGTTTAATTTTTCTGGTGTCTCAAGCACACTACATACAAGCGTTCTGACATGCTCTTCAGTATGAAATATGCGCCCATCCTGTATTTGAGTTTGATATTAATGTTTAACAAGGTGTAGATGTTAGATTTGTCCCTAGGCCTTTGCTCTAATTGTACTAGTCATTTGTTTGATTAATAGTGACACTTAAGCACACTTGAGGCTTTGATGAATAGCCATGGCTGAAATGTGAATTAGTACACTTCTGTAAGTCTGTGAAGAGGGATGTTGAATATGATAAAGGTGTTTGCTGTGGATTGAGTCTGATTTGTCCTTCATATTTATCCTCCGTATCCTATTTTCAATTTCCTTATATACTGATTTTTCTCATTTCTAGGTATAGAGAGGGATGCCGTTAACATTTTCACTAAGTACATATCTCCAGATGCTGCTAGGCCGATTCCCATCACTGAACAGATACGCAACGACATTGTGGGTAAGAAAACTCCTTATCACAATGACCTCTCTGTTTAGACTGCTGAAGATGTACTCCAGTGGTTTTTTTTTTCTCTGTTTGAACAAGATAATTATATTTATAGGAGATACTGGGTGATTGGGAAATGAGGGCCTGGTTTTATGGATTTATCTTCAGGAAGTTTGTTGTCATTACATACCTTATTTCAGTATTTAAGTACATTTTTTCGTTAAATATCTTAAAAATGACTCTTTTTTTTTTTTTTTTTTTTTTTTTTTTTTGGATTGGATGGAATAGAACAGCTTTGCTTTTTCGGATGTGAGAGCACTTATACATGTTTAATTTTTCTGTTTTCATGTTTCACGTTTCTGTTAGGATAGAGTAAACAAAACAGTTTTTTTTTTCTTTTGCTAGCGAAAATCTGTGGGGAAGACGGACAAGTGGACCCAAACTGCTTTGTCATTGCACAATCTGTTGTGTTCTCCATCATCGAACAAGAGTAAGTAGCTAATTTCACTTTCAGTGTTTGTCCTTCACACATATTGCTCTCATATCATATCTGTAAAGTTGTACATTTATCAGTTTTTATTCTTTACATCCAATGTACTCAAGAAACAGACCGTATAAACATGCAGAGAAATGTCTTTGTCCGTTCATTAAGCATTTTTAAAATAATATGTGAAGTATAATTTTAGCTCAAAAAAAGCCTTATAGACACATGTAGTTCATTTATGAAACTCTAGATGGCACAAGCTGACAGGTCCTTTACATGCGATATGCTAGCACTCACATCAATTTACTACATGGTGCAAGCTGATTGATTAACAGTCATATACATTAACATGCTATTCAGAGATTTGTCATGATTGCAAAGTATTTGGTTCCATTCCATTTGTTCTCCTAGCTGTTTTTGATATTAAAAACTGGTTTTGCGAGGTGTAGAGTTGGGGCTACAAGGTTTCTCGTAGTAGAGCTGGGGCTTTAAAGGGATAGTTCATCCAAAAATGAAAATTCTGTCATTATTTACTCACCCTCATGTTGTTCCAAACCCGTAAGACCTTTGTTCATCTTGGGAACACAAATGAAGATATTTTGGATGAAATCCGGGAGCCCTCTGACCTTCCATAGACCGCAAGAATCCTGCCACGGTCAAGGCATAGAAACGCTGTAAGGAAATCGTTTAAATAGTCCATGTGACATCAGTGTCTGGCACCTGTTTTACAGGCACTTTAGTGAGTTCTTGCGGAGCCATTATTTCTGTAAGTACCAGATCGAGGTGCTGACCAGTGGTTCTGTGTTCCTGGCGGACATCCTGTTTTGCGAGTCAGCCCTCTTCTACTTCTCTGAGGTGAGGGCACTCACTTCAGCCTTTGTTTAAAAGGAAATTACAGCATTAATACAGTTTTAAATATGGTTGTACAGTACATTTACAGCTTAACTTGTATAACCCAAATTTTCCTGTAGATTATCTTTCTTATATGCACTTTCAATTATATAAGTATAGATGTTGAAATATATATAATGTTCTTTAGTTTTTAAATGTGCTTTAAAATTGGATTTAAGTGTTTTATGAGTCCAGATATTATGTGTCCTGTTAGAACACACTTTCAAGTTGAATTTATTTTGAATTTATGCATAGAGCTGTATAAGCACATGAAATATGCTGAGCTCGACAATCTGCCCAAAACCTGTTTCTAAATGGCAGAACGCACCAAAAGTGCAAGTGTGCGTATAAATTGATGGATTTCTGATCCAAGTACATTTTAAGTGCCAAGAGTTTATAAAGTAGGATTGAAACCTAATTCTATGTGTGTGTGTGTGCGTGCGTGCGTGCCAATATAGTACATGGAGAAGGAGGATGCAATGAATGTGCTGCAGTTCTGGCTGGCTGCAGAAAACTTTCAAGATCAGTTGGCTGCCAAGAAAGGCCAGTATGACGGACAGGAAGCCCAGAATGATGCCATGATTCTCTATGACAAGTATGTCCTATTTGAAGTTCAGTGTAATCTTTGTTTTGGCACATTATTTCAGTCTACTATTAGGGATGGATCAGGATGGACAACTAAACAACTAGTCATCTAATTATCATCCCCTCCCTTGATTAACTCATTAGGAAATTAAGTTGAAATTTATTTATTTATTTATTTTACTGTTTTTTTTAAGTGGTGTTGCTATAAATACAATGGATTAATAGACTTCTGTCGACCTCTGAAAATTAAATTTTTAGTCATTTTGTGTTTCAGTGAATATTGTTAAACTTAACTAAAAATTAAAATTGGTCTCAATGTCTAAAATATAGCCTAAAATTACCCTGCTGTTTTTTTTTTCTACACTAACATTCAAATGGAGTTGGTCTCTTATGCTCACCAAGGATGCATTTGTGTGATCAAAAACAGTAATATTGTGAAATATCATTACAGTTTAGAACAACGTTTCTTTAATGTATTTTTAACATATTTTAAAATGTAATTTATTCCTATTATGTCAAAGCTGAATTTTCAGCAGCCATTACTCCAATCTCAGTGTCACATGATCCTTGAGAAATCATTCTAATATGCTGATTTGCTGCCCAAGAAGCATGCCTTATTGGGGAGAAAAACAAAACAAAAAACAGCTTCTTAATATTTTTGGCAGAACATTTCTTTTTAGGATGCTTTAATGAATAAAAACAGCATAACCATTACTTTCGGTATACAGAAGACATGATAGTTCATGTGATCTGCTTAGGTATTTTTCACTCCAAGCCACAAATCCATTGGGTTTTGGTGACTCTGTACGGATGGAGATTGAATCCAATATCTGTCGAGAAGGCGGACCTCTCCCAGACTGCTTCAACACTCCACTAAGACAGGCCTGGACCACCATGGAGAAGGTGGGTTATGTTGCCACAATACTTTTTTATAAGTGTACAAAAAATTATGAAGGTGGAAGCTTGGTATTCAGAAGAAAAATCCTTCTGAATTTTCTTGTTTTCTCAACCTCAGGTTTACATGCCAGGCTTTCTGTCAAGCAACCTTTACTATAAGTATTTGAGCGACCTTATCAACTCCGTACGGGTGGATGAGTTTACTGGAGGAAATGCCAACACTCCGAGCCAGGGCTGGACCCATGAGGTCGACCGCAACTCAAGCGTCACAGAAGGGTCACAAGCCCAGGTGATTGACTGGTTTGATAATCTCCCCAAAAGCCACATTGCACTTGTTTTTCATAATAATACAAGGATTCTTCAAGAATATGGTTGCAAGTATGGCTAACTTTGTCCTGATCTTCAGTTGCAGCAGGGTACTAAAAAAGCGGCAGTCAAGATCCTGAAGAACTTCGATGAGGCGATAACGGTGGACATCGCCAGTCTGGACCCTGAGTCTCTCTACCAGAGACCATACGCTGGGTGAGTCAGGGTTTGAAACCTTCACGCTACACTTCCTTCCCATCATGGGACCTCAGATTGGTACAACATAAACATCATTAATATTCAACAAAAAGGATGGTTCAAGGCCATCACTGCATTAAACATTCATTGATCATGGATATGTTGCAAAGTTGAACAATTTATACATCAAGGCAATATTTTTTCTCAGTGGCTGACATAGATGAAAGTGAAAATACCTACTTTTTCTGACATAAAAAGTCAGCTAAAAATAATATGTACAATTTTTTTGTGGTCTGCCTGGGCCAGCAGAAAAAGATTCTTATTGTTGAAGCCTGGTATTGTGCACAAAACACTGGATTCAGATCCAGATTCAGCTTTTTTTGCTTTCATCTCAGAAGAATGACCTTTGGGAAGGTGAATGAGCTGGGACAGTTCATCAGAGAGGCTGAGCCAGAGCCAGATGTGAAGAAATCCAAGGGTAGGACACACACACACACACACACACACACACATACATACATACATACGCATACATATGCATTTGCTCTTGAAAACTTTTTTCTCCTCTCTCTCACTGACATGCACATGTTTTGTATTGTGTGAGTTGGCTCTTAGTTATGACTTATGCTGAAGTGGGCTTGATGTGTGTTGCCATGGCGATAAGTAGCCGGTGATGTGGGGTGATTGTGTTTTGAAGAGCAGTGAAAAGCAAGATTCACTGCTCTGTCCAGCTCACTCGCTCTTAATTTATTTCCTTTCTATCAGGTTCCATGTTTTCTCAAGCAATGAAGAAATGGGTGCAAGGAAACTCGGATGAGGTGTTCACCTGCTTAATTTTTATTCAAATTACATGTCATCTTTTCTAATGTCTTTTATTAAGTGGAAATGGATTTAACCTGGTTATAGTTCATGATATGTACTGTGTTTGTTTTTGGTGTGCCAGGCACAAGAAGAGATGGCATGGAAGATTGCAAAAATGATCGTCAATGATGTCATGCAGCAGGGACACCAGGGAAGCCCTGAAGCGAAGGCAACAAAAGTACATTTTATTTTATCTTTGCATTCATAAAGATTTGTTTCTTGAACTTCACCCAAAAATAAAAATTCTGTAATTTATTAAAGTCATTCCAAACCCAGACTTACTTTCTTCTATGGAAAACAAAGGCAATTCCTCAGAATTTTTATGGTTCTCTTTTTTTTTTTATAGTGACTCACCAAAATTTGGTCATACCAAATTACCAATTTGTTTGAATTTAGCTGAAAACCAAAAAATAATTTTCAGTTATTAATTTTTTAATTGTATTTGGCCAATTGCATAATTCAACCCGGTATACTGTTCAGAGTGTTGTGTTCTCAGGTCACAAATTAAATCAGTTGTAGTAAAGTTTTTCGACAATGAGTCGCCTCTCAATATTTCAGTTAAATTTTTTTTTTTTATATATATAGTTGTAAATATTTCCACACTGCTGATATCATGTTTATCTGTTATCTTATCCACATTACGTGTATGAAATAGTCAAAATGCATCATCTGGGAAGTGCTAATTAAATCACTGTTTTGATCAATGCTTTTGGTTCTTCAAAACACTTGTGACCAAAGCTGAATATTTGTTTTATTTATTTTTTGATATTTCATCTGAATATTTTTGGTTGCTGAAATTTTAGTGCATCACTGTTTTTCACACAATGAAGCTGAGTGTGGACGGATGCTGTCAAGTGTTAAAAAAGACAAATTCACAAAACTAGACCATACAAGGCATACAATAGGTTTGTGTGAGGAACTGCTCTACAATTGAATTCATGTGAATTATAGTGTCAAAAAGTGCCTGACATTTTATTACACTTTAATGAATTTTAAGATAATAAACATGTGAGATGTTAAAATGGTTTAATTTCAAATTACTATTTCATGTCCATATAATTATTGATATCTGTGTAAGAAGCGGTATGGTTGTATAACAAATTAACCCTTAGATTTGAGTCATGTTTGAACTTATTTTAGCCATGTAATAAATGGGATAATATACATCCTATCGGTTGTTATCGCCTGGCCTGGATTATTTTGCGATAACCAGTTGTTAGTACATTATCCCTTACTTAATTTACTTAGTGGATGGCTCAGCACAGTAAGCAAGTTTAAATATGCCGAAATGTGCATTTTTCTTATATGAAAAAAGCAGTCTTGTCTTATTCTGCTGAAGATCTCCATTTATAGATACTTAGAAGAAAGTTATGCAGGTTTGGAAGAAGATGTGAGTGAGAAAACTGACAGAATTTTATTATTGGGTGAACTAACACTTTAAGCGTTTGTGTTGCGGCACTGGGGTTAGTAGTCAATTTAAACTTATTTTAGAATGACAGGAAGGTGTGCAGAATCTGACCTGTTCTGTTTTCATCAGCTATGACCCTCTCGTTAAGTGTGGAAGCAGCTCCTACCCTCCCTCCCGTCGCCCTCTGCATAATGACTGGAGAAGCAAACGACCTGAAGATGAACACAGAGCTGAAATGCATTAACATATCAGTGAGGATCTTGAAAGAGGCATTCCATGACTTCCTGCATGTGTTTGTGTGAGAGAGCGTGAGTGTTTAGATATGCACACTAATAGCCAAAATATGTTTTCTGTATGATCCACCCCAACATTTCTAGCGCTCAGAAGGAATTCTGTTTATTATTTGAAGAGGAGCGAAAGTACAGACATGAATAAACCCGTAAACAAACAAGCGGGATCTATCGCACAGCAGACGAACAGAACAAAATTTCAGAACAAGACTGAATGAACGCTGAGAAAAATTTCAGAATGTACCTGCTGTTGGGTTTAGTTGTTACCATGTCGGCCAACAGGAAGTGCACGGGAATCCAAACAGGAACTACAAAGTGGCTGTGACTTAAATATTTCCTCCCTCGTCTTAATTCTTATCTCACACTTCTTTTATCTTTCTCTTTCATTCGCTTTTTTTTTTAAAAGAGTGGCTATAAAGTGCTTAGGCCTTTTTTTTTAGTACAAATAAACAGAAAAACAGAAATCCATAAATACCCAAGGTGGCTATGTACAGTTTTATTTACAGATTTACGGTATGCCATAGTGGATGTAAGTCAGCCAGTGTCAGAGACTGTTCTGTCCCTCTCTCATGGAGCTGAAGTGACTGATGTTACAGTTCAAACTGGAATGGGAACTAATGAAGTTAGGCCTGGAAAATGACCGCAGAACTCCCTCTAGAACCCTGTCCAGATCCGATTCTAGACTGTAGAGATATACAAACTGAACTGCTAGGGCAATGTTTATCCCTGTTCTGTATAAATGTGGATTCCTGGTTTACCACCATATATTAATGTTAGTTCTTTTTATGGTGATTGTCTTTTTTTCTTTCCTTTTTTTTTTTTTTTGTATGATATGTCAAAGCAAATCTCGATGACTGTTCCTTTTGAAACGTGTACTTGGACATGAAGTTATTGCTTTGGACCTTATTGAGATGTGGACGAGAAACAGGAAAAAGACTTTTGGTACTATGTACCACTAATATGTTTTCTGACATATATGTGTACTTAATCTATAATATATTTAAATGTGTTTGATTTAAATACATATATTGTTGAAGCGTCTCTTGACGCAGTCTTTGTGTTTTGTTTTTGTTCATGGGTCCGATTGAACAAAGAGTTTTACAGTTACCTGTGAAGGCAGAATATTGATTTGCTCTTTGAAATTGGATTTGTGCTAACGTATTGAGCATAACTCAAATAAAATGAATTCCAACAAAATAAGAATCCTATAAAACAGAAAAAAGAAAATGTTATTTAAATAAAAAGCTTTCAAAAAAGTCACTTTTTGGCTTTCACAATTTAAGTTGGGTGGGCGGGTCTCAGAGATAAAGGTTCTCATTGGCTAGTTAATTTTGGAGTAACATTACCAATTTTCTCATTTGTTTGTAGTATGCACGTTTTTAAAATATATAATTTCCACATTCAATTATTAAAATTATTAATGAATCTTTCAGTTGTTCATGTTTTAAGTATTTTAAAGCATTTGAAAGAAATTGCATTCATGTTCACTCGCAAAAGCACTGAAATATATTATACAAATAATATACACTGAAATATACATCGAAACCATGATTGAAATATAACTTTTCCTTTAATCTCGATATTTTTTTTACATCAACGTGTCCCTTTAGGTGGTTTCTAGTCAGTGAAATATGTTGAGCATAACTAGAAAAAAAAAAAAAAAATATATATATATATATATATATATATGTATATATATATATATATATATATCCTTCTGAGACCCCCCGAAAAAACCTTTGTGAATTTTGTATTTTTTCATGTCATTACATTGTTTAGACCATAAGAAAAAAAATTGAAAAATAACATTTTTGAAAAATTATATTTTATTAATATTTTATTCTATGTCCTCTGTAGAGGACACTAGGACTCAGTTTTTCTAAAAAATAAAAAATAAAATGGCATGAATAGACATCAAAAAGGCAAAACAATGGGATTTTTTCTAAAATCACCAATCAATTTTTAGGTTTCAGGATTTTTTTATACTAAACTTTAAGGATGATTCTCAACTATGTTATAAAATATATAACAATCACAAAATGATTTGATATACCATGTTGTTTTATGCAATATGTGTGTAAAATTTTCTATAACCTGGTTTTCCCATTAAACAGTGTATCTGTACACTATCTAATATGCATATTAATGTGCTGCTGTTGGGACAGCATGTTGAAAAAGAGTTGTCATAATGGGAGTAATAAATGGCCAGATTTTCATAATAATATCTAATATTTCATAGGACAATTGATAATTAATTTTCCTATTCAATTGTTATGTCTCCCAAAATGCATAATAAACATGCTTTTAGTCCTGGTGTCCTCTACGGTGGACATGTATGAAATGATGTCCTGTTTCATAACAGGAAATCATATTTGAATTTGAAAACCCATAACATTTTCCTGAGATGTTGCTTTATGACAAACAATTTCAAAATTATTCAGATTCAGATAAAAAATATAATCATATTTCCATAAGGATGTAAAATTTTTCATTAAATTTAGCCATCTTTAAAGACCTAGGAGAGGGAGTGGTCTGGTGAAACTTCCAAACATTTAATATCTCTAAAAAGCCCTGAATGTGCTCTGTACAGGACATCCAGACTTACAACTGTGAGATGTGAGGTCTCAGAGAAATTCACTAAAATAGAATGTCCACTACAGAGGCAAAAACTCCATAGCTGGCTCTCAGGAGGATATATATATGTGTGTGTGTGTGTGTGTGTGTGTGTGTGTGTGTGTATATTACAGAAATTTCCATGATGCTTGTACTCTATGTGATGCTCAGTATTTGTTTCCTTTCTCAAACACAAGTGAAAGTCCACAGCACTGTAAATCACCAGCAGAAGGCAGTGTAAGGCGCTACACTTTCACACTTTTTGAATATACTTCAGAATCCAAACACGAGATAAAATTCAAATATAAATAATACCGTATGGGTTGCTGAATTATACTTGTTAATGTTATATTCAGTGTGTTTTTATCGGTGTGAATGTTGATGATGTTAGGCAAGGGAACGAAACTATAATGATGGCATGAGTTTATTAGACGATTGAATCTGTGATTCAGATTTTCATGAATCAAAAGCTCGTCTGAACACCTTGGCAGTGGCGGTGACGCCCACATCCATGTGACTGAGCGCAGTAAGTTTGAGCTCTCATCCCTCCTGCAGCGCGCGAGCTGCGACTCAGAGCCGAGGAAGATGAGGATGAGGATGAGGATGATGGTGGGATGTGGGCTGTGAGTAACGCAAACAGAGCGGATTCAGATAGTGAGCACCTGCTGGTGGCAGTTCTGAGAGCTTGAGCTCTGGGTGTGACGGCTGTCTTTTGTCCTCCACCTGCTTCCTCTCAGATGAATTAACTGGAATATCCTCTCTATTGAACTGGATCGTGCTGGAATTACGTTTAATTGAAAAGTTAGGCGTGCTTATGCTCCGTAGTTCACTGGTGCATCTGTGTGTCAGCGGTAACTCATGTGTTTCTGTGATTCCTGGTGCTCCTCTAATGTTTGTCACCCAGTGAGTGAGCGCGCTCCAGATGCACTCGCTGTTTGATCGGAATTGGAAAGGGCTGGGAATCGATCTGTCTCCGGTCTCGCTGCCCCACGTTACCGTGAGGATGTTCAGCTGTGTCGGGTGTTTTTGGGTGCTCCTGTCCTCCGCCCTGGTCGCGATTTGCAGTTTCAGTTTCATCTCGCCCGCATGGATAGTGAAGGACCACCTGAAAAACAAGGACTCCGTGAGTTTCGGGCTCCTGTGGCACTGCTCCGAGTCTCTGGATCATATGTACAGATGTTACACCTTTGGCGGGCTGGGCAAATTTCAAGAGATCCCTTCAAGCTCTTGGCAGGTAGGCTGGATGTGGATATCTATGGTAAACATGCTCTAACTCATAACGATATGAGATGCATTAGCTATAAAAAAAAAAATTGAGGATACCGCAACTTTTGAATAAAACGTAGCCCGACTTTAGAATTATTACAGCATCAGTCTTGTATGGCTCCTGCACAAGCAACATAGGGGAACTTTTCTGTCTTGGGCTTTGATTTTAAAGAACATTATTTTGTTTAAACATTTTTTAGTTTTTAAGAATTGATTGAAACAGATGAAAAGTTTATTTATTTATACTTATTACTTGTTATATCCTATTTTTAAAAAGTTGAAATATTAGATTTTGATCTTGTTCTTCATTCTGGCATTTTAAATTCCCCTTTATATAGGAAATTCATAAAAAGTGTTAACATCAAGGAAATGCAATGTTGAATTTTTAAACTAAACAACCTTGTATTTTTTCCATTGGCATTCAATGGATGAAAATTACTTTACCATCACACCAAGCATTTTAGTTGAGTTGAGTTTCTATAAAAAGTTTTTATATGAGAGGAGCACCTCTTTGCCAAGACAGACTAGTAAAGGTTTGAACATCATAATGTCTTTTTTTTTTGCATCATGAGAGTAGCTTTAACTAGGGGTGTGCGATATTGAAAAAAAAAATATCTTGATATTTTTTGAGATTTTTTCGATAATTAGACGATATTTTGCAGAGTGTGTTATTGTGCTGATATCTGTCTACCGTGGACAGCTGCAGTTTTTGTGACAGCTGGTCAGTTCACATCAGTGTTAGAAATTAATCTTTTCATATAAGTTTAAATTCATTTTTACCTTTTATGGGCAATTATACCTTTAATAAAGTATTTTTTTTTCTAAAAGTGTGCATCTTTTGAATCAAATTGTTACATTTAATCAGTCAATTAGAATAATAAGACATTTTGGCTGTTACCAAACAAATGAAACCAGTATCAACAAAATGAATCTTTGCAGAAGTTGCAGTGGCATTTAGATGTATGTACACACTGTTTAATGCAGCTCAGAGGGACATGGAGTGCTTTAACCTGTAGTTACAAATGCATAATGTTTTGATATTTTAAACATAAAACATTGAATACTGATATTTGAAATTATTTTAAAATGAAAAGATACTTTGAATGTGAAATTAAAATCGCCAGTAGGTGGCAGCAAGTCACTGTTAACAAGTGAGTCATTGCGACTGAACCGAATCATTTAAATGGTTGATTCGTTCAGGAACGAAACATCGTCATGTTGCTCAGAGACGCAAAACAGTGCTGTAGCTGTTTGGAATTATTTTATTGTTGGCAAAATGGAGCAAAAACAGGCAATATGGTGTCTAAAACGTAAGTCTCTTAATATTAACTTATTGTTTATTGAACTGTTGTATAAAATCAATATCACATTTGTAATCATGCTTATTTTTGAAGAAAAAAAACATGAAATTACATATATATACGCATTTTCTGCCCCCATATCTTGAATTTTGTGATCATTCTTAATGCATTTTATTAGACTGAATCATGCAGTGAAAGAACACACTCTAAATGCGCACGCTCCCTAGTCTAGACTTCATCATGTGATGCAAGCGTGCACTCCGTAGGTGTTCTGTTTGGTTTTTGCAAAATACTCGATAATGTCAAATTGCACATCGTTAAAACAACAATTACGATATTATCTCAGATGATATATATCGCACACCCCTAGCTTTTACCCATCTGCATTTGAAAATCTAAATGAGAAAGAATGGATATATTTATTTTTTTATACACTGGAAGTTATTTGACACTTTTGTTAGCCACTTTAAGGCCAACCATTCTCTTGAAGGCAATCTCAAAAAGTGAAACAATTGACATATCAATCACACACGATATCAAGAATCCACATCATCATACATTATACCAAATTAGATTTTACCTCTTGGTTGGTTGATCGGTCAAGTCTATATTCAGATCTTTATTCTAGGACATGTAATGAATGTTTTAACAAGACAAAGTCATAGTGTGAAGAAGTTTACTTTTGAAAGATTTTGCTTTTGTCCTAATAGAATAATCACCTTTATATTGCTTTACACTATTACTTTGAAAAAACATGGATTGTGAAAGTAAAATATATAATCACATGGCATTGATGGCTCTTGGCACTTTCCTTGTTTATGATGGGAAAGAAGAGCAAACATTGCTTATCTCAGTGCAGGAGATAGTAGTTTTGCTCATTTGACATACATAGGTCTATTCTTAGCAGCAAAATGCATCAGCCGTTTTCAATAATTCAAAGCCCATAAAACAAGAGTCAAAATGGGACCATCCCAGTTAGCGGTGATCAGTCCTACTGGTAAAAATGAAAACATAGTTTTACATAGCCTGTTGAAATTTCCTTTTGCCGTTTACAACCTTGTAAATTTAAAAAATTACCTGGTGTGTCTTAAAATTGGGTCACTTGAAAAAGTCCATCATAAGGCTCAAGATTTCTGCAGAGGTTAGTCAGACACTGAGAGTATGTGTTTAGCAGTCTTTATCAGACTGTCCTCACTAATGTTTGTAAATTCAGAGCTGATTTGTCCTTGGGGAACATCTGCCTATAGCAGCTTCATCATATAGTCTTTTCACTGCACCCACTGCTTCTGTGCAACTAGCTATATGACCCTTATAATAGCAAACATATCATATTACTTTCACTTATATAAAATGGCCAAGAGGTTACATATTTTATTTCACACTTTTATCTTTTCCATTGTCTTCGGTTCATTTTGACCCATTTTGAGAAAAAAAAAAAACATACAATATAAATACCACATTGTTTTTAATATTGAAGCCAGGCTTTGTCACACTGTCAGGATATCGAAACAAACACATTTAACAAAAGCCTTTTTTAACAACTGTTTTTAAAAAAGTGTTTCCCTTGTATTTGACCATTCACTTGTATTTGACCATTCACTGTTTTTACCTTATGAATCAATTTGACTTTGCGTTTAGTAAGATTTGGCCCCTCACATGGATTGTTTTCCATGATAGGGATGATAAGGTTAAAGGTCACCTGAAGTAAAAGGCCCCTAGGATGTAATTTTCTCCTTAACTACCTGGCAACAAAAACACTAGAGCTCTTTTCTAAACACCTGTAGTACTGAAACAGATTGTTTTGCATAAATGTGGATTTATTGTGATGGATGTGCAAAGTGGGCTCATATTGACAGCTCCTGACATAATGGAGATTTATGTGTGAAATACGTGTGAACTAAAACTGTAGCTCTGTACGGTGTTCATTTTGTTAACTGAACAGAAAGTTATGAAATATGTCAGAAAGAAAAGAGGACACCCATTTGCTGAAGTTGTGCCCTGATGTTTTTATTTTATTTTTTTTTATTATTATCTCTTTTTACTCCAGCTTTGGTTTACCATCAACATTCAGTTACCTTTTTTTTTTTGTCATGGAAGGAGGTGTTTAGACCTGTTGTATTCTATTCATGATTTCCAATAAGGATCAAATTTCTTAGGACAGTATCTTAAAAATAAATGTTCCAAAAATGGGTTTTTACATGTCATAGAAGAACCATTTTGGGTTCGCCAAAGAATCTTTTAGTAAACAGTTCCTAAACAAACCATTTTTTTAGTGTGACGAACATTTTAATAATCTAAAGAAGCTACTTCCACTATAAAGAACATTTTGTAAAATGGAAAGATTCCATGGATGTTAAAGTTTCTTCAAGGAATCAAAGAATTAAAGAATTAAAGGAATTAAAGAATTTAAGGAATTAAAGAGTGTAAGGCAAAAGTTGTGTTGTCAGTAAACAACCCATAGAAAGGAAAAATCACAAATGCGATCTCTCTAATATCTCAGCTGATGCTCCTAAACAGCCAAAAGATAAATGCAGAGCAGTAAATGGAGATGTTTAACAGAGATCTCTGCAAGGTGATGTGCTTAGATTTAAGTAAAAGGAGATTTTAAGAGGTTTTTTTTTTCGTATATACAAATTATATAATATTTTGAATGCTTTGCAGAGGTTTTCCTTTGACTTCAATTGTTTTTAAATTAAGCTACATCTCTACCCTGCCTCTAAAAGTACATCTTACAAAAAACCTCTTCATGGTATTAAATTTTAATTAGTACATCCATTTTTTTCAGTTGTCCCAGAAGGACATATATAAAGTCCATAGTAATGTAGTTTAGCATCTGCGTTGCCCTGTTTTCAACAGACCTTTTCCATTTCAGGTAATACAGTAGTCTTCCTCTTGTTCTCTTAATACCCTAAAGCTCTCTCTCTCTCTCTCTCTCTCTCTCTCTCTCTCTCTCTCTCTCTCTCTCTCTCTCTCTCTCTCTCTCTCTCTCTCTCTTTCTCTGAAGCACAAGCAACCTTGTGTCTTATGATTTATGTATGAATAAAAAAATTAGCATTTGAGAGGAGATATTAATAAATTGCATTTCTTGGATTTGTAGAAGAATTTGAAGGGCGGAGGATAAAGATGTTCTGTCCATACTCAAGGCATTAAAGAAGGAAAGAAAGGAATGGATTTGGGAGCAACGTTTGGCAGTGATGTGCGCGGCTTCTGCTAAATGCTTCAGTACATAACTGAGTGTACACAGCTCTGACTGCTGAATCATTTATTTATGAGCATTGTTAGCACTGCCATCTTTGTTGTTTTGAAGGTGAAGGGTTTGATAATGTTTCTGAGTAAGCTATAAAATGCACATCTTAAAGTTGATGTGCATAATTATGTTTTCAGTGTTAAAATACTTTCTCCTCTCAGTTTAATGTGCTGAGACAACCGTAAGTAAGTCATTGGTAGATTGATTCCTCAAAGAGCATAAACACTGTGGCTCGGTGCTACTTTCAACATTGAGTGTGTTTGAGTGTTTGGTTGACTTCTGAATTAACCAAAAGTGTGAGTTTGGAGCGACACTGCTTGTTTGGAACACTAGATTATTAGAACACTAGTATTTTCACTAGTATTTAATTTTAAAAAATGGTTTTAAGTCAGTTATTTGTATCTTTTGCTGTAGTGTGTGGGTAGGAAATATCAGTTTACATTTTAAAATATTAATTTTGCCATTAATTGTAATAATCCCGTGAGATTCAGACAAGGAGTCTGACAACAGCCAAATCCAGAAGAACTGTGGCAACGTCTCCAATATGCTTCAAGAAACGTAAATGCAAAGCTACCTGAAAAACTATGCACAAGTGCACCGAGGGCAAAAGCTGCTTTAAACGGAAAGGATGGTCACACCAAATGTTGATTTCATTTAGTTAATAGAAGTTAATTGATAAAGAAAATCTATTTATAATATTCTTTTTGACAGCATCCTCATTTTGCAGCATTTTTACACAAGTGCCTAAAACTTTTAACAGTACTGTAGCTTTGCAGGTAGGTTTCTTGAAGCGTCTTGGAGACGTTGCCACAGTTCTTCTGGATTTAGTCTGTCTCAGTTTGTTCTGTTACTTCATGTCATTCCAGACATATTACACTTTAAAGGGATAGCTCACACAAATATGAAAATTCTGTAATTTACTCAACCCCAAGCTGTTCCAAACTTGCATAAATTTCTTTAAGATATTTTGAAGAATGTTGGTAACCAAACATCCCAACAGTCATTGACTTCCAGAAATACCATGGAAGTTAATGGCTGTTTGGTTACCAACATTCCATTTTATGTAAGTATTATTCTATGTATTAAGAGTGACAAATAATATTGTCTCTAAATTTTAATTAGACAGACAGGAATATATTCAGTCATGTCTGATAGCAAATATTGTGTGTTTTCAATATTATTAGGATTTAAGCAAGGTAATATTTAATAATCAATTAATGATCAGGCCCCGTATTCTTAAAGATTCTAAGAATTCTCTCAGAGAGCTCCTAATTTAAGTGAAAAATTTCTAACTAGGAGTCTTAGCTTAAAAGTGATTCAGGACCAATATGAGAGCAACTCCGAGTGAGGGAAAATACGAAAACTTTTATCTTGGTGAGGAGGCGGAGCTGACCCCGTTGCTAGCTATGACAGTCTTTTGAAGACTGTGATTGGTTGGTTGTCCAAGAAGGAAATAAAAGAGCGCTTTTAAGAGCAGGGTCTATTATAAGCCTTCCTGTTTTACTGTACTCTCTCTCTCTCTCTCTCACACACACACACACACACTCACACACACACACACACACATACATATATGTAGCCTATTTATATTCTTTATTTTTTTTTACCATGCTGTCATACTTAACATATTTTATAGGAAATGAACAGCGACACAATAAGGTTCTGAAAGTGCTGTAATTGTTTGTGTGATCACTTTGCTTATAGAAGTTTGCGACAGACCAAAATCATCATGGCGCTATGGCATTTCTGCGTGGTGTCGGAGATGTTAGCGTGTCTCTAATGAGATCGGTCACAAACATGATCCCTGAATGATCTAATGTGTAGCGTCTTATTAACTCACTGTCATGCATTGTGTGCAACACATTTCTTCTCCCTCTTCATGTTTCGTCCATTTTCTCCACTACTAAAGAAACTCTTAAGCCTCTTAAAAGTCCTCATCCGTACTCCTAACAATTCTGGACCTTAAGACCTCTTTTAAGGGTGAAGATGCTTTCTGAATTACTTTTTTCTTTACTAGGATCTTTTCTTTAACTTTAAGAGGAAACACCCACATTTCTAAGAATTTTCTTAGAATTTTGTTACTAGTAGCAACTCTTAGCACTAAGATTTTTCAAGAATACGGGCCCAGATTTCTTTGCAAACTGGTTATATTAAACTCTGCCTTCATTTGTCATTCCCATTGATATAGATGGCTTATATTTTAGAAACTGTTTCCCGGGAATCAGAAATTCTTGAAATTTGTCATGTTTCTCCAGAATTTCCTGTTGTCCATGTGTACCAAGTTTTGCCAAATTTGAATATTGCATTCAAAAGATATAGCAGTTAGTCATTATGGGCCACACCCACAAATATATTGGCCTATATCTCCACATTGAATTAATTTATCACATTTGTTTTGATATCTTTTTCAATTTAGAACCATTCCACCAAGTTTGAGATCTCTATAGCTTATGGGTTTCTTATGCTCAGACGATTTTATGGCCGGAAAAAAATGTTGGCAAACAGTACAATTATAATTGGTTTTGAGCAAGTTCTGTGCTTGGACGCCTAAAATAAGTAATCTAACTTGCAAGTACATTGATATTAAATGTCATTCTGACATGCTTTACTGGCTCAATCACATAAGACAGGGGTGTCAAACTCAGTTCCTAGAGGGCCGCAGCCTTGCAGAGTTTTGTTCCAACCCTACTCCAACACACATACTATGCAGTTTTCAATTAAGCCTGAAGGACTTGATTAGTTGGATCAGGTGTGTTTAATTAGTGTTGCATCTAAACTCTGCTGGGCTCTGGCCCTCCAGGAATTGAGTTTGACACCCCTGACATAAAATATCATGCAATTAGCACTGGCTTATCACTCAAAGGGGAGGTCTATCTTTTTTCTCTCGCTTCTCCACTCAGATTTGCTGACAGAAGCTGTTGTCATGCATGAGTGGCTGCATCTCTCAGGTTTGGGTGGTCTCATGTTAAGTGTTGTGCCCACTCTGCCATCAAGCAATAAATACAGTACTTTTTCATCATGCCGCCACAGTCCTGCCTCAACTCATTGATGTGCAGATTATTCCATTTATTTTAAGACCCCCCGTCACATGTTTCCCATATACGGACACACACTCATGTTTCTCAGCATGCCCAGTGCCCCTTTCTCTGTAGATGGCAATGGCTCATGGGGCTTGTGTTTAGGTTCACAGCATGAACATTTTATGGAGTTTCGTAACTAATGGTACTGCAGGTTTTGAAGAGGTGATGGAACATTTGGTGGTAAACTAAGTACTATAACTTACAATGCATTATATAGAGCTGTAGCTGTCCTAAATCACAAAACACAGTCTTGTTTATAATCTAACTCTAGCTTTTTACATTTGACAACAAGGCCGTAACCATGTCTTAAACTATGGGACCAATTTGTTTTATTCTCGTTGGGAAGTTGAGAAGTTGCAAATATTTAAAAATATGCACATTCACACTTATTTGTATGCCTAAAATATGTTGAAACACAATGTTTCTTGTCTCAACACATTCAGTTAGGAATTACATGAATCACATAAATGATACCATATTTTCAATTCTAAATTTGAGAAATTGGCAAAATTTAAGAAAAAAGTTGAGTAGTTTGCATCACTATATTACTGTCAGTCATTTAACATTCTGTAAAATAATTGTCCCATATGAAATGTTTTGCCACTTTAATATTATTTCACTCTCTTCCAATGTTAAATTGACACTTTGAACTGGAATTTGCACTCTGCTTCTGTGAACCGTAAACCTGCCTACTTTAATTTAATTGGCCATCTCAATCATTTTGACTTTGAGCATTGTAGGACCACTGAGGCAGACCAGCCTAAAAATGGGGAGACTAGTCCCCCTCAACGTCTATAGTGAATACAACCCAGTTTCCCAATTATATGTAGGCTTGAAAATTCATTAAAACTGTTTTCATTTTTACCATTATCTTGATAAACAAATGTGTAGGAATCATAAACATTTGTTGGTGATAGAGCTGCAAATACGTAAAAAAAAGTCAGTGTTTCTGGTCTCAGATCTTAGCTCTTTCAATACATTTTTCACTGTTGAATCAGCAAAACCTGATCTTTTTGCTTACTGCCCACATAGTTCATCTTGTGAAAATACCCTCTCATGTTTTTGTGCTGCATTATTGAGACGTGTTCTTAGTTCCCAGTCAGAGACTCTGTGTTTGTATTCCTGCTTCAGACCCTGTTGTTTTGTGGTGGATCTTTTGTGATTCTCTTTGCCTCCATCATCTCCATGTTTCAAAGCCCCCGTGGGCCAAAGAGCATATGCAAGACTCAGGCTGTCTCGATATTGTCAGGCAACAGTCATAACTGTGATTTTACTGCCAACTTACTCCTGTTAGAGAAGATATTAAATGAAATTGAGCCAAAAATAAATATTTCTGTCCCTTTTGAAAGTACATATTTATACGATGATAATTGTTGGATCTGTAAATACAGTGAAAGCACTGATTTAACAATTTTAATCTTAAAACCACTAATAAGAGTTTGATATGTGATATCACTCAAATGTGACAGAACGGTAAGGAAGTTAACATTGAATGTTGGACTGATATTAAAGCTATGCTGTCTTCACTAGGGCAGTTAGGGTTTTTCCTAGAATCTTGAACCCTGAGTTATAGAATTTGTTGGGTAACTCATCCTGCATAGTTTGTGCTACAGACACTTTTGATGCTTTAAATTTTATTTCTCCTGGTAGGCGATGAAATGGGACAAAAAAAAAACACATAGGATGTAAGGGCTGTTCATATCAAGGAAGATAAAATAACCATCACTGTAACTATAAAGTCTTAATAATAGTTCTTATTCTAATTCTGATTTTGAAGTGAGCATCCAATGAACACTCTATCCCATGTGGCCACAGGAGAGTGAATGGCAGTAAAGCGATAACCAACTGACACTAGTAGGTCACATGACAATGACAACATTTATGTCTGAATCACATTTATACCTCACACATCCATACCATATACAACATACATTTTATGCCTTTTTTTATTAGATGGGACAGTTGAGAGCTGACAGGAAAGTATTGGGTGGAGGGGGAGGGGGGGCGGGATCGACAAAGGACCTCGAGATGAGAATCGAACTTGGGTCGCCGTGCGCACAGTTGTGCTATATGTTGGTTGTTTTATGAAACAGGCCCCTGGTTCTCTCTTGTCTTGCACTGTCGTCACTCCTCATTTATCCTTTCAGAGATCATCCGTGGGACTCGAGACCGGTGAGTGGCACAGGTGTTGCTCATTATGACTTACTCCACCGGCATCGCTCCGCTCCCACAGCTCTCGGCCCCACCCCACTTGCCTCAATGTGATTGCTAGTAGATTACATGTAAAGGACCTGTCACCCTGTGCCAGGAACTAGATGTATTTAGTTGTTGTTGTTGTTATTATTTATTGTTTTATTTTAGTTTAATTTAGTACATTTTCTACAGACCCCTAGTCTCTGGACCCCAGTTTAAAACCCTCTGGTCTAAGATGCTATATAAATGTAATGCACTAGGGGATGGACTCACAGTTCACAGAATAGCTCCTTGCCTCTCTCACACTTTCCATTCGCTCTCTCACAACACATATGCTCTCTTTTTTCTGGAGGTCCTTGTAGTCTGTGTCTTGAGAAGGCAGCAGTAATTTCCTGCATCTGAACCTGTTAAGGGTTCTCAGCCCCCTGAACCAAACCACCGAAGCTGCGAGTTTTATCATGGCCGCCACATTGCTGTCTAATGAAATGATGGACGAGGCCTAGTTTCTCTCTCTCCCTCTTTCACTCTGCCTCTCTCTTCCTCTCAGTGCAGGAATGAGAGAGAGTGCGCACAGAGCAGAGCAGAAGCATGGCAGTCCCAGCAGAGAGAACCCACATATTAAACTGGCACAGGGGCCAGCGGATCAGCTGTCAGGCTGAGAGATATACAACACCCCAGCTCCATGCATTTATACAGAGAGCAGAGCAGCATAAGGGGAGGAAGCTTTCAGATCGAAGTCAGTCACTCAGTACATGACCCAAGGTTTTTCTCACTGCAGATTTACAGGATCATAGTTAGAGATCTCCTTCTTTATCTGTACACATAGGTTTACCTAGTCCCTGAAGAATCTGTAATGTTCATTCTGTATTAAAATAAAAAAAAAATTCTGTGTTTAGTACTAAATAAAAATATCAAATGTATACAAAATATAAAACAAAATCTAACTGCAATTTTTTTTTAATTGTATTTATTTATTTATTTATTTATTTATTTTTTAACATATTGCAGTTTCCTTAAGGGATATGTAAATTGATGAGCAGAACTGTAAGGCTCTCTTGTTCTTGTCAGGACATTCAGTGAATCAACAAACCCTCTGGCTAATGGAAATATCCTCCTGTTGTGTGTGATGGCCGCTTGCAGGTAAGAGATATAAAAGAGTTGTGTTTGTGGAACAGGGCTCTGGGGAGAAGTTACCTCCAAATCAGATCAAGCCCAGAGAGGATGGGGAAGCAAATTAGTGTCATTCCCATTTATTCACTTTTTTAAAATAGAAATCTTTTGTAATATCATAAGTGTTTTTACTGTCATTTATGAATTAAAAAAAAAAATCTCCAGTTTTAGTTTCAACCATGACAGCCTTAAATAAACATGTCAATTATGAGAATTAAGGCCTTTGACTGCTTATCAAGTCAGAGCAGTTCTCTCCATGAATGCCCTCAACATTGACCTCACCATCTCAAGGCTTTGTTCCCTCAGTAACTCAAAACATGAAGCTCAAATTGTAGCAAAAGCATCTGAATGCAATAAAGAGCAACAGAAGAGTGACACTGTGAGCTCAGCATTTAATGGGATTTAATCTGGCTGTGGTTTATTGATAATACACGGCACATATTAAAATGGGTTTGGATTCCTTTGGGAACAGCAGTGAGAGGATTGTGGATGAGAGAGCTCAGCGTCAGCATCTGTGGCAGAGATATGGCGACAGTTTGGATAGCATGGCATGCTGGCATGATAGATAACAGTAAATAATAGAGACTGTATTCTCACAATAGTGTTGAGAAACTGTGATCAGAGTCCTCCTTGCCACATAAAAACTTCATAAACAGGAAATAAACTCTTTTTGAGTGCAAAAGTGTAGGCAGTTTAATCTTACACACTGCAAAATTGATTGCAAATCTATCCAGCCATCCAACCACTATAGAATTGTGAGTCCATATATTTATCCGCTACAGAATTACAAATCATCCATCCATTCAATACAGAATTGTGAGTCCATCCATCCATCCATCCATCCACTTAAGAATGCCAAATCTATCAATCCATCCGTTCGTCCACTACAGCATTGTAAATCCATCAATCCATCCTTCCTTCCTTCCATCCACTGCAGAATTCAAAATCCATCCATACATCCACTACAGAATTGAGTCCATCCATCCATCCATCCATCCACTTGTGAGTCCATCCATGCAATCATTCGATACAGGATTGTGAGTCCATTTATCCATTCATCAATCCATCCATCAAATACAAGTCTATCAATCCATCCAGTTGTCTACTACAGAATTGCAAATCCATCCATCCATTCCTCCATCCATCCATCCCTCCTTCCATCCCTCCATCCCTCCTTCCATCCATCCATCCCTCCATCACTTTAAAGCTTTTTTCTTGACATTTCTAATTAAAATTACAGTAACACGTATTTATTTCTATTCAAATGAATTTCAAATAATTACAGTTTTGCTTTTTTACATTCAATTCGCAAATCATGTTTTCTGCCTCAATTCAGATTCAGTGTAAATTCAGGAAAGGGCATTTTGGTTCAATTCTGAATCTCTGCGAGTTATAAATCATTCGTGTCCAGGCCTAACCTCAAACATTATGTGAGAAACCACAAAACTGTAAAAAAACTGGTTTAAATTCAGACATTCATCAGAGCTCATCTGTTTGGTTTCTTCGCGGCTCAAGGCTAATCACAGTCCTGCCTGTCTGATTTGGAACATTCTAGCAGGCAGACCAGCCTGAAAGCAATTTGGCTTTTGCAAAATACAGAAGCTTCAGTATTTGTCACAGTGTTTGAATTCATTGGGCCTGGGATTTTAGATTTGTTTTTCCTGGCTTTAGGCAAATGTTATAGAATGGTATTTGTAGCCAAGACTCAGATGCATTTGAACAAACAGCTGCTTGGACAGTAGAGTGAGCTGTGATGGATTGAGTTGCCAGTCTGGGATTGGATTAAGGGAGATTAACAACGTTAGCAGTGCATGGACTAAAAGGGAATTGTGGGTGATGTGATGCAGTCATAATAAAACAACATGCACAAGCCATTGAACTTCTGTGGAAAAGGGATATTCAATGAAAAACAAAAGTTGAGCCATTTTTTTCCATACAGTGACAGCTCATAGTGACTAGAGCTTCAGATATACCTAAAAAAGTGTTAGGACATGCTGTATTTCAAGTGTGTGCTCTGTGGTCACTCCAAACTGTTATGCTAAATTAAATTATTTTATATGATTTACATAATTATGATTTATATTATTATTAATCCATTACACACAAGCAATTTTAGTTTAACAATTATTATAAATCATTTATTTTAAATGAATGTTAATATATACAGATCGTATATAATATAAATAAGCTGTAGAATCAATAGATAACGCTTTGACTATAAAAATGACTGTGACCTTACATGTTCGAATCTCTATCGCTGTATATTTCCAACTATATAAACTAACTTAAGTTTCACTTGTGACTGCACTGATGAAGCAAGATAATTTTTTTTATTTGTCCTCTTTCATGAACAAGTACTTTTTTCATTGTAAATGCATTTAAATTCATCATATTCTTCAGTCTCTTAACCTTTAGCAAAACCTTTAACCAAGGCTCGTGATTGGCTGTTCGCCGGTGATGTCACACATTCATGTGCACATGCTCCACAAACTCAGCATCAAAGCCTGAGTTGACAAAGAAAGTTGATGATCAGCATCATTGTACTAACAAAGCCATATTGAAGTGGTTTGGTTTTGTCAACTTGAAACTAATCCTGTAACTCTGAATTTGTTCATCTACCATCATGGTACAGGCCCCTGGTATAGAAGATTGGCTACATCGCTTAACGCTGCAAAAAATGTTGTAAATAGAAACCTATGACTGGTGAAGATAATGATATAAAAAGCCCCACCCCGCAAGTTGACAGGATTGGTTACATGTTTGTGAAGATGGGAAACGAGGGCTGTTTCAAACCACACTTTTGTGACCGGACCTGTCCAAATACCCACATTTGCATTCTTTGCACTTGAACACTTGTCTACTTGCATGATGTATTTCCAGTTTTTTTCAAGTGTTCAAGTAGGTGTGAGGACCACAAGTGTAGAACTTTTCATTACCAAATGGGACACACTTAGCCTAATGATACACAGGGCAACTTTTTTAGCAATGTTGTTGGGCAACTATGGTTAATGTTGCCGTCAGCGGCCAACCAGGTGAAGCACAGGCCCCACGACTGATCTAAAGAATCCAGATAAAAATTTGTTCCCATTCTCAGTGGCAAAGTGCCCAAACAACACTGCTCAAAAATTTTCTCATTTCTCAAAAGGTTGCCCCGTGTATCATTAACCTTATACTGTTTACACTTGATCACTTAATGTGTTTTTAGTGATCTGATATCTACTCGATTTGTTAAAATGGTTCCATTAACACTTGGCCACATAAATGTGTCTCGGCAAAACGGATATAAAACGGATATAAATACCCGCGCTATATGCAAATTTAATGTTCACCTCAACGAGCAACAGATATGTGCTGCATTTTACTCATTATCAACTAATTTCAAGATCAAAGACCGCAATAGGAGAGAGAGCGGCATCAGCACTCGTAAGATAAGTTAGTCTCTCTACTTTTAATGAAGATGATTGTGTGTTGAACGTCTGTGACTTAATTTCAGTTTCATTTGCGCCAATTTGCACATCAGCTTGCTGAAGAGGTACTCAACTACTCATTCACGGCGATGGAATGCATTAGCCTATAAAACTCACTCACACACATTATTTTAACATTTTGGGAAGAGTAAAATTTACATATGTGGCTTCAACAACCAACAACCAATGTCCAGTTTTGTATGGAATGTGTCCCAGACCACCTCCTGAAGTGGTTTGAGCGATCGGATTTAAATCCTTCTCCAAAAGCGTTTTGGAGGGCATTTACACCTGGTATTTTAACGCAGAGGAAACTCATGAAGTGACCAGGTGTAAACAGGCCCATTGTGTTCTAAAAATGTTTAAAACGAATGTCTAAATGTCAGCTCAGTTGTCCCTATGTAAAAGATGAAACAAAGTACCTCTGGTGCTTCTAATTAAGTGATAAAAAGCAGTTGCAAATGTTGTACAAGTACACATACTCATCTTTGCACCAATAAAATGTGCAACAGTTTACTTTTACTACCAAATTATGTAATATCTAATTATTATGATAACACTTTAGTATAAGGACCAATTCTCACTAGTTGCTTATTAGCATATTGGCTGTTTATTAGTACTTATAAAGCACATATTTTGCATAACCATATTCTACATCACTAATCCTACCCAATACCTAAACTTAACAACTGCCTTACTAACTATTAATAAGCAGCAAATTAGGAGTTTAATGAGGCAAAAATCATAATTAATGGTTTGCTAATAGCGAGAATTGGACACACTTTGGAAATAATATGTGACCATTATTATTAATATTTAACTTACACTGAAAGGTTTCCGCAACATCTCTGGATTTAGTGTGCATTACAGGCACTGTGCTTTGGGGTTTTTAAGACCTCGGACAAGACCTAATGGCCAAGACCGCAAATGTGAATATTTGGACACTGTCTTTGGTACATTACAGTTTTAAGGAATGATGCTGACTGATAATTTTGCACATGGTTTGTTTTTAAGCATATTAAAAACACCAGAAAACACATAAACAACGTTAAAAACAATTGATTCAACTAAAGTAATTACAAATGGACAAAGTGATGCGTTTAGATATCGTTGCAAAAAAAAAAAAAAGGAAAAAAATGCTGTTATAAGATAAAAAATGCTTCTGAAAATCAATTCCAGTGGAGCAAATATTGCCCCTTAATAAAAACCTTAATTTGTCACACCATGGGAGGCGTGAATTTATCGTGTCATGGTTCACATTGTTGAGCAGTATCTGCTCTTGATTGATTTTTCCCTGCCATTGTGACGTTCAAGATCCTGTTAGCAGTGCAGTCCGCCTGTTTGCAGGGAAGATACGTTCTGACTTATTAAAAATAGATTGTGAGGTGTGGAAAAAAGGGAAGGAGGGAAGAGAGAAAATGAATCCAGATGGACAGAACTGAGAGGAATAGTCCAAGTAAAAGTGAAGGCTAAAAAAGGAACGAAGGAACAACGTATCAAAGCTGAGGAAAATAGGTAGGAGATGAAATGATGAGAGAGCAGCCAGAGAAAGAACAGGCGCCTTCTTCCTCTAGGTGGAGGACAGAACGCTGAGTCAGAGCTTTCACCTCACATGATGTCCATTACTTAAACAGCCTGTCCACTTCAGCAGCTCCACAGGAGACCCTCTGGGTAGTTTATGTATTGATTTAACCGTGAGCCCAGGACCATTTTTTAGCGTAAATGATTGTTCGCTTGGCTTGATGCGTAGGGTACATGCTCTGCTGTGGGCTTGTTTCCATCAGCGGTCCTCGCGCGCAAGCCATTTGTAACGTGCACGAGCAGATGGATCACTGACCGCACAACAGCCTGCAGAGCAGATGTGTTAAATCTTTTCAAATAAAGAGCTTAGCTGTTGATGTCGGGTCAAAAACCTTTATGAAGCCGGCTTCTCATAAATGTTTGTTCTTTCACACAAACAATACACTGAGTTCTCATTTTTCCCCAACCTGGGGACACTTTAAAAGAGCCATATCATGGAAAACTGGATTTTCTTGGTCATTTGAAGTAAGAGTTTGTGCTCTGTAGAGGCACAGTCTAGCTGTCGGAACTCAAATGTCTGTCGATCATCCAATCATAACAGAGGTCATTTACAGAAGTCTCAAAGGTCCAGTCGAAATTAAGTATTCACTCACAGGGGCAATAAATTTAAACGCTAAACAATAAAATTAGTTGTCTTAAATACTAGTACTGAAGTTAGGCATTTAAACATACAATATGTAAAAATTAATATTAATTCTGAGATTTGCAAATTCTAAAGATTACATTTAACAGTGCTATTACATTATTAGTGTTGTTAAAAAATTAACTTTAAATGTTATTTTAATATCATTGACAATATTATAAATTTTCTATTAATATTTAATTTTTTTGTATTTTCCATTTTAATTTTAAAGTTTTAGTAATTTAGTTTTGTTTTTATTGTATTAGTGTTTTTTAAAAAATATATCTATAGTTTCTAATATTTTTATTTCAGTTTTAGTTTCAAGTTTAGTACGTCGTGTTAAACTAAATATGAAATGTTGCTTTGGTAACTAGCTGAAATAAAATGTGTTTTTCATATTTTATTTTATTTTATTTTATTTTATTTTATTTTATTTAATGTTTATTTTATTTACCGAAGTAACTGAAAGTTTTTTTTCTTTTTTCTTTTTTAGTTAACTATAATAACCTTGCTTTAAATAAGTGTTTTATGAGCAAAGATATAAATGTAAAAATAGGGGCCATGAGCATGATGCATGAACTCAACTATCCAATATTGACTGACATAATACATTAAAAAACTCTATATCAGTAGATATGCAATCCTAGTAGATATTACTGTAAACCATGAAACTTGGTTACCACTTTTTTGGGTCCTCAAATATATTCAAAATAGGCAATAATCAGTTAATAAGCAAAAGGTAAAACCCAATAAAATCGAAAACGTTAATTTTACTAAATTTACATTGGGTAGGTAGACAGCAGTTTTGTATGGGCATGGCCAAACTGTCATCACAACCTTGTAAAAAAGTATAATATAGCTCTGTTTTAAGACAAGCTATTGGAAGAAAGTGTATATCAGCACACATTGTTTGACAGGCATGCACAGCGAAAAAAAACACAAAAACCTTGTTGAGTGAAAGGGTCTTATACACAACTTTCATCATGCTTATCCAATGATCAAGATGCTCAGCCTATTATTTGCGCTTCCCGTTCAACTGTCAGGGTGAATTTCCGTCTCATAGCGCACATGTCCACATCTCTAGAGTGGAACTGAGCTGTTTTAATTCATGGTTGCACACGTTTTGACAAATGTTTTTGATAAATTGTGAATGTTGTTTGTATACTGTTTCATCACATCACTTTTAACAAACCGCTGACTGCAGAGAGCTCAGCACTGGTCAGGATGCAGACACACTTTTAAGTGAGTAAGTGAGTCCTTTTGAGGGAGTAAATTATTTTGCAATCAGGCTGATGCAACCTCTGCTTCTGGGTTTGTAATTCACTCCTTCGCATCATTTGAAAACGGCTGCCAACAAACTTGGAGTTTATTTGTCTTCAAACCCTTGAAACCAATTTCCTTTTATTTTAAGCATGTTTTATGAAGTGTATTAAGTTTTATAGTGGAAATAAGGATAGGATTGCTTAAGCACATGACGTTCTTTTCATAATATGAGCAAGACACAAAATACCATGTTTGTGATTGAGGCTAAAGATGATTATTCATTTAGGTGGTTGTTGACTCTTCAGATGGCGACATGATGATGTCTTTACCATCCTGGCCTGTATAGTGAGCACTGCAGTTACAGTAGTATTTCAGGCAGCACAGGAGAGCGCTGACAGGCTGAAGTGTTCATGCATAAATGCAGGAGAAAGTGCGCAGAGTGGCTTTATGGAGAGCGGGTGAGGTGTACTCAAGGACAACTTCCACACTGCTTTTCCTCATCTTTTCAACTCCTAGACTAATGCTAAATGCCCTTGCTCTTTTATTCCATATGTGTGTGTACATCTACATGTATGTAAGATTTGTCTTGATAGTTCATGTTTTGTTATTAGTTCATGTTATCAAGTTTCATGTTCTAGTTCATGTCTTTTATTTTGTCATTCTTTTATTTTGAAGTTTATTGTTGTTGACGATCATAGTCTTGTAATCTGTTTCTTGTTTGGATTGTTTTCAGGTGTTTCTTGTTAAATTATTAGTTCATTTGTATAGCCCTCGCGTTCCTCATTTCTTGTTGAGTTTTGTTTAGTGTAGCCTGCTGTTGATGAGTCTCGTTATGGTTTTTGTTCAAGTTTAAGAACAAAAAAATCCACCCATCCAGTGCTGATTTTCACACAATGGTGTGTTGTTTGTTTAATCTCACAGATGGATCTCATGATCTTTAAGCATCATGATGCAAATGCTTTCTCCCTCATTTATTATGTTTATTTGTATTTGTATGTATCTCCATGTTTAATCTTCCATCATCCATCCATTTCAAAATTCCATCCCTCCATACATACATACGTACATACTTACATACATACGTACATCCATACATGCATACATCCATACATACATACATACATATTCATCTTTGGTTATTTGGTGCTTTCAATAATGGCAACTAGAAAGAAGGGCTGTTTACCATTTTCAACTAAAATGAAAACTTACTTTCCTTTTTGGAGCCTGAAAATGTAAACATTCAAAAACAAGTTTTAAAGTGCAAGTTTTTGAATATGATACTGTTATTGTCTCACTGAAATTTGTGAAAACACAAATTACATGTTTAGCCTATATAAATGCTTATGTGCGTAGACCGTAGTGTTTTTTTTTAAAAAGTGACATCGACAGCTATTGGCCTGACATGCATAATACAGCATAATTTGTCCTTTTCACGGAACCATGCGAACAGGGATCGTTTTCACAACATTGTCAACTGTACGCAAAGGAAATATTTCAGAAATGCAAAGGAAATGCTTTTCCGTGTTTAAGAACATTCATTGTTTTGTAAACGTACCCATAGTTAATCTTATACCTCCTTTGAGCCACTATCATGTCAAGGAAATATTCAGGGAATAGGAAGAATCTGGAGAATCCGTGCATGATAGGGAAACCCGTCCTCTGAACAGACTGGAGGAATAAGTTGTCAGAATAAGTCAGTCACAGTAGTTCCATTAAACCATGAATGAATTGCTAGCATGCAGCTTAATGCATACTAAGCAGAATATACTTTAAACTGCCTGTTATAACTGGAATGTGAAATAGACTGCAACATACAGTAAATATTTCTAACTGTGACCAAGTTACATCAAGTTATAATCTCAGAAATAACAAAATTCCATTTTTGCCTAAAATGCCTAAAATTGTTACAGGTAGAAATCCCTAACTCCTGCCCTATGCTCCCTAAAATCTACTTGGGTGAATCACATTAAACCACAGACTGTCTCACACAGTCCTCTCACAGATGACAAGAAGCATTCCTTCTTTCTCTACTAGCCCTTAATGTGCAGGAAAAAGCATTAATATCCCTGCATCATTATACAGCACTTGTAAACAGGTTTGCTAATGTATGTGAGTGCTGATTTTCACACAGTGATGTGTTGTTTGTTTACTCTCACAGACGGATTTCATGATCGTTAAGCAAATGCTTTCTCCCTCATTTATTATATTTATTTGTATTTTTGTCAATTCATGTCATCTCTGGCAATATGTTTGGCACAAAATGAGAAAGCTGACGTGTTTATGCATGTATCTCCATGTTTAATCTTAACCAGAGCTTTTGTCTGTGAGAAATATAGGATATCTGCTTGAAGGCCCATATTCTTTGTTTTTAACAAGATGAAAAGATGAAGAACTCTCAGCTCTGAAGCTTCCATACCATCATTAGTGCACCTAGAAAATGCCTCCACATTCACAAACCCTCTCATTTGCGCTTAGACCATCTACCATTTTGATGTATTATTTACGGCCCTGCCGATGGGGAGGAAGGCTGCGAAAGAGGAGGACTGAAAAGAAAGATTCTGAAAGTGGTGAGAGCGTAATAGGGAGGGGGTGCAGTTTTATCTTTTCTTCCTTGTTTTTGCCCCACACACTGCGTGAACCCCCATGAGACATTAGCGTCCATTGAGCAGACATGGCTTTTGTGTCCAGTGAGCTGACGTTGTGGACTAATGGGGTAGTTCCTCAGGGGCTTTGTGTCTTCATTACAAAACATCAGATTCAGGCTCTGCCCTGCATTCCTCAACTGGGTCCCATTGATAGATAGTTAGATTGTTACTTATTGGAGCATCTGTTTTACAATATGCTCTGAATTATGGGCAGTTACATTCCAGCATAATGCTGCGTAGTATATCCAGTAGTGTTTGATTGCTTTAGGATTGTGTTTTACCTGCTGTAGAAATACATAAAGGCTACATTCATAATGAAATACTAACTTGATGCTTGCTGTGCAGTAGGGGTGGGCGATATGAGCAAAATCTTACGTCACGGTATGAGTAATTTTATTTCACAGTAACGATGTATATCACAATATAGTTATTTTTGCTTTAAATGAGGTCTTTATGATATCAAAATGTTTGATACCATAGAAATTTCAGAATTCTTGTCACCAGGGTCAATATCACAAAAAAATAATACTAGCCTAAATAAAAAAAGCTTACTATTTTATCGTCCAAATTTTAATGTCCATAAGAAAGTACGTAATTTAAGAACATTCTAATAACAAGCAATAGGACAAAAAAACTATAGTAGAACAAAGAAATGCTACATACATTGTATAAAGTAATTAAATGTATGAAAACACTGCATATTGGTGACTGTGTAAATGAAATATATATTTCTTCCTTTTAAAGTTACAAAAGTGATTTTGTCAAAAGCAGTGAGAGTTTCTCTTTTGTTGTTTGATAAACATGAATGACAGACAGCAGGAATTTTAAACTGCTGTCACTTTAAGAGCTGCCCGGATCCAATATACTGTTACACGTGTTTTCTTTCTCAGCTGTTTGCTTTCACTCAAGACCTAAATTACTGTGTTTACGAGGATATTTGCAAAGACGGCTGTAATGATTTCTAATGAACACACTTGTCTTAACAGAGCAACAGAATCACTTTATTCTCGCTCCACGCAGTGAACACACTCACAGAACCCAACATGTGCCATTAACTCCCCAACCCCTACGTAATCACGTTTTCTTAAAGGAATACACCCATTACAACGGACATTATGACACATACAAGTGTGTATATTTAACCGTTGAATGCCTGTAAAGCAGCAAAAAATACTCCTGCGCTCTTTGAGCACCGTCTTCATGTGCACATGCCTCTGTGACAGCGTGCATATAGTGAAACGAGTTCTCTTTTGCTGTTGATTGCATTTTAATGGCTTACATCACTTGCTTATAAACTGCAGTGCTTAAAAACGTGTGCAAATTATAAGTTTTAGTGACCACATAGCACAGCTACGTCACGTGAGCGTGTAACCACGATAAAGACGATAGTCCTACATCTCTACTGGTTGATTGTGTTTTCTACTGGTTAATTGTCTACCGTTATATCACACACCCCTACTGTACAGTATACTGCCTAATATTTTTAGGTAGTAGTATGCTACATTGTTGTCACATGATCTCTCCATCTTGCATGTTTAAGTGGCTTTCAGTTATCACTAATAAAATAACTTTTTGAATTTTTTTTTATTACATTTTATATGAAATCATCATACCTTTTGGAAGACTAATCCAACAGTGAACAAAGAAAAAACATTTGGTAATTGGTTTACTCTTTCTCTGTTGCTGTAAATGTGGAATACATAGGCCTATATACACACTACCTTTTTAAAGTTTAGTAAAAACTGCAATATTATGCCATTTTGTATTGCAACAGTTTTATATTTTAATATATTTTAAAATGTCATTTATTCTTGTGATGGTAAAGCTGAATTTTCAGCATCAGTACTCCAGTCTTCCGAGTCATATGATCCTTCAGAAATCATTCATTAATATGCCGATTTGCTGCTCAAGAAACACTTATTATTACCAATGTTGAAAGCTGTTGTATTGCCTAATTTTTTTCGGGATTCAACTTTTATTTGAAATAGAAATGTTGTAGTTTTTATTTTCATCAAAACATATTTGTTAGTCGAGGATGTGAATTCATGAATTCATGTCCGGCCAGTGTTTTTTAAAGGAATTTATACCAATGGCTATTTATAGTAAAAATAAACACACAGTATTCATTAAAAATAGTAAGTCCAAAAACACATCACTTAAGATAAAAGTGCTAAGATGTAACAATAATGCTTCACCTCCTTCAGTGTGTCAAGTCTAATTTGAAGCCATGATAAGTCATTCAAGTGACGTAATTACTGAAATATGTTATCAAACTTTACATGTTTTGTTAATAATAATAATAATAAAATTCTGGCTCTTGCATTTTTCACCCAGGTGTTGTGGCTGTGTTTGGGAATATTATTCCAGCTGGATTCCTTGCTGGTCACTTACTGTAAACATGTTTATTTTCTCACGAATGCTCAGATGCCAAAAATGGCTCTTCAGAACATCCATCCTGCTGCTTCTGCAGGCTGTGCTGACTTTCCTGTCTTAAGAGACTTACATAACAGCTTCCTTGAGTCCACCTCCATTGGTAGAGTGGGCATACTGTAAATCCCACACCCACCCACAGCAGATCTGTGAATACCCAGCATACATTGAGGCTAGAGTGCTCTACAACCCCAACTCAAATATTCTGGTTGAAGCCCTCACAGGTAAAAGTTTTTCATGCTGAAACACAATACAAAGACAACAGTGATTTTTATAAATAGTAACAGCCTTTTATTTTCAGTAGCATTAAGTCGGTGATGTTTGCTCAGTGTAGCATTGTATTTCTCTGTGTAACATTTTCTGTGAGCAAACTGATGGACAGAATTAATTGGAGAACAGAAGTGTTTTGATCAGTTCACTGAAGCGTTGGGCACACCTTGAAACTTTTTGTGCTGAATCATTTTGGCAGTGTGGTGCGGCATTGTGATTAAAACAAATTTGACCTTATTTACTTTCTTAAAGAAAAGTTCTCTCAAAAATGAAAATTCTGCCATCATTTACTCTCCCTCGAAGCTGTATGACTTGCTTTCACCTGCACAAATACAGATAGCTTAATGAATGTTTGGTTGGGTGAATTTACTGAATTGGCAATACATTGTGACTTATTTTAAAGCATAATGAAGCATCAGACAGTTAGCCAAAAAACCCATGTGGCTCGGTGATCACTTTTCAAGTGCTTTGATTGGTTGTGGTGAACTACAAACCAAAACTTCAGCAATTTTAATACTAAAACACTAAAATTGTGGCATACGCCATTTCTCTCCTGTGCGGCATCCAGCCATCCACTTCCTTCTCCAAACCAACGTGAAAACTGCATTTCCACTAAATCAAGGCTCCATCTGAAATTGCATACTCTCTCAGTAGATACTTCATTTGAATAAGAACTTACTTTGTGGCAATTCAAAATGCATGTTATATATAGTATGAATGAAATCTGGATGTACTACATTCATCAGGTTTTCATTGTCACTTACTGGGTGTCCACCTGTGAGCTGTGCTAACTAATTTTAACACTAATGATTAAAATATGTCTCATGGGGAAAATGCATTTGAAAATGGTGGATGCTCACACAATAAGCACCTGTGGGAAAAGTGCATGACCCAGGTTGTCCAAAACAGGAGTGAACTGTATTAAACACTTCAAAGACTTCTTGTGGGTTGCAATGTCAGGTACGTCAGAAGGGACCTTGGGTGAGTGTGCTGTTTAATGTGCTCGAGAGATGATTTCCCTAGTGCATAGCTTAAATTTCATAGTTATATTCTTATCTGTAAATGTTATAAATTCATGCAAGTATTTGCATTTTGCAAAAAAGCTCATCCTGACATCGTCTCCAATAAACTTCACAGATTTCACTGAAAATGCGTTTGTATGCACAACAGAGAATGTCAGTGCAGAAATGTTGATTATTTGTTGCAAGTTAAATTTAGCTTTTAAATTGGAAATATTTAATTAAAATCCTACACATAATAGTACAGTAACTCTAATGAGATTATGACATGCAATGTAAATGTAAGAAACTCTTTACATTTATAGACCATAGTCAGTGTTGCACCATATTTAATTTTTGAAATGAATGAGAACGAGTCTTTGAGGAACAGAACTATAGTGACTGTAAGTCTATCCTTCACAGGCTGGTTTTCATCCATGTAAAATCTTTCTGTGCACATGATGTATTGATTACATTCATGCATTTTTGTTTTCATAGCCTTCAATTTGCGCTGTGTTTGTAGAAGAACACTGGGCAGGATGTGGATTGAACAGAAACAGAATTTTAATTTTTTATCCGCTTAATCGTTTATGGAAATAATCGTTAGTTACAGCCACGGTCACATTATGGAATTAAAATGAGTTATGAATGCCATTCATGCTGACGGAACCTCAGGGCTAGTAATAAGAAGGTAACTGGTTTGAACCCTACTAGCAGAGAGCAGTGAACCATCACCATAGTGTCCTTCACTTAACCCCAGGTTTCCCCAGGCAGATTGTTTCTGTAATAAGTGTACTGTAAATCACTTTGGATAAAAGCAGCTGCTAAATTAAGGAGGCACTAATTACTAATTAAGGAGCAAGAGCTAAGGGGGTGGTGGTGGTGGAAAGGGGGAGATACAAGTCGAGTGGAAGGGCAAAAGGTTAAATGAGATGCAGCAAAAAAGATTTAGCTCTATGTGACACCTCTACATGGCCAAAAATAATGTTCTTTTATTCAAGTCAAGTCACTATTATTTGTATAGCGCTTTTAACAATGCAAATTGTGTCAAAGCAGCTTTACATCAGCTTGATATAAAGCTGGGTGGCTTTACATCAGCTTTACATTATTTAGACGGGGAAATGGTGTGTCGAAATAGTGTCATTCTCCTCTGGCTAGACAAAATCAGCAGTTTAAATCTAGGCTGCAGCAGAGTCAGATTGTGCAAAGGACTCCTCTGGTTCCTGTGGTCTTGTCCCGATGGCCGTCTAGGAGACAGGGTCTTCACTGGGGATCAGTATCTGGGGCTCATCTAGTTGTCCTGGTCTCCGCTGACGTTCAGGGCTATAGAAGTCATCTCTAGGTGCTGATCCACCATCTGATCTTGATACGGACTGGATCCGGGTGGCTGCAGTGACCATCTGATCTGGATACAGTCTGGATCTGGGTGGCTACGGTGACCTTGGAATAAGAAAAAAACAGACTAATATTAGCATGGATGCCATTCTTCTAACGATGTAACAAGTACATCGGGTGTTTTGGGAAGTGTTCCCAGTTTCAGTTGACCTAATTAATACAGCCTAACAATCCTTTAATGGAATATAGAATAGAAATGCAATAGTGTATTATGTGTAAGCCAGGATAAAGAGATGGGTCTTTAATCTAGATTTAAACTGACAGAGTGTGTCTGCTTCCCGAACAGTGTTAGGTAGATTGTTCCAGAGTTTGGGCGCTAAATAGGAAAACGATCTCCTGCTCGCAGTTGATTTTGATATTCTAGGTATTATCAAATGGCCAGAGTTTTGAGATCACAGCGGACGTGAAGGACTATAATGTGAAAAGAGCTCACTCAAATACTGAGGTGCCAAACCATTCAGGGCCTTATAGGTAATTAGCAAGATCTTAAAATGTATACGTTTAATAGGGAGCCAGTGCAGTGTTGACAGAACTGGGCTAATGTGGTCATACTTCCTGGTTCTAGTAAGAACTCTAGCTGCTGCATTTTGAACCAGCTGGAGTTTGTTTATTAAACGCGCAGAGCAACCACCCAATAAAGCATTACAATTATCTAGCCTCGAGGTCATGAACGCATGAATTAATGTTTCTGCATTTGACATTGAGAGCATAGGTCGTAATTTAGATATATTTGTAAGATGAAAAAATGCAGTTTTACAAATGCTAGAAACATGTTTTTCGAAGGAAAGATTGCTATCAAAAAGTACACCTAGGTTCCTAACTGATGACAAAGAATTTACAGAGCAGCCATCAAGTATTAGACAGTGATCTAGGTTATTACATGCAAAAGTTTTTGGTCCAATAATTAACACCTGTTTTTTCAGAATTTAGCAGTAAAAAATTGCTAGTCATCCAGTTTTTGATATCAACTATACATTCCGTTAGTTTTGCAAATTGATATGTTTCATCGGGTCGTGAAGAAATATAGAGCTGAGTGTCATCAGCATAACAGTGAAAGCTAACACCATGTTTCCTAATGATATCTCCCAAGGGTAACATGTAAAGCGTGAAAAGGGGCCTAGTACTGAGCCTTGAGATATTCCATACTGCACTTGTGATTGGTATGATACCTCTTCATTTACTTCCACGAATTGATGGCGGTCAGATAAGTACGATTTGAACCATGCCAGTGGACTAAATATTTAATCAGTTTAAAGGACACATGGTAGGCTTCACGCTCCTGGAGGCAGGTGGGCTGATTTGCTGCTGAGTATCCCAGACAGCCATGCATTTGGGCTGGAGTTTATATGAGGGATGGGTGCACTAGTGCTTAGCTGTTGGCTTTCGGCTGGAGCTGATTCAAATCCATTTAACACCATCTCCACAGGACGCCCAGGGTTTGCCTGTGGCGCTCAGATGGCTGGTTATACCCGTATGAGAAGACAGGATGGGGAAAGTCACGGTGAAGTTATGCTTTGCTCTGCCCTTGAGTTTTATCTTTAGTTGCAAATGTACTCACAAGGATGTTCATGCGCACTATCAATGCGTGAACACAATACTAACCTCTTGTACATCACATTCTGACCCGGACAACCATAAAACAAATCAGCCGAGACTTCCTCTTGCAGCGATTCTGTTAAGTGGAGCTATTTCATGCTGAGAGGTACAACAATAGCCTCTCTAGTGCTGTCGTCTCTTGTCGTCATGACATTTCCTTCATGCTGGAGTTGTGTTTTGAACTTGACCTTTGGCCCTTCCAACCTCCTAATTCCCAAAGCATCTGTACACGGTTGTGCTGGGTGAGAGACAGGGTCAATCAGGGGTGAAAACAAACTGCTGAAGCTATAGATGGAGAATACAAAATCCAGACCCTTAACATTCTTTGTCCCTTGCTCATTTGTTTATTAAATATTTTGGCTAATGTCGTTATCTTTTCAGCCATGGGTGATATTAGAGGTGGGCTGATTTTTTTTTTTTTTTTTTTTTTTTTTTTTTTTTTTTTAGTATTTAGGAATTGTATTTTGTTATTGTGACTTGTCTCACAAGCCAAACTATTGACTGTTGTGATGTTGTCTTATTTTAATATTGGCATATTTTGTGTACACATATTTTGTGTCTGAAGTTATTTTTAGTTGTAGCTCCAGTAGTGTTGTAAGTTAATAAATGTTCTTAAATAAATGACTCTTCACAGATGTTTTAATATTTATTTCATCAATATATACTATTTTTCAAAAGTTTTGGGTTGGCAAGTACTTTTTTATTTTAATTAAACAATAAAGACATTTACATTGTTACAGAAAATTCTATTTCACGTAAATGCTGTCTTTTTTAATCCTAAAAAAATCTTGGTTTCCACAAAAATTTTAAGCAGCTGTTTTCAACATAATAAGAAATGTTTCTTAAACACAAAGTCAGCATATTAAAATGATTTCTGAAGGATCATGTGACACTGAAGACTGAGGAGTAATGCTGAAAATTCAGCTTTACCATCACAAGAATAAATGACAGTTTAAAATATATTAAAATAGAAAACAGTTATATTAAATTGTAATAATATTTCACAATATTACTGTTTTCAGTGTATTTTTCATCAAATAAATGCAGCCTTGATGATCATAAGAGAATTCTTTCACAAACATTACCAAAAACTTTTTTTTTTTTTTACCACATTTAAATCTGTTAAGTCTAGAATCCTGCAGATTTTCTGCAGACTTTAAAATCAGATAAAAAAAATAAAAATACAAAACTAATCCCATCTGAGCCTGGCAGTGAGTATGGAGAATGAGCCTCTCTCTTTGTTGTTTGGATCAAACGTGTCACCTTATATTTTCACTCACATTAAAAGTGGAGGGAGTTTTCCAGCACATCCTCTTAGCATGACAAAACACTGGGATTTTTTTTCCCAACACAAAGGGTCAGTGTAGTGTTACCTTTTGACTTTCACTAAATGGGACGAGTCTCCCTAATCGGGAATGTTATGGGAAATTTTAGGCTACTGCGCTGCCTAACAAAAACATTGAAACCCAATTCCCTAATTTGCATTCCAATATGAAACAGGCATCAAAGTCCATGAGGAAAAAAAACACAAAAACAAAACAATTATTTAGTCACACTATCATTTATGGGAGAAAGGGATTAATTAATTATGGATCACAATTCTTCTCCACTCCCTTCCCTCACTTTTAATTGCAAAAGCATGTGGAGTTTGCTGGTAATTATCACGGATAGATTACAAACATTTGGTGCTGGATCCCATCAGGCTAATTTAAATAGACATCTCCTTTTGCTTTTTTTTTAAATTTTAAAACTAGTTAATGTTTAATGTTAACACTTTGTCATATGCTATATGTCAACTACTATATTGGTTACAGGTCGGGTCTGCAATCCTCACAGCATCTCTTGTTTATGTCATACTATTGCTAATTTTGCATGACTAGATATATATATATATATATATATATATATATATATATATATATATATATATATATATAAGAGAATTCTTTCACAAACACAAACTATTGTACATATATATATATATATATATATATATATATATATATATATATATATGTACAACCCAAATTCCGGAAATGTTGGGACGTTTTTTAAATTTGAATAAAATGAAAACTAAAAGACTTTCAAATCACATGAGCCAATATTTTATTCACAATAGAACACAGAGAACATAACAAATGTTTAAACGGAGAAATTTTACAATATTATCCATTAAATGAGCTCATTTCAAATTTGATGCCTGTTACAGGGCTCAAAAAAGTTGGCACGGGGGCAACAAAGGTCTGAAAAAGCAAGAAATTTTGAAAAGATTCAGCTGGGAGAACATCTAGCAACTAATTAAGTTAATTGACATAAGGTCTGTAACATGATTAGCTATAAAAGGGATGTCTTAGAGAGGCAGAGTCTCTCAGAAGTAAAGATGGGCAGAGGCTCTCCAATCTGTGAAAGAGTACATAAAAAGATTGTGGAATACTTTGCAATTTGACGTTGAGGAACGTTGCTTTTAAAGGCTTTGCAAATCTCATCATCTACAGTGCATAACGTCATCAAAAGATTGAGAGATACTGGAGAAATCTCTGTGTGTAAGGGACAAGGCCGGAGATCTTTGTTGGATGCCCATGGTCTTCGGGCCCTCAGACGACACTGCATCACTCTTTGGCATGATTCTGTCATTGACATTACTAAATGGGCCCAGGAATACTTCCAAAAACCACTGTCGGTAAACACAATCCGCCGTGCAATCTGCAGATGCCAAATAAAGCTGTATCATACAAAAAGGAAGCCATATGTGAACTTGGTCAAGAAGTGCCGTCGTGTCATGTGGGCCAAAGCTCATTTAAAATGGACTGTTTCAAAATGGAAAAGTATTCAATGGTCAGACGAGTCCAAATTTGACATTCTTGTTGGAAATCACGGATGCCGTGTCCTCAGGGCTAAAGAGGAGGGAGACCTTCCAGCATGTTATCAGCATTCAGTTCAAAAGGCAGCATCTCTGATGGTATGGGGGTGCATAAGTGCATATGGTATGGGCAGCTTGCATGTTTTGGAAGGCACTATGAATGCTGAAAGGTATATAAAGGTTTTAAAGCAACATATGCTTCCCTCCAGATGACATCTATTTCAGGGAAGGCCTTGTGTATTTCAGCAGGACAATGCAAAACCACATACTGCAGCTATTACAACAGCATGTCTTCGTAGTAGAAGAGTCTGGGTGCTGAATTGGCCTGCCTGCAGTCCAGATCTTTCACCTATAGAAAACATTTGGCGCATCATTAAACTAAAAATATGTCAAAGACGACCACAAACTCTTCGGCAGCTGTAAACCTATATCAGGCAAGAATGGGACCAAATTCCAACACCAAAACTCCAGAAACTCATAACCTCAATACCTACACGTCTTCAAACTGTTTTAAAAAGAAGAGGAGATGCTACACCATGGTAAACATGCCCCTGTCCCAACTATTTTGAGACCTGTAGCAGCCATCAAATTTGAAATGAGCTCATTTTGTGCATAAAATTGTAAAACTTCTCTGTTTAAACATTTGTTATCTATGTTCTATTGTGAATAAAATATTGGCTCATGTGATTTGAAAGTGTTTTAGATTTCATTTTATTCAAATTTAAAAAACTTTCCAACATTTCCAGAATTCGGGTTGTATATATATTTGGCGAGGTTTCGTTACAGAAATGAGGGATGGTTGTGCTAAAATGCTGAAGTATTATAGGATATCCAAGATATCCTAGAAAGTATATCTAGAAAGACCAGACCGTTATTAGCATTATATTAAAATGATGTCCTTACTCACCAGAGAGAATAATCTATAAATTATCCTATAAAACTGAAATTTCACTGTGGCTCACTGCATTTTATTTAAAGGTATAGTGTGTAATGTCTGTGCCACTAACATCACTAATCAGATTTGCAAATTTCTAGGCATGTTTCCTTAACACATTTCCCTTTTGCTTGGTCAGGATTATTACTCTTTCATATTTGACTCTACACATAATGGGATAGAATGGACTGAAAAAGAATATTATTTAGAAGAAAAAGAAGAGATGTTTTGAGAGATTGAATGAATGAAGAAGAGAGAAGACTGAATGTTTTGGAGCTGTGCCATAGCCTCATGTGTGAAGTGATGTTCATGAAGGTCTGTTACGACACTAATGGGCTGTCTTTGATGAGAATCTACAGGGGGAGAAAGCGAAAGAGATGACATGCTAGGGACAGACACTTAGAGTGATTGGTGTGGCTATTACCCTTCCGAACAGGAGATGAGCGAGAGGTAAAACAGTGGAGGGACGCTTAGAACAGATGCTCATACATGTTACTCTGCATGCGTGAAGTAATGGCAAAGACTAACCCATGCTGGTCAGGACACTTTAGTACTGCGTGAAGTACATTGCTAATGTGATATCTATCAGTGGCCTACTTGAGATGCCTCCTGTTACAGCTAATTGCCATGTGTTAAATGGGTTATATTGTTCTGAGTCAAATCTTTCTTGATCTGAGGAGTGGAGTTGCATGATTTTTCCCTGAAGCCACAGAGAATCTGTGTTTTCTCTATAGCTCCAAGATACTGTTCAATATTGTTGTCATTCTCTGGTGTTATGAGACCACAGGTGAATAGGGGAAACATTTTATCTAATAGATATCACCATCATTTCCCAGTTGATTAGTCATAGTAATTTAAGACAATTGTTTTGTATTACAAGATTTCTGAAATGTTTAAATATGCAAATGAAACATTATCTAATTAAATTTGCACAAATTTGCATTCATTTCCAAAACAGAAATCTGAACATTGAATAAAGCCAGGTTTCTAAATTCTTGTTTCATTTTGTTGACATAGTTAAATGGTATTATTATTTTTTTTTTAAATTGAGAAAATAGCCTTTAAAGGCAGGGTAGATGATTTGGTTGAGAAACAGTTTTTGTTATGCACCTTACCTTTAACAATATGTATTGTAACTTAAAACTACAAATGCAAATTGATTTGTGTAATTAAATGCTTTAGATGTCAATCTGAAAGATGTTATGAAAGCGTTATGAAAGCAAAATATCCCAATTTCAAAACTGACCAGTGCCAAAAAAAAAAAATGCCTGTAGTGTATTGCCTTAAATGAACTTTTTGTAAGTTCCCCTGCCTTTTTAAAAAAGTGGGTTCCTAGATGTTCTCCAGAGGTTTCCACCAGTGTGATCATCTGAACCCTAAATGGTGCCCTAGTATTTGTACACTGGGACCTGAACTATAAAAAACCTCAGACACTTTTTTTTTTTCTTTTTTTTTTTTTTTTGTTTGTTTGTTTTCTGTGAAGGTTGCTCTGTGCCTCAAGGAAGAGGCCTGTGCAATGTAAGTGCATGCAGGAGTTGTCTGAATTCTTACAGCACGGGCAATAGGGAAAACGGATACATTTATAAAGTTCCAACAGAGGCCAGAATGACTAAATGCTGGTATAGATTTTTCTGCTCTGCCAAGAGAAGACTTGGTCAATATGCGTCTTGTTTTGACCTTTCATAAAAAAAAAAAAAAAATGTTTTCTGTAGTTTTAGTTTAATAGATAATTCACAAAATAATATGGCGTGAGTTTGAGCTTGATTGTAAGGAAATAAACGTGTATTGGAGCTTAATGTTCTTTAGGGCTGAAGGACTTTATTTCATTAAGCAAGAGTCTGAGCTCTAACACACCTCCCTCTTAATTGGCAATGCCCACTCTGCCTCTTAACTACAGCTAAGCCAGCTTTGAACCTGATCCACACACACACACACACACACACACGCACACACACACACACACACACACACTCTTTAGATATATGAGAAAATACTTCACCATGGTAACAAGACAGCTTCGACCTTGATTTCCAGTCTGTATGTCTAGTAAATCAAGTGCAAATTCCACGGAATATAAAACCCTTACAGAATAGTAACCCCGATCTTTTTGTTACTGTAGCAGCAGTCCTCATTCACTGACAAGTGAAGTTGATGTTGGTGACATTTGAGTCTTTGAAATGAATTTGACTGTTGGATGAACCATTCGGTTATTTCACATAATTTTCCATCTCTTAAAGGAAGAGCTCACCTACATGAAGATTCTGTCATCGTTTACTCACCCCCATGCCATTTAAAATGGTATGACAAAGTAAGGAGAAGTTTTCCACATTTTTCAACCTGTTCTTTTAATAAAATAAAAAAAGTTACGTCCATAAAATTTGTCAAAAATGTATTTTATGATTCTATTTTGATTCACAAGCTTTCAGTTTTATTTGATTCACTATATGTTCATTTGAATATAAAGTATATCAGAGACAGTGCATGTCATTTTTTCTCAAGGAAAAAAAATATCATGTCAGTTGGTGCATTACTACAATATATTATAGGTTAAAATGAACAACACTTCAAACTATTAAATTTATTTGCTATGTATTTTTAGATATAATTTACACTGTAATAAAAACGCTTCCCTCTGCTGCTTGAACTGAAGTGTCTATGGCGATCTGTCATGTCACTGTTTATCGTTTGTATTTAGTGATAAAATTGACAATTTTTGTTCATGCATCAACAGACAACAGCATAGATTTAAACATCAATTCTTTGGATTAGGAATCAATATTGGTTCATTTAAAATGAGAACTGATTAAAATTGATAAATCCAAATTGTCAACCCTGGCCTAATGAATTCTTGTGCTGTAAGTTTTCTGAAGCCGTACATTAGCTTCCTGCTTTAAAAATTTGGAAATGGTCAAACACAGAAGGGCAGGGTTTTTTAAGCAAATAATCTTATTTTGAATTTATTCATTTGTAGAATAAAAATTTTAGTTGTTAATGTGTTTCGTCTAGTGTCTTTCTAGCATTAAAGCGCATAATGCCATAACATTATGGACATACAGAGTTAAGATATTTTTCTCTCTGTGCCCTACAGAATTCACAGAGAACATCCATTTATTTTTCCTTGACTTAAATCAAATTATCAAGGAACTCTGAATGTTTTGTGAGGTACAACGTGATGGATTTGACAGTATGTCTGATGAGTAATTTCTTATAATAATTTTCTCTATTTTGTTTTCTTTTCATCTAGGTTCAGAAATTGGTTTCCATCATAGCATGACCTCTCTCCTTCACAATGCACTTCCTCTGCAGTGCTGTTTACTGTTTGCAGTGTGTATAGAGGCAAATAATTAGATTCTATTTAAGAACCTGCTCTCTGAAAGAAGCAGCGCTGTTAGGAGCCATTTTTCTTGTAAATGAACAGCAGCTGGAGTTTGGAGTTTGGAAAGTCTTGCATATATTGTGTGCATATATATATGATGTAGTTGCAGAAGCACAATGTTGGACACTATGTAATCATGGATTTTATATTCTAATGTCAAGCATAAGCATAATCTTTAATTATTGGTCATAGGAGCTGTGGCAAAATCCAGGCCTGAAATGTCAAACTAATTAAGGACAATTGAATTCTGGGCAGTGTGTTGATACAGTAAGGTCTTTGAGGAATGAATAAAATTAGTCTATGCAACACAGGGCCAGATTTGCCAAAGCTGATTGTTCATGCATGCACATGAAATTGTTTGTACTAAATATTGTACAAATAACAATTGGCTTGATTGGTGCATAACAAATGCAAAGTTGTTCCGCCAAAACAAAATGAGTAAGAATGCGAACGGTTAAGCTGTGTATTAACATTTCAATAGGTGAGTGCTTCTGTTTGTATCATCAGCTCTTTTCTCTTTTTTTCTTTTCTTCATTTTGTCTAATTTTATCTTGGGTGCTTTGCACTTTATTTTTATACAGAAAATGAAAATATTATAAGAAGTTAGGGGAGATACAAAGCCAGTGGGACATGAAGTGGGTCAGACCAGAACTTGCCTCTCCTACATGAGAATGGATTCTTTGTTTGGAGTTTATATTTACTTAAATGGCTAGGTAACTGTCAGGATTATGGACCTGTCTGTGTGTTTTTCCCTCATGTTGATTGTTAATTGGTTTCCAGGTGTGTCTCCTTAGTTCCTTGATTGTCCTGTCTTTAAAAGCCCTAGTCCGTTCAGTTAGTGTTTGTCGGTCCTTGAACGTCATCCCTTGTGTTCCTGTGTCTCATTCGTGTTTGGATTATTAAAGACTGTTTTTGAATTACTCCTCATTCCCTCGTTCCTTGCTTCCAGGTGGATTGTGACAGTAACCCAAAAATGAAAATTGTCATAACTTATTCAACCTCATGTCGTTCCAAACCCGTAAGACCTTCGTTCATCTTCGGAACACAAATTAATATATTTTTGATGAAATCCGAGAGCTTTCAGATCCTGCACAGACAGCAATGCAACTGACACATTCAAGGCCCAGAAAGGTAGTATGGACTTCATCAAAATAGTCCATGTGACATCAGTGGTTTAACCATAATTTTATGAAGCTACGAGAATACGAGAACAAAAATAATGACTTTATTCAACATTTTTTTCTCTTCCGTGTTAGCATTTTGTTTTCTTTGCACACAAAAAGTATTCTCATAGCTTCATAAAATTACGGTTGAACCAAAATGTAAGATTGTTACAATTGCCATAAAAGGCTTTTGGATATTATGGCCTGTTGTCAGAGTGTATCCATGCAGTTTCTGTGGTGTTCTGAGTGGTTGCCCAATTCAGAACAGCCCACCTCAAGTCTCTATTGAGATATTCTGGTCTCTAGAAATGGTCCTGCTTTCAGCATCAGCGTATAGAATTTTTTTTGGCCAGTTTATCATCCACTAGATGAAAAATAATAAGTCTGATCACTTTGAAAAGTAACAGCACACTTGGCAAGCACCACTAATTAGTATTGACCTCAGGAAGTACATTTCCATTTCCTAGCCATAAGTAGACTATATACATTAGGGATGAAATATGTAAACTGCTTGTTTAACTTATGAGCATCATCACCATTCCTGTCATAGACAGCCTATTTATGATTTTCCAGGATACCATTTAGTTCTGGATCTGATCTGTTGCAGCCCTAATATGTCTCTATTAGTTGTAATGAAACACGGTAATGTTTGACAGCACAGTGGGCAAGAGCTCATTTCATCTAAAGGCTTCAAAGATGGCAAGATCAAGAGATGTTTCTATGAATATATGAATACCATTTAAAGGGGAATGAGTTCCATATATGACGTTCCACTTCTTCGTTTTCAGCGTTATTAGAAATTTTCCTATTTCCAGTGCAGACATGTCATTATTGTAAAGGATGTTGTAATGTTGTCATCAGCACAAACAGTCATAATTACTACAGATGTTATCATTACCATCAGAAATACTGCAGGCGTCACCTATGAATCTGCCATCCCGTCTTTATTAGCGTTCCGCTCTTGCCATTAATGTTTGCTCCATTAGGACCACAAAGTAATGAAGTCACTGGCAATTGTATTATTATTGTGACTCCTTTCTGATATGCACTGCTAATGTGACAATGGCTCTTAGAACTGCACTCTGTTGTGTATGTGTATTGTTTGTGCAAGAGATGTGCTGATAGCTTTTTAATAGATGTTTTGTTTACTTTGTTGTTGATTTGTTCTAGTAAGTTTGATACTGCAGTTCTGTCTGCGAAAACAGCATTTGAACGCTCCAGCTGATCTAATAAAGAGGCAGTGAGATCAAACTGTCAGAAAGAAAATCTCAGTTTGAAATCTCTGAATGTTTTTCACTGAAAAGCAGCCACCTGTGACCCACCTTTACAGAAAGACTGCTTCTGTTTCCTACAGAAAGCCTTCATCTGAACACATTTTAGAATAGGTTACTTTAATAAAAAGTGTATTAATACTAAAATATTGTTAATGAATATTCTTAGTCTTGTGGCATGTCTATGGCCACTGGGTGGTACTACAAACAGTATGTTTATCCATATATGTGTATTATTTTTGTATATTTAAAATTGTTAGTGTACATTTCATACGTGTATATTAGTATGTGTAGCTTATTTTTTTTCCTGTTTGTTTGTTTGTTTGCGCCAGATTTTAGGGTTACAATAATGACACTTTGTGGAATAATATAGTCATGACAATTGTTTTGATTTTTAAATGTTAGGCTTATGGGAATATAAAAGATTGGTTGAACAGCAACATCTAAGCGTTAAGTTATAGATACTACCAAAATCAATCCATTTTTTTTCACATTAATAATTCATGATATCAGTGTGTCCTGCCTCACAGGCTTAAATGGATTGCATCAGAGTAAGATCAATTGCCTCTTGTCTCTGATATGCATCCTCCATGTTTTTGTTTTAGGGATTGTAACTCTTTAGGTACTCCTTAATTTTGTGCCATAGTCTACCAGAGACATGCCAGCACCTGCAGCCTGCTACAGCAAACATCTTATTTAAAAAAGCCCAGATGAGAGATACCTATCCAAACTTCAGAGATCTTCCATCTGAGATGGCCTTTATTTTTGTTTTTGGACCAGGCATGTTTTCGTTGTGTAGTGCTGGAGTGAGGCTTTCGACTGATGAAACATTTGTTTTAATGAAGGTGGTAGATTAGAGGATCAGTACATGCTGTTTCATTAAATTGATACCACTGAGTAAGCACTTAGATAAAAATTGATTGATTTCACATCTTATCTTTCTGTCTACCTTGTTTGAATGTTTTTGTTTCTGTGACTCGGCTTGGGCTTGGCGTTTAATGTAAAGTTAATAGTTAATCAAAAAAATTACATTTTGTTATCGTTTACTCATTTGTGCCAAACACATGATTTTCTTTCTTGTGGAGAAAACAAAAGAAGAAATTAAGTAGAATGGCCAAGTTGCTTTTTTTTTTTTTTTGAAAGTGGATGAATAGCAGAGATGGTCAACATTCACTCAAAATTTGGTCACACTTTATTTTAAGGTCCAATTCTCAGTATTAACTACAACTTTTGCTTCAATAAACTCTTAATTTACTGCTTAGTTAGTAAGGTAGTTGTTAAGTTTAGGTATGGGGATTAAAGGATGTTAAATATGGTCATGCAGAATAAGACATTAATATGTGCTTTATAAGTACTAACAGCCAGTATGCTAGTAATATGCATGCGAGTAAATAGTGAGAATTAGTCCTTAAAAGAATAAAGTGTCACAAAAATTACTATACATATACAAATTTATATTTAGTACTTAGTATATTTTTATTTGTAATTTATTTATTTGCAGTCAGCTCTATCATTTTTAAAATGATCTAAATCCTCAATGATTTTCACTATAACAGTGTTCTTTGTACCATATTTTTTATTTATATTATCCACTATAATGTAATTGATGTATTAAAATATTGTACATTTAATATAGATACATACATTTATATTTGTTTTAACTTGCTTTCAGTGTTTGTTTAGACTACACCAAATCAAAATGAAGAGTTCTTTAACAAGAAAAAAAACAAAAAACAAAAAAAAACAAAACAAAAGGAATGCTTTAAAGCTTGTTAATGCAATGAGAAATGTATTTTGTTGTGATTGTTAATACTATAACAGCCAAATAGTTCCATAAATAAAAGCCTAATAATACCAAAAAGTTATATTATATTACATTACATTACATTACATTACATAATATTACGATTAGCCATGTGATGTTTTTGTTCAGTGTTTAGTGTAGTTTTGATTTAAAATCTGTGGTTTTACCTTGATCTATTAAATCCAGTTGTGGCTAGATTAACTCATTTTATGAGAACAGAATTAAATTTGGATTACATTAGTAAAAAGTCAATCAAGTCCCAGAAAGAGTTTGAACTCTTAAGAGCAGCAGTCTCTGTAAGTGTTGTGTATTGTGTGTGTGTTTCAGACGAGTGCGGTGCTGTGTTCAGGTGGATGTGCTCTGCTGGCAGTCAGCTCCCTGCTGGCCATCATCACCATCTTCCTGCCCAGTGGAGCCTGTGAGAGGAGGATCTGCACATTGGCAGGATACATGCAAATGGCTGCAGGTTAGTGTCCGGCTTACTATCTGACCTCTGATCAGCTCTTAAACACCAGCCCTTTGAGGAACCATGCTGAGTAGCATTACGTGACTGTTCCTAGTCAGTAATACCCTAATCTGAGGTTTAGACAGGACCCCCACAAACCATCTGAGGCATATTGCACATAGAAATGGCAAGAACTTTCCAAAATCTATGCAAGACTAGTAAAACCTCAACATATCTCTTTCTCACACTTCACTTTGAAGACTTTTCTCTTGGATCTTGTGATTTTGAGTTCACGCAACAGCAGAGATCTTCAGGAGGCGGCAGAGACCTCCTTCTCTCATCTCCTCCTCTGATATCATGTGATACATGCTAGAGCTCTGCTAACTGCTTTGGGCGTCCCATCTGAATTCTGTTGTGTTGTCAAACATCACATTTGAAGTGTATTGTTCATTTTTGGCAGAGCAGGGGAGGAATGATTCAATTTGATATGATGTGGAAGAAAGCACTTGAGGCCGAATTTATATTTAAAAATGCAAAGTCTCATGTTACACCTTCATTAAATTACATGAAATAGTTTATTCAAACACTATTTGCAATCCAGGCATAATATTTAATGTGAGCAGATCCCTTCTGGGGGAAAATAACAGGTTAAGCTGTTTTTTGGAATATGGTTGCTGGTTCAACGTGGTCTACCAGTAAGACATCACTGGAGAAAAAAAAAAGGATTTTGCTGCTTGTTTAATTTACTTAATGAGTTAAAGCAACACAATTGCTACTGTATGCATTTTGTACTAACTTAATTTTATTTGATTAGTCAACTTAAATATGTAAAACTAAAGTTTACTCAATCCATTTGTGTTGGGACTACATGAATCATTTTTGTTGTTTGGCCAGTGGTTTGTTAGTTCCCAGTATGCTTTGCGTAGGGCTGAATCAGGAGAGTAAATGTTGAAATAAAAGGAATAGTTCACCCAAAAATTAAGTTTTCAATAATTTTCACCCATAAGGCCATAAGATGAGAGTTTGTTTTTTATTGGAGCATATTTGGAGAAATGTAGCATTACATCATTTGCTCCATCACTGATCCTCTGCAGTGAATGGGTGCCGTCAGAATAAGAGCCTGAACATCTGATAAAACATCACAATAATCCACAATAATCTGCACGACACGAGTCCATCAGTTCACTAATAATATTATGGATAGAGGACTCATATTTTATAGCTGGAAACAACTGTTTGAAGTTAAAAATGTCTAAATTATTAATTTGTCAAACACCAAGCTTTTCGCTTCACAAGGTGGTAATTGATGGACTGGAGTCGTGTGGATTATTGTGTTTTTACCAGCTGTTTGGACTCTCATTCTGAGCAAGTGATGCAAGACTAAATTTCTCCAAATCTGTTCAGGTGAACAAACTCATCTAAATCTCAGATGACCTAAAGGTGAGTTCATTTTCAGATTTTTTTTTATATTTTTGTCTTTGTGTTATTTTATGTGTTTTTGAGTAAACACAAAGACCTGTTAATGTTCAATATTCTGTTATATTTGACATTTAAAAGAGTTTTGTGGTTGCAGCTGTGCTGAAGACTAGCTTAAAGGGATAGTTCACCCAAAAATGAAAATTCTGCCATTAATTACTCAACCTCATGTCGTTTCAAACCCGTAAGACCTTAGTTCATCTTCGGAACACAAATTAAGATATTTTTGACAAAATCTGAGAGCTTTCTGACCCTCCATAGACAGCAAGGGAACTACCACGGTCAAGACACAGAAAGGTAGTAAGGACATTGTTAAAATAGTCCATGTGACAGCATGTTATGAAGCTATGAGAGAACTTTTTGTGCGCAAAGAAAAAATAATGACTTCATTCAACGATTTCTTCTCTTCAGGGTCAGTCCACCACCATTGGGTCTTGGTACTCTCTTGAATGGTGGCAGACTGACCCGGAAGAGAAGAAATCGTTGAATAAAGTCATATTTTTGTTTTCTTTGTGCATGAAAAGTATTCTCGTAGCTTTCTCGTAGCACAAAAAGTAATGTCATGTGCCTTGAACATGGTAGTTGAGTTGTTAGACTGTCGGTCTAGCCAGTCAACTACGCAGACCCATTGAAGCCAACTATTTCTATATCTGGTATTTCTTGCAGGGTTGGCTTGTTATTCCATATGGGAAGGGAATGTAATTCACAATTTCGGTTGCTATTTCCCAGACATTTCCTTCATACGCACACCCTCTGCCATGATTAGACAGATATTTTCTGAACGTGGAGAATTTTGAGACTGAGCAGCCCATCCATCTGAAGCACTTTGTTGCAGAGCGCATCAATCACAAAAGCTAAATTAGAATAAATAAAGAAAGTGTTTGCTCTGGACACCGGTTGCTAGGCGACAACCATTGGCAGAATGTTGCGATGGAACGGTGAGGGCACTCAGAGATTTAGTGGCCGCAGTAAAAAGACAATTACAGCCCTTTAACACAGGTCAGCGGTTCAGGGGTGGCCACATGCCTCGTGTAGCACTGGCCTTCATTCAACAGGCAAATACTTCTATAAACAACACCATCCTAGATATCTACTTGCACAAAAAGCAATTACAAGCACTCGTGTTAAATAAATATTATGTTATGTATGTACAGAAACGTGTATATTTGGAGCACTGATTTCCAGTATGTCTGATCTAGATATTCTTGAGGCCTTGGAAGTTTTTATTGGTGGTGGGAATACGGTACATTTAAATGCTTGTTATAGTTGAGCCTTTGGACTCTACATTGATCATTACAGAGAAACCTTAAATAATTTTAACAGCAGAGAATAAGTGCCTTGTGCTGATATATTTCCCTGTTCTAATTAGAAAGTAATGATATTTCCATAAAAGTACTGTAATAATGGAGAATGTAAAAGGGCACAAACTTCATTGGTATTCTCTGAGCATCGATTGAAGCATCTTTTCAAGGGTAAGACACTAGTAATCAACTTCAGCTCCGATAGATGCCCGCTTCCAAACAGACAGCCCTGCAAACAAAACCAGCCTTTCAGCATGATTTCACACTGCAATATTTGCTGATAGCCCTTTTCACTAAAGTTTTCTCTCTTTTTTGCTGTAGTTGTTGAAAGTTTGGAAATGAATAAGCCTCTAAAGTTTCTATGTGTTTGCTTGAAGGCAAAAGACATATAGTTGATTATTTTTAATATTTTATGTGCTGTTTGCTTACTGAAAAACATTTCCTTATCATTTGCTTTGAGAGCATGAGCAGATATTACTTTTTACCCGTCAGACTGCCAAACTGTAACAAACAACAAAACAGATATATAGTTAGACACTAACACTCATTGTTTCCCATCCAACAGCTTGCAGGGGGTTTTGAATTCACTGTTAGTTATTTTTAAAGGAAATATTCTCTGTGATTTTTAACTGTTAAAATTTATGAAAGGCAAAAAAACTAATTTGTCTGAGAAGAACTGACAGAATCTGTTGTGAAAGATTATGTTAAATGAAATCCAGGATTATATTTTTATAAGTAGGCTATTGTATCGACCAGTCCTGGATATGTATGGGCAGACATTGGATACTGGATATTTAATTGTGTTCTCTATTTTAAGATTTAGGTAGTAATTTAGCCTAAAGTCTTCGGAGTTGGTGTATGTGTAGTTTTGAATGCGTTTTCTTTTTTTAACCAAACCGTATCAGTTGTTGGGCAGAATTTCAGTATCAAAAATTTGTGAAATACTGCACTCCTTAAAGACTAGATCTGTTCTGAAGACATGAAAACTCAATTCTTAAGGTCCTTGAAATTTTCGTATTTGTTTTTTCATTTTAGTCATCCTAAAAATTTGCACACTGAGTCCGATGCGTATTAATTCATCTGTTGCGAAAAAAAAAATCACAAAATGGAGTCTTCAAGCATTTTTTCTCTGCATATAGAAAACTTACGAAAAGAGATATGGATTTGACTTGGATCTTTCAGCCAGCTTTGTATTGTTACAGTGTTTGTGGTCTAAGTAATTGAACAATGCAGTCTATTATTTGGTTTGTGCTACCTGCACCAAGATATCACTGTTTATTTGACAGCTCCAGGGCTACTTCCACACTTGTGTATTACTTCACATGGATACTCTGATCAAGCACAGTGCATTTTGGGTGTTGAAGTTTTCCTATACCTTTTTCCACCACAGGTCTTTTTCTCTGTTTTCTCTAGTCGTGTAGTCGTGTAAAAAATCATGTTTCTGAATAGACAGCCAGTGTATATTAAAACCCCTTTTGTCTGTGGTGAATTACCGCTTTAAGACATGACTTGGCCTTCATAGACTTGAAACTGGACTTGAACTGTCAAAAACTTGTGAACACATCTCTGTGTTGATCAAGATTAGTTGTTGGTTAGCTGCTGATGTATCAGATTTTCTCCATGTCTTTCATCTATGTCTGTGTTTCCTGTATCCAGATTAATTATTGTATAACGCACTGAATCACACTTACACTGATGCAATATAAACCATCTCGTAAGCATCGGAGAGTGTGCCGTTTTGTCTACATTACGTCCTGCACACAGGTAAGAAAAACAACTCAGTCTAATTCGCAAACTCAGTGTAATTTTAGAGCAGCACACGTAAGAAATTTCACTCTCTGGTGTGTTCACTTTGTTCTCTGTATCTTCATAAACGGGTTATTTTATAGCTAAAATATGGATGTGAAGATCACAGGAGAGACTGTTTGTTTGCTGATGTGAAATGAGGGAACTGAAGTATAATGGCCCTGTGAAAACAATGAAGGTATTATGCAGAGGAAATGATAGCAGAGCTGCATTTAATGTGATGATGGCAACTTCACAGTTATTCACAACAAACAAGAGCCTCTTATGGCACTCAATGATTCCTCTGTGTGTGTGTGATTGTTAGTGTGATGATATATACATGCCACTCATGGAGTTCACAGAGGTCATTTTCTTTAAAGCACACTGGAGTGGGTAAACTGAATGTAAAAGTGAGTGGAGAGAATATTGAATCAATCAGTGAACTTTCTTTCACTTTCTTGGCGAGTCCCTGATAAATTTACACCCTTCTTCAATGCCAGACTTGTAAAAGATCTGAGAGAATTCGCCTTGACTGAAAACTGAAAGAGAAAAAAGAAACTAAGAGAAAAATGATAAATGATGTAAGATGTTTACAGGAATGTCTTGATGGAAATATTGAGTTGCGTGATCTGCTTCTTCAGGTTGTTATTTATGGTTGAGCCGTCTTCTGGATGTCTGTCTACCCTCCTGAGTTAAATGAAATGGATGGTCACAGAACACAGTGTCCAATGTGTGTGAACCTGGCCAGGAAGGTCTGTGTGTGTGTGAGTGTGTGCTCCTCTGGGTCAGGTTGTGTGAACCAGCCACACTACAACTTTGACCCATTTGCAGTTTCTCCGAAGATATAGACACTGAGTTAAAGAGAATGGGAAAAACCATACTGTCTTGCTAAGAAATTCTGATTCCTGAAAGAATCAGTCTAATGGAAAAGTATGTCTCTCTATCTCTCTCTCTGTTAATATGCAGTGTTGGTTTTTTGTTTCTGTATTGGGCTATAGCTCGAATAGTGTCTTATACTTTATTACTGCCCTTCATTATAACCGGCAATATTTTAACCTTCATTTTAAGAATTATATGAAGATGTGAATTTGTAAATTTAACAAAATACAATTTTGCACAACTTTCCACAGCTTAACCCAACCTATGTGTTTTTGTTACTTCATTATTCCTATACTTTATTTAGCATTATTTTGTGGGTTTTAATGAATTAACTTTTTTTTTTTTTTTTTTTATAAATTGTTTAAGAGAGTGGGAATGCACCAATCTAAAAAAAAATTGCCCCATACTGTTCATTTGCTGATTAAGGTAATTATTTTTTCATGTTATAGTCAATAACTATATGATAAATGATTTTGACTACTATATAAATGTATATTACATTTTGTCTGAAAAAATTAAAACACTAAAGATAAAAAGTTTGTTTTGCAATTTAGGCATCAATTTTATTTGAGAATTTAAAATATTTTAAGTATATAATGTATGTTCATTATGGGATTTTCTAAATATGTAACTGTGTTAGTAAATTATTAGTTTTTAAACAAATTAACTGAGCTTACATGACAGCATGGGTAAACTAATTGATAAGCACAATTGATTATCAGATATCAACCAATACCATTATAACATAAAGAATGAGTAGGTGTATACAAAGTTAAATTCTATTGTAATCATTTGTTCATCTTAACTAGACATACGCTTAGACAACAGAGAAATAAAATAGAAAACATTTATTGGTCAGGTTGTTTGCCTCTGTAAATTATGTAAATTATCTATGATACTATCAGGGTACATCCTCACATCCGCTGGGTACAGAAGAGTGTACAGGCGCTCTGTGATCCTGCTTCTGTCTGCAGAGTCTCCTGGGATGCATTTAGCTAGAAATGGAAGTGCATTGATGTCAGGCAAAATGTTCACATTGGGCTGGTTGCCCTGACAATCTGATGCTGGTGATACCAAAGAAAATCGTTCCATCCTTTCTCTCTTTCACAGCAGACAACTGCAGTAAAGCTGATGTGTTTGTCTCGAATTTTAAATACTTTCTTCTGTCCGAAAGAAATACTTCACTCAGAACTAAAAAAAAAAAAAAAAAAAAAAAATCAACAAAAAAAAAAACAACAACTTGTGTTGTGGAACACAAAATAAGGATGTTTTGAAGAATATTTTATGCTGCTCTTTACCATAGTAAAACAGTGACTAGTAGCGACCAATGACATCAGTTTGTCTAACAATGGATGACAGGGATCCTTATAAAAAGAAGTACACTTTAGCATACTTTTAAATAGAGCACTTATTACATAATAGTTAGGTTTGAACTGAATTAATATTTTCAGACATTTAATTGCACGTTAATTGCAGTTGAATGGTAAGTATTAGGGGAGAATGCTTTTTAAGAACACTTTGACTTTCTCAGTTTGTGTAAATCCACACTGGGTTCAGAGTATAATTTTTTGTCCACATTAATTTCACACTTGTCTGTTACAAATGTGTGGTTTTGTTTCATAATGACAGTGTATATTTTTTTATTTATCTACCCCAAAACAATGGAAGTGAAATGTGACAACATGCCCCATGTTGGGCGGGGCACATTGTAAAATCTGAGGGGCACATTATAACATGACCATATGACAGCTTAAAATGTTGGTTTCTCAACCCCACATTAGTGTGTGCCCTGTGTACAACTGTAGTTTATATTTACATTGAATGCAATTAGCTGAACTTTAGAGTGCATTTTTGAGCCACTTACGTAGGACTTAAGTACATCTATATATGTAATATTACAATTACTTCTATTGTCTTTGAAATTTGCTTAAAGTATACTGCCAAATATACTGACAAGCATTTAAAGCTGCAGTCAGTAAGTTTTGCCTCTTTGTCGCCATCTCTGTTTGAAACTTGCAATTGCAGTTATTTGTGGAAATATCTTTTTTTGCGTGGGTGGTGCACCGGCACGGCTCCTCAGCGCAGATGAATCTAATGTTTTGAGGAGTATGTGTGACTCTCAGTCACTGAACCGGTGCACTTCGCAATCACAGATTCTATGTCTTGGAAGTATGACCCAAATAAAAATTTTCACCCAAAATAAAATCATCTGAACAAGTAATATGTCTGCCACTTTTGTTCTGACCAACTGAGAAAAAAAGCATTACAATACAATGCGCTACCAATAAATCTAAATAAATGATGAGCTCATATCACATCAAACCATGCAAATGATTATTATTATTATACTTTGTTCTCAAAAGGTTAATGTTAACAACATCAGCATTGCATGACTACGTGTATTTAGTGTGTATTAGCGTTACCTGTAGACTATGGGTGAATCTCCAGTTGTCACTGATGATTGTTGTATGGACCTTTCTGGATTACAATTTGCGTTTAAAATGATAAATTTAATTATTCCAGCTGCTGTGAGAAAAGGCTACACTCTAAAAAAAATGCTGGGTTAAATACAACCCAGTGCTGAGTAAAATATGGAAAAACCCAGCAATTTGGTTGTTTTAAATGTTTAACCCAACCTTCTGGGCAGTAATCCAACCGCTGGGTCAAAACAGCCCAATCACTGGGTTTGTCCACATTTTTCCCAGCGCTGGGTTGTATTTAACCCAGCATTTTTTAGAGTGTATTAATGATCCGCCACCTGCAGCATCCTCAAGTGTGATATAGCCTACTAGCCAGGACTCCTTCTTTGTTTACGGACGTGACGTAATGACACAAAGACAAACGGTGGCAAGCTTGTATTTCCCGCGAAAACCTACCAGTACCATTCAGATTAGAAAACATTATTACAAGCTTACGGGCTAAGGTAAGGAGATGGGTAAGGTAAAGCTGGTTATGTACTTGCCCAAAAAATGATTTTGGATAATTTTTAACCAAAAAAAGTTACGGACTGCAGCTTTAAGGTAAACTAAAATATAATTCAATGTTACTTCTATTGGAACTTTTATGTCAAGTGCACATTCATACAATTAACCACACTTCTTTTTCACAGTGTTAGTGATAATTTGTGCAGCTCAGTACAATAATGCTAAAATCACATAGAGCTGGTTAAAAAAAATCAAAGCTGTTGTTTTTGACCATAACTATAACAATCACAATGAACTGAGTCTCTTTGCTGTAACAAGCATATTTACTGTAATTCTGTACTGTCAGCATGAAACAAAACACTGTTTGCAGTCTGGCACATGCCTGTTATGCTTATTAGTCTTATAAGTGGTGATTGCAATAATTGCCAGTTTCAGTGCAAAATCTAATCTCTTATTCTCTCTTTTGTTATCTCTCTCGTAAAATATTTCTCTCGCACAGTGTGAGTTGTTCTTCCCACTCTTTTTCCCCACTTCAGTTGGCCCTCCTCTTTTGATTCATCTCTCTGGAAACAAAGAGTAAAAAGACACTGATCTTTCTGCCTCTGCTCCATCGCTTTTAAAAGAGTGTCGTTATGCCGAGGAGACCGTGGGCCGCAGTGTCAGCTCTCCCCAGGGCTCACGGAAACGCACAGCTACATGAACATATGACTAGTTCAGACTTTCATCATTGCAGTTCTGAGGTTGGTGCTTGAGGACTGATTTGATCTTATTCAGAACAAGTTGTTTTCCTGCAAACACACCAGTTAAACACCAGTAGGTACTGTATCTGTCAAACCTTCCTACAGTAAGTGTCATCCAATCAGACATTGATGACATCACAGTCAGACATTAAAGAGGCTCTGGCAGTCAGACTGATTGACGGAAATGCAGTTTCTTTGAATATCTCAGACAAAGGTAATGAGGGCCATGGGATATTCATAATGAGACAGGGGAGTTATTAATTGAGCTTGCTCCCACTGTGCATGGCGGAGCTCACACATAGAGGAGGAAAGTAATTGTGTACGTTTGTATGTGTGTATTTGTAAGAGAAAATGTGTGTGACGAGGTCTGTATTAAATGCAAGGATCTATCCGTTAGCATTCCTATTCATCTCTAAGGTCAGTATTTGCTTGCAGGTTTATTCAGGCAGTAACCGAAGCCATAAATTGGTTTCTTAAACTTTGGTCACTTTTTTGAGACATCTGACATGTTAATTAAAGACATCCAGGTAAATATTACTCACACTCAGAATTTTTGGGTAATTTTTTCATGGAATTCTATTGTACTTCTGATTGAATACTGCACAGTATATGCTGTATACTGCCTAAAATATACAAAATTAGAATCAAAACACAAACTATTGTATTAAATGCCGTTGCATTCTATTAAACTAGTTTATTATCAAAATGTTTAATTTGCTTGCATTTAAGACGACTCCAAGGGCCCTGACCAGAGAGGGGGCCCAACACAGACAAACCCCCATCCATAAAAATGTTGCATTATAAAATTAACGGAGAGCAATTTTACCACAGTGCATGATTTATAAACAAATACATTTTAATGTTTATATCACATAACCAGCTCCATATGTATTTGATTTTCTGACATGGTAAACTTGTTCGGTAGCTCACCTGATACGAGCGCTAGGGTACAAGTCCTATAAAACACAATTGGACAAAAACATGTAGAAGCAGGCAAAAATGGCATGGTTGCTTCAGTAAATGTATTTTTCTCACACATTTGCTGGGGCTAGTGTAGGGGTTATGATATTTTAAAGCATTAACCTTTTAGTGATACTCACCGACATGTAATTTCTGAACTGCTATGATCCTGTACGTGCATGAACCAAATTTAGAAAATGTTGGCATGTTCATGTTTTCTGTTTCGGAGATAACTGAATGTGCTTTTTAGCGCCACTCACTGGGCATTTCATTTTGAAACTGCAATGAAATGTGCAAAAAGCAACATATACTATCATTTTTACAAAAATGTTGCCACAGGCACATATTTTTTATGTTTCTGGGTTGGAAAATTAGCATACTGTGCACAGTAACATACTACATACTGAAGTGTATTTGAGAGGGACAGAGAGAGAGTGTGTGTGTAATAGCTGCTTCCTCACTTCTCTCATATCTCAACTCTCTCTCTTTGAAAGTCTTGAGTTATGGTTGTCATTGGTTTCTTGTTTGCGGTTCAGGTTGTTGCAGGTTTGTTTCGTCATGCGTGCAACTGGAGCCGCAGTCCAGACCATAACACACAAACACATTCAGGGGAATATGATGAGCGACTGTCCTATGGTGACACGGTTGTTAAAGCGTGTGTGTGAATTAAGGCTGTTTGCATCCATTTGTTTGGCTAGCTTAGCTCATGTTTCATACTATGGATGACTAATTGGCTTGTGTGAATGTGTGCAGAGAAAGACTGAGAGGCAGATGAGAGCACCAGTTGAGTTATGATATGCATTCCTCTTGTTTGACTGTAATGTATTCAGTCACATCTCACTTCTGGTGCCTGGAGCTCACTGCACTGGGAGCCTAGAGACCATCCCTATCTCTCCCTGTCTATCCTTTGCTTCACCCTTTCTCTGAACATAATTCTTCTCGCCTTAAAATGATCATTTTCACAATCTGTCCAACACCATTTCCTTTGTTTCGGTGGAATTATCCTTACATTTTATTTTCTCTCCTACTCAAATCATCAGTCATCTTGTGTTGTCTGTCGTTGTGTATCGTGTCTCGCTCCTTCTGCCTCTCATCCCTTTCTGTTCATTTCTGCGTCTGTATGCATGACTTCTCTTTTAGTTTGAGATGTGTCCTATTCTCCTGTCCCAAAAATCCCTGTCTTCCCTCTCACTCATCTTCAGGAAAGACAGTTGACGCTCTATAAGAAGCATCAGTGGCTTAGCAGGGCTGTGTGTGCTGTTTGTTTATTCTGTTTGTGTACATGTTTGTGGATGAGAATATGGCAGTGGTAATAGGATTGCTGATGTACGTGATGTTTGGACTTTATTGATTGCGGCCAGAATACAACTGTAAGCAGAAGCGCTACCTTAATAAACACTCCAACCAGTTAAAAGAATAATGTAATGGAATATTAGCTGATTGTTCATGTTTATGTCAGTTGTCATGTCATGAAGACATGGACATGGTCAGCAACATTTTTTTGGACCATTCTCTGCAAACCCTAGAGATGAAATGCATGAAAATCCCAGTAGATCAGCAGTTTCTGAAGTACTCAGACCAGCCCGTCTGGAACCAACAACCAAAGTCACTTAAATCACCTTACTTTCCCATTCTGATGCTTGGGTTGAACTTCAGCAGGCAGATCATCTTGACCATGTCTGCATGCCTAAATGCATTGAGTTGAGTTCATAAACTCCTAATTTGCTGCTTATAATAGTTAGTAAGGTAGTTGTTAGGTTTAGGTATTGGGTAGGATTAAGGATGTAGAATATGGTCATGCAGAAAATGTGATTTATAAGTACTAATAAACAGCCAATATGTTAATAATAGGCATGATAAAAAGTGATTAGTTAATAGTGAGAATTGGTCCCTATACTAAAGTGTTACCAGTTCACCTAATAAAGTAGCCGGTGAGTGTATGTACGTATACAAAATGGTCAGTCAAGCACACTTATCTGATGCCAATAATTTCAACTGGAATTAAATATAGACCAATTAATTAGGAATATACCCAATATTTTCAATCCAGCAACAACAGTGTTCATCTACAGTCTGTTTTAGTGTAACATGATTTACATATCAATTCCCATGCTCTCTGCTCTACATAGTGCACAAAATTAGATTTGGCCCATCATTTGCCCATCCCAAATCACAGTACATTGAAAATAGCATGTGAAAGGTGCCCAGATGGCATATGGTTTCCTGTGTATTTTTGACATGTGCTTTTGTGCATTGGCAAGTATGGCCCACAGCCCTTTGCACAAGTGGAGGAGTTTGTGACTGTTCCTATTTGACTTTTTTCATTGATTAACACTAGAAACAAGCAGGCAGGATACAACAAAGAGGTCTGTATATGCAAAGTTGTGGCTGCTTGAGAAACTAACTGCCTTTATTCTCTTTTTCCTAGTTAGAAATGTTGTTGGTTTGCACTATGTTATGCTCTTAGACTCATCGCTGTGTTTCTTTACCTCCTCACTGAATCTGTTGAGCTGGCGTAGCAGCTGTGTTAGCAGTGTTAACTCTTGATGGCAGTGCTGGGAGTGATATGATGGTGCAGGGGCTGACCGTGTTCTATCAGTGCACAGCTCTATAAATAACAGACTGTCAGTCCTCCACCATTGCGTTCCTCTAAATCTTTCATGCTCCGAGGGACTCAGCAGAAATTTCCGCACCTCGGATGCTGCACCTTGTCTTTTTTTTCTCATTTCGGCACCGGTTATTTTATGGCTGCCACATGATGGGGAAGCGTTTTGTGGAGAAGCCATTTTCAGTAGTCATGCTCTTCTGCTGCTCTCTTTGCAGTTTTAGAGAGAGTTCACCCCAAAAGTTCACCCTAATTCCATCATTATTTGCTCACTCTCATGTTCCATACTCGTATGACTTTGGTCACACTTTATTTTAAGGTCCAATACAGCAAGTATGTTCTTAAGTATTATTATTTTCATATTTCTTTAAAAAAATGTGCTGAAGAGTACTCGAGTTCTCGACTCAGAGTTTTGAGCTTTGAATCAGTCAGTTCATTCAAAAGAACCAACTCAAAAGAATCATTCATTCACTGATCCATCAATTCACTGAATCCAATGATCCATGACAGTGGTTCTCAAGCTCATTGGATTTTCAAGCAGAAAAGGTTATTGTATCCTATTGACTAACTCATGAACGATGAATATAACTATTCATTGTAATCTTGATGTATAAGTTACTGTTTGTGTCCCTAATAGATTGCTGTTCCTCTTTGACAGCTCTGGTCATTATGACAGCAGAATAACATCTGGTCTCTAGTGTACACATGAGATGAGATGACAGCACTAGTACCATACATGATGACTGACAGCATGAGTTCACAGCTGCGGGTACACCAGAGAGGAGGTCCCAACAACTCATCCTTGAATTTTGAGTGACAGTGAGGTTTTCCAGTGCCACTGTTTAAAGGACTGCTGTATGGGACACTCACAACTCAGCGCAGGGTAAAATATGGACGAACCCAGCGATTGGGTTGTTTAGACCCAGCGGTTGGGTTAGTGCCCAGAAGGTTGGGTTAAAGATTTAACCCAACTGTTGGTTGAAAACAACCCAGCATGTGTTCTGTCCAATATTTACCCAGCACTGGGTTGTATTTAACCCAGCATTTTTTAGAGTGTATGTACTGACCCTTCACAATGTATGAGCCAATAGTAATCTAGTCTTCTGTACTATCATATACAGAGCTATTAGCCGAATCAGTAGTATACTATTAACAAAAATTTCCAGGAAAATTTCAGCTGGTTAAAATTTTGTGTTGGTTTGGTTTTTGTCTTGCCAGTTGGCCAGCATAGCCTTTTTTTTTTTTTTTTTAACCAGACATTTTAAATTTATTTTTAATACAACAACAGCTTCTTGAACAAGAAAAATGTAGGAATGGACTTTTTAGGCAGATTTGGTCCATCAGGAATTATGGTTGTATCGTTGTTGTTTGCTACAGTAATTACTGCAATCTCATGTACTCATAAACACGGCAATATTCCATAAAACATAAAAATTGTTCATTTTGATTTCATGGTAACTTTAAAGGATGGTTGTTGAAACAAATGTAGGCACAGAACAAAGATGATGTGTTTTGTTTTTCTTCCATCAGCCACCGTAATCTTTCTGGCCTAAAAACAGGCAAAGACTTTCAATACCTGTAAGTTATAAAGTTCTCTGAATAAAGCAAGGTCATTCTGATATAAGTATACTCTCAGACGATTACATAAGCATTCTGCAGACACACACAAGATTCAGACCTAATATCCCTGCTGAGAAAACAGATTAGACTGGCAGGTGGTTTGCTAGACCTGCAAACTACGTTAGTCTGGTTTAAGCTGTTTTTTTTTTTTTTTTTTAATTTGAAGTGTTGATTTAGTGCGAGAAATTACCATATGAAAATAAAACAAACAATATATTAACATACAAAGCCAATTTTATAATATCTGTTTAATTCTTTAACACATATTTCATAATGAACTCTAATATTAAGGGTAGAAATTGATCATTTATATCTAAATCATGACAGTGTTTGATGAAAAAAAAAAAGCATAGAGATTAAAAGTGCACCTCAGGAAACATTCTAAAATAAATATAATAATAAAATGCATTTCATGACCCCTTTAAATCAATTGACATCCCTCTTCTGAATCTTATGTGTTTTTCAGCAGCAATAGTGAACTTCTTAACTTGGTGCTCTTCTGCTGAACTTACTTTGATCAAATGGTCTGAAGATGTGCATTGTGATAGTTGATAGATTTGGACAGTTTGTAACAGGAATAGATAAAAAGAGCCTACTCTGAGAAGGAGAAACAACATTAATTGTGTTTTTAGTGTCTGAACAGGAAAGACAGACTCTCTGGAGACTAAATTACGCTTCAGAGGGAAGTCTGAGAGGTGGCTAATGGAGCTTACTGAGATTATAAGAGCATTTGTGTTGGTGTGTGTCTATATTTTGACATTATTGGTGTTAAAAGCTCTGCTACTGCTCCTCATTTGTATTTTCAGCTCTCGGTGCACTAACACAGCGTGGAGCCACAGAGGAAGTGTGTATCTCTATAAAGTCTGATATTTAAAAGCCTGCACACAACACACACAGATGAAGTGGGTGAGTGTGTGTGTCTGGAGCTGGCTGTGAGTTGGACCAGCAGGTGATTTGTAAACAGGGGAGATGATTTTATTAGAGCGTGCAACAAGGTGTGAAGTGATTCTCTCTCTCGCTCAAACACGCACACAGGAAGGAAATTGCACGAAGAGAGAAGTCTTAATCAACTGATACATGGGTTGCATCCTCTCTTTGTCATAGGACACTATATGGATGGATTTTGATGGCACTTCACTCATGGTGAGACTGAACATTGTGTATGGATGAATCTTCTGGACTTCTTACCATTTAATCATGTTTTGCTTTGGTATAAAGAGATTGTTTATTCTGAGCTATTGTGGAAACAGAGATTGATATTTTTTGAATTTCTTTTTGGCGCTGCTTGAAGGAAAGTGCCAGAATTGAATTTGAGTGCAGAATGCAGAAATTTTCTTTTGCCAAAAAATGTCTTTCATTTGGGCCAGTGACCTGATAACTTTTTTTTTTTTTTGTCCTATCTAGACTCTTAGAAAAGTCTGTAAACATATGGTCCAGTATACCACGTTAATGTGCTGATTTTCTCTATTAATTGTGCAATGCGTGAATTACAGATTGCATTCTGTTGTTTTATGTTCAAAGGAAGGTTTCAATGTCTGAAAAATTAACATAATAGATACTTGTAAATGCACATGCTTGAAAACACTTCTTTTTGATGTTTTTAATAAAAAATATTTTATTTTTTTTAAGGGAATAAAGTCAATCACATTTTTTAATAATTGAAAAACCTACTCTACAAAAACAATATCAATATCAAAAAGGAAATTATTATTAGGCCTAATTATTATTTGTTGTTTTTTGATGTGAAATACTCAGCACAGTAGTCTGTGCTTTGGTTGCATGGCCAGAGTCTTTATCACTGAGTGGTCAGTAGACATACGATTGGCCCACATACTGTTTGATTGATCTGATCAATACAGAGAGTCATGGAGCTGATCAAACCTGCTCGGCTGTGAACAAAGAGCACAGTGAGGAATTCAGCCACTTCTTGCTGTGAAATACATACATCCACAATACAGCTGACCTACATACAGTATAGCATTCCTCATCTGAGAGCGACACTGCTATGCATTTTTAATGGATTTGTTGGATATGTTTGAAGGACACATCCCATAATCCACATTCCAGCTTTTATTAACTTCACCGCTGAAGGACCCAAAAACAGAGTGAGGGAGAGTGAGATATATTCAATGAAAGTGATTCAAATAAAAGGTACTTCCTACGCACCATCCTTCCCTTTGGCCTCATTCCCTCTTCTCTCATACATTCTGTCAGTTTCAAGAGAAAGGATCAGCAAGGGTCAATGTGCGGCTACCGTTGGGACTGCAGTGATTGAAAGTGATTCCATGGCAACAGCATCCAAGCATCATTTCCCCCCTTCCCTAAAATGTGCACATATTTTGGGGGTTCATAGAGTTCAGGCAAGGAGGCACTCAGTATTCACAAATACAGATCACAAACTGAGCTGGACATGGATGTTGAACTAAATGAGGAATATTATTTCAGTTAGGAAGAGTCTGGATATGAGGTCAGCAAGATGGAGTGTGAGGACATGTTAACTATTCACATACAGTGTACAGTAGATCTCAGAACACTAATCAAAATGCTTCAGTTATAGATTTTTTTTTTTTTTTTTCAAATTCAATAAAATTTACAAAATTCACATACAATTTTTTGGAAAATTTTCATTAGTGTAAATACAGTAATGTTTGGGGCCAGTAATGTTTTGTTTTGATTTTTAATAAATTAATACTTTTATTCAGGAGCAATGCAATTCAATTTTTTCCTGTTCTAGACTTCACTGTATGCTGTAAAATATAAAAATATACTACTTAAAATATAGTATGTGAAATAGTGTAGTATTCAACAATATTTTCTTCAAGCTGTAGTGTATGTCACACTACATTGCATGTTTAAATTACTCATATACCTCATGTACATATATACAGTTGATCCTCACTGGTTAAGCACCACCATCCAAATATCACCTGGCCTCACTTCAGTGAGGGCTTTCATTAAACACTTCCCACACACACACAGCCACTCATATCAGCTCTTAACACGTACATACAGGTGCATCTCAATAAATTACAATGTCGTGGAAAAGTTAATTTATTTCAGTAATTCAACTCAAATTGTGAAACTAGTGTATTAAATAAATTCAATGCACACAGACTGAAGTATTTTAAGTCTTTGGTTCTTTTAATTGTGATGATTTTGGCTCGCATTTAACAAAAACAAATTAGAATACTTCATAAGACCAATAAAAAAAAACATTTTTAGTGAATTGTTGGCCTTCTGGAAAGTATGTTCATTTATTGTATATGACTCAATACTTGGTAGGGGCTCCTTTTGCTTTAATTACTGCCTCAATTCGGCGTGGCATGGAGGTGATCAGTTTGTGGCACTGCTGAGGTGGTATGGAAGCCCAGGTTTCTTTGACAGTGGCCTTCAGCTCATCTGCATTTTTTGGTCTCTTGTTTCTCATTTTCCTCTTGACAATACCTCATAGATTCTCTATGGGGTTCAGGTCTGGTGAGTTTGCTGGCCAGTCAAGCACACCAACACCATGGTCATTTAACCAACTTTTGGTGCTTTTGGCAGTGTGGGCAGGTGCCAAATCCTGCTGGAAAATGAAATCAGCATCTTTAAAAAGCTGGTCAGCAGAAGGAAGCTTGAAGTGCTCCAAAATTTCTTGGTAAACGGGTGCAGTGACTTTGGTTTTCAAGAAACACAATGGACCAAAACCAGCAGATGACATTGCACCCCTCAAGCAACTTGGGCTATGAGCTTTTCCACCCTTCCTCCAGACTCTAGGACCTTGGTTTCCAAATGAAATACAAAACTTGCTCTCATCTGAAAAGAGGACTTTGGACCACTGGGCAACAGTCCAGTTCTTCTTCTCCTTAGCCCAGGTAAGACGCCTCTGACGTTGTCTGTGGTTCAGGAGTGTCTTAAGAGGAGGAATACGAAAACTGTAGCCAAATTCCTTGACACGTCTGTGTGTGGTGGCTCTTGATGACTTGACTCCAGCCTCAGTCCATTCCTTGTGAAGTTCACCCAAATTCTTGAATCGATTTTGCTTGACAATCCTCATAAGGCTGCGGTTCTCTCGGTTGGTTGTGCATCTTTTTCTTCCACACTTTTTCCTTCCACTCAACTTTCTGTTAACATGCTTGGATACAGCACTCTGTGAACAGCCAGCTTCTTTGGCAATGAATGTTTGTGGCTCACCCTCCTTGTGAAGGGTGTCAATGATTGTCTTCTGGATCTGGTCAATGACTGTCAGATCAGCAGTCTTCCCCATGATTGTGTAGCCTAGTGAACCAAACTGAGAGACCATTTTGAAGGCTCAGGAAACTTTTGCAGGTATTTTGAGTTGATTAGATGATTGGCATGTCACCATATTCTAATTTGTTGAGATAGTGAATTGGTGGGTTTTTTGTTAAATGTGAGCCAAAATCATCACAATTAAAAGAACCAAAGACTTAAACTACTTCAGTCTGTGTGCACTGAATTTATTTAATACACGAGTTTCACAATTTGAGTTGAATTACTGAAATAAATGAACTTTTCCATGACATTCTAATTTATTGAGATGCACCTACTCGTTGACAACACATTCTCATCCTACACTCACCTCAGTTATCCAGCATGCTCAAATCACATGTTTGTGTGTCTGTAGACATGGTGAACAATTTTCACAACTGTTTTAAAGCTCTTTCATCATGTCTGGAAATCCCTTGATCAGCGTTAACCCACATGCACAAACAAACATGTGCTGTCAGCTACAGTGAGACTGAGTGTGTGTGTATGTGCGCATTTGAGGTTCTTGAGGATTTGAGACTCTAAGCCTTTAAAGAATTGTTTTCCTGTAGAAAGAAACGTGGAAGTTTCAAGAATGCAGAGATTTTCCGGTGGAAAAAACACACTGCTTGTTATTTGATTAATTAAATTGAGCTAAAGCAACCCAATTCTTGAACATTTTGTCTTAACTTCATTTATGTTCAGATTATTTATGTTAAATTTCACCCGCTGTTATCTTATTTATGTTTAACCCTCTACCGCACACATTATGATAGACCTATAAAAAAAAAATATTTGACTCTTTTTCTTTTCTTGGAATGGCTTAACTTGAAGTTCTGTAAAAAAAAAAAATATGGGAAAAAAATATTAATTTAAGGTACTTTATGATTTGTTGCCATACGGCAACAACATACAATAGTGGATCTAACTTAGAATAAGTGTAAGTTTATTTATAGTTAATATTTTTCCTCAGAAATGTTTGTGGTGATTCAATTGGTGTTATTATAAGCTTTAACACAGTACTTATAACCTTATACATACTTATCCAACAACTTCTGCTTTTATTTATTCCATTCTTTTTAGCTGAATAATGCTTTATATTCTTTGAATTTCATTACATTTTTCATGAAAATTATTTTTCATTTCAAATTTATACAGTTTATAAAACACTGACATAAACACTGCAGTTCATGAAAATTCAACATTACACAATCTTATGAGAGGAAGACTATGAACTTGAGGCTTGAGGCCCCCCCCCCGCATGTCATGTGACTTAAACAAAGCATATCATTGGCTAAACTAAGGTCTTCTCTTTCCAACAAAAAAGCCGAGAATGTTCTCTTAAAGAGACAGTGGCAAGGAAATGAACACAAAGTGTATGTTGCCATATGGCTACACCATGCAGTAGAGGGTTAAATAAAGGCAAAGACTGTTTAACATTCAGTTATGTTTGAGTTTATATATGTAATATTTTATATATATATATATATATATATTACACTTTTATCCACTAAATGAGCTCATTTCAAATTTGATGCCCACTACAGGTCTCAAAAATTTGGCACAGGGGCAACAAAGGGCTGAAAAAGCAAGAAATTTTGAAAAGATTCAGCTGAGAACATCTAGCAACTAATTAAGTTAATTGACATCAGGTCTGTAACATGATTAGCTATAAAAGGGATGTCTTAGAGAGGCAGAGTCTCTCAGAAGTAAAGATGGGCAGAGGCTTGCCAATCTGTGAAAGAGTGCGTAAAAAGATTGTGGAATACTTTAAAAACAATGTTCCTCAGCATCAAATTGCAAAGGCTTTGCAAATCTCATCATCTACAATGCGTAACATCATCAAAAGATTCAGAGAAACTGGAGAAATCTCTGTGCGTAAGGGACAAGGCCGAAGACCTTTGTTGGATGCCCGTGGTCCTTGGGCCCTCAAACGACACTGCATCACTCATCGGCATGATTCTGTCATTGACATTACTAAATGGGCCCAGGATTACTTCCAGAAACCACTGTCGGTAAACACAATCCATCGTGCCATCTGCAGATGCCAACTAAAGCTCTATCATGCAAAAAGGAAGCCATATGTGAACATGGTCAAGAAGCGCTGTCGTGTCCTGTGGGCCAAGGCTCATTTAAAATGGACTGTTTCAAAGTGGAAAAGTGTTCTATGGTCAGACGAGTCCAAATTTGACATTCTTGTTGGAAATCACGGACGCTGTGTCCTCCGGGCTAAAGAGGAGGGAGACCTTCCAGTGTGTCATCAGCGTTCAGTTCAAAAGCTAGCATCTCTGATGGTATGGAGGTGCATAAGTGTATACGGTATGGGCAGCTTGCGTGTTTTGGAAGGCACTATGAATGCTGAAAGGTATATAAAGGTTTTAGAGCAACATATGTGTAAGGGGTAATAGGTAAAATGTAAACAAGGTCAATTTAGCTCAAAGGGAATCATTTATGATTTTATTGGGAATTTGAACAGAATCACTGTTTCACGGCGGATCACTGAGTTGGCAGCGATTCAGTGAACGAGCCGTATAACATCAACTCTGCGTTGGATATTACAATCCAAAATATAGTGAAAAGACTATTAAATAGCACAGTAACAAGATTGGCAGATTAAGACATTAACTTGTAAGCACAAAAACACAAGATACTTCTCTTTTCAATATAAATAAGATTTTATTTATGTAAACCTAAAACATGTAAGCTAATCTAACACATGAACACACGCATTAACACATTCATACAAGTTGCAGAAAGAGAGAAAGTAAGGAAAGAATGAGTTTAGAGAATGAAAATGTGAAATCCCAAGTTTACAGCAATATGTAATTGCATAGACCTGAACAAACATCAATCACTTATTTAACCCTCGCATTGAGTTTCTCAATGAGGCTAAAATTTGTATTAAATGCACCAATTCAGTTAGAATCTGGAGGTTGCTTGCGTTGCCTTTGTATTAAGGGATTCCTTTTGTTGTTGTCTTTGCAGAAAAGGGTTTTCCCAAATTTGCTGATTTGGTTGAGTTCAGTGGTCTTTCGTAGTGATGTCTTGGGTGTTGGCTCTTGGCTGAATTTGGTCTGGTTGAAGTTTGGGGCAGGTGCAGTCGGAGCTGGACTTTGCGGCAGACTTAACTTAATGAAACTCTCACGTAAAGACAAGAAATTAAAGTAAAAGAATAAAAGGATGTAACGAGACTAGGTGGGTTTTTTTTCTCATTGTGTTGGCAGCTGGCACGTAGGCCAGAGCACACTCAAAGAGCAGCGTCAAAACGCGGTGGCAAAAGAGAAGAAGAAGAGGAGGAAGACATCTTAGGAGAAGCAGAAGAAGCAGCAAAGGCAATGACGAAAAAGCATAATTTGATGGTGTCCTGAGTATTTAAACTCGGTTTTCAGACCGTCTTATCTGGACGTCTTGACCAATTAGAAATGATCTTAGCCTAGGGGTGTTGCTCTGTTTTTTCCCCATCATAAATCCTGTATGTCACATGGTCCGAATTTTCCCGCTCTTGTAAAGTATAATTTTGAACATAATTTCTATAACAAGACTATGATACATTTGACAAAGAATTGATTGGAAGAAACATTTAAAGCATGATTTTTCAAACTCATACATACCAAATATGCATATGAATCCTTCAGCTATTCAATAATGATTAAAAAGACATACATAATATGTGATTAAAACATGATAGTCTAATGTGTGGGTTACAAACATAATATGGGGTTCTGCATAGAAATGATTCATAAGTCCTTGTAAGATGATTTTGGTGCATCTATATGTGAAAAGGCAGTTTCTGTACCATTCTGTGAACATAAGGACATGTTCTGTGAGGACTAGAGAGGTTAAAAGGTCTCCTAAGGAATTTCAGTCTCAGTCTTTGTCTTGTGGGGATAAAGTCAATCTAAGGAAGCTCATGATTTCAATCGTGGAACACGTGGTCTCTTTGACCATCAGTCTTGATTACTTGCCCCAAATTTGACGATTTCCTTCCTGTGTTGGACTTATCAATAAGTATTTTTTTGTCTTAATGTTGCAAGCTGTTCTGTGAAAGAGGCTTGTGGGTTAGGCTTGCTCCAGACTCATGGCGCCAGGGTACCGTGGACAGATTTATGACGTTGTCTTATCTGGGGCCTCTCTGTGGAATTTGGCTCTTTGGGTTGTTCAACACCAATCCGATCAAATCTTAATTTGTCTGCTTCTCTCTCTGATATCCTACATATGCTTCCCTCCAGATGACGTCTATTTCAGGGAAGGCCTTGTGTATTTCATCAGGACAATGCAAAACCACATACTGCAGCTATTACAACAGTATGGCTTCATAGTAGAAGAGTCCGGGTGCTGAATTGGCCTGCCTGTAGTCCAGATCTTTCACCTATAGAGAACATTTGGTGCATCAATAAACGAAAAATACGTCAAAGACGACCACGAACTCTTCAGCAGCTGGAAACCTATATCAGGCAAGAATGGGACCAAATTCCAACACCAAAACTCCAGAAACTCAAAATCTCGATGCCCAGACGTCTTCAAACTGTTTTGAAAAGAAGAGGAGATGCTACACCATGGTAAACATGCCCACATTCCAACTATTTTGAGACCTGTAACAGGCATCAAATTTGAAATGAACTCATTTTGTGCATAAAATTGTATACATTTTAAACATTGTAAACATTTGTTATCTATGTTCTGTTGTGAATAAAATATTGGCTCATGTGATTTGAAATTCTTTTAGTTTTGATTTTATTCAAATTTAAAAAACGTCTCAACATTTCTGGAATTCAGGTGTACTATATTAGTGGCTAATTAAATTCTTTGAGAATAACAATAAAATAACAATAAAATTCTGAAACCAATAAATTGGTCAAATTGTCTGTTTTCAGCTCTATTTTATGTTTTAATTTGTTGCTTAATTCAGCTTACTGTGATCTTACTTTTTTTTATTTAAATGTTGTTTTGCAGTGAGATGAAAGCATAACGGTACGCCCATTGTATGTGTGATATTTTTAAACTCCTCTCTTGTCTACTCTATCTGGTAGCCTGTGGCTGTTCTCGTTGATGCACTTTGATGATGAAATCAATCCTCCCACTCAGCCAGCAGACAGCAAGAAGGTCCAAAGCGTCCCAATATCCCTTGAATATGTCACAACAGACTTATTAGAGGAAACACATCTTGTAGGCACACTGTAAACCACACACAAACAGTGTCATGACACAAAATCCATGTGACACAATATGTTATTAGTTTTATTAGACGTCTGTACAAAAGAAGGTATACTTGCCTAAATCCATTAATTGTAAATACATGAATAATAGCTCCTGCAATGAAGTGCTTTTGTGTAATCACGAACAACTGTGATTGGCTATCTTGACCTCTGTTGAGAAAAGTAACAGGTTATGTGACACTATACTGTAGGTAATGTGTAAATAATTAGTTAAGGAATTACAAGAGAATTATATGTATTTGACCACTTAGAGACAACATCTGGATGGCTGATTCGCTGATTTTTTTAACTACTGACTTGACAAGCTACAGTTTCAGAATTATCTTCTTTAATACAGTAGTTGAATACTGCACAGTATCACACGTGTTCAGTACAGGTACAGGTACAATAACACCAAACTCCTCGTCTGCCTGTCTTCACTAACCAGTGAGGGGATTTATTTCTTCTAGCTCGGGCAGAGCGACTGAAATCTGATGCTTTAATCTTGACAAATCCTTGTTCGTCTAATCTGTGTTTGGAGCGGCAGGATGCTGGGTAATCCTCTGCTGTGATAGTCGGCTGTACTGAGACTGTAATTTAACTTGTGTCACTCACCACTTAAACACGTCAGCCAATTAGCTGAAGGTTAAAGGTCCTTAGCTTAGGGATTATACTGTACTAACATATAACTTTTTTTCTGATATTAGCTATGTTTTATCCACCAATTTTTTTTTTTTTTTTTTTTTTTGTGAATGTTGGGATATCACATAAAAACCGCTGGATGGAAACTTCTAGAATGTGCATAAAAAAACGTGATTGAGTTGGATTTTTTTTAATCTGATAAGAAGACATGAATAAATAATTATGAAAACACATTTACTGAGTAAATTCCTCATTGCGCATCAAATGTAATGTGACTTCGCCTCAACAGATCATATGATTGGAAAACTGAACAAATAGTTGCAGCAACTTTAATTCTTATTATTGATACTTTGCACCAGTTTCCCAGGAAGTGATGATTTTATTCTGTTGAACACATGGGATGGAAAAATTTATTCTTTAACTTTATTCGCAAATTTTTTATGCATTATTCTAATTTTGTGCATGAGTTGAATTCACAACTTTGACTGGAAATATAGCTATTGAGAGCCAGTGTTTTTAAACAAAACAAAACAAAAAAGGAAGAAAAATCACTACTCATTAGAGCTATATCTTGAGTGTTTTGACAAAAGGCCATTTATATATCTCAGTATTTATGATATTGCTCTTAAATGGCTTAAAATTTTGTTTTAATATCAGAGGAACCAGCCATTGTAGTCAAGCAGATTAAAATACAGTTTAAATCAAATACAACACAATAAACATACATATAACAAACTGTAAATAAAAACAGCTTGTTAAAACGAATCAAGTCTTGTTTTGCTAAAATGAATCCTCAGAATGGTATTCAATCACTGTCATTTATATGCACTTTTATAATAATAGATTGTAAAATAGTATTAACATAAAAACAGACTACATTTATTATGAACATTTCATACAGTATATAATGCATATATGGTCACTGATATATTGTGAATCCCTAAACTAAAAAGTGCCCTTTAAACGAATAGTTCACCCCAAAATTGCAATTTTCTGTTTCTCACCCTCGGTAGAACAGTAAAGAAGATTTTTTTAACTGAAACCATGGTCCCTTGGTGCTTCATAAAATGCAAGTCAATGGCTATTGTCACTTTGCGAGTCAAAAAAGCATATCAAGCAACACAAAATTAATATCTGTGCTTCCTGATGATATTTTGAGGTCTGATGAAGCGAAACAATCCGTGTGTGCAAGAAACTGAACATTATTAACAACATTATTACTTATAAGCCATAGATTGTTTTGCCTTTTTTGACTCTCAAAGTGTGTTGACTTGCGTTTTATGAATCACCAAGGACCATGGTTTCAGCTAAAAATCTTTTTTACTTTTCTTCTGAGGGAAAAAAGTCACCTACATCTTGGATGGCCTGATGATGAGTAAATTAACAGCAAATTTTCAGTTTTGGGTGAACTGTGCCTTTAATTGGGGACCGTTATATTTGCTAAATTTTTAATAATAAGTATTTTGGGTTTAATGTGGATGGAATCTGCAAAGGCTATAGCAGAGAGTTTTTAATTGCCTGAAGCTGTCAAAGATTTCAAGTTTGGACTGTAAACAGCCTCCTAGTTGTAGAAGTTGTAGTTTTATTTTCAAGGGTTGCCTGAGCAACGGAAACCAAAGTCTCAGTGAAGATTGTGCTGTTGGCAGGATGTGCTGACAACATGTCGCTTCCCTGTGTGTGTCAAGCTTTCATTTATTTGACTTTGTCAGTGTTGGATGAACTCAAAGTCCTTTACAAACATGATACTGGCCTGACCAGGGATGCTGCAATAAAAAAAAGGAATATTAGGACATGAAAATATATTACTTGAAGGGATAATGATAAATCATAACACAAGGAAACATCTTGCACAGATCTAACCTCAGATCATTTTCTAGGTAGCATGCTGACCATTCATGTTTTCTAGGCCCCTGCTCGATATAACTGTAAAATCATGCGTTTCACAAGAGTAAATCGATGTGACCCAACCGGGCGAGTCTTTTTCATGTTGTGTTTCACCTGTTTGGGTTTTGCCACACAGGCCGCAGCTTTTGAGTTGTCAGCACTATGGGAGATTCTCTCACAATGGCGGTACGGCTTTCAAGAGCAGGAGCTGTCACACTGGCCATCTGTGTGAAAGTGGGAGGCCAGAAGGAGATGTTCTGTCTGAAAGCTCTGTAGCAGCAGGCCATCCTCTTACTTCACTGTCATGTCTGAGGAGAGACATGCCGCCGGCGCTGCAATTACCGCCACAATCATATGTGTATGGCTGCTGAGGAGAGAGGTCAGTGGGGAAATTGCCACAAAGCGTTTCATTTTTGGCCATCAGACTACACTAATTCTCCTTTCATTTTCTCTGTCTCTGGTTGTTTCTCCCCAAAGCCACCGAGTTTTGGTGGGAGTGTTCAGAGGACTTTTTGGAGTAAAATGCATGTGTCATTATAAAATGTAATAGCTTTCCCCAATCTGACATTTTCAAAGAAGACAGCTTTCATCTTATATTATGAATTATAGGTTTGACGAAAGCGTCTTTTCAGAATAATGTCATTTAAATGTCATTTTTTTGCTTTAGATCAATTGAATTCTAGTGAACTTAATTATTTGTGTGTTCTGTAGGTGAGGGCAGTTCCTCCATGTTAATCTACTCTCTTTATATAGTTACATACTCTTAGTCATACACATGAATCTGATGTTTGAAACCAACTCACAAAACCACTACAAGATAAAATACCCTTTCGTATAAAAGACTTTTAACTGCATGGTTGATAGGATATAGCATTTGTGACAACCAGGCCTGTTTAGAATAAGTGTAATTTAAGATACATGGAAAAAAAAATATGCATCGCTGGTAAGCTCAAAGTTGATTGGCTAAAGAGTATGATGGTTCATATGTGAATTGAGAACAACCAGGAAAGTCTCAAAATGCGCACACGCAAATTCAGTGTGACTGAAACACGTTATTATTAACAAATGTTATTTAATGTATACGTTTAATTAACAATTTGTACATTTAACACTCAAAACTTTGTGTACATATGTGTGTAGTGTTTTGCATTTTTAAAACACATTTTGTGAATTTCTTTATGCCTGTGAATTAGTTTTTGTGAATGTAAATTTGGTTAAGCGTGTGTGCGTTGTATTTTGTGCAGTTTTAATAACATTCTCTGTAATCAGTGTTATTTTAATATTATTCATATTGTTATTATAATAATTTGAATTAGCTGTTGTTTTTAGATTTAAATTAGCTGTTGTTTTAAGTTTTCATTTTAATTTTAGTTCAAATTTTAGTAATTGTGTTATATGATTTGTAATTTTTATTAGTTTTCTTATGTTACATATAAAAAAATTAAAATGGAAAGATTGAATAGAAAAATATATCTATTTAGCTTTAATGTATTTTTATTGCAGTCTTAGTAATTTTAGTACTTCAACTGCAACTTGTTTTTATCTTATTTTATACAACATTTTTCTTTTTCTTTTTTTAAATGTATGTTTTTCATCTAATATATTATTTCGGCTTTATTTCCATTTACGAAAATGCTTTTTAACAATGGCAACACTGTTCATAGCTAAACAACATGAGGGTGAATAGATGATGAACACATTTAGATTTTTCCTGTCTGTTCTGAGGTGTGGAATGTTGCTCATTAACGATTAAATCCCCTGATAGAGAATCCTCAAGTTCTTTGCACTGTTTACAAACCATCTAATTGTGCCAATTCTTATCCCGCTCTGTCATTAATCTCTTTGATACAGTGCTGTTTTACAATAATGAGCTTTGTAAAACCTCACAGACGTGTGAAAGTATCTTTAATTAGTGCCTCTACAGCACCAGAGCATCAGGGACCAAAATAACCATTTAGACCTTAATTGCTTAACAAGTGGCTATATCCTAGTTAATGCCAAAGCGCTTCTTCTAATGAGGAAATAATAAAAAATGTTATGTGTGTCCAGAAGAAAGTGAAGCCAATCCAGTTAGTGAAACGATCATTTTAATAAAACATCTGATATTATCAGTTTTTACAGCATGTGGATGGTTTAGAAACTGAGTACTGCTTATGAAATAACTGATGTTAATACAACTGAAGTTAATTATAATCATAAAGTCATTGGACATTGACATTATTGTCACTTTCTCATTGTCTGTGATAAAATGACTTTTGTATCATATATCCCGCATTGCTGCCGGGCAGACGGTGTACTGAACACCCCATAGAGGCTAATATTGGTCTCTCAAGGTCTCTGTGTGTGTGTGTGTGTGTGTGTGTGTGTGTGTGTGTGTGTGTGTGTGAGACTCTCTACACAAAAACATATATCATTACCTCTCCTTTGTCATCTCCTACAGTAAGCCCACTGATCTCATTGTATTTCTGAATTAGATCATGGCAGTGTGCTGGAAACTTAGACTGAGCCCGGGAGGCACAGAGACGGGCACTGCCTTCCCCCTCGACAGTCCTCCAGAGAGTCGGACTGGGAAGGGACATTTGTACAAGATAATTTATATATATTTACTTATATGTATATATATATTACCGTTTAAAAGTTTGGGGTCCTATCAAGACGGCATTTATTTGGTCAAAAATACAGTAAAATGGTAATATTGTGAAATAATATTACAATTTCAAAAAGTTTTATTAATATTTTGAAATGTGATGACAAGGCAGAATACTCCAGTCTTCAGTGTCACGTGATCCTTCAGAAATCATTCTAATATTCCCAAGAAACATTTCTAATTATTATCAATGTTAAAAAATGTTGTGCTGTTTAATATTTTTGTAGAAACACTGATACATTTCTGTGGTGGCATTATATAGTCTCAAATAGAAATACATACACTACCAGTCAAAAGTTTTTTTAAACAATAAGATTAATGTTCAGCTCACCAAGCCTGCGTTTATTTGATCCAAAATACAGCAAAAGCAGTAATATTGTGAAATATTTTTACTATTTAAAATAATTGCTTTCTTTATGAATATGTTTTAAAATGTAATTTATTCTTGTGATTTCAAAGCTGAATTTTTAGCATCATTACTCCAGTCACATGATCTTTCAGAAATCATGCTAATATTCTGATTTGCTGCTCAAAAAACATTTGTTATTATTATGTTGAAAACAGCGGAGTAGAATTTTTTCAGGTTTTTTTGATGAATAGAAAGTTCAGAAGAACAGCATTTATCTGAATTGGAAATCTTTTGTAACATTATAAATGTCTTCATCATAACTTTTGATCAATTTAAAGCATCCTTGCTAAATAAGTATTAATTTCTATAATAATTAATTCATATAATTAAAAATTATACTGACTACAAGCTTTTGAATGATATAGTGTATGATGTTACAAAAGCTTTTTATTTCAGATAAATGCTGATCTTTGGATCTTTCTATTCATCAAAAAAATCCTGAAAAAATGTACTGAACTGTTTTAAATATTATTAATAATAATAATAAATGTTTCATGCAAATCAGCATATTAGAATGATTTCTGAAGGATCATGTGACACTGAAGACTGGAGTAATGATGCTGAAAATTTAGCTTTGATCACAGAAATAAATTACATTTTAAAATATATTCAAATAGAAAGGAGTTATTTTAAATAGTAAAAATATTTCACAATATTACTGCTTTTGCTGTATTTCGGATCAAATAAATCCAGGCTTGGTGAGCAGTAGAGAATTCTTTAAAAAACATCAAAAATCTTACTGTTCAAAACCTTTTGACTGGTAGTGTATTTATTACTTATATTTCATCATTAAACACATTTTGGAGGTGGAACAACAGTGTAATATTTACATTCATATTTACTTACATTGTGTATGCATTTTACCAATATCATCACATCATTAGATTCAGCATAGCAAATATTGATTTTTGTAGTAAATTTAAGATGTTGATTCATCATAAAATTATATTATATTGAACCAAATATAAGCTTATTAAACTGAAAAGAATTACACAGTAATTGATGCAGTAAAACAAAGATTATCTTTCCTATTTTCTGAACATTGCTTTTTTGCAGTATATGTGATTTTAACATTGTCAGACAAGACCTGGAAGTTTAGACTGTCTCAGTGGACCTCCTGTGTGTCTTTCTGTCTTTGTTTTTCTGCTGCTGTTTACAATCGTTGTAAAGTCTTCCACATCTCTTTTCTCTCTGCTTCTCCATTAGGACTGTATGTGAGGCTCTCATTGATCTCCACACATCCTCTGAGCTTACAGTGATGGGAGAGAGAGTCTGATGGCGAGTGTAGTGTAAAAAATGCTCTTAGGAGGCCCTTCAGTCTGGCAGTGGAGTGTGTATCAGTCTGCACTCGAGTAAACAAACATGTGGAGGTCTAGACTATCTCATCCCCCCTCACCACACAGAAAAAGAGACACATTTTGAGTCTTTTGTGGATATACCACTCCTCTCCATCATTGTCTTTCTAATGACAGTCGTTCTATTTTTTTCGCTCTCTGCATGGCACGTCCTGACTTCAGAGTTCATTCTGCAATGACAAAGATGAGAAAGATTCGGGTGTGACATCGGGTAGAAAAGAGCCGGAGGCAAACAAATAGGTATGAAAAGAGTAAAGCGATTGGGAAAGGTGAGGAAGATGAGAACAAAGGCAACTTAAAAAGAAACAAGACAGAATGAAAAAGTAAACCTAACAACATCGCCTTGCATTGAGCGCTGACGTGTAATAAATCAATTCAAATGCACGCTGGTGCACATTGCATCCTTTTCCCCCACACATGCATAACCAGCCCTGCAGTAAATCACACCATCCACTGCTGCTTCACCAATTATAATGTGTGTTGCCTCGTGGGTTCGGTTTTGTGATATCAATAATTCATCAAGGAGAAGCATTTCAAAATGACTCAAATGGAAAAGCATGTGCCCTCGACATGCGCACACTTGTGTGAGAGCTACACTCCAAACACACAGGCTCACATAAACACACACACACGCTGTCAAATACTCATTTATGCGGGTGCGTTTCTGTTTCACGCTAAAAATTGCAGGGCCACTTGTCTTTGTGTAATCTTGCGCCGTTTGTCTGTAATTGTGCATGTGACAGATTACAGAGGGACAGCGGAGGACAACAGAACACAAACACATACAGCGTCAAACACACAAGACCTGTATTTAGATGAACTGATGTCAGTGGATTTCCTCTGAGATGTGGGATCAATTGGCATTTGCACTCTATTTGTTCTATTGAATGATTTTTCATTTTGTTTGGATAGAGATTTAAGTGCAGATTCATAAGTCTCTCACAAGGAAACATGACTGTCTTTGTGGTACACCAAAACTTTTGTTGTGTAACATTTTTAACTCGATGGATTTCATGTCTTTCATGATTTGTCAAGTTATGTTTTATTGTCACATTTTATAAAATGTGCCATATACAACATGAGATTTTAAGCCGTGCTGTATCCCACAATGCAATGTGCGTGAGCTGTGATTTTTAGCATCTCATTCTTGACCCATTATTTCATGAGATTTCATCATTTGAGATGCTTTAATAGAAAATAATAAAAAAAAAATACTCAAAACACTAAATGCTTACAGCTACACATTTTTTTAATACGCAATAAGGTAATAGTATATTTCATGTGCAATGGAAATTCAAAGTGCTTTACATAAACATGATGGAAAAGAAAGACATAAAAACATGTGAAAGTGTATTTTAAAATCATTTAAGAACATAAATATAATTAACGGGAAATTTCTGCAATTATCATTATTTTGTTACATTAAGAAACATGTTGTTAGAACATTTTTGTTTCTATCCATTTCCAGCCATATCTACTTGATTTTGTGAAGTGATTTATTTTCTTCAAATAGTAATCAACCTGCAGGTTTGACTTAAAATAATAAAATAAAATAAAATAAAATAAAATAAAATAAAATAAAATAAAATAAAATAAAATAAAATAAAATAAAATAAAATAAAATAAAATAAAATAAAATAAAATAAAATAAAATAAAATAAAATAAATTTCTTTAACAAAATTAAGTCTATCTACATATAAATTACCAGTGTACTATTATTTTTCCCATTAAAAACTTGTTAGAACCATTTAACCGGTGCTCTTTTTCTCTGTAAACATATGATTGCTGATAATCATACAACCTGGGTCCTTTTTCACCACAGTTACTCCAAACAAGGGTGAAATGACCCTACCAAAGAAAAGTGACTTTAATGTTAGTGTGTCTGCTCAGGAATGGTTTTAAAAGCGCAGTGAGTACAGGATATTTGATCACAGGTTACAGTAAGTAATGGGTTGATGTGGTACTGGGAGGTGCTGGTGTCCCATTCTGACTCAACTAATAATTCACACTGGCTAACTACTGTGCTGCAGGCTTTATGGTACACTAAATCTACGTCTGTACCTGTGACCCCCTTTTGTTCCTGCTTGACCATAAAATGGACACATATGATTGGAGTATTATGAACCAGTGTACTCATACTCTCTCTTATTTTCTCTTTGCTTGTATGGTTTGACATTGCAAGAGAGAATATAGAATTTATAGACACATAGAAGGAAAAAGTGATATTATAAAGGGTCCAAAGGTTAGAATAATCTGAATATAAAGAAAAAGGCTCAGAAGGGCAGAGACTTGTGAGCTATTGCTCTTGTTGTAGGCCTATGCTGCAAAACAGGACGTTACCTATATTACAGCGTTTTTATATATGTCCAATGCCTTAAATCCTTTAAAAAAAAAAAAGATGCCTCAAGAATGTTAACATTAAATAAATAAATAAATAAATAAATAAATAGCTCTGTGTGTGTGTACAATGATACACACACACACACACACACACATATATAGATATATATATATATATAGATATATAGATATATATACTTTATATAGATAGATAGATAAATTAAACATATTAGTGACTAATTTTTACACAAAAAACTGCTGTACTATACAGTAAAACCATAAATATTTATAGTTGGAGGTATATTAACATTTAATCAATTAATGAAAGTACGGTTATGAGTTATAAGGTTATAAATACAGGTAACAATATGCAACCCTGATAAGTCTACAGTAAGTCTACTGGCAGCCACAGCAGTCAGTTTTTTTTTTGTTTTGTTTTTTTTTTATTTAACCATACGTTTTAATAGGATATTTTTACACTGTAAAAATGAAAATCTCTTGTAGGGTTAGGAAAATCAGTTAAAAGAAAGGATACTAGCAACATCTTCACGTACAAAAGCCTGATATTGTTTCCTTTATTGTGTATTTTATGTGTGTGTATGTAATGTTTATGAATGATTTGTTATGGTGAAGCTTGTTTATCATGCCAGTAAAACTTCTTTGAACACTGCATATTGAAAAAGAAAGAGATGTAATTGATTTCAGTGCAACCAAGCACCTGGCGACGTCTTACCTACAGTCTGTCAGTGTGTGTGTGTGTGTGTGTGTGTGTGTGTGTGTGTTTCCTCTGATGTTCACCTCACAGACTCTGATGTTATCTTTGTGTCTGGGATTGGTACATCAGCTTTCTTTATATCACAGTGATAGTCTCAGAGAGCAGAGTGCAAGAAAAAGATAAAGGGGTTAAAAAACTGCACCCTTTAATTTTTAATAACGGCATCATTCAGCGGATTGATGGAAGCAGGTGTTGTTATATAGTGTTAGTGTGTGTGCTGGGCTAAACAAAGGGTCTGTGGAACATCTGGGCTGTGGTGATAGTCTCGCTCACATGTGCTTCAAGCTGAATTAATCAAGCACAGGTTGTCCGTGTGTGTCTGTGAGATAGAGGGACAGAGACTGTTAGAATATTGCTGCACAGAAGATTGAGAAATGCAACATGTATTTCCTCTTATAAGGAGCCAACTCAGAGAGAGAGAGAGGGGGAGAGAGAAATGAGAGGGAGGAGAAAAGAGAGGAGTGAAGATTAGGAGGTACATCAATGTCTCATATGTCAATATTAACACTTGTATGACCAGAAGAGAGATGAAAATGAAGCCATCAGTCATAAAGACCAGCTTCACAAGAGCCATATGCAGAGAGGTAGTGCAGTATGTGTGCTTTGTGCTCTTTGCATTTTCTGTATTAAGGAATATGAATGACCTTCCATGTCCCACAATGGAACTTACTTGACCATTCAGTGTGAGCTATGATTTTTAATATCTTATTCTTGACCCCTTATTTAATTGATCAAAATAGAAAAAAAAAACATGTTTTACGAGTATTATTTGCATACATTCTGCTTACATATTCACATATTTTTTAAAAAAATATGTAAATATTTTTACACAGACATAATAAAAAAATAGAAAATGAAAACGTGTAAAATAATTTAAGAAAAAAAATTATATGGAAAACTATAACAAAACAGAAACAAATAAATACATTTAAGTTACATTTTTTCAATAATAATAATTAGAACCTATTTCTCAATGCTTTGACTTTTTCAAAGCTCTTCACTCAGTGAGCACAACAGCAGGCTGTGTGGGCTAAACTGTGGATCATTTTCCATTGTTTAGGCACAGAATGCATTCACTGACTATGTGTTTTAATTACATGAATTCTTTTCTCACTCAAAATCAACCAGCATCAAAACTCAATGTACCTACAGGCCAGTTTGCACGTTTACATAAATTTTTTTTCTTCAAAAAGGTTCAATTTAGGTTCAAAACCTAACAATGCATAACTGAGTAAGACAGCAATTTCCTTTCATTTCCACAGTAATATCATATTGAAATTTGTACCAAATATAGAAAATGAAATACTGTCAGAACAATTAGATGTAGCCGAACACCTACACAGGTGGTAGTCTTTCAGTTTCATTACCATCTATGCAAAGAGTGAAACTTAAGAAAAATAATGTACTTTAATATAAACATGGACCATGTAACGTACAGTACTGTAGTGAATTCTAAACAGTAGAGAGCTATCAATCTTGTTTTGTGAAAAAGTTTTAGAAAATAAAACATTGTATGATGCTAACGGTTGTTGGTGTTTTTAGGTCATTGATAAAATGTTTGTTTGGTGACAATTTTTGCTAGTGTTAAGGAAGTATATGTCTTGATTTTAGACATGCATGAAGTGATTTGGTAGTTTTAATGCATTTACAAGTGAAATTTACTGCTGTGCCAGGCTGAACTGTGTGAATAGTTTTGAAAAAGTGACCTAAATATTGAGAAATGAGTCTTAGCTATTGTAAAAAATAAATAAATAAAAAACTGTGAAGTGTATAGCATAAGGTCTCTTTTATACTCAATATGGGGTCTTCTCTTTTTCAGTGATCTTTTCCTTTGTCTGGATAGTATAGCAGTTCATGCTCACTCTCTGACTGGTCTGATGTGTGAGCTATCCTTAAACAGACTGCAATGTGAAACAATAAACATTTCAAACAGTAGTTTGTTGCAGGCTTCATTACATTTACATGTTAAATGTTAAATGCAATGTTCTGTTAAACATGTCTGAACTTGGCAGTCTAACCAAAGGACCATGAAAGAAATGTACTGTAACTGCTGTTGATATTGCTTTCGTCTCATTCATCACACTTGAACGGTTGACTGCTTTGAAGTGTGGCATACAGTATCTAGTATCTCTGGTAGTACACTGCACATTTGCCGTAGTCCGTCTGCATATTTCATACATATAAAAAGTTAGCATACTGTATACTGCAACAATGTGAGTAGTTGCAAGCCATTCTAAATTTACTTGGCACAAGACTGCAGGAGAGCATTGTGTGCAATAATAAGTTCAAATAAAACTAGCATTAGTAAATTAACTACTTCTACTTCAGCACACACGCATTGCCATACACATACACATTCATTCATGTTATATCTGGGTATTGAGTATTGATTTCACACATCATGTGAGACAGACAGAGATGATTTAAAACATTATGTAAAGTGTTGAGGCGAGACCGCTCATCGATTCCTGAGGAGGTCAAGGCAGAGGTTGCAGGCATCATAGGCCTGCACATATCCATCTCTCCACAGTGCTGACATTAATGAATCATTTCATTTGATCAATTTAGAGGCTGAATGCTTTAATGCAGATGTTCTGTCATGTATGATGACAGGTATTATCAAGCAAGGAAAGAAGAGCAGCCATACACGCAGTATTGATAGTAGGTGTGAAAAGTAAGTGAAGACAGCCAGCACAGCAGAACTTGATTATTGAGAATACAGAGGAACATTTTATTTCTCAAGGGCTGTTGTTTCATAACTCAAGGAGACATAAAATGACAAAAATTGGTATTTTGGATCTCATTGTTTTTTTGTTTTTTTTTTGTTTCTTTGTTTTGTGAATTATGTTTTGTTTGGTTTGGTTTTGGTTGTTTTGCTTTGCTTTGTCTTTTGTCTTGTTTTGTTTTGTTTTTTTTGTTGAGAAATAATAGAAGAATAGATCTAGAAAATGAAAATGAACATCAGATAATTTTATCTTGGAGGAGTTTTACTTCATTGGCAAATCTAATCACAGTTTGATACATTGTTGAGATCTCTTTTGTCAAAACAGGTACATTTTGGAAGCAAAATCAGTCAATCTAGAAAGACACCCATGTAAGATCACTAGGGTTTCTTTCTCTGGAGAAGATTCAGAAAACAAAGATTGTCGCCTCCATTTAATCTCATTACAAAAACAATTATGATTTTTATTTTCTTTTGAGCAGCATTCTTACTTTTTTCTTTTGTTTTCTTAACACTATTTCTGTCTTTAGTAAACTGTGCATGTGTGAGTAGTGTGCTTGTTTCAGTTTCATTGTTTGTGTATGATTGTTTTCCCCCGAAGATGATAAATGACGGTACATTCATACAGTAATGAGACAGAATTACGTTTCCTCCCATGGCCATGAACCTGACAGCCATTCAGATGGAGAGAGTGCGTAATTAAGAAGAATAAACGGATGGATAGAGCTTCATTCATCTACTGAGAAGATGAAGGAGAGAGAGATGTTTAACTCTTTGCCTACAGGGTGTGAATTGCTTTAGGTGACAAAGCATCCATGCAGAAACTTTCCCAATGTAATTTAATTGACTCTCAGAATGGTGGACAATGTGAAGTCCTACCCTTGAGTAATGAAGATTGACTGCCATTAGCTTGCTGTTAACCCCTCAAGCAAATGGAGATCCTCATTGCACTTACAGATGTATTCAAATGTTCTTGAGAGCTTCTGCGGAGCTTCCATCAGTCAGGGAAGCCGCAGCGATCAGACGTAATTGGGACAACTGGCCACATTGCTCAGAGTGTCATTATGTTAATGAAGACCTTGTTAGAGCTGACAAGGGCTATGATGGATGAGTAGCTATGAGGAACATTGATCACTGAACATCTTGTTGTCCCACCCAGAACTTTCAAAGACACTCTATATTAAAAACCAATTTTCTCATTGGCAAATCAATATTTTTATAAGGAAAGATTTTCTCACAGACCTAGAATATGTATAAATTGGTGCTGAAGTCAATGGGAATTGTCGTTTGCAACCCATTTTACTTCCATAATGTGACTATTTTCGAGTGAAACAGGATATTCAACATTATTGACAACCATTAAGAGCCCTGAGGAACATCAGTAGAAAAGTATAGTCATTTCAGTGGAAGAACAAGTTACTACATGATTAAATGTTAGAGAATTTTTTTTCGTTGGGAAAACTTTCACCAATTAATCCAGAAACATGCATTAAACAAAGTAAAATGTTTACAATTTTACATCAAGTAAGTAAATACAAATCTTTAACATTCTCTCTAAAATTAAAGATTGTCATAATTCATGCATGAATGTGTCATATGTTTTAGAAGACTTGGAATTTATCTCACATCATATTTACAGGTGCTTGGATTATGCCTTTTTATTTTAAATAAATCCCCATTTACTTTTGTTGTATGTTAAAGTGCAGCTTGGACATTCTGCAAAATATCTCATGTTGTTTTTGACAGAAGAAAGAATTTCACACAGGTTTGGAACAACGAAGATGCCTGAATGGTGGCTGTTTTTTTTTTTTTTAATGTACTACAGTATTTCTATAAATGTACAAAAATCCTACACAAATTTATTCCATGAAACTTGATGAATCATAAAGAGCAGTAACACCAGCTGCCCTCTCCAAAAAAATCTGCCCCCAGAAAGTCCTGATAAGCAATTAACTAAGCCAATTAAACAGCTGGTTTCTCCATAACTGTTCCCTTCTCCATCAGGCTTTCCAGTCTGGGTTCTTGTCCCAATCTAAGACACAGCTCATAACTCATCCGCAAAGGAATTTCTAAAGTGGTTTCTGTCAGATTGTGTGACATTTTCAAACTGCTGCTTCAATCACTGCAACACAAATCATGTAAAGTCAAGTTTTCCGTACTGAGTGCTGTACATGAACTGATGATGTTTAGCAGTTAATGACCTTATCCTATACAGACATGCTATGTTCTGTACAGTAATTAGTGGTGCTTGCTAATGCACTATTGCTCATGCTTAGACTTAATGATTTAAACAGTCCTGTTGATTGCAAACGTAATTTGCTATCAAATCTTTGAAAGATATTTACAGTAGTTTGTTGAAAGCACTTATTAGCAAGTAAACTATATATCCAAAAGCAGAATATTCTGCTTTACTATTTTCTAAGTAGTGTTAATGAAATAATCAACACTTTTTACTCTGGACCAAAATTCGAACATAAAGTCTATATACACTAGTGTTACAAGGTTGTTGTTTCGTTTGTTTGTTTGTTTGTTTGTTTGTTTGTTTTTGTTTTTGCTTTTAAAGTGCGTAATACATTTATTCAGCAAGGACACATTTAATTGATTGAATGTGACAGTAAATACATTTATAATGTTACAAAAGATTTCTATTTCATATACAGTGCCCTCCAAAAGTAGTGGAACAGTAAAGACAAAATTGCTTTGTTGGCTGTGGAGTCAAGACATTTACAAATATGATTAAAAGATGAATATAAGACAAAACTACAGAATGTCACATTTTATTATTGGGTGATTCAACACATAGACGTTTTACCAGCTAAGAAGTTCAGCACTTTTAGAGTTTCATCCCCCTATCTGATGTGAGCATAAGTATTGGAACAGTTGCCTCACAGGTCTTTCTAAGTGATCAGCTGTGTCCTGTTGCATTCATTCTTCAGATATTAAAAGCAGGGAATGTGTCGTATCAGTTATATCCATTACTTCTGCATTCTGAATCTTGCATTCGATGATGACACACACAAACCAGGATGAAGATGAGGGAGCTGACTTTGAGAGAAAAGCAAGCAATTTGGATGCAAAAGAAAAGAGGAAGTCAATTAGAGCTATAGCAAAAACAAAGGGTATGGAGAAATCAAGAGTTTGGAAACCACCAGCGACAGCAGCAACCAACAACGACCTGATCGGCTGAGAAAACAACAGTAGTTGATGACAGACAAATCATAAAAGCTATGAAAATGAACCCTAAAAGACGTGTCTGTAAAATCACCAACAACTTCCAGAAAGCTGGGGCGATGCTCTGACAATCTACTGTCCTCAAGAGACTTTGACACAGAATTACAGATGCTACACAGCAAGATGCAAACCTCTGACCAGCACCAAAAATAGAAAGGCAAGATTAGAGTTTGCAAAAAAGCACAAAGGTGAGCCAGAAGAGTTTTGGAACTGTGTTTATGGACCGATGAGACAAAGATGAACCTTTATCTAAGTGATGGGAAAGCAAAAATCTGTATAAAAAAAGGGAACTGCAAAAGATCCCAAGCATACAGCCTCATCTGTAAAGCATGGTGGAGGTGGTGTGGGCATGCATGGCTGCATCTGGAACAGGCCCTCTCAACTTTACTGATGACTTAATGTATGATGACAGTAGCAGAATGAATTTGGAAGGGTACAAAACCATCTTGCCTACCAATATTCAAGAAAATGCCACCAGATTCATTGGGAAGTGCTTCATATTGCATCAGGACAATGACCCAAAACAGTTCAGTCAAGGAATTTATAAGGGCAAAGAAATGGAAAGTCTTAGATTGCCCAAGTCAATCTCCAGATTGAACATGAATTTCACCAGCTGAAGAGGAGAGTAAAGGCAGAAACTCCCCAAAACAAGCAACAATTGGAATTGGCTGCATTAAAGGCTGGGAAAAGTATTTCAAAGGATGAGACCAAGAGTCTGATGATGTCTATGGGTCACAGACTCACTGCTGTGATTGTGCGCAAGGGATCTGCAACTAAATAATTGCTTTTAATCTTTTATATCTACCTTATGTTCAACTGTCCCAATACTTATGCTCACATCAATGAGTGGGATGAACTCTAAAAGTGCTGTTCTTTTTATTAGGTAAAACATGTATGTGTTGAAACGGCTAATAATAAAATGTGACATTCTGTAGTTTTGTCTCATATTCATCTTTTAATCATATTTGCAAATGTCTTGACTCCACAGCCAACAGAGCGATTTTGTCTTTACTGTTCCAATACTTTTGGAGGGCACTGTTTGCACAGTTCTTTTGAACTTGAACAAATTTATATGAAATGCCCTATGAGCAGAAAATCTGAACATTACAAATTGCTGAAAATTCTGCTTTGCCATCCAAGGAATATATTTCTAAGTGTATGGTTCTTGGTCAGCATGAAGTATAATGTGGACCAGACTTTATGCTATAGTCCAGCGTCTGACTATGTAAAATTGAAAGAGTTCTGCATGGGCAATTAAAACAGTTTTTTTTTTTTTTTCAGAAATTGTAAAAATGTAGTATATAGTATTCTCTCTCTCTCTCTGCCGTTGGCCTGTTCCCTTTATGAAGGCTTTCTTTTGCTATGTTTATTGTTAGTATCTGTCAACACGATAGTCCTGCAGCTGAAGAAATGAAGCCCCATGATACATCTGTGGGGGAGCAGCCCATCGAGAGTTCACACAGTTCATCCTCTTTAAAGGGAGAGAGAGACTACTTCCTGCATTCATCTTTAATTCAGGAGGGAGGATGAGGAAGCTGGAGTTTGATATTTTCTGCTGTCTTTTTTTCTGAGGCGAATTAACTAAAGAGTTGAAAGCCATTTTGTGTCCAGGATTTCATTTACCTGCAGTCCAGGTAAATCCAGGAGAGGACGTTCTTACTCCAGAAAGCATTTGACTGGACAAAGTTTCTTGATGATTTATGATTTTTTTTTTGGTCTGATTAGCAGGAAGAATGAGACTGTACATTTTAAATCTGTATATAATATATACATATCCATATATCTTATGAAAACAAATTTTGTCAGCGTTTAGAAATACGCTAGCTTATAAATTAGCTTAAAGTTAGCAGAACTAATTTGAGTTGTGATTTCATGAGGTCTTTAAACAAACAATGAACTGCAGCAATGCTGTCCTATAGTGTGTGTCAGCGGATGTCTGTGGAAAACTGAAATTTCAGTATCAGTATGTTTAGAAAAATCTAGATTTTTGACAACACTTCTGTCCTAGTAACGTATGTCAGATTGTGATAGTCTGCTGCATCCTTTACAGCTGAGCACTCAGAAATTACCTGCACAATGTAAAATTCACAGTGCAAATTGCATTTAACATTCTAGTTTGTGGATGCGGATGCACCGTTATCTGATTTGCATAATTCCTTGAGTGAAACGGAAAAGGAAGTATGCGCGAATAAATGACACTATCAGCGGCCACATGCAGTCTTATTGAATTCTCTTTCCGTTTTGTATTCTCTCTCTGTGTCTCTCTGGTGTCCCTTTCTTTGTCCTTTCAGATATGCAACATTAATTCCACAGCTGCTCCCCAATTTATGTTCACCGTCACAGTGTGTACACACACTTTCACTGACAGCGACGGGTGCGTGTTCATGTGCATATGGAGATGCATTTGCTTTCTAGACCTCTTGCTCATTGTATGTGTAATACACAAACACATGTTCTTGTTGTTTAAGCATATGTCTGTCTGTGGGTGAAAACATGTTTTGTGTCTCTGCATACACTGACAGTCCAGATGTTCTTCCAGTGCTAAAGGTGATGAGCTGTCAGGAATCTCTCATACCTGATCTTGTCATCAGTATTGTTTCATTGGGTCTTTTTTTTCCCCCATCTGTCATTCCTCTCTTAACTTGTCACACAACATAAGCCGAAAAAGTTCTGGCCCCACTATTAAGCCCCTGTTAATTTCTGACTCTCATATATGTGTAAATTATACTTGAAGCTGCAAAAAAAAAAAAAAAAAAAACATGAACAAAATATCAAAGTGCAAAAAAAAAAAAAAAATCAAATCTGAGCCAGTTTTGCAATTACTTTGCATGCTTGAAATGAGATATTTTGTCCGATGCAATGTATTTTTTTTAGTGTATAACATAAGTTCAAATATTTTGGGGGTCACTCTCTATCATAGGGCCAGATTTACTAAATAGGTAATTTCCATAATGATCAATCCAGTCTACCAAGAGAATTACTATCGCAGCCATGCCAAGTGCAAAATAGGTTAAGACATGCCTTTTGGGTGTTAAATAATCACACAAATACCAGTAAATTGAATACCACAACCCCTAGTAAATCACATTTGCATGATTTATTTAAATAATCACCTCCCATAAATTTTACATCTAAGGGAAACTCCTACAAATGCATATGCAATAAGGTCAGCTGCAAAAATAACTGTCCACATCTTTCTATCGCTAATTTTTCACTACGTGTCTTTAGTAAATTCTGACAGCATTTTTTTAATGCTAAAAGAAAGTTTGCACTGGTTTTTAGTAAATCTGGTCCCAAGTTGTTGTTGTTTTTAAATATAATATGCAGTAGGCTATACATTGTACACGTTAGTACATTAGAAAACAATTGTACAACACTAACTGTGTCTCTCTCTCTGCTGGTCCAAGAAAAAAAAAGTAGATGTTGTGTCAAACATCATTAACCTCCATCTGCACAGACTTTGATACACACACTTAGGGTGGTAATTAAATTTTTAAAGTGTATTTTTCAGTTGTTATTCCAGTGTGAAGTGAAGTGTGAAGACTGATGGTTTTTTAATCAGCGGTGACAGTTTTGACATGTTTATCTTCAAAAATATTTTGTCATGGCTAATACCAGTGTACGATTTTACTGTTTTTTTTTTTTTTTTTATATAAACGTTTAAGTGAAATCGTATTAATAAACATAATTGTATCCGAACCTAAACAAAGTCTTATGCATAAATATGCTTCATTATTTATCAGTTCAGTTTCCCTGTTTGTATTGATACAGTTCCATTTAATATACAGTATGTGACCATGTAAATGATATTTATGCGCTTCTCATTAACCAGCTGTTGAATATTTATATCCACTTTCCATAATACCATTTGTGATTTGGGTGGGAGCGGTATATCATTGTGAAAGCACTCTCTCTCTTTCTCTCTTTGGATTTCTCTGATGAAGTGTATGTGAAGGTCATACTTCTGTGTTCAATGCTTAACTTAATGAAAACTGAGAAACAATCTGGCAAGGGAGGTAAACAGCATCACATGTGACTGTGTGTGTGTGATAACTGAATTACCGCTGGCACTGCTTTCTGGGATGTTGCACAGGCCTGCTGCTGTATTAAGATGAATGAGCCAGAAACACCACATGGTAGCTCATATCAATGACATGCATGTTTCAGCAATTACTCTAATTGATCTGGAATAGAGAAATTAATCTAAAATATTAAAAAAGATGATAAGGATTAAATAAGGACAGAAGGGAAGCTTTAGGGAGCAATTTTTTGTGTCATTTTCATGTGTATAAGAGTGTGGATAAATGCTTCTCCTCAAAGAAAAGAGAAAGACATACTGGCATATAAGACTGTGTGTGGTAGAAACAGATTGGAAATAATTAGAAAATCTGTATTCAAAGCTCACATTCCAGGTAGCAGATAGCACTGGATTAATGCAAATACATCTAGACCTGCAATTGTAAATCATTAAAAAAAATAAGTTAACTTATTTTAAAATAATTTCCTTAAATTTATGCACCGCAGTAAATTTGTAATATAAAATAAAATAACAGACAAATAAATAAATGTATTTAGCACTTTAATGTAATTACAGTTTTTATACCATAACAAAAAGTAATTTCCTTTAACAATAAACCCTGCACACACACTCAGCTTATGCTTTGAAGATATTCAGTGCAGCAAGAACAAGTAAGTTCAAGGAAAGAATTAATGCCAAACTTCCAAGGAATGCAGATATCCTGGGGGAAGATACAAGTAAATGAAACTGGACTATTAATTCTGGAAAATAGGGCAGTTGTAAGCCAATATTTTCTTTCTTTTACTTTTTTTATTTTTATTTTAATAGTTTTGTATTTTATTTCTTTGTTTATAACAGGTTATTATCAACTATTATCAAGTAATTTTTACCAGGGTATATATACTGTATATAAAAAGTGGAAATGACACCGAGAAGTAGAGCGCATGTTAAGTAACAAGTCAAGGAAAAATGTCCTTGATTGTTAAGTAATAACAAGGTCATAGTAGATAATGGAGATTGAAATTATGTATTGACCTACAAATATGAGTTCCCGCAGCAAGCATCAGCGATGCTTTTATAATGCACCTCATAAGTATTCCTTGTATGTGTGTGGTCATGCTTCTTTGTCTAATGGTTTAATGTCTCACTTCTCTTTGTGTCCTGGTTTTACCTCCATCAGCCACCCACCGTGACCTTTTGCATGTTCATGCTCTTATGACCTCTGACTCCATGGTCACATGTTGGTGTTTACCAGCCAAGGTTAAGAGTATTTGCACATTCCCTCAAGAGCCTGAGAATCCCACACTGAACATAACTGATAAATATTACCTTCTGTTCACTGTAATAGTTTAAAATGAACCTTAATTTAACAACAGCAAAACAACATCAGCGACGATGACTCCTTTTTTTTGCTGCTCTTTTAAACACGTTTCATTGTTCGTGAAACATTTTTGTCTACTCTTTTTGACTCTTCATGCATAGACTGTCAAGACATGTAAATTTGACCCGATGTCCTGTTTACTTCTTTCTTCCTCCACCCGCATCTGTTGAACTCTGCTCTATTCTTTCTCCATCCTTTGTTCTCATCCTGCCTTTAGAGAGCTTCCATCACTGTCTCTCTTTTCCTCCCTCCCGTTATTGTCGTCTGCTCTCCTATTTTATAAGAGTGCTAAAAATTTATTTATTCACCAGTTCTATATCAGATGAGTCTGCAAGGAACATTGTAATTGGTGCTGAAGTAAACACACTCCCACACTTGCATGCACATACGTTGGCAAGGCAAGTTTCTATTTTACTGCGTCTCATTTACCAATGCACCCTCCCATGGGAGCCCTCAGTGCTTTGTTATAGTGAGGTGTAGATGCTTCGGCTCCAGTCAATGTTAATCATATAACTGTCAGCTCCTTTCTGTGTCCCACTGTATTTTATGTATCTCTCTGCATCTTATTGTTATTGATCTGTGCCCTTCTGAACTATTTTGAGACTAGGTTTGTGTCTTATGGGTATTTGACTTGTAATAAATTTGGAAGGTTGACACGTACTGGGGTGTGATGTGCTTTACTCCAAATAAACTATTTTAAAAAAGCATTTATTTAATAAGTACATGCTGTATTTCCCAACCTCTTACTCTAATTAAAGGGTGAAATCACCTGAAAATGTAAAGTTTGTCATCATTTACTTCTTCATGTTGTTCCTGTATGACTTTCTTTACGGTCTTCCAGACACATTTTATTTATGTAGCACTTTATACATTAGGTTGCATTGAAGCAAGTAGCTTTACAGTATAAATGTGAAAGAAACCGTGTCAGTGTTGCCTTTAAACTAGAATTACAATTTTAGTTTCTATTGTAAAGCAGCTCTTAAGTATGTTGATGTTTTTACTCACATCTGACCTCAACAGACTGAGCAGACAAAATGAACTGGAAAAGATTTCCAAAAGAAAGTTAGCTTTGAAACTTCAAAACAAATTTTGCTTTTGGCTGATTTTGTTCAATTTCAATTGAAGTATGTCAGAGACTTTATTCTGTGGTACATAAAAGAAGATTTTTAGAATTTTAGAATTACTTTTTGAAAATGATTTTTCAAGAAATATATTCTTTTGTGTTCTAAAGAGAATAAAGAAAGTCATACAAGTTTGGAATGACATGAAGGTGAGTACATTTTCATTTTTGTGTGAACTAACCCTTTTTTGAGGCTGTAAGGAACATTTGTACTTTGATGGCCTTGTCCCAAATTGCTGTTCAGGCTGTGGACATGATACATGTCAACTACCCTTCAGTGTGATGTACTTCACAATAGCACTGATGGGAATTGAAGGACATGTGTCCTCTTTAAGATCTAAAGATTCCACATTAGATGGGATGGCCATCATAAAATGCCTCTCTGAAATATGTTTATGAGATAATTTGATATAAAACCAAAGTTTGTGTTTGCATACTAACATCACCCAACAGCATCTGTGGCATGTTGTAACCACAGGGAAGACTCACTTTGTAAAAGCAAGCACATATTTCAGTGACATTAATGGAAGTCAATGGGGCAAGACATTTTGGAGGGTTTAAAAGCACAAATGTGCTTCTTGTATTTTTGTTCATACTTGTGTTGAATTGATTTTTTTAAACTTTTATTGAACCCAGGACATTCCTTTGGTTTTCTTTTAACATTACTTTAAAGGTATATTATGCTATTTTAGCTGTTAAAATACTTTGTTGTATCCCTGTAAGCCGACTGTAGGTTGAACCCTAAAACAAAACACACGTTACTGCGGTTATGGGAAACAGTCATGCCTAGATGGCTAGTTTCTTAATGCATCATACTATTGTAGCTAATCAGTTATGTAGTTGTACAGGAAATGCGCCCCTGTTTGTCTTGAGCATCTTGACTAGACTGTGACATTAAATCAATCAACAGGGTCAGTTTGTGGCTGTTTGTTTGACCAATGGAAAACAGTATTGTCACGGTGCACACACGAGGGATGAATGAGGAGATGAAGGTAAACTCAAAATACAGTCTTTAATGAATCCAAACAAGACAGGGCAAGACAAAGCAAGGCTGGGACTCACAGGAACACCGGAGAGTAATGAGTAGACCAGACGAAAATTAACTGAACAGGCAGGAAATAAGTACACATGATAATTAAACACACACACCTGAAATAAATGATAAACAATCAGACTTGACAAGAACAGGAACAGGAAGGACCAAATAAGGGCATGGAGGGGGAAAACACACAAGACACGACAGACATGACTGAGACAAGTATGCAGAAGCACTTGTTGGTTTTGAAATTTGATTTGATTTGAAACTTAATCTTTAAAAAAAGTTTTTTTGCTGTTAAGAAACCTGTTCACAGTTTTGGTCAGTTCACATATCGGCTTATTGATTTTTGGTGCTCAGATCTCTTTTAGGCAGATCTCAACCTCCAAACCTGTATTTTTTTTCTCTGTTTTAAGGTCCGTTCACACCAAGGACGATAACTATAAAGATAACGATAAAGATATAGTTCTAAAAATCGTTCTCAATATTTAAGAATAGCAGAGTCCACACCATAGCTATAACAATAAAGCCACAGAGAAACGATATCGTTGGAATCAGTTTCAGAATGATTTTTTTCCAGCTGACGAATGATAAAAACATTGACACACAATCAGAATCAATCCTGTTGTAACGAGCTCGAGAATTTAAAGAGGCAGACGATCATACTCTTAGAATAAACAGACGATATTGTCCGCTGGTGTGGATGCGAATATCTTTATCTTTATAGTTATCTTTATAGTTATCATTCTTGGTGTGAACGGGGCTTTATTCTTTCTTTTTGTATGTCTTTCCTTCTTTTTCTCCTCTTCTTCATCTGGTGAAGATTCCACCAGCTTTTCCACCATTATATGAGCCATTCAGAAATCCCATCACGAGTCAAATTCCCATAGAATCTCATTTACTCCAAATCTGGCCTGCACAAATTATACGCATTATTGGCCATCACACAATGATGGTCTGCTTAAAGGCTGCGCTAGACTGTTTCTTTCCCCTTCAGCTTTGGCATGGAGGCAGTTTGCAAGGGGCATCTTCTGTTTTGCATTGCAATAGCTACTAGCGGTATCCAGGCTGGATGAAGTCATGGGTCTGGCGACCCATCAAACACAGCCTAAATGTTGGGAGGATGGACTCAAGCCCTCCATAGCTAATTGTGTTTGAAGGAGAATGCAGAAGCCGGGATATTCTCTGCTATTCAAATCCAAAGACTGAACTCACAAGCCATTCACTGCAGGGTAGAGCCCTGTCTGAATGGAGGATTCAAAGACCAGGAGCGAGACGAAGAAAGAATGAAAGAAGGAGGGCCTTTTTCTCCTCTTTTCCTTCATAGAAGGGAGCTTTGCATTGCCAAACATTCGGCGAAAATACTTCCATTGAGTCTTTTGTTCTGTGACCCTGTACAAATTAGGGTTCCCACAACGGGGGATGTTTGTAAACGTGGCAGTGTAGTTGTAAAAGTGTTAATAGACAATTATTAAGTTAATTAATAGTCTCGGAATCACTTTTTTCTGTTATTCACATGTACTGAGCACACTCATTCACTCACTGTCAAAACAGAATACTGTACCGTTTAAAAGTTTAGGAATGGTTAAGTTAAATGGCTTTTTATTAGAGTTAGAGTTATTTGATCAAAAAACAGTAATAGTGTGAAATATTCTTTGATGGATTCTTTGATGAATATAAAGTAAAAAAACAGCATTTGAAATAGAAACATTTGTAATGTATGAGGCACTAAGTGCAAATAATGTATAGGGCAGCGGCTATTTGCACTAAGTGCTATTTACACTAAGTGCAAATTGCTATAGATGCTATTTACACTAAGTGAAAATAGATTATTTTCTTAGTGATAGATGCTATTTACACTAACTGCAAATAGCAATGAATTCTATGTACACTAAGTGAAAATAATATTAGTTAGATGCTATTTATACTACTTAGTTCAATTAGTGGCAGATATTTGGACCTCAGTATTGTAGTACATTATAAAACAGTATGCAATAATAAAGTATTGAGTGTAAATTATAATTTTTATTAAAATTATTAAATGGATGCTGCCTTATTGGGACAATAAAGCCCTCCCTACACCTATCCTATAACAATAACCCCTAAACACCCTTGAGACACTTTATTTTCCACTTTTCGATGATTTTCTTCATTTTATTGAAGATAAATGCCTTTCTGATCAGATATGTTATGTGAAAAGGGAGAAGAACGAGTTCAGCAAAAGGCAGATACAAACTCAGGTTGATCGTTTCAAAAAGCCACTGCTATGCGCTTTACCACCTACGCCACTGTAGCTGTTGTATAGTAGGCGTATTTTGTAGTGTTGTCTAGCCCAACCACATATTGGTGGGCACAGTTAGTGTAAATAGCCTCTGCCAACAAGTGTAAATAGAATGTATAATGTCTTTACATCACTTTTGTGTCACAATTTAATGTCCTTCCTTGCTGAATAAAAGTATACATTTCAGGTTTTTTTTTTTTTTCAAATATTATTAAGCAGTGAAGCAGTTTTGTTTCTAAGAAATAATAATAAAAGAATATGCCATTACTTCATATGGGTACATTCATTTTCTTTTCATATTTTTGTGTGAAATTCTTGATATGATTAGGCTTTCTTTCTTTTTTATGATATAAGGACAGTTGTATCACCCTGACAGGGCTTTATGCCCTCAAAAATATCAGAAATTAAAAGCATGCTCTTCATAGAAGAGACATATTCAAGTCATTGTATGTATGTATGTATGTATGTATGAATTTTTTTAAAATATATTTTATATTTATTTGTTTTTGAATAAATTAGTAGACAAAAATGCATGTCATGTATGAGATTTAAGTGCTACAGAATTTTCACTGCGTTATGATTTATTCACACAAAGATATCAAATGGTTTCAGTAACACTTTTGAGTCACAGGTACTACATTTATGATACTGTGCTTTTCCTTTAAGCTGGAAAAGCATTGATATTGACATAATATTGCATCAACTTTAAATTAGTAGTAAATTAGTAATTGAAAGTATAAAGAATTAGTAAATTATCATTTATAATACATTAGTAAATTATAATTAGTAAATAAATCATGCATCAAGAATTAGGATGGCACTATATTGGCTGTTCTAGGAAAGTTGAGTTGAGTTGAGTTGAGCTTTATTGTCATTCCGCTACATGCGGGGGCATACAGTGGAACGAAATGTCGTGCCTCACAGGACCACGGTGCTACATAAATACAGGCATACAGCAATGAAGTAAAACAATATAAACCTATACACAAACTATCCTACTGATAGATTTTGACTATAAATATACTATCTATATAAAAAATTTACCTATACATGAACTAAAAAATACAAACTATACAAACTATACGAATGCTTCAGATAAATACTGTACATGTGCAAAGAGAGACAATGTGAGTTCAAGCAGCTGGCTGGGGAGCAGTGCAGGATGATTTGTAATGCATGAGCATGTAAACATACATATATTACTGATATTACTGAGTCTTTTTGTGGGATTTGTGTGCACACAGCAGTGTGTGTGAAAAGTGACTAGTGCGCATAGAGGAAGAGAGTGTGCTACTATAGGTGGTTTGTACAGGCCCACTCACCTGTAGCACTCTTCGATTGCACAAACAAAGTTCCATAAGTTCCAGATTGTCCATGTTTCAGGAGGTAGGGGGTTTGTATGGGGATTCAGAGAGGGGCGGGGTGACTTGAGTTCAGGGCTCTCACAGCCTGGGGGAAAAAGCTGTTGAGCAGTCTGGCAGAGCGGGCTCTGATGCTCCGGTACCGTCTACCTGATGGTAGGAGCTGGAAGAGACTGTGGGAGGGGTGTGTGGAGTCCTTTACGATACTGTTGGCTTTGCTGGAGCATCGTTTGAGGAAAATGTCCAGGATGGAGGGGAGAGGGGCACCGATGATCCTTGCAGCTGTGTTCACTGTCCGCTGGAGGGTCTTGCGGTCTGCTGCAGTACAGTTCCCGTACCAGACAGTGATGCAGCTGGTCAGCACACTCTCAATGGTGCCCCTGTAGAAAGTGGTGAGGATGGGTGGAGGGAGACTTGCTCTTTTCAGCCGGCGGAGGAAGTGTAGGCGCTGTTGTGCCTTCTTGGAGAGTGACATGGTGTTGGTGGTCCAGGTGAGGTCCTCTGTGATGTGCACCCCCAGGAATTTAGTGCTGCTGACTCTCCCCACAGGCGAGCTGTCGATGGTCAGTGGGGGGTGATCAGCGGAGTTTCTCCTGAAGTCCATCACAACCTCCTTTGTCTTCTCCACATTGAGGGACAGGTTGTTTGCACCACACCATTCAGCCAGCTGTGCCACTTCCTCTCTGTAGTGCGTTTCATCGTTGTTGCTGATGAGACCTACCACTGTTGTGTCGTCAGCGAACTTGATGATGTGGTTGGAGCTGAACTTGGCAGTGCAGTCGTGGGTCAGCAGCGTGAAGAGCAGCGGGCTGAGCACACAGCCTTGTGGGGCACCTGTGCTCAGTGTGGTAGTGCTCGAGGTGTTGTGGCCGACACGGACTAACTGAGGTCTTCCGGTTAGAAAGTCCAGAATCCAATTACAGAGGGAATTGTTAAGGCCCAGTAGGTTTAATTTATTTGTGAGCTGTTGTGGGATTATTGTGTTGAATGCTGAGCTGAAGTCAATGAACAGCATTCTAACATAAGAGTCTTTATTTTCTAGGTGGGTAAGAGCCAGGTGGAGGGTGGAGGAAATTGCATCGTCTGTGGAGCGGTTTGGACGGTATGCAAACTGGAGCGGATCGAGTGTGTTGGGGAGGCTGGTTTTGATGTTGTGCATGACTAACCTCTCAAAGCACTTCATTATGATTGGAGTCAGTGCTATGGGACGGTAGTCATTTAGACAGGACACAGGTGATTTCTTTGGTACCGGTATGATTGTTGTGGATTTGAGACATGTGGGGACGACTGCCTGGCTCAGCGAGGTGTTGAAGATATCTGTTAGGACATCTGTCAGCTGTACAGCACAGTCTTTCAGTACACGGCCAGGTATGTTGTCGGGACCCGCAGCCTTGCTTGGGTTAATCCTAGATAGGGTCTTCCTTACGTCGGCTGGAGACAGACAGAGCGCCTGGTCGTTGGGAGGTGTGGGCAGTTTTTGTGCAGGTGTGTCATTCTGCATTTCAAACCGTGAATAAAAGTGGTTGAGTGTATCTGGGAGGGATGTGTCATCATCACAGGCCTGTGGCGGGGGCTTGTAGTCTGTGATGGTCTGAATGGCTTGCCACAGACTCCGTGTGTCTCTGCTGTCTGTGAAGTGATTGTTGATTTTTTGAGCATATGACCGTTTTGCATTTTTGATGCTGCGGGACAGATTGGTTCTTGCTATTTTGAGGGCTGCTTTATCTCCTGATCTGAAAGCTTCATCTCTGGTCTTTAGCAGCCCACGAACCTCTGCTGTCATCCATGGCTTCTGGTTGGCGCGTGTGGTGATGGTCTTTGTGACTGTCACATCATCTGTGCACTTTTTGATGTAAGCAGTCACAGTTTCAGTGTACTCCTGTAGGTCTGTGTGGTTGTTGTAAGTGGCTGCCTCTTTAAACATGTTCCAGTCTGTGTCCTGGAAGCAGTCCTGCAGTGCAGAGGTAGCATTTTCTGGCCATACTGTGATCTGCTTTTGAACCGGTTTGGTGAGTTTGAGAAGTGGGCTATATGCTGGGATTAGCATAACAGAGATGTGGTCCGAGTACCCGAGGTGGGGGCGGGGTTCGGCTTTGTATGCGTTCTTAACTGTTGTGTAAACAAAGTCCAGTGTGTTGTTTCCCCTCGTTGCAAAGTTCACATGTTGGTAGAACTTTGGCAAAACTGTCTTTAAGTTTGCGTGGTTGAAGTCACCGGCTATGATGAAAAAGCCGTCAGGGTTATTTGTTTGTTGTTCGCTGATGGCGCTGTACAGTTCGCGAAGCGCGTCCTTAGCGTTTGCACACGGAGGAATGTAAACCGCGACAATAACAATGGCCGTGAACTCCCGCGGCAGATAGAACGGTCGACACTTCACAACCATAAACTCCACCAGTGATGAACAGTGTTTAGATACTACCGCAGCATTGTTACACCATTTTTTGTTGACGTAAACACACAAGCCACCCCCGCGAGTCTTACCAGACAGTGATGAATCTCTGTCCGCTCGGTAGCAGGTTAGGCCATGCAGCTGAATGGCGGAGTCCGGGATGTTGTCGTTTAGCCATGTTTCAGTGAAAACAAACACACAACAATCCCTTGCCTCATGCTGTGTAGATCGACTGAGTTGAATTAAGTCCAGTTTGTTTTCCAGAGAGCGAACGTTTGAGAGCATGAGTGTTGGAAGAGCCGGTCTTGTGGGGTTAGCCCTCAGCCTAGCTCGTATACCTCCGCGCTTACCGCGCTTCCGTCCTCTCTCACACCGCTTGCGACGCCGCCTTGTGCGGGTAGCGTCAGTAGGCGAGGCCGCGGTCTCGAGGTCCGGCTCCAGCAGTAAACAAAGGCCTCGTAGCTTCTCAGTAGCCGCCGGCGAGAGTTTGTGTTTGTATGTGTTGTCGATATCCAAAAGGCTTTGGCGATCGTAGATGTATCCCGGAGTGATCTCCCGATGAATTAGCGGTAAATTGACACTATTTGGAGACGAACAGACGACATTAAAAGACATAAAAGACATAAAAGCACCGTCTTTGGGATCTGGAGAAGCCGCTGCGTCTGGTCGCGCCGCCATCTTGGATCTTCAAGTGTTGTGGGATGAATGAGAGGATAGTTTGGTTGCTTATGTTTCTTTCTCAGCACTGGTGCTTGATTGACCTTGGTGAATGTAGGTTAGATTTATTACATATTAAGATATGATACAGGATACGTATGCTGCGATTATGTACCAGAAAGGTTTGACTCTTCTAGAAGTTCCTTCATGCATCTCTCACTCTCTCATCTCTGACTTTTTGACCTTAGGTGTCAGGATATAACAGCGTGGTGGTGTTCTTTATGTTCTGACTTCGCTTTAAACATGTTTTTCCTCGACTAGAGTCTACCACTGCCATCCATCTCTGCTGCTCCCAGAATGCAGCAATAAAGGAATAATTGTATTTCAGAGGTATTAAACAGCCAAAAGCCCCCATCATTGGTGGAGCTGTGAGTAACAAGGTGAAGAATGCAGCCACACATTTATTAGCTGTCAGGCAGGACACTGGATATGTGGCTGGGGATGCAGTGGATCTCGCTCTTCCGTATATCAGAGAGGTGAACAGAATAATGTAGGTGATTTAGTTCTTCATGGATTCCTTTTTGGGGGTTTTTTTCAGGTGAAATTTGCTATACAGGTCAACCTCTCAAGAGAAACGGTTCTCTAGCTGCGTTTATCTGCGCACCAACAAAACAGCACTCAGGGAACATTTTAACCTTGTTTCAGAGAATCTCTGAAGCCTTGATTATATTTAGTTGTTATGTGTTTGACACAGACAGAAATCGCAAAATCAATGTGACAAAAATTGTAAAGTAGATTGTGTGAATTGTGCAACCCATTCAATAAAGCAAACCGACATTGTATACATTCTGTATATTTTTACAGTATAATGTAAAATTTTCATGACAAAATGACAAAAATTTTGACAAAAAAAAAATTCATAATTTAATTAAATTTGTTAAAACGTAAAAAAATCAGTGTGATATGGTGATGGGCAGATAAACATTGTAAAGTAACGTTTCCTTGTGACAGTGTATTAGCTTAGCACGTCTTAGCTGGTTTCGCTTCTGGTTTTACTTCGATATTTACCAAAATTATCACACACAAGTTTTTTTTTTTTTTTTTTTTTTTTTTTTTTTAATGTCTTGAAATTTTAATTATTATTAGTACTTAATTGTCCATATTGGATCCCATGATTTGGCTAGTTTCTATCAAGTGCAGATGAGTTTGCCCTAATAATGCTGTAGAGTTTGATCGGACATATGACCTTTGATGTCAACAGGAATAGGCATGGGGAGCATTTTCTCCTCTTGTTTAAAAGTTCATTAACCTATTTATTGTGCTGTTCTAACTATACACAGTGATAGTGTAACATGGCCAAACGACAAGTGAGGCATGCGGATCCATCTGCAGGCTTTTATTATGAAACATGGTCAAAACACAGGCAGGGTCATACAGTGACAAACAGGTATAACACAGGCAAGACAAAGAGTATTCCTAGGACAAGTGTGGGTCTTCGATCGGCGAACAGTATCCAACAGGGCGAGGCAAAGAGAGATAATCCAGGTACACAGCAATAATCCAGGCAGGGGTAAACAGAGTCCGAACAGCTAGGCAAAGGAGTAAATCCAGGAAACACGGGCTAGGGTCAGAAAACGAAAAAACAGGCAAGCCAATACAAAGACTAAGGTTACATGGAATGGCACGGTAAGGCAGCTAGCGCTAGGGGAGTGCTATACGCAGATCAATACTCGACGATCTGTGATCGGAAGTCCATGGTTTATATAGGATGTGTGATTGTGTGATAATTCTCAGGTGTGAGCGTGTGATTAGTGAAATGGCTGATGGGAAATGGAGTCCGGGGTAATGTGAAATAGTCTGTGCAATGTGAAAGTCAATATGAAGGAAGGACGACCTCTGGTGGAGAGTGAACGGAACAGATAGGGTAAATTGCACTTTATTATTGGGATTTTATTGCAGCTGACCTCTGTGCAAGTTAATAAACTCAGTGGTGAGATCTGTTCTTCTGCTGCAGGTCTAAATTGCTGCTTCATACTGTCTGTGTTTAAAAAAGACCCCTAACCCTAAAAAGAAAAATTCCAGTATTTCACTAAATTTACAGTGTTTATTTTGTCAAAATTAAAATTACTAACAAAATGTTCCTTAACAAAAGGTAACATCTTTCGGCAAGATGATGTACATCAAAAGGCAGATGCCATGACTTACTGCTGTGATTCAGCTCATTCAAGTCAGAATAATACAAGTCAAAATCATTTATACTGAATATTCAGCAGCTTTTTACTCCAGTCTTCATTGTTACACGAACCCTTCATAAATCCCTCTAACATGCTGATTTGCTGTTCAAGAAACATTTGTGACCTGTGCTGGCAAAATGAGTCACAATAAGCAAATTTTCAAAAATTAGTGATTTACATTTTCCATTAAAAGAATGTTGGAATCAGACAAAAAATGACTGAGCTACACCCATTTGAAGTCGATGAAGTCAGCTGAGAAAACTCAAGTTGAAGTTTTCTGAAGGTTCCAAAACAAAATCACCTCAAAACATTGCATCATTTCCTCCATTTCCTTTCTTAATATTAATTACTATATTAATAATCACAATATAGCCATTTCTTATTAAAAATGAGTACAGATGCAAAAAAAAACAAAAAAAACAGAACAAATACTGTATAAGAAAGAAACAAATAGGCCTAGTGCATTAATTTTTTCATTTTACGTCTAAACAAAAGCATTCAAGTTAGAAAAACAAAGTCAAATGTAAAAATCACTTCATTGTGTTCATTACAAATAAATTGATTATTAAAACTACAAAAGCAGTTCAATCAAGAGCAGCGATCTTTTCTTTTATTGTTTGATTAACATTAATGAGACAGACGGCCTATGGTAAGTCCTACTGTACTGCACAGATCTAATATAATGTTACACATCAGATGTTATCCCAATAGTTCCTCAAACATTCACTTATGACATAACAGATATATGTTTGCGTGAATAGCCTACTTAAATACTGTAATTCTGTGTATACAGTATGTGTATATTTATCAGGATCACGCGCTGGCGGAAGTGCCTTGTGCGCGATTCATGTATCAGTCAGCGGCAGTGAGAGAAGCGAGCAGAGAAAAAGGTACTCCTCTCAGAAAACGTACAAATAAAGATACATTTAGAAGTTTAATTACTATTCGGAGCGTTGTGATTGCTAGACGAGGGCTTAATGAACTAATTTTTGTGGAAATTTGAAATTCGATCGAAATCGACATTTTTCACTTTTTTAAATTTTTTAAAATATTTTTTTAGCTCTATAGTTTAGTCTGTAGCTCAAAATTACACCGTGCGCATTCTGACTGATTTTGCCAGCATGGGTCACATTTCTTCTTATTATCAATGGTAAAAAAAAGCTGTTGTGCTGATTGATATATATGATCATTTTTGTCAGGATTCTTTGATGAATAGAAAGTTCAAAAGAACAGTATCATGACAACTCTCTGAAAATTTTAGCATGGTAATGGATATGACAATGTTAATGTATTTGGTTTTGGCAGAATAGATCTGCTACGATGCTGCTGAATTGCTGCTGCTGTTGGTTGTTGCTGTAGTTGTAGATTATTGCTGCTGTAAGCAAGTACAGGAATTGCTACTGCCAATACATATGCCAGGACGGTGCTGTGAGTATTTAAGACATACTGCTGCTGCACAAATATCATATACAATAACCCGTAGCAGATCTATACAGGTGGAGCTGGGGAAAGTGGAGGGTTTCAGAGGAACTCTGAAAGCATGCTGCAAAATGCTCTAGTCAATGCTAGCCAGCCATTTAGATGTAAAGCAGCAAGCTCATTGGCAAATAAAATCTCATTTTCATTTCAGATGGCATGCTTTTTCTTGTCCTCAGAACTGGAAGTCAAGACAAATGTATCAAATGGCGGATGTGAGTGCATTCGTCACTGTCATTAGCAGGCAGAAGCTCCTCTCAGCTGAAGACAGATAAATCGGCCCCTACCATTGTCCTGCTCTGATTGTACCATCAGATGTGTGTATGCTGAACGCATGTCTCGTTCATCCCCCAGATAAAAGCATGGCTCTGTAAATGAGTGGCCTCCACTTGAGACACAAGTATCTGATGTTGAAGTAATGACAATTTTCCAAAATGTATCCCCCCTCCCTTTTTTTCCATGTCTGTGGTTTTGACACTAAATTCAGTCAGGCAAATTGGAGACCCAGAGAGCTGGAGAGGTGCTAGCCTCTGATTGTGATCGGTAATCATTTCATACAAGAAAATGAGTCGCCTCATCAATCAAACATTGTTCGCCAAAGGTTATGTCTCTCCCTGAACACCAGGCATGCATTTTTGTCTAAGTGAGAGAATAAAAAAGTAATTATCCTATATCATCAGGCAAAGGAGATATCATAATTACTTTTCTATTTCAAGATGATTGTCTGCTTCCTGTCCCAAAGGATTAAAAATACTGGAGATTCGTTAAAAATGTCGGTGAAAAAATACCCCCATTTCATTTATAAACATCTTAGGACAAAGACAAAAGGGTAGAGCGAGATAAATAGAGTGAGAGAGACCACTGTAAGCCTCCATATATTTATTGATGTCTTGAACATGTACACATCTACCCAAGCTGTGTTAAAAGGTTTTGTTTTGATAGCAGACAGCCCCATGAATTGAAATGGCGTGTCTGTACTTCATCATTCAGCAGTGTGTTTGAGTGCCATCACAACCAAATACTCCAAACCTCTGTTAGACTGCTAAACACATCAAGCCTCAATCTATTTAACTCCAAACACAATAAACCTCTGTCATACTACCCAACACATCAAGCGTAATTCACTCAGATGACTGAACACGCCAAACCTTGCTCTATCAGACTCCTAAATGCACTGAAATCTTTCTGTGTTAGACTACCAAAATAAAGGAAATAAGTGCCATTCAACCAATGTTAATAAGGATCAATAAGCATTACTGGTCAGCACTCACAAGATTCTTGTAAAAGGCTGATATTTATGTGTCAGGTTGCTGAATTTTTACGATTTATGCTACAATGTTTAAACCACAACACTGGCTCATTGGAAAAACATACCTTTACTTACATTTTTGTAAAACTTCAAAAACGTACCTCCCTATACATGCTATTCAATGCAGTTTCCAGCTGATATGAACACTAGTGACAGTAAAACAGCAACTTTTATTAATTTTCATTGCTGCAATATGTACAACAGCCAACATATGTTCTCATATTCACATTAATCTGTTTCAGACAAAAATGTGTAGCATTTGGACCAATCAGACAAACAATTTTTCATTAGATTTAACAAATCAATTAGTCATCAGATTAACAAATAATCACAGACCCCTCACCCAATACACATACTGGGTGCCAGTGTGTCTGTGAATGACTCCAGGTCCCCGGTTACCATGACAACCAGGACACTTCAGCCAGACTAGATAAACTTTATGACCTAATGGCATATTGAGAGTTCTCCCTCTCACCATCTTTGAACCTTAGGAAAGACATTATGCCTTAAAAATGGACTCTTCTCTAATTAATTCATAGAAAAACCTTTCTTTGAATGAACATACATATCCTTCAGGTCGTTGTGTATATTATTACTGTTCTTGTACATGTTCTTGTGTATTGTATACTGTTTTATGCATCCTTATGATAGATCACTAGTTAATATCACCTCACTTATACCATGTTTGGTCTCGATCTAATTGAGAGTGTATATTATATGTTGATACCTATGCAACATATTAGTGTTCTAAGAATCTTTACTAGTTTGTATATCAACTTCTGATCCAGTTACATATGCAAATTACCATGCTTGGAGACAAAGTGTCGTAAACTTTCTCTCCAAAAGTTCAAGACACCATTGGCTCTTTGATACCCAAAAGGAGTGACCTCTATAGCAGATAAAACTCTCACATCAGTGATCCGCCTCCCAGTCTGAGGTTCTTTTAGATCCTAAGAGGATGAGGAGGATGTGAGCTCCTCAGCAACCCTTAGGTTTTTGCGCCAGGCCTTGCGGCCTTGACTTGTCATTCAACCAAAGATCCTCGGATCTCAGCAGATCTCTTTCTTAGCTCTTTTCCACTTTCTACCTGGGAAGAAACTCCCAATCACCATCGAGTCAGGACATCTTTGGAATTCATAACTCTTCAACCCGAAAGAACGTGATCGTGAGTGCAAAACCTTGAAACCATCAACACTTTCATCCGAGACTGCATCCAGACACTCGTTCAACGACCAAGGCAATGCAAGTATCGTCCATTTAACTAAATGAAACAGAGGTTTAGTATAAGCTATAGACCCCATTATAAACGGCGCTGATGGTTTTACTCAGGTGGTTAACTGCCTCTTTCCATAACTGCATTCTCTGGTTTCTCTAATGGCTTTATTCATCCACTTTAGCTCCCCTTTGTACGCACGCGTGAGTATATGTTTATTTGTTTGTTTGTTTAGATTAGTTATGTGTATTAGCGTTTAGTTAATAAAAGTTTTGTGCACAAATTACATGAGTTCCTGATTCTGCCTTGCAAATTAATGTCCCTTTATGATTTTGACCCTTGCTACATTCTCTAATGCATTAATAGGAAAGTATTTTCTGTGGCCACAGAAATATCCTTTCTTTAGAGTTTATATGAACTTACACTGAATGTTCGCTGGACGAACAGATTAGTTGATGGCAATTTAATTCTGCTACAGTTACTACTTGCAGCTGATATAAATAATTGTAATTAATCATAATTTATTGTAATTATTTATATACATTTCCCTTTTGAGCTAATTTGCTACAACTGTACACACTTTTAGTGACACTCACTGGACATTGCACTTTGAAACTGCCACAAAATGTAATTGTGTAAACAAAATTACACAATGTAATATTATTTTGCAGAAATTTTGCAAGAGGTACATTTTCTAAAATTCATCTAGGTTGTTATATTATTGCATATCGTAATATTAGATCGAACACGACTATTAAAGGTGACAGTATTAACAAATTTAGTGCTAATGTAAGGAATATAATGTAGGGGGTGTTTGCACAACACCATTTTTAATTAAAATGTGTATATGGCCATTCATATACACAACAACAGTGTTTTGGGTGCCAGAAAATGCAAAATTTGAAGGTTTTAAATTGCTAAAAGTTTTTGAAAATTATATCGTTGTCATCTTTGTATAAACTACAAAAACGTGAATTTGTGAAAACGGTGATGTTATGTGCATGCACATTTTGTTTTTAGCCTATGTGTTTACATATGTGCGCAGACATGCAGTGTTTCTTTACAATGTAGCATCACCAACTACAGGCCTGGCATGCTTAATACATTGTTTGAAGTCGTTTTGAGAACAATGTCGTCTGTGTGCGAAACTTTCTAAAACACAATGGTAAAACTTTTCTGTTTTTAGTACAATCATTAATGTGTAAACATACTGTAAAATAGGCTTTTTTTCACAGGTTAAAGCCGTGTTTGTGTGTACGACCGTAAAATGCTTCTATAATTCTTAACCTTTTCCCTTTCAGACATGTTGCAAAGTGTGCATTTCTATGCGTGTATGCATAAAAGAGCACAAAAGCATTATACATGATATATATTAGCATCTGTACAGACAGCTAAACAGATGTATGCTTATTTATGAGGACTGAGACTATAAAGTGCCCAGTGCTGAGCTGAAATTCTTAGCTTGCTGGATGATGAACAACAGTTGTGTTTGTGTGTTTGTTGAAGCTGGAGAGTCAGCGCATTCAAATTCTTTAAATAAAGTACAAGTCCACGTCTTTGTCATCACAGCATTTGGTTCAGACGTGATGTATGTGTGTACTGTATGCATGTTTGTTTCTTTCTTGTGTAGAATATAAAAGTATGTGTGTGTGTTTCTTTCTTGTGTAGAATATAAAAGGACATATGAAGCAGACTGTCCAAGTTGCTCTTTTCCACACAACTAATCTTCTCTGTGTCATTCACCGACCTTCAACTCTCATCATATCATGTATCGTTTCTGCATGCACATTTTGTGAAAAAATTGTTAGATATTATAGCAAAAAAGGCTGGTTTTGCTTAGTGACATTTTTGGAGTAATCCAAGTGGACTAACCTGTAGAGAAATGAAAAAAGCACATTGGATTGAGGCCTCTAGGTGAACTCACGTGGGAGAAAACGGTCAAACGGTGAATGGGTCACAGAAGCCCTGGAGTGCTTGGAGCTGAAGATGCATGTCAGATTGAAACACAACGCTTAAGTCTGACTTTAACCTTCAGGAGTTTAAACTTAATCTGAGAGACTTCTGAAAGTGTTGGTGGATTTCTGGCGTCATATAACCTGGAGTATGTTATCTCCACTTCTCTGTAATTACTTTCAGACTGTTATAGTATGACTTAAAAGTGCTGTCTCTCTCTCACTGTCTGTCTCTTATTCTCTCAGTATAATTGAGTCTATTCTAGTATCTCCTGCCCTTTTTCTCCAACACTCTTTCTTGGGTTTAGAATGTCTATTTCTTTATCTCTGAGTTGTGCTTTGCTGGTTTCTTTCTTCTGTTTTTTTTTCTTTTACCCCTTTAATTCATTTTTTTTCTTCTCAGTCTTTTTGGTTGAGTTTTTCTTCTAAGCTCTGAAGCCAAAGGGTGAATCTCACGAAACCCTGTTAAGAACATGCCCCTGTAATATTTCACCCCAAGATCAAAAGAAAGAAATAAGAAATTCTATTTTGCTTAAAGAAAGTGAAGCCTATTTTAGGACCATTAAGATTTGGTACATTGAGGCATTGTTTTTTAATGGCATTTCCTATTAAGGTAATGCTAAATAATCTTATTCTCATTACTGTTGTGTGCAAGTAATAAGAATTATATATCATTTAAATTACACTTACAATTTAAATGTCAGTGCCTCAGCTTTATGGGCTGCACTCAAGTCCTTCACTTCAAGTCCTGACTTGAAGTCCTTTCAAACTTAAAAAATAATTAATTAATTAATTAATTATTAAATAAATACATGTTCATGTCATAGTAGTATTTATAGTAGGTGTAATGAAAATAATTTTTTAAATAAAAAAACTGTCAATACGGTAAACTATGTTACTGTAATGCAATAATAGAAAAAATGAAAATATTTTGAATTACAAAAACAAAAATGCACTGTGCAACATCTGAATGTATTATGTAATGAAAATTAGGGGGTGAAATTGCAATCAAAATAATGTCACAATGCATAAAATCATAACTCTCCTAACAGCACATGATTTTCTTACAGTAAAATATAAGCAGAATAAAATTTATTATTTTTCTCTTTTGTTTTGGGGATGAAATGTGACTTAAAAAATAATTAATACTTTTATTCAGCAAGCATGCTTTAAATTGATCAAATGTGACAAAGATATTTATATTATTTATATATACTTATTTATATAAATAAATAAGATTTAAAAAAATCTATTAAAAATACTGTTCCTTTGAGCTTTCTATTCATCAAAGAATCCTGAAAAAAAAAATAATCAGCACAACTGTTTTCAACATTGATTTTTATATACGTTCTACAATATCAGTTATTGTAAATATAATAATACTAATAATATTTCATAATATTACAGGGTTTTTTTTTTGTTATAAATAAATGCAACCTTGGTGAACAATGTTTTACAAAATCAGTAAAAGTATCTTTCCAGACCCAGACTTTTGAGAAGTATTGTATCTTTGTGATATTCACCCTAGACTGTGGATTCCATATAAAAGTGTGATTGTGTTTGTGTTTGTTCATCACTAAGGCCACAAAGTGAACTGAGATGCAATCAACTGTCAAATCTCTCAGAGTAAAGTGGGGACAGCAGAGGTACAGAAATCAACCCAGAGAGTAGATGAGAGCGAAATAATGAGCAGCTAATGCTCTACTGCACGCACAAAAACAAGCTCTGCTCATTCCTCTGCGCTAAACACAGCCAAATGATGTCTGTCACTTCAGCTGTGTCTCAGTGAGACGTTTACCAGTGTGATTAGTATCTCTGACCTTTAGCAGGATAGATGACGACGAGCCGGTGGGGCTTTTATTTCTGATTAATGGATGTCAGACCTCATATGACAAAAAATGCTGATTAAATCTACTGCATGATGCATTACAATGTACAATAAAAAGCAATTATCTATGCTTATTACACAGATCTTTGGTATACTTGATTCTCTATACTAAGACTCTATACTGTTTGCTTTACCAAGCATTTAATGCAGTAAATGTGCGTTTTTTTAGATAATGTTTCAAGGTAAAAATAGTACAAAATAGTTGTAAATGTCCATAACCCCTTTGTTCAGGTTCATTCCGTCATGCTGTTTCTGAATGCAGGAACGTGTCTTTTGTGAACTGCTCCTTATTCTCATTAACATCAAGAGCTCTTGGGTTCCTCATGCATGTTGTAGTCCTGCTCCGTGACTGTTAGACTTGTCTGCCCTGTCGAATGTTCATTTCTTCAGCTCAGCATCTTCAACCTCCAGGGCTTCCTGGCTGCTTCAGCCTTAATGGATTCATTACAAGCACAAATTACACCAAGATATTGTGCTGGTTTTGCCAATTACTTCTTAATTGTGCAGCTCTAGCAAGGTGCTGGCCTTTCTGCAGCAGGATCCCATGCTACGTTCAAGCACTTTCATTCAAAGTGTGTGTGTGTGTGTGTGTGTCTCTGTCTGACTGACCTGTTGAATGCCATTTGAGGCTACTGTTGATTTCAAGCGCAATAAACTCTTTTCTGAATTAGGCCATTCTTATTACCCTGTCACACATTCAAGTAGAAATAAAAATAAAGAATACACAACCTGCTGAGTTCTTGTCATATGTGATTTATAGGGGGTGAATTCAGGTAAATGGGATATTTTAACCCAGTTAACCTGAACTCATGTGTGGTATATAACAAATAATTAATCAGTTGGAATTTATATATGCAATGAACTTGAATGCACATTTTCTATGAATTTTTAAATAAAAGTTTATTTTTATATTTTTCAGTGGTGCAGAATGACAGAGTGATATAACTGCATATAATAATTTAAAAAAAAACTTAAATTATTGACATTTACTGAAAGAAAGTCTTTAGTTTGCCATCATTTTTAAATATAAAATATACAGTATTTGCACAAACAAACAAATAAATAAATATTTAATTTAATGGTACAAACGTACCATTAAGCCTCAATCTTACTGTTTCATAACTCTTCAACCCGAAAGAACAAGATTACAAAGAGTGCATTTCTAAGAACTTGGCCCATGTTTTTAAGATTTTTTAAAAGAGTATTTTTTTTATTTTATTTTGGAGACTCTTGTCATTGACTCAAATTTAAATTTGTCATTCATGTGCATGTAATTCAAAATAGCAATATTTCCAACTCTACTTGAAAGCAGCTGATTTATGAATTGTAAGCAAATCGGTCATATGAAGCAGCTAAATCAATTCCTGACTGATTTAGAGGCAAATTGCACTCTGTGTGTAACTGCATTTATGCAGGAATACTCAGGTGACACGTTTAAAAAAAAAAAAAAAAAACCCTGTTTTAGCACTTTTAGCATTGCATTTCTATGTTTTATAGAAAGCATTTATCATGTCGGTTTTATGCTAACCTTGCTTTAAAACAATATATGTTTGTTTTGAGACTCGTAAATAATCCAATATTGTCACAATGTTTAGTCCAATCTGATCTGCATCTTAAAACAGACTGTAATATTGCTGTGTGCACTGAGGACCACATCAGAAAGGATAACAGAAAAAAAAACAGTTTAGACTAAGGCCATTAGGCAAATTGAGCCGAGTGTGCGTGTGTGTGTGTGTGTGTGTGTGTGTGTGTGTGTGTGTGTGTGTTCACAAGGGTTGTGGACAGATGTGAAGGTTGAAATAATTCATGGCATGTTAAAGGGATTTGTGCTGAGGTTTTTGAGCTGTTGAGAAGCTGGTTACTGAATTATTAAAAAGCCTTCACCTAAAACCCTCAGTGACATTACGGGGTACAACACAGACAAAAGAGAGAGAATCACAAAGGCACACTTTCTCATTCAGGTAAGAAAAGTTAAAAAAAAAAAAACATATATCATATTATATCATTTTTATTATTATGAGTGCTGGCACCTTTTTCAGCACAAATTGTTTCTTTAGCTTCACTGGCATAGTGCTACGAATGCCAAAGTCATGGGTTTGGCCCCTAGAGAATGCATAAGCTGTTAAAATGTACTTGCCAGATGCTTCTGCCAAATGCCTAAATATTATGTTTTGTGCATGGACTAAAAATGTAGAGTAAAAATAATCGCAGTAAAATACTTTTAAATTGAAAATGGATAAAGAGAGGTGACAGTGACAGATGGGAAATCTTTGCATTTAACAAATTTCATTGAAGCCTGAGACAGTGTGCAGAATAGAGATGCAGAAATGCTGTTAAAATAATAAAAGAAAGGGAAATTGAAAGTTTAGACAAAGAGTGAGAGAAAAGAATAGAATGAACAACAATGGAAAAGAAACTGAAAAAAATGGAAAAATTGTAGCTTTGATACTGAAGAATCATAACCAAGTAGAAAAGATTGAATATCTGTTTAAAAAAAAAAGATTTTGGATTATTCCAATAACGCCACCCCCAACCCACCGCTCTCCAAAACCTACCTGTTTGCTGAAATCTCAGCTGGTTTTAATTTAATCTCCTGCTGTTATGAGATTAGAATAATCCATTTGCATATTTAGTCTTATTACTTTACAAGCTATTATTCACAGACCACACTAGGACAGGACAGTGTCTAGGAGAGAGGAAGACAAATGGAGAGAGAAAATCAATTCTGTGTATTTTTCCGACAGTGGTAATGTCTGCTTGTGTGTGCACAATGTGTTTAGTCTGGTATCATGTGGGGTGAGTACATGTGCTGGCAGTGTGCATGCGTTTGAAGCGTGGTGTTAGTGGCACGCTGTCAGCTCTCCCTTTGCTGTCTGTGATTGGCTGTACTGGTAAAATCAATGGGTCCTGCCCTTGGAAGTGGAATCTGTTAAATCTATTAGGAAAGCTACTAGGGCAGGTGTGTTGCTGCGGACACAAGGGAGGCAGTGTCGCATTTTGGTGCAATATGGACACGCGACACGGTCAGAATTAATAAACTTTTAATAAACTGAACAGCGCGAGCAGGAAGCGGCGAGCAGGGTTATATGCTCCGAGAACGGACACTGCACTAGTGATACAAAACACACAGGTCTGTTAAGAGCAATACTTTTATTAAGGTAGCCCAGTGCTTAATTAGTAAATTGCGAGGTCCCGGAATAAAGCGGGGTAACGGATCCGGCATGTGATTAGAGGAGGGAGAGGACCAATCTTTAGTGACTGAAAGCGTGCATCAGTTGCTTTTATATGGGTTCGTACGGTCTGGAAAAGCTATGAAATTTTAAAACAGCAACTTCCAGGCCTGGAAAAGTTTTGTAAAAGTCATGGAATTTTATTTCACAAATCTCTGTATAATAGAGTTATATTTAATCAGGTCCTGAATTTGTGTGTATATCGCATAGTTTTACTCATTCCCGCAGCTTTCAAGTTTATAATGAGGGAAATTCCTGCAAACATTTATTGAATATAGCATGTAGGTTAGATGAGTAAATAAATCCACACAAAATCAGTTATTGATTGATTGAGTGATTCAGCTGTACCGCGTCTTCTCTCTTTCACTCTCTCAAAGCGGCTTCACATCGGCGCATCTGGTCTGCACTGCAAGAGCTACTGCACGCTGATCCAAGACTTTCACTCTCATCTCGGGACAGTTGACAGAAAGAAAACGCATGCATCGCATTCGGTCTTGTGATAGCAGAGGGTCCGTTCACATGTCGTGTCTTTTGCGCTTAAGTTCGTTACTTCAAATGTACAGTAAATGTGCGGCAAGCGCGCTCATAATAAAAGATTTCTCATGAAATATATGCATGCTATAGGTCAGCACGAACGGTCTGTTGCTGGTGCAGATGTTCAGCCAGGTGGACAAGTTGAGAACCGTTTCGTGGGGGATCATGCCAAGTGTTCGAGAGAAAGAAAAAAAAAAAAGAAAAACAAAAAGGGATATTCGAATCTCAAAACTGAAAATCGAATGCCAACCCACCGAACGAATATTCGAATAATCAAATATTCTGGTCCAGCCCTAAAAGCTACACGACAGCAATCAATACAGATAGTCACCATCCATCAGGTCAGGGATGCTGCATTTTACATGAGTAATGTGTCACCACAGAGGAATAGAGGCATTAAAACAGTTCATTAACTCAACATCACAGCTAAACCCAGATCTCGACAGGTTGGTGAGAAGACAGACGCTTGAACTATTGTTGATGTACTGTGAAAGAACAGCAGATTGACTCCATTGTTTCAGCCACATCCAGAAAGAACAATGAACTTGAACTTGAACTGATATTTTGCAGTTTCTGAAAGCTGGAGCCGAGTTCAGGCCACATGTTATAGTTCACCCAAAAATAAAAATTCTCTCATCATTTACTCCCTCCAAACCCTCTTGTTATTCCAAAAAAAATTTCATATTTTTTGTCCATGTACTGAAAGTCCAAAATTTGCACACTCCAAAATATTAAAAAAGATAAAAGGTAATCCATATGAATCGAGCTGTTTGTGTCTTCTACTGGAAAAAAAAAAAACAATTGCTTTATATGAACACATGTAATTGTGGCCTTTATTCACATAAATATGATCACTTTATATGAATGATTTAATTGTGGCCTTTATAAACATTGATCATCGAATATAGAGAACATCGAATATGGTAAACTGAAGCTCAGCTATACTTGCTGCACTAAAAGCAATGTCTTTTTATACAGTATATATGAATGTTTAGATGTGAATAAACGTCATCATATGAAGTAATAACTTCTAAACCGTTCAGTTCACATGGATTCATTTTGTACTTTTTTATGAAAGTTTTTGTTGCTTGGATTTTCAAGAGATAGACAAAATTGATGATAGAACAGTATATTTATTTGTGTTCTTAAGCTGAACAGAATCTCATGGGTTTGAAATTACATTTTTAGGTAACTGTTATTTTTAACTGTAGACATTTAACCGAAAAAGAAAAAAATCTGTAATTTATTTACTGTGTTCTGGAAAACCAGAATTATTTTATTTCTTCTGTGGAACACTATTTTAAAACATACATTCTGTCTATAGAATGAGAATGACTTTATTAGTCTCTCAAAAAAAAAAGAAAAAAAAAGAAATATGAAAAAAGTAGCTCTTATCATATTACAGGTTTTCTTATGAATTGTATTTTTCATTTTAGGTGAACTATTCTTTTCAGGATGAGGTTGTTTGGAACGATTGTATTTACACTATGAGCACCCACAAATAAGTCACAATATCAAACTTAATTTCATAATAATTGGTTTTGGTCGTGAGTAATTGTGATTATTGACAATTACGACCATTATGCACAATTTTATTTATATGCATTTCATGCACTGCATGAAGAAAATCAAAAGCTTGCTGTAAAATAGTACTCATTAAACTGGTTTATAAGGAAATAGACTTGTGTGTCATTCTCTCACATCAAATGTGTTTCCTATTCAGTTTGTCATAATAATGCCAAAAAAAAAAAAAAAAAACATGCGCTATGTTTTTAAAAAACTTTTTTTTCTTAGCAAAACCACTTGAAAGCACATCATGTAGCAAGAGTTATGATTTCTACATTTGTGTTTGACCTTTATTGGATGCATTGATGTTTAAGGCCAGACTCAGAAAAAAATGTACAAAGCTGTCACTGGGGCTTTACCCCAAGATACAAACATAAATTTTTTTGAACCTTATTTACCCCTAAATGTTACATATTAGTACCTTAAAGGTACACATTGGTACTTTAAAAAGTGCATATTAATACCTGAAGTCTACATATTAGTACCTTTTGAAAGGATACCACCACAGTTTGGTACCTTTTTTTCTGAGCGTGCATCTTGTATGTTTTGAGGTGGCCAAGCAATCAAAAAATCATTCTAAATTGATTAAATAATATATAAATCAATCAAATACTGATGTAAACAGTTACAACTTACAAACATAATTCTATATCTAGATCTTTTACCTCATTAACGCTGAGTGGCAATGTTCTCGCAATTTGTTTTTTGGAGGTCAGTGACAGAAATGTTTCTGTGTTTGAGGTGACAGCCTAATGGATCAGTGGGATGTTTACTGATCATCTTTGCGGCAAACACAAACACGAGTGTACAAACATGTGCACACATCTGTCAGGACAGCAACAGTGACCTTATATACACCTCACACATGTACATAGAGTTCTGCATTCAAGACGTTCACTAATGTTCAGAGGGGAATTTGAGCCGTGAGCTCGGAGCGCTGGAGGTAATCTATAGCACAGATGTGCTGTGTCACACACACACACTTGCGCACGGCTGCTACGTTTTAATTACTAATGCATTAGAGATGAGAGAGGCAGCATGGGGTGGGCTACCGTGTAGAACAAGACGTGTCTTTCTCTCCTCCAGGTCATTTAATGAGGGTGTTTTGTGATGCCCAGGATGGGTGTGTGTGTGTGTGTGTGTGTATGAAGGCCTATCAATATGCTTAATGGGTTGATTTCATTTTAATGATGCCGAGTGACAGTTCAAACAGTGTAATCTAATCCCTTTACTGCAGACATAGATTATCATTATATTCCACAGTGCTATGGAAGTCTCTTTAGAGGGACTGTGGTGTTCAATAACCCTCTCAACACACACACACACACACACACACACAAACACCAGAGATCTGACCTCATGTCTTTGTTCATCATCGCATTGTTCTGTTAGCCGCATTTCTACCCACAAAGAAAGTCATTAAAAGCTACTTATGAACCCACCACATTACAAGTCCATTAAAGAAATAATTTTTATAAAAATAAAAATTCTTGTTGCACAGTGTATTTTAATGGACAAAAGTAATCTGTTTGACTTTTGAGTTAATGATGCTCTTTTCTGTCCTGTCTATTAATTTTTTCAAAAACACATTAAATTGCAGTTAACACATCTAGTGACTTGAAACCCTTTTTCTATGATGAACATGTTTTAATTTCTGAATTAAAATTGATTGTGATTTTATGGGGCATAGAGTAAAAAATGTCAGAGTCACATAACCATAGTAATTATTATTAACTAAAACTAAAACCATGAAGAAAAACTTTTGAAATAAAATGAACATTAACTTAAATAATAATAAACAAATCTTTTAATTCAGCTAGTTGCTAAAGCAAAATTTCAAGTTTCTTTCAAAATTTAATTTGAAGCACTAAAATAACTAATAAAATAATAAAAATAATATATATTTACTTTTTAAGAAAATTGAACTGCTTACACCTACATAACAAGCCTGTTGGTGGCACTTGGGCTTTTAACCAACTATAGTTTCATAATGCTAAATGGTATATCAATATTCAGAACGTAAATAAGAGCAAATTAAACAATATATTTTAATATATTTTAAAATGTAATTTATTCCTGTGATAGCAAAGCTGAATTGTCAGCATCCATTACTGCAGTCATTGCAAGTCATTCTAATATGCTGATTTGATGATCAAGAGACATTTCTTAATATTATCATCAACACTGACAAAAGTTATTCTGCTTACTATTTTTGTGAAAACCGTTATTCATTTTTTAGGATTGTTTGATGAATGCAAAGTTATAAAAGTACAGCATTTATTTGGAATTGAAATCTTTTGAAACATTGTAAATGTCTTTACTGTAATCTCAAGAAAACAGACGTTGTAAATGTAATTTTTCATAAATTTTGCATCCATGCTGAATAAAATTATTGATATCTTTTGAACAGCAGTGTACATTTATTCATGTAGCAGATACTAAGATACTAATTGAAGAAAAACAATTTAGGATAATGAAGCCAACTCTATTAGCAGAGAAGTTTTATCATTTTTATTTTTATTTTTTGGCTTAATTTAACATTTTCTGTTGAATACCAAAGTTTGTTTGTTTGTTTGTTTGTTCGTTTATTTATTAATCATTCGTTTCACTCACTGAAAAAACTTAAAAGAACTTTAAATAGGCCTACATTGTGCTGTTATTTTCTCTAAACGTTTATTTTTGTGAAAATATTCTATAATATTTTTTTATTTTAATTTTAATAAAAAAATGTTAATTTATAAAATATAAAATAAATTAATAAATGACAAAAAAAAAATGCAAAAACCCTGCAAAAAATGAGCAGACTCAAATTTAAATGATTTCATGACTCAATACCATGACTGAGGTGAGACCCTTGAGCAAGGCACCAAACCCCCCGCTCCCCGGGCGCAACAGCAATATGGCTGGCCACTGCTCCTGGTGTATGTGTGCGTGTGTGCTCACTACTGTGTGTGTGCATGTGGATGGGTTAAATGCAGAGCACAAATTCCAGGTCACCATACTTGGCCACACTTCACTTCACTTTTTTTTCAAATTACTGATACACAATGACTTTACACAATCTTGTTTTTCTTTCTTGTGTTTATATCATCAGTGTGACCAATTTGAGAACTAGGGCAGTCTGCCATGCCTCTCTTACCTCCGTACTTTGAGAAGCACTGATATAAGTCATTCTGTATGTGTTTTGTAATTTTCATCAATGAGCGCTATAATCTCTCCACCAGTGTCTTTCCCAAGAGCCCACTTTCCACACATACACCTGGCTGACAGATAACATCTCCATTAGGTTTGCCCTGCCGCTCTGTGCTGATAGCTCCTAATGGCATCAGGCCGCAGAGAGCGTGACTTCAATACAGGCCAACAGGCACACAGCTGTCGCTTACACACACACACACACACACACGCATACATACTAAATAAAGTCCTAATGAAGGTTGGTAAGATCATGTTAATGTAATCCTGCTCATTTGAATGCTACAAGTTTGAGGCAATGCTTAATACACCAAAATTCTCTGTTGTGTCGTTTCACCCTAAACATATGGCTTGGTACAGAAAATGTGAATGAGGGTTACCATCTAGTCATTGCCCTATTCCCCCATCAAATTCTATCATCTTGGTCTTGCTTGTCTTGTAGCCTTGCTAAGCTGATTTTTAGCAGGTCAGCCCGCTGGTCTCCAAGCTACCAAGTGTCTTAAGCCCATCTAAAACCCGCAAACCGCTTTAGCATACTTTTTAAAATAGTACTTGCTATGGAAATAATATGAAAAAGAAGTGTGAACTAAATGTAATGTTTTCAGATACTTAGTTGCATATTAACTGCAATTAAATGAAAATGTATCAGTGTAAACTGATATTAAATGCAATTAGTTGAACATAAGTTTTTTTTTTTTTGATCCACTTAAATAGGACTTACAGTAAGCACATATTTATATGTAATTTCTTAATTCTATTGTCTTTGAAATATGATTAAAGTATGCTGTCATATATACTGACAAGCATTTATGGTAAAATATACTTTAAAAATATACTTAAATATGCATTAATGCAATTTCTATTGAAACTTGTCTGTCATGTATTTAATTTTTCTCTGAATAATTTGTAATGATGATGTAGCAATTTAGTACATTAAATATGGGTAACACTTTATTTCGGTAGTCCACTTTAGACATTCTACTAACAGTAAGTAACTTTGCAACTACATGTCAACTATCAGTCATTAGAGTATTAGTAGACTGTCTGCTTAATAACTTCTAACACTTTATTTTGATGGGTCCACAACATACAACATACTGACTATGAGAAACTTTGCAAGTATATGTCAACTTATTCTATTAACCCTAAACCTACCCTAACAGTCTACTATGAGAGTTAGTAGACATGTAGTTGCAAATTAATGAGAATTAGTTGACATGTAGTTACAAATGTACTTATAGTTAGTAGAATGTCTAAAGTGGACTATCAAAATAAAGTGTAACCAAAATATGTATTAACCTTAAATGTAATATTGAATAATGCACTACAGTTTTACAACACAATTTTAAACAAGTACATCAAAATACATGCAGTTCTTTGAAATAAAATATAATTCATTATTAAAATATGGGCCCTATTTTAACGATCTAAGCGCATGGTCTAAAGCGTGCAATAAACCAATCAGAGTCTCATCTCCCATTCCCTTTAAGAGCGAGTTGCGCTTGCGCCATGGTGGATTCGCTATTTAAACGGCGGAATTTTAAGGCGCACAGACTGAACGCGTCTCCAGAGAGCAAACGGATCTGCTCCTGTGCGAGCAAATAGGTAGGCTAATTCTGATACACGCAATGACTATCCATTATGACATGTATGACATTTTTATATTTATGTAGCCTACACAATAATATTCTTTTACACTGTAATCCTTTCATTTTTAATATTTGGCATGTTTGTGAACGCGTGTTGTGGACCCGCCCAGAGGCGCATTTTCTACTAATGCGCTCTTTAAATAACAATATATATATATATATATTGTGCCATTGACTTTAGACTTTAGACCAGGTTTGAGTTGGTCTATGGCGCAGTCTATTTTCAGTTCCTCAAAATAGCAACGTGCCAACAATGCACCTGAACACACATCTTTTTTAGACCAGCATGGCCACGGGCGCACAAATGGGCGCAAATTCATTTGCTATTTAAACAACGCGGCGCAGGACGGGAAAATAAGAACTGCGTCGGGCTGAAACTAGCAAAAACACTTGCACCGCGCCTTGTGCCGGGTGTATGATGGGGCCCTACGAGTTAAATGTACTTTAAAGTAAAACTTTTAATTTGATATTATTACAAAACTTTTTACTTAAGTGTGTTAAATAAACATAAGCTGCCTTTTATTTAATTAATATTATAATTATCTGAAAGTTAATTTTTTTAAATATATACTTTTAAGATTTGAAAGTGCACATTCAATTCAATTAAAAATAATTCCACTAAGAGAGGCCAGTCTATATTAAAAGGTGCATTGGCACACTTTTGAATGCTATATTGTCCAGTTAGCATGTTGGATCAGAACTATTCAAACGAAAGATTTTTAATTAATATTGAATGTATTGTCCAGATAATCTATGTGAAATGTATTGTACTATATTATCCAGATTTTTGATCATGCATTACCAGCAAGGTAAAAGGGGGATACAATTTGAATACATGCATTCCCAAACTTTTGAACGGTTTTTGTCTAGATCAAGCCTCTAAATTGTGGCTCATGGCCAAACCACAGTGACTCAGTGATTAAAGAGTGTGACGTACTTGTGTTAGACCATGTCGTCACCTCTCTTCTTCCTCTAAAAACACCTCCCTGACCCTGTCTGTACACCCATCATTTCATGTCTTGTGTTTCTTCATGGGTGAAAATACCTCATCTTAGCATCATAGCAGTGGAATGACAGGAAATTACACCCTGTCGCCCTCTGATACACACACAGAATATCAGACACAATGGATTACAAAAAACTATTGAGTAAACAGCCTACATTTGGAAAGTTATATACCAAAGAGTTTCATTATTTGAACATATTTATTAGGCTACCTGAAACATGTTCGTATGACATGTGACTAAAGGAATAGTTCACACAAAAATTAAAATTAGATGAAATATACTCAAGCCATCCAAGATGTAGATGATTTTGTTTCTTCATCAGAACAGATTTGGAGAAATTTAGGCTTACATCGCTTGCTCACCAATGGATCCTCTGCAGTGAATGGGTGCCGTCAGAATGAGAGTCCAAACAGCTGACAGAAGCATCAAAATAATCCACATGACTCCAGTCCATTAAGTTTTGTGAAGTGAAAAACTGTTTGTAAGAAGCAAATCCATCATTAAGATGTTTTAAAAATACCAGTCTATAATCCATAATAACGCTTCCTCCAGTGTAAAAGTCCATCCCCTGTTTTCTTCTCTCATCAAAATCCACCAAAATATTTGTTTTCACTTGTAAATGCTGCCTGATCCTTGCGTATTTCTCTCCCAATTCAGACAAGATGGCTTTTTCACTGTAGAAAGCAGTATTATAGATAGAGGAGAGGAAGCAATGTTTTGAAGTTAAAAACAATCATGGATTAGTTTATTAATTACAGAGGATCCATTGGTGAGCAAGTGATGTAATGCTAATGATTCTCCAAATCTGTTCCGATGAAGAAATAAATTCATCTATATCTTGGATGGCCTGTGGGTGAGTAAATTTTCAGGAAATTTTAATTGTTGGGTGAACTATTCTTTTAAAAGAAAAGAAACGAGAAACAAAAATTAAAAAAAAAAAGAAATAAGGAAGATCAGTTTTTTTTAAAAAAAACAGAAGTTATTTTTGTTTCAGTTTGTCTTTGTGCTGTAAAGAATTTATTAAAGAAAGAAAGATCTTTTTGATCTATACAAGCTGATCATCTCATGTCTTTTTATTACACCAGAGATGAATTCATGAGAATGAGAATTCCAAGGCTGTTCTCATCAGTTGTGTGTGTTTGTGTGGAGGGTTTATGCCCTACTTAGAAGCATGTCACAAGAGCTGTGTGTGTGTTAATTTATTTTTTTAAATTTAATTTTGTATTTTATTTTATATTTTATTTTATTTTATAAATTCATAATGTCACAAGACGTTTTTAAGTTAATAAAAATGGAATATTAAAGAATGGCCGCAAGGCTATATTGTATTGTGGGTTTGAGCAAGTGCAAGTGACATTGAGGCCATGTCCACATTAATCTTGAAAACGCATCTTCTTAGCTTTTTGGCCTTTCATCCACACTGAACTGCTTTTGTCTAAGCTTTTTGAAGACATTCCCCCAAGTGGATAAATTGGAAGTGAGAGCGTTTTATTAGCATTTTCAGACATGTCTGTGTGGACGAGATGGCATTGTGAAACCTGATGCAACACGTTTTGACACATAATAATGTTGTTATAATGAATAATCTTGTTTTAATGAATAATGTTGTTGTTTTTCAGTATGTTCCCCAGACAAAGCTATCAAGTGGCCTTGAAACATTTGGAATTTGGTGCACAAGACACATGGACTGTTTATATGGTGCTTTTTTGTCTTTTTTTGGAGCTTGACGGTCTCCCTTAAATATGTGTGGTTTGGGCTCAGCAGGGCCATATTGTCTCTCTGATGTTCATTAGCAACAGAGGTTACCTGGGGAACAGACCACAGACAGGAGCAGCTCAGGGATTTGAGGGTGTTGGCAGGTAGGTGGGGAACAACAGGTGGTGTTACAGTGAACAATGAACTGCAAGACAAAGCATAAAGACTAAATTATCCAAATTTACAGGAGTGCAAGTGTTGAAGTATATTAGCAATCAGGATATATTTGTTTGTGTTTTGTTTAAAGATTTCACTAGCACGGATGGAGAGACTTGTGTGCACTGGAGAAAACATATTGCTCCTGTGGCTTTACACGAATGATAACCATGTCAGCTACTCAGAAATAAAAAAAAAAAAAAAAAAAAAATTGTGCAAGGTTCTTTGTATTACTAGAATCATACATGGAAAAATGTTGTAATACCACTGACAATGTTTTGGTATTTTTAAATAAATTTTTACAAAAAAAAAGTAACATTCAAAATTGTGTGCATGACTTTAGCCTAAATAAAAACCTTTTGGAGTTGAAGAATGAGCAACTGTTGAATGACATGTTACGGTCTATTGCTGATCTTTTCAGAGGTTTTCAAATCAGAGCATATTAACTAGTTCTTTCTTTCTTTGTTTCTTTGCTCAGCTTGACAGTGGTGGTCACTACAGTGTGTGTGTGTATGACATGTTCGGTGAACTGTGTTGATTAGATAGCACAGTGTCTGAACAGTTAAACTGCCAAAGCAGAGGATCAGCACTGAACTGAATCACTCACTGTGTTCTGGTCCTGGATGTGTTTGATGTGCAGTGATGGCTGAGTGAGTCTGTTGCTCTGTGAACATTTTCTTTTCTAACATACAGATACTGTGTGGTCTAAATGCCTGACACTACTAGTGACAATTCTTTCTTTTAGCATGTTTTTAATGAAAATGTTTTAGAATTGGTACTATTATTTAATATATAATTCATTAAATTATTTAGCATTTAATTATATATTAATTTGTATATTTTATGAACCTAAAAGTATACAAATGAAATATAAATTATTATAAAAATATAAATATTTTTTTTATTTTAAATAATATAAAAACATATAAAAATATTAAAAAAGTGTTAAGAAAGTGTTAGTGCATTAAGAAAATGTTTCTTGTTTTGAATTTAGGGCTGTCCAAGCAATAATAACGCAAAAACGTTAAAAGTACACTGACGTAGCTTGAAACACGCAGCATTATTCTGTGTGTTGACGTAATTTCAACTGAAACAGGAAGACAGGGTGGTACATATCAAGCAGCCCCACCTCCTTTTTTAATAAGCCAATGGCGTTTTGTTTATGTCACATCTTGGGCCAGAGCCATTGAGCTTGGTAAAGCTGCATTTGACAGCTTATGACAGCCACAGTCTAATAGATTGCCACTTTATATTCAATATGACACTGTTACTAAAGCAAAACAGTAATTACAATGATGCTGAGGATGTGTAGTTTGTAAAGTGTGTAATATATAGGGGAATGGCACTGGTGTTCTCTTCTACTCATCAATACTGAGTATGTCTAACCGTTTCTCCTCCTAATCTCATCCATATCGCTATAAAATATAGCATTCTGTGTAGAATTCAAAAGGTTCCGATAAGTTTTATGGTTTGTGCCAGCTTACGCATATGATCCACTCTGTGGTAGCGTGTCTCTGGACTGCAGCGCTTCGCATGATACAACACGATACCAGATTTCATTCGTCCCAATGGAAAGCATAATTACACTTAATCTTTCCCTATTCCCTAGTGCACAATGTGCCATTCACCAAACAGAAAATACTAATTCTGTATTTATAGTGTTCCACTTTAATACAAGTTATAGCACAAAATAAACATGAATGAACATCAGAAGGTATTTTGAAAGATACAGTACAACTTACCGAAATGTATGAGATCTCATATAAGAGCTCAATCAGCGTTTCAACTGGAAGAAAGACGTCAAATAAAACAGTTTGTGAACAATGCGACTTTACGTTGCATTTACTTCAGGAAAGTTATCCACTGTTCACAGATCATTAGTTAGCTATTAAAAACACAAAAGGAAGCTTAATTACTGTTAATTATATGTATGTTTGAATAATTCTGTCATTAAGACAAGTTTTTTTATTAAATCTTGCATGCAGTTGAGTTGTATACAAACTTTTTTATTTGACTGTGACAATTATAAATAGCATCGAATATAATAGTGGTGTTGTTTATTTTAACCTTAAGATTACAGCATTAGTTGGGAGAGATTTTTTTCCTTAAGAAAACCAAACTATCGGTATCGGCATTGGTATCGGTAGATATCATTCTGAATTATCGTATCAACTGAGAAATTTCGTATCTGTGCATCTCTAGTATTTCTTAACTTTTTTTCAAATCATTTTTTAATTTTTTAACTAATTAAAGGTAATTTTTAACAAATATCATGAAAGTCACACCACATGATATTTTACAGCCTGACATCATCTGAAGATCCTCATCAGTGTCTGTCAAGTTTCTTAAAATATCAGATAATTTGACTTTTTTTTATGACATGGCATGGTTAGTTCAGTATCAGGGTGTCACTCCCCCCAAAATAAGTGATATTTATTAACTAATTATTCCTGTATGAAATAATTGAATCCATTGTATTTGAATGAATGAATGAATGAATGAATGAGTAAATGAATGATTGAATACCTGTAAAACTATGTAAAAGTTGTTTTGGAAAACAAAAATAAGATGTGCACACTATGGAAATAAAGAAAATCATTCAGAAAATGATGTTATTATTATTCTACTTTTTACTAATGATATTTTTGAGTCATTAAATGTAAGGTCTTCTTAAAGAATTTCTCAAAAATCAACATGAATACAAGGATTTTGGCACGTGTTTACACAAGATTTTAGAAGATATTTCCTTGTCTTTATCATAGACACTAGTTTGTCATTGACCCACATGCAAAATTCAGATCTTGACTTCACATGAACCACTACAACATATCTCACACACACACACACATTCTTTTAGCACACACACTTGCGCTCAGATCTATCAGATATGACTTCTCATCCTCCTGTCTGGCTCTTCTTTACCTCCCGCGTGTCTCTCTCATTCGGGCAGCTGTCAACCCTGTTGGCCCCCTACTGGTCCTAAAGCGGGAAATGGGAATGGTTTTTATCTCATCTTAATTCCAGCGGGGCCACAGACACGACAGACCCCAGCTTTATCACCGCGGCTCTGCACGAACTCTGTCTCCTCCTGAAGGAATTCATTACCATTCAAACCATCTTACACACTCTCTCACACACACACATAGCTGTATATGTGTGTGTATAAGAATATATATGAATAACAGACATGGCCATGAGATTGAGTCTGGACTGAGATTGAGAAATATCTATGCAGGCACACCTCTGCAAAAATCAGGACAGCCTGACATATATTCATAGATATGCATTAAAAAACTAAGGATGTATATCAACATACACACACATATACACATATGCACACATACACTCTCTCAGACAGATTAATGGTAGCTCAGTGCTCAGGTGTGTGTCCTTTGTCTTTCTGACAGACTATATTCCCTTGAGATGAACCAGCTACACCCAAACACACACACACACTGAACGGCGTTCAGATACTAGGTTAAGCAGGGCTTCACCGAGAGACTTGCTTGAGCTGAGTTAGTTAGTCATCTTAAAGCATGTGTTCGTTCTCAGACAGACAGGTCTGGCTGTAGCTCTAATTCAATCATCACACCTGAGTGAATCCTCTTGTATTTACTGTAGTGTGTCCACCTGCATGAGCAACAGAGCATGACACACACACACACACAGACACACACACAGACAGTCTGCCTCATTGTTTGGAAATCGATGTTCTGTTCACAGGTGATGAGGTCGCAGGAGAAGTCTTTTCAAAAGCTTTTAGATTTTAGTTGAGGCTTTGTAGACTTATGTTTAAACTTAAGCATTTTATTTTATTTTATTTTATTTTATTTTATATTTTAGCACTTATTGCATGAGTTCATTTTAAAATAACTTACATTATTTTTTTCTATTTTATTTTATTGCTTATTAAATAAGTTCTTTTTGTTTTGTTTTTTGTTTTGTGCTCTTGTGGCATGTTCTTGGCATTTTCCATTTAAATTTACCCCCCACCCCCATTTCTCATTACCGTAATCTCATTGGGATTTTTTTATTTTTTTTGCATTGTTAATTTTTTTATTTTATTTCATTTTATTTTTAATAAGATCCAGACATGTTCTTGACAAAATTCATCCTTTGCAACCCTAAGAGGTTCGGCTTCTACGGAGTAGATAGATTTGATGAGCACTTCGTTTCACATGTAAATTGGCTGTATGTGTTACGATGTGAATGGATACCTGGACGTGAAAGCAATTAAGAAGATAGATGGCCTGTGACATAGAGACAAATGCCTAGTGCCTGAATAGATCTTAAACTGAATTATCAATGCATAGAGTCCTCAGTCTTATTCAGAAGACTGGTTAATCGCTTACATTGATGCATATGACCAGTTTATACAGGCTCCACAAATCACACATGAAACATGCATGAATAGATACAGCACCTCATGAATGCACCTGATACATTTTTAATGGCAGTGTACACATACTAGGATCATGTGCGTTTAATCATTTTATGTCATAGCTTATAGATTTAGTATATGTGTATTGGAGAATTTATAGTTTAGCAAGTAAGGCAGTCTGCCTGCCAACAGCTCAGTTATATTATTTTATGTAAACACTGTAAAATAGTAACTCTTATGAAAATTATCCATGGTAGACATAATTTCCACCAAAAGTGGAATAGCGCTGTAGTTACTATAGACTAATAATATAAAATGAATAGAAATATTTATTAATAAGTATTATTTTTTCTTAATTTTACCACATTATTTAAAATAAATATTTGAAAGATTGAAAAATAATTAAAAAATTTATCTTGCACCCAAATGTGCGCGTTTAGACTACTGAAGAGCTGTTTTCATGTTATATTCCGCTTGTATTGAGCTTTTTAAAGAAGCATTCTCTTGCTGATAGCTTTTTGTCAAGTGTTTCGCTTGATTCCCTTATTATCCCTGTTATCATTTGTCTTTAGCACTCAGGCGCTGTTTTTCAATCAGAGTATTTCACTTCCACTCTCTTCTTTCTCTTTCATTGAGCTTGTATAGCTTTTTGTGTGTTGTGTAGTTGTTCCCTGTCACTGTCTCTCTGAGATGACCCTCATAACGAATGAGTTTGACAGACAGTAAACACTTCAGATGTAATTATGATTGGAGTGAGCGCAGAAAATCAGACTCCACTCTCTGGAATTTGACAAATGCAGTTATTACAAACGGTCACTCACTTTCTACAGACTTCCAGCTCTCTGCTTTATACAGAATAATGCATGTGCTATGATTAGATTTGCTGTACTTCAGTGTCTGGTTTAGATAGAATCCGCCAATGTTTTATTTCCTCAGCTTTTTTTATATTGAAAAAGTGTGCTGTTTTTTAATCATATTCAACCACACACAGACGGAGACAGAGACAGAGCTCTGAAAGTCTGTAATGTAATGTAATATTGGACATTTGAAGGTGCTCCTCTTCTCGTCTCTTTCTCAGACTGATTGAGCGACAGGCGGAGAGAGAGAGTGAGAGAGAGAGAGAGAGAGAGAGAGAGAGAGAGTGAAGGGGAGCAGAGGGTCAGCTGGTTGCCTGCACAGAGAAATGGAAATAGCTCCCGGTCCATCTCCAATGAATAGCAATTTCCAAGAGATGTGTGCTTTCCCTCCACCACATCTCCTCCTCTCATTATTGAGACTTACACTTGGAAATGACTTACAGGATGATGAAAGTGTTTGTGTGAGTACAGTGGGCTCCAGACGTGTGAGACCACTAGTAAAATTTTGCATTTTACTTTTCTTTTTCTTTTTTTTTTTTGTACAAAATATTGCAAGTTGATTCCCGACTGTGGCTCTATGTTGCTATTAGAACATTGCTTTGTTTGTTAGCATCCCGACCTGACAACAGTAACAGGCTCAACCAATGGCACGAGTTTGGGGCGAGACTGTCTGTTTTTTCTGAAAAGTGGCAGACTAGGGACATGTTCAGGAAACCTCTTCGAAAACAGTCATTATTTCTAATTCTGTGTACAGAAATAGTGCACAATTGTAACATTTACTTAAAGGAATATTTCACCCATTGTGAGTCCTCAAGATCGAAAGTGCACATGAAGTGTGCCATTTGGGACAGGGCCCAAGATGTTTTTTTTTCATCAGAACAGATCTGGAAAAATTTAGCATTTATCACATCACTTGCTCACCAATAGATCCTCTGCATTATGCATTATGGACTAAGGCTATTTTGCCTAGAAGTGACACTTTAAAGTGCTTTAATGATGGATTTGTTTTTTTACAAACACACAGCTTTTCACCTCACGAGACTTTAATTGATGGACTGGAGTTGTGTGGATTACTTGTGGATTATTGTGATGCTTCTATCAGCTGTTTGGACTCTCATTCTGACGGCACCCATTCACTGCAGAGGATCCATTGGTGAGCAAGTGATGTAATGATCAGTTTATCCAAATCTGTTCAGATGAAGAAACAAACTCATCTACAGCTTGGATATGGTTAATATGGATCACATCATTGTGTGTGTTTAGGGAGGTTTATATGAAACATACTTTCATATATTAGTGATTACAAATGCTACTTAAATACTTATTTATCTGTTCTGAGTTGCTGCAGAAGCTTGTGATCAACAGTAAGAGATCAAAAGAAGCATTGAAAATGGTTGTAAATGGAGTGGTAGAGGCTGAGAACCTGTCCTTTTGTGTTCTTTTTTTCCATTTTGCATCAATAAAAGAGAGCGAAAGAGAGATACAACAAAGAGCTTAAGCAAAAAAGGCAAAAACAAAAGCAAGAACAGCTTTTGAAAAAGTCGTTTTGATATATTACAGTGTCGTGGAGGTGTAATTAAACAGTATTTCTGGGCTTTGGTGGAGCCCCTCAGCATATGCCGTATGTCACCTCGCTTCATCATTGACAAGCACACCAGCTTCAGCAAATAAACCAGAGCAGGGCCGGCAAATCAAGATTTATTAGACTTTTATACATTTATACCTTTCTTGTGCTTTTATTCCAACCCTTTAAATATATTTACATGGAAAACAAAAACTATATATAAGACTATATCTTTTGCATAAAGGATGTTTTTGCATGAGATAACAACAGAGCAAATACTGGGCTTTAATTGTTGGTTTTCAGTTGTTAACCTTGTTAGTGTATTATATTAGCCATTATAGCAGAGCCATACAAGTTTTGATCTAGTAGCCTGGAATATTTGGTAAATCTGCAGGACAGATACTGTAAGTTCAAACACCACCCTGAGGAAGAGAACAACAGACAGCTGATGTCTATGAGGGCCATGACTCTCATAGACACACACACACACACACACTCTCACGGGGAAACCCATTTCCCTCAAGTCTATTCAGTGTGTGACTCTGTTGTGTGTGGGTGCCTGCTGGCTTCAATGCAGGTTCATAGTGCAGAACAGATAAGCACGGCAACATTTATCCTTGTATTTAGACTGTCTTTTCCTCTTTTTTCCTCTCTCCTACTGTATTGTCTATATCTGTTGTGTGTGCATATGTGGCTTAGAAGTAGTTTGCAAAGACGAAATTCCCACTAACTGTGAACTAAATCAGACAAAAACTTCCATGGGTTGGAAAATCAATTAATTAAATTAAATTAAAATTAATTATTATTTCTATAAATATTATATTATTTTTTTAAAGAAATTAATACTTTTATTCAGCAAGGATGGAATTTAAAAAGCTTATTTATCAAAGAATCTTGACAAAAATGTGTTACGAATTTCCTAGAAAATATTAAGCAACACAACTGTTTTCAACATTGATAATAAGAAGAAATGTTTTTTGAGCAAAGCTGAAATTCAGCTTTGGTGTCACAGGAATAAATTACATTTTAAAATGTATTTGTTTATTTAAATTGTTATTTTTTAAAGTTATTTTAAATAAGAGTATTTCACAATATATTGTAATATTATAATAATACTTCACTTTTTTCCTGTATTTTTTTTTCAGTTAAATGAAGCCTTCTTTCAAAAAACTTTAAAAAATCTTACTGACCCAAACTTTTAAATATTATATTATATTATATTATATTATATTATATTATATTATATTATATTATATTATATTATATTATACGAGATTAGCTTGTATTAAAATATTATAAGTGCCCTTTTAGAAAGAAAGAAAGAAAGAAAGAAAGAAAGAAAGAAAGAAAGAAAACTGTGTTTGTAGAATAGTGAATGGTGGTACCAGTAATCATGCAGAGATAGTGATCTAGCTGATTAAGCCTGTTAGGACAAGCTAGATAGACATTGTGAGCATCTTTCTCTCTCACTTCCTTCAAAAGTAACTCAATCCAGTCCTGTGCTCCTCCCAACACTAACCAAATCACAACATCCCACTCCTGCTGTTAATTCATTTTGACCAGAGACAGAAGTTGTGTGGTTTGAAGAAGCAGAGATGAGCAGAGATGCAGAGCAGCTGTAATGAAGCCATCATGCAGGGACTGAGAGGACTCTTGGATGGCCTGACTCAATCTGGGTGGCGTTCACTGCTGTCTAATTAACTCTAAATGCATTAGGGAGCAGTTAGACTGCCTGCCAACAGCTCAGAGACAGGCCTCTAAATCAGCCCGCTGTTGGATATAGTGCAGAGTCACCAAGAGAATTATGGGTAATAAAGTTTTGCTAACCATTTATTTGTCTGGTCATGAGTTGTAGCTGTTCATGAATGCATAAGATGACAGTGGAGATTCATTTGGAAAGGCTTGATGCTAATCCACACACCTGTGAAGAATATTAACACGCTTGGAAAAAAAAAATGGAAAAAAATAATTGATTTTATTAACAGTTCAAGTAAAATACTGTAACCCATTTGTACCTCAATGCTTTAAAAAATATCAGGTAATGTATTAATTAATAATTTTGCTCTTCACAACTCAGAGAGACTTAAAAATAACTGAGATATAAGTTGTTAAAGTAAAATACAAAGTCAAATTTATGTGAAATAAATTAACAGTTGTGAAAAACTGTATAGTCACTAGGAGGCATCAAGGTATATCTGAATCCAGTGTTAGCTTTACTTCCTGTTTCCTGATGTACCTTCATCTAATTGATTTTTGAAGGCAGCATAGGTGTATCCTTTGCTGCTTTTGATATCCCACAATCCTGTGCCTTCAATTGTGACAGTTAAGCTAAAAAATAAAAATGACGTCTGAAAGTTGGGGCTGGTAGTCAGTTTGTGTGTAACTGTTCTCTAACTTCCACTTTTGATGGCATTTCTAGCATGATATTGGTATTAAAGTAATTAAATATTTGCTTAGTTATCACCAAAGCCCACTCTATTTTGTTGTAGATCATTATTCTGTTATGCTGCTTCAGTCTATTGAAATGAGGTACCTTCATGCACAAACACTGCCTAAGCTTTCAGACACAGCCGGTCACAATTGAGAGATGCAAAGTTGCAATTATAATGAAAACTTATTGCAATTGAATAACATTTCCCTTTTTTTTTTCAATGCTCATGAATGAATTTCACACTGAGAGCTGAAAAAAAAAACTGTTTATTTACAGTAAAATATGTGATAAATTTGCATCAAATTTTGCTTTTTAGCAGCAAACACTCAAGATGGGTTTGGTGAACACAGTGATAAAAAGTACCCCATGTGTACAATGAAATATACTGCTGTATTTTTGATGTTGTGGGCCTATATTTCTGCTGGAGGTCCTGGACATCTTGTTTAGACACATGGCATCATGGATTCTATCAAATACCAACAGATAAAAAAAATCAAAAATCGGTTTGGATCTTCCAACCGTACAATAATCCAAAAACAAACCTTAAAAACAACACAAAAATGGGTCACTGAGCACAAAACCAAGCTTCTGCTATGGCCATTCCAGTCCTCTGACCTGAACCCTATAGAAAATGAGTGGAGTGAACTGAAGAGAAGAAGCACCGTCATGGAGCTGGGAAACTAAAGGGTCTGGAGTGATTCTGGATGAAGGAATGGTCTCTGATTTCTTGTCAGGTGTTCTCTAACCTCATCAGGCATTATAGGAGAAAACTCCTATACTATTTTGGCAAATGGTGGTTTCAAAAAGTAATGAATAAAAGGGTACCGTTAATTGTGTCCAATATGCATTAGAGAAAAACATTTATTTCATAATATTTCCCCCCATTTTAAATTTTTATTCTCCAAAGAAAGGTTAGATTTTTGTGAATTCTTTTAAATAATAGATCAAAAGGATTAACAATGCAGATTTATTTCCACAGCCTTCTTTGATCATATTTTCCAAGGGTACCAACAATTGTGACCACGTGTGTAACTGTTTTTATTGAAGTCAGACATAGGCTATACAATACAAATGTTCAAGTAGCCTACCTAAATTATGTAAAGTATTTAAATCAAGTACCAAAAAACAAACAAACAAAAAATTTTAAAACTCTGTTTTTTTATGAGTTTCAGAATAAAGCTACAAAAGTAGAAAAGAATGAGGTAGAAATAACACTTTTAAGATAACACTTTTCACAATCTGGTTCTCAACCTTTCTGACTCCATGGCCTCAATTGTCCATAAATATACTTTATTTGAAAGCACCACAAGTTTTCCAGTTTTTTGTGATTTACTGAATGAAATTTTTTTTTGTTTTTTGTTTTTTTAAATGTACTCAAAGTTTCTACTCGATAAAATATATTCATTCTAGAAATGCCCATGGACTTTTTTAAGTTTAATACAGTTTTTTTGAGTTTAATACAACTTGGTTGTATTATTTTCCAGGTCTAGAAATCACTCTTAAAATTAGGCTTTCTCATATATCCAGGTTTTTCAAGACTGTTGTTGAAAGGAAAAAAAAAAAGTTGTTAGGGGTAAGTTGAAATAAGAAATATTACAATTTTGAGTTGGTTCATTTTATTTTAATGCGTGTTTTGTCTCATTTTAAATAATGAATTCATCTTGAGGCCCTCTTGAAAGTTTGCTGAGGACCCCTCTATATATTTATCTATATTTTTGTAACAATACCTGTCATGCATTGTTAATATAATTAATAATTGTGTTAACAATAGCATTGTACAACACTGTACTACAGTGTTTTTTTCTCTCTCTTAAAGCCTGAAATGAATTGTAATGCAAAGCATAGTGAGAGAGAGACATGAAATGAGAAAGAGGGAGAATGGGTTCAGGAAATGGCATGAGCCAGACTCAAACTCTCACCTCAACAAGTCAGAGTGCTGCACTACCCTTCAGGCCTGCTCTCTGATGTACACTGCATAGCTTAACTGAATTTGCTCTTCATCTGAAGGTTTAACAGTTTGTGCTGTAATTTGTGAAGGATTCATAGGCTCAAAGAGAGCACAGTGCTGGCCGCAGCGTTGCTCGATAATTAAGTATCATTAGAGTCTCAGTCACTACTCTAGAGCTGTATTTACAGAGACAGAGCTGTGGGTGTGAAGTCAGCTTGCTTCTGCTCGTCTGTTTACTCTGTATGAGTGTGTGTGTGTGTGTGTGTGTGTGTTTGAGACAGTGAGCTTCAGAAGGAGTTTGCACTGTTTGTACAGCCTCATTACTCATGAGACTCTCAGATCATATGTGGTGAGAGAGTAAAGAGAAAGAGAGAAGTCTATAGTCTCAAGTGTAACTTTAAACTTAGAGCAAGTTTGAGTTGTTGTTTTATGGTCAGTGCAGGGTTCCACATCTTTTCTATCAGCTGAACTCCTGTGACTAGGCCCACACAAAATCTGTGGCCAAAATACTTTGTGTTTATTCAATATTTAGGCTAATTTGATAATGTTTTCAGCTACCAAAAAGAGTTTAGTATTTAACACGATTTTAAATATTTAACACAAATCTTTTCCACAGATTTTCCCCTCAAAATAAATATATAAAAATATAAAATATAAATGAAGTTTTCAGATTCCTTCTAGGCCTATCGCCTAAATTATTTACTTAAAAGTTTGGAGAGAAAATAATGAACTGTAAAAAAAAAAATAACATAAAAAAATAACATAAAACAAAAATATTACTAAATATCAATGATGTATAAATATTACCGCTGTTGATCAGTTAAAAAATTATTGAATCTAACGAATTTATGTAATTATAGATTAATACATTAATCACACACAAAACATAAAATCTCCAAATTTATGTGGAAACATAAAGACAGTATTTTAAATATTTGAAATGTTAAGTATATGTCAGCAATATCTGGGGATAAATTAGTAATCATCATTCAAAATCAGAGTATAATTGAATCATATATTGTAATAATGGCCAAAAATATGTTTGAAATATTAGCATAGCTATCTCAAGAAGTGGACAAATGGATGCCGTATTAATTGTGTTCTTTAAAGTGCTAAACAGACAACACCAAATATTGATCACAGAAACCTTTTTTCCAGCTCTATTGAATATTTGTATGAAATAGTACTTTCCAACAGCAACACCAATGAAGTGCCTCACATCTCTCTGATTGGCTGATCATGCTGTCAACCAGATAATATCCACTTAAAATATAATTACACATAATTCCGGTCACACTTTATTTTAACATTCAATTCTCGCTATTAACAAACCATTAACTAGGACTTTTGCCTCAATAAACTCCTAATTTGTTAATAAGGTAGTTGTTAAGTTTAGGTATTGGGTAGGATTAGGGATGTAGAATATGGTCATGCAGAATTTTTGCTTTAGAAGTACTATAAACAGTCAATATGTTAATAATAGGCATAAATAATGCTTTCAATACGTGTAATGAATTTTAAACCATCGTCAATTTTTGTGAACAAGTTTATGCATTTATTCTTTTTAATTATCCATTATAATTTAATTCACAGTTAACATTTCCAACTCATTCTCAGTTGCAATTGAATCACAAACTTTTTGTGCAGTTCACCCTCGGTTATCACGTGTCTCCCATCGTCCCCAAAGAGATCCGTACAATGCGATCATTCAAAGTGATGGTGACACTGACCTCATCACGTCCAATGAACATGCCATAATGAATGTCTGCGCTGGAAACACTCGGCTGTGGTCTGGGTGAGCAGATTCAGAATCAAGCCCTGTGAGACGTGCGCCACGAGAGGGGCAGGGTAGAATGTTATTACACTATTCACTGAATCTCATCATCAAATCATTTGTCACCAAAGCACATATTTCCAGTGGATTACAGCAGCAGCCGCAGGTCGCGTGTATGTGTGGTTAGTCAACCCTGCCAAGCAAGAAATGTGCTTCTGCGGCTCAGTATTGCTTTAAGATTGAGGATGGGAATAGGATAGATAACATATGCCATATAACCTCTAACCTCTCCACACCAAACACAGCACTCATATAGGAGACTATGAAAATGTTTAAATTAGAGAGACAATAGAATATAGTTGCATGATATATCAAGCTTTGAAGGTTGGAGGTGGACTGATGTTGACTGCATAACCAATGCCATGTGTCTGTGGCTACAACACTTGTGCTTGCAAAAATCAATTGCTGGACTGAGATTAAAGGGATAGATCACCCATACACGAAATGATGTACACGCTTTCATGCTATTCCAACCTGTATGCCGATTTTTGGCCATGTTCACGCAGCAGTCAAATGTGATAAGACTTGTTTACGAATGTCGCCATCTTTGATATTAATTTAGTCACTGTGTGTATGGTTACATCAGGTGATAGTCACAAACAGAATACAGGCTTGACTTTAGTTACTCGTTCATTCAGGCAACTATTGTAAGCCGCTGTATGAACAGGACATTTTGAGACTCAGACCTTGAAGTAATTGACCGAATTTGCTATTTTGTGCGACAAACAAACCAGAGAGGAGAGTAGATTAACGTCGGTGGACTTTGAAAAATGTTGCGTATTGACGTCTTTCCGCGGTTGAAACAACACCTTCTGAGGTTCTGAGATGATTTCAGAGCTTTGGAGGAGAGGAAACATTATTAGTGATTTATGACTAAATTTCAGTCTGTTCCTCACACAAAGTTAACATACAAATAGTCATTACAAGTAATCTGCAGGTTGATTGGATGATTAAAAAAAATGATAAAAAGAGCCAAAATTGGTCATTAATTGACCGTTTCACCAACTCATTATTTATCAGTGCATGTTTGGTCTAATTGAATTGAATGATTTTTTTAATTTAAATATAGTATTACCACAAAATATAAAAATTGTAAAACAAAAACAAAACAATGTGTCTATAGAAAGTCTATGTGGCAACTGTAACATTCTACACTTGGCCCATAGACTTCCACTCTAAGTGTATTTCAATCAGCATATTTTTACATTTATTTATTCGTTTAGCAGATGCTTTTATCCAATGCAACTTATAAATGAGAAATACAAGCAATTCATTATAAAGAGGCAAATAAACACGAGAAGTGCTTGTAATACAATGTTTCAGACATCGTTCAGAATAGTACAAGCTAGAACAGCGAGGGATTAAGGAAATGTGAAAAAAGTAGGATGCAGTTAAGTGCTCTCGAAAGAAATGAGTTTTGAATATTGTCAGGGATTAGGCGTTCCAGATGGGGTTGGGAAGATCATTCCAACAGCAAGGAACAGTGAACGAAAATGACAGGGAAAGTGATTTTGTGCCTCCCTATGATGGTACCACAAGGTGTACCGATCTCAGGGTTCTGGAAGGGATGTAGACTCATAACAGCGAGTGGAAGTATTTCTTGATTCATTTTACAAGCTGATAGATGAATTAAAGTCACCTTGAAATCCCAAAATCAACTGTAATGATCTAATTAATTGGGGATGGATAAAATTAAAAGATTGAAAAAATTAAAAAAAGAAGGCAACTTCCCTTTCATGCTGACTTTAAATTATGGAAATTACTATGGTGACTGACAATATGCCTTTGATGTTGTCAATAGTGCTTAACTTATATTTAACATGTAGTATTTCTTTAAAGTAGGTATTTGTGTTGCTTTTTAAAGCAAACAGACTCTTTTAGTTTTATGTACTCGTTGACCCTGAATCTAAATTTAGCCACTTTTAAGTGGCTACGTTATATGTCATTTGTGAATCAAAGCCACATGTGAAAACAAATGACCAAAATACCATCAAGTCCACTTTGTAACACTGCAATTTGAGAATCAGGTTGATGTGGACTTTGAAGTGTCACACAGCAGTGTGCCATTCCTTAATCACACACACACACACACACACACACACACACACACACACACGGGCTCAAGACTTTATCTGATCCAGACTGCAATTGGCCCTGAGCTTTGCAAGCCTCTGCAGCTGAAGCCCTTGTTGATTTGACCCGCTTTAATTAAACTCCATACAGTTGTGCTATCTGTGCATGTGTTTTCATTGAAGATTGCCTTCGAAATGAAATTTTATTGAATAGCTTGTTGAGTCTCATTGAATGCCCTGTCATCGGAGTGTAAACATCCACTGATAGCAGTTATTTCCCTCTGCCGGAGGAGCCGCGTTTGACTGCGTCTTTGTGCGGATACAGTCAAAGATAGAGAAGGACATTATGATGTCATTAGCAGAGCAGCTTTGAGATGTCAGGCCTCCGCTGATAAACACAGGCCGATGTAGAGCACAGCTGGATCTGAGGCCATTAAACTGAAGGAAAAGCACTGTTCTTAGTGTGGTAGCGGAGATGAGAGGGGCTTCTGGGTTGTTTTGAAGAGGGTTAATAACTAGATGAATTAAGATCTTCTGCGCTCCTGGGTGAAAACAGCCATTAACCCGTTATGCAGGATTTCGTTAGTACTGGGGGTTTCCTTGTGATATTTGCAATGATTAAACTAATTTTGGATGCTGATTGGTCAAAACCATGATGCTAAAATACTCACCACACCACTGCACAGCACCAGTTGAACAACATGGCGTTATTTTGTAATATTTATACTATTTTAAAATACACTGCCATTCAAAAGTTTGGGATTAGTATGATTTTGTGAAATTTTTAAAGAAAGTCTCTCTCACCAAGACTGCATTTATTTGATCAAAAATACAGTAAGAACAGTAATATTTTGGAATATTATTACAGTGTAAATTATCAGTTTTCTATATTAATATTTTTAACGTAATCTATTCATGTGATTGGAAATCACTCTAAAATGCTGATTTGGTACTCAAAGACATGTTGAAAACAGCTTCATATTTTCATGGAAACGGACATAATTTTTTTCAGGATTCACTGATGAATAGAAAGTTAAAAAGAACAGAATTTATTTTTGAAATAGAAATATTTTGTAACCTTATACTGTGACTTTTGGTCGATTTAGTGCATCCTTGCTGAATAAAAGTATTAATTTCTTTAAAAAAAACTTTCGAATGGTAGTGTATGTGTATAATATTATTTCATAACATTTTAATGTGTTTCCGCGCTATGTTTATTATGTAGTATTTAAAAAATCATTTTACTTTTAACAGTTTATAATAGTTAGGCATTGCTTTTATTGCTGTGACCATAATTCAATCAAATTAAAGATGCTTATACTCTGCCAGCATAGTAATGGATCTTGATTCAATAGATATTTGACACCAAATGATTTTAACACAGCTGTTCTGCCATGGGCAGTGAGCACCGATACTGAGAAAATGGATCGCCCAGAAACTCTTCTAATGGCTTTCCTCAGTCACAGTACACCCCCACATTCAGGGATTGTCAGTCATCATTCAATGAATTTTGATTTCAGACATACATGGGCTGATGGTTTTGTGTATATTTGATAGTTCCATGGCAAAATTGGAAACAGTATTGAGGGCCTTTCTTCCATTTATGCTCAGTTCAGCAGAGAAACAGCTCTCTACTGCCACCCTGAGCATTGTTGCTGCTGCTGCTACAAGTATTAGTCATTGATCAGAAGTCATAGGTGGGTAAACTATAGTGGTGAATAGAAACAACCATAAATATCATTTTTGTGTTCCCAGCTGCTCCAAAAGCTAAGGATAAAAATCAATAACGTTTCTATGACTTTACAAAAAAGGAAATTAATTGAGTGATAGACTACAGTGGTCAGAAGAGAGAAAGATGTCAAAGATGTCAAAGATGTTTTTCTCTTTTGTTAATAACTGTGGAAAAGTGTCATCAGAGTCTGTGAAAAGGGTCTATTATGGGCAAACATTATGAATTTGGTTGGATTGAAAAACCAAACTTAAATGTAAATAGTCAACAGAATTTATGAACATTTAAGTGTAGATATTCATAAAATCTCAAATTTTTATTAAAGGCATAACTAGAAATTGTTTCTTTAATAATCATGGAGGTAAAACAGGTGTTTTTGGTGTAATATTTACACCAAAATGTCATTGTATTTCTCTCAAATGCACCCATAATTCATTTGCTTCCTCTCTCGTCTCTCTGCTCTAGTGGTCATTATGGCATCTGGTTTACTGGTTTACCCCTTCGGTCTCAACTCCAGCCTGGTCAAGTCTTTCTGCGGAGACTCGGACATCTACTACGGCGGGGAGTGTCAGATAGGATGGGGCTACATGCTGGCTATCGTAGGTGTCATGCTCACCCTCTTCTTGCCCTTTTTTGCCAAGTACGCCCCCAAGGAGCAGCTCTCACCCACCCCACTGCCCACTCTTTTATAGAGCACTAAAGACCACCACCTACCATATTCAACCTGCTCAGCCGTCATAAATAATTATTAAATGATCAAAGATTTGAGGTTGGGGTCTCAGCATCATTTGCCGTGGTTGGTAATAATGATGTCATGAAGATGATGTTGCTCTGGAGCAGAACTCAAGACCCTTCATCCCTTCTATTCTCATTGTTTTTGTTTTTTAGTGTTTTCCTTAATTCGTTAAGGTCTTTTTTTTTTGTCACAGTCAACCTGCCAGGTGAAAAATTCATTTATATGGATTTTGTTCTTTCTTTCCCTTTTTTCTAATTTATTTTCAAGCTCTGTTCTTGATTGAAGACCTCTAGGACTAACTACTGAAAATATCGGACAATGGACCATGGTGCAAATTAGTATTTTTGAAATTTTGTTTGCAAGGACCAAAACCAAAAATAGCAAATTAAATGAAAATTGAGTAACAATTTCCAATACTATTTTACTAAGACTTGTCAGCATGCAATGAAAGGATAACAAAAACAAATGGTAGGCCCTTCTTAAATGGACTTCTTCTAATGGATCCAACAGGTTTAAAGGAACAGTTTCATCGAGTTCATTGAGAGAAACTGAACTCAAACTCAATAAATCTGACAGTCTGAAAGTTTCTAGCACCTGATATAGTACCTATTCAAGGACCAACACTGTGGCTTAAGTAAACTGATTTTAATTCACAGGCATCTGTTTGAATTTTCTTCATTTTGTTTCTCATAACTCCGTGAGGGCCATTAAGGAACTGTATTGACCGTATGGACCAGGCCGTTGCTTCAAACTGCCATGGATGGACCACAAACATGGACTTTTCTCAGCTGTATGTGAGAGTGAAATGATCCCACAAGTAAAACCATTTGTTTTCCCAAACTGAGTGAACAGGATATGTTGTGGAGTCTCCTTTTGCTTTCTTTACTGTAACACCTACTAGTACTGAACTATTCAGGATTACACAAATCAGGAGCAAGGCTGTTCTTAGTTAAAGTTGGGCTTAGTTAACACTGAGACACTACGTTCTGGAAAATACCAACTTCTAACCAACTTGTGCCTTTTGACCATTGCTAAGACTTAAGTACCTTTCATCAGGTAATCTACTTCTAAAACATTTTGTAAATGCTTTCTTGTTGGATTAACATTGTGTGATTATTTCTGTATGTCTCCATCTTTAATGATGATTAGTTTTAGCTGAAAGTTATTAATGTTGGCGCCTCTTGCCAAGCTGATGGCCTGTTTTGTTTTGAAGGGGTTGCAAAAAAGAACAAAACGATGAAAGCTACATTAGCAAGTCTTTGAACAAGACAGGACGACCAATTCAGTCCTGATTTGTCATGACAGATTTATGTATTTCTTTGGGAAATTTGCTGTAACGATCAAATTAAGCTAATGTGCTAATGCATTTACACTTGGCACAGCAATACGGTGAAGCTAAAGCTTCTACTTGGATCATTCCATATTGCACTTGGCTCACTTTTGCTGTTGTGTTGATCCATTTGTGTGTTATGTGTTCAGACTGGCTGAAACATTGGCACTCAACTGCCCTCTTTCGTAGATTTAACACCAAATTCTATTATGATATAGATGTGCTGACAGCGAAACAAACCCATTCCCCGCAAGTTGTGTGTACTTGTAACTGTTAAGGGTAGCTGAGGCTCAGAGGACACAGCACAACTTTAAACTGGCATGAGATGTCAAATATAACAGGCCCTTTAAATGTGTTTATGCAGGAGTACACTGGCGTCCTCCGATTGCCTTGACGGTGATGGCAACTTGCATTCTTGAGTTCTTGTATGTAAAGTCTGACCACTGGTAGCTCTTAGATCTTGTAGATTAGTGCTGTGGGTTTCCCACTGTGTTTTGGTTGTAAATAATTCTGTAACATGGCATCTTGATGGTTGGTTCCCTTTTGAAAGATATATTTTGCGACGTTACCTCATCATTGTGTTTGTTTAACCTTTGAAATCTTTAACAAATTGCTGTTATGTGTTTCTTCTTTGTAATAAAGCATTTCATAAACTTAACAAATTGATGTCTTTTAAATGAAGACACCAACAAATCTTTAAAAACAATATTTCCCAGGTTTGGGAATTTAATTCAAATAGTTTTTAATGCAACAATTAACAATATAATAATGTATAAATTAGAACTCAAATATGCACACAAATTTGAATAAATAAAAATAAATATATTATCACAAATTTAAATTATGTATGCATAGTTTAATGGGAACTAAATTTATATGCATCTAAATTATAACTCAAGATATATGCATATAAATTAGAACTAAAAATTTTTAAATGAATTTTAAATTTAATTTGAGATGATATATGCATATAAATTAGAAATATTTTAAATGCATATAAATGAAAATAAATCAAATATTATTAATGCATCTAATTTGCAAAGTGAATCAAAATCTTCAGATGCAGATCACAGATTTAAAACTGCTTTACATTCACTGACCATTATAGGTCATTCTTTAACTACTTCACAACTAAACCAAAACCAACCCTAACTTCAGTATAAGTCTGTGCTAATTTAATCTTTCTCCTGTTACTCACTCAATCCACATCACATTTCACTGAGAGCCAGCACCACATCCCTCATTTTTGCATCTGACACTCTCACAGCCTCCAGGGCATTCCTTTGCTCTGACAGTGAAGCAGCTCGGACTGACACACAAGTCATTGTGTCTTTTTGCCTGTCGTAGTTTCCAACGCAGCGATGCACCTGACCTCTGATCAGTCTGGGCAGTGTCTGATCCTGAAGAACAAATACACAATGACTTGAACATAAAGGTTTATGGCCTCTCTACCACTGCCAACATCACATAACAATGTGCAGTCATAATGGTCTATCTTATTTGAAAAATAGAAAGTGTACAATGGAAAACAAGTGGGTGTCATAAACTAGAGCGAACACCTTTCTTTAATTGTTTCTTCAGATCTGTATCTGTAATGTCATCTCTGATATAAACCAAATACTTTAATATTTGAAAAAAAAAAAAAAAAAAAAAATCATATTTTTAAATTTTTTTTTAAAAATGTTTAATATATTTTGGGAAATTCCTGCCAACTACAGTAATATTGTGGTATGAGCACAAGAGGTGCAGACCAGTTTTATGATTTTTTTGGATAATTCTTTGAGCTTGACAGCCACGGTAACTATTAATTTTCATTTTAGGGAAGAGAACAATGTGAACATTCTTCAAAACATCTGTGTTCTGTGAGAAAAAGAAAGTCATACAGATTTGAAACCACATGTCAGTATGTAAATAATGACAGTTTTCATTTTTGGGAGAATTAATCCATTAAATCATCTTCATGCCAAGTGGAACTTAGAAATATAAAATACAATTAATGTACAAAATAAATACATAAATAAATAGTGTGTGTGTATATATATATATATATATATATATATATATATATATATATATATACAGGTGCATCTCAATAAATTAGAATGTCGTGGAAATGTTCATTTATTTCAGTAATTAAACTCAAATTGTGAAACTCGTGTATTAAATAAATTCAGTGCACTCAGACTGAAGTAGTTTAAGTCTTTGGTTCTTTTAATTGTGATGATTTTGGCTCACATTTAACAAAAACCCACCAATTCTCAACAAATTAGAATACTTCACAAGACCAATAAAAAAAACATTTTTAGTGAATTGTTGGCCTTCTGGAAAGTATGTTAGTTTACTGTATATGTACTCAATACTTGGTAGGGGCTCCTTTTGCTTTAATCTTACTAAAGATTCTCTATGGGGTTCAGGTCTGGTGAGTTTGCTGGCCAGTCAAGCACACCAACACCATGGTCATTTGGAAGTGTGGGCAGGTGCCAAATCCTGCTGGAAAATGAAATCAGCATCTTTAAAAAGCTGGTCAGCAGAAGGAAGCATGAAGTGCTCCAAAATTTCTTGGTAAACGGGTGCAGTGACTTTGGTTTTCAAAAAACACAATGGACCAACACCAGCAGATGACATTGCACCCCAAATCATCACAGACTGTGGAAACTTAACACTGGACTTCAAGCAACTTGGGCTATGAGCTTCTCCACCCTTCCTCCAGACTCTAGGACCTTGGTTTCCAAATGAAATACAAAACTTGCTCTCATCTGAAAAGAGGACTTTGGACCACTGGGCAACAGTCCGGTTCTTCTTCTCCTTAGCCCAGGTAAGACGCCTCTGCCGTTGTCTGTGGTTCAGGAGTGGCTTAACAAGAAGAATATGACAACTGTAGCCAAATTCCTTGACACGTCTGTGTGTGGTGGCTCTTGATGCCTTGACCCCAGCCTCAGTCCATTCCTTGTGAAGTTCACCCAAATTCTTGAATCGATTTTGCTTGACAATCCTCATAAGGCTGCGGTTCTCTCGGTTGGTTGTGCATCTTTTTCTTCCACACTTTTTCTTTCCACTCAACTTTCTGTTAACATGCTTGGATACAGCACTCTGTGAACAGCCAGCTTCTTTGGCAATGAATGTTTGTGGCTTACCCTCCTTGTGAAGGGTGTCAATGATTGTCTTCTGGACAACTGTCAGATCAGCAGTCTTCCCCATGATTGTGTAACCTAGTGAACCAAACTGAGAGACCATTTTGAAGGCTCAGGAAACCTTTGCAGGTGTTTTGATTAGCTGATTGGCATGTCACCATATTCTAATTTGTTGAGATTGGTGGGTTTTTGTTAAATGTGAGCCAAAATCATCACAACTAAAATAACCAAAGACTTAAACTACTTCAGTCTGTGTGCACTGAATTTATTTAATACACGAGTTTAAAAATTTGAGTTGAATTGCTGAAATAAATTAACTTTTCCATGACATTCTAATTTATTGAGATGCACCTGTATATATATATATATATATATATATATATATATATATATATATATATATATATATATGTATATATATATATATATGTATGTGTGTGTGTGTGTGTGTGTGCATATATATATATATATATATATATATATACATACAGTGCCGTGAAACGGTTTTTGCCCCCTTCCTGTTTTTTTAATTTTTTGCGTATTTGTCACACTTAAAAGATTCAGATCATCAGACAAATTTTAATATTACACAAAGATAACCCGAGCAAATACAAAAAGCAGTTTTGAAATAATGATTTAATTTATTAAGTGAAATAATCTGTCCAAACGCCCCTTATCCTACGTGAAAAAGTAATTGCCCCCTAAATCTAAAAACTGGTTCTGCCACCCTTTGCAGCAACAATTGCAATAAAGCGTTTGCGATAACTGGCAATGAGTCTGTTACAGCGCTGTGGAGGAATTTTGGCCCACTCTTCTTTGCAGAATTGTTTTAATTCAGCCACACTGGAGAGTTATCGAGCATGAATGGCCTGTTTAAGGTCATGCCACATCATCTCAATTTAAGCCCGAATTTTGACTTGGCCACTCCAAAACCTTAATTTTGTTTTTCTTGAGGCATACAGAGGTGGACTTGCTGGTGTGTTTGGGATCATTGTCCTGCTGCATAACCCAAGTGCGCTTAACCTTGAAGTCACAAACTGATGGCCAGACATTCTCCTTCAAGATTTTCTGATAGTGCAGAATTCATGCTTCCATCAATTATGGCAAGTCATCCAGGTCCTGAAGCTGCAAAGCAGCCTCAGACCATCACACTATCACCACCATGTTTTACTGTTGGTGTGATGTTCTTTTTATGAAATGCTGTGTTGGTTTTATGCCAGAGGTAACAGGACACACACCTTCCAAAAAGTTCAACTTTTGTCTCATCAGTCCACAGAATATTTGTCCAAAAGTCTTGGGGATAATCAAGATATTTTTTGGCTAATGTGAGACAAGACTTTGTGTTCTTTTTGGTCAGCAGGGGCTTTTGCCTTGGAACTCTCTCATGGATGCCGTTTTTGCCCAGTCTCTTTCTTATTATTGAATCATGAACACTGACCTTAACTGAGACAAGTGAGGCCTGCAGTTCTTTAGATGTTGTTCTGGGTTCTTTTATGACCTCCTGGATGAGTCGTCGTTGCACTCTAGGAGTAATTTTGGTAGGCCTGCCACTCCTGGGAAGGTTCACCACTGTTACAAGTTTTCTTCATTTGTGGATAATGGCTCTGACCGTAGTTCGCATGAGTCCCAAAGCCTTAGAAATGGCTTTATAACCCTTTCCAGACTGATACATGTCAACTATTTTGGTTCTCATCTGTTCTTGAATTTCTTTAGATTGCAGCATGGTGTGTTGCTCTTTAAGCATGCTTCAGTTTGTCAGACAGGTTCTATTTAAGTGATTTCTTGATTCAGCAGTTCTGGTAGTAATCAGGCCTGGGTTTGGCTAGTGAAATTTAACTCAGCTTTCTAAAATAATGTGGTTAATCACAGTTCTTTCATGATTTAACAGGAGGGGGCAATTAATTTTTCATGTAGGGCCAGGCAGATTTGGACAGCTTTTTTCCCTTAATAAATGAAATCATCATTTAAAAACTGCATTTTGTATTTACTTGCATTATCTTTGTGTAATATTAAAATTTGTTTGATTATCTGAATATTTTAAGTGTGACATATGCAAAAAATTACAAAAACAGGAAGGGGGCAAAAACCTTTTCACGGCACTGTATACACACACACACACACACACACTACCATTCAAACACTTAGGGTTGTTTTTGTTTAATGTTTGTGAAAGAAGTCTCTTGTGCTTACCAAGGCTGCATTTATATGATCAAAAATACAATGAAAAAGAGTAATATTATAATGAAACATTGCAATTTAAAATAACCATTTTTCCCATCCTGTGATGGGAAAGATGAATTTTCAGCAGCCACTATTTCTTCCGTGTCACATGATCCTTTCTAAATCAGTCTAATATCCAGATTTGATGTTCAAGAAACATTTCTTATTATTATCAATGTTGGAAATAATAGTGCTGCTTGATATTTTTGTGGAAACTATAATTTTTTTCAGCATTCTTTAATGACTAGAAAGTAGTTTGATGATTAAAAACAGTATTCCATTTTTTTTGTAACGTTATTCAATCTAATGTTTCCTTACCGACCCCAAACTTTTGAATAGTAGTGTATTTAATAAAATGATAATAATAATATAAAATGATACAATTGCAAAAATGCATGTGTTACAAGGAAGAAGAAAAGATGCACCTCTGAAAGAATACCAATATTCTCAGACTCACATTTTCATAGTAAAGGCAGTGGACCACCTCTTTACCATCCCTCATGAGAAATTTCTTTGCTCCGTGTTCTCCACCTGTAACTGCAGAGTCCAGTGTAGCTGTAAAGAGAGACAGGACTGTTAGACACAGATTTAAATCAAGGGAACTGCATGTGTGATAGTCTCCTCACCAAACATCTCAAACAGCATCGGTACTCTGTTCTTGTACTGGCTCCAGTGCTTCATGCCTTCAATAACAGCAGTAATAACATGCAGCAATGTCTCATGAGGGGGCTTCTATCCAGCAGGAGAGAGTGTAAATCAGAAATGTTAGCCGAACAAATAAAACAACATTTCATACTGTGAGGCAGAAAATATTTGAAAAAAGCAGTACACAAAAATGCTGCAGGTTTGCAGCATTGCAGTAAAGTGGAATAGACTGTGTTTTTTGTTTTGTTTTTTACATTTTTTGATGTTAATATGTTTTTAATATGAATGTGACTGCCCCTTTAGAATGGGGTGCCCCTTAAATGAAGTGACACACACCTGCTGCTGAGGGGTGGTCTGGACACTTGAGATTTCCATCTTTTCTTTTGCCCACATTCCACTGGCTGATTGTCCAACAGGTCTGAAGTTCCCCTTTCCACTGTGACTCTGAGCTCCAGGGCCCTGAGTGCTTGCTGCTGTGGGGGTACACTGCTGGGGACGGTACGGCATTCTGGGGGAATTTGTCGGCCTGTTAAATGACTGTTGATTCTGGATGCTGCTGGACCATCTGGGCTGGCCGAGTGAATCTGAGCTGCTCCTTGGAAAACCACCATGAAGCTGGGATCCAACTGCTGGCATCGAATCCTGTCTCACTGGAGGCCTCTGTTGCCCTGTCTGTGACCTGGAGGTAAATACAAAATACAAATACAAAATTTTGTCTCAAATGTTTTTCAGGATAACTAAAAATGTGCATTATGTGGTAAAACTTCTAAACAAGCTGTTTTTATTCAACTTCAAAATATTATTCAGTATAAGTTAATCAACTTAACTACGTACCGAGGCTAGTTACACTTTAAAACAAGGTTCGACTAGATAACATGCATTACCTAACCTTAACTAACAATGAGTGATACGTTTGTTACAGTATTTATTAATCTTTGATAATGTTAGTTACTAAAAATACAGCTGTTCATTGTTAGGTCATGTTAGCTCAAGTCAAATAATATTAACAGATTATTATTTTTTTAATAATGTATTAGAATATGTTGAAATGAACATGAACTAAGATTAATAAATGATTTACAAATATTTTCATTGTTAGTTTATGTTAACTAATGTAGATAAAAGAATAGTTTTTTTCCTGAACATTTTCTGAATATGTATTCATCCTCAGGCCAGGTTTCAAGCATTGCTTCTGACCAAAATACAAGTCCATAATTCATTATAATCCTTCTTCCAGTGAAAAAGACCATTCCCTGTCGTCCTCTCACCTCAAAATCCACCAACATTTTGTTTAGAAATGTTTTATACTGTTCTCACTTGTAAACACAGCTCGATCTATGCATATTTCTCTCCTGATTCAGATGAGACAACTTTTTCACTAGAGAATGGGGCAGCACATTGACTGTGGCAACTTTAAAATTTGAAAGGATACTATGGCAAAGTTATTGCTTTCCTTATTCAAACAGATTTTTTTTTTTTTCCTGAATATATGGTTGACCTGAAGAATGAAAGCTTGAAAAATTAAGAGCTATATCACGGCTTATCGACACTAGGGGTGTCACAATACACTTAGCTCACGAGATGAGACAAAATACAGATATTTGATTCACTAGAAAGAGACAGTATTTTAATACTATTTTTCAGAAATTTTCAATGACAAAATATTTGTCTTTTAATTACAATGTAATTAAAAAAGTAAAACAATGCAGTTGTATTTAGAAATATTTTAACTAATCTAGGGCTGTAACTAATGATTATTTTGGTTATCAAGTAATCTACTGATTATTTTGACAATTGCGTAATCTGATATTTTTATTATCACAAACAGACCTAAGTGAAAACCTGGGGCCCGTTCTTCGTACGCCGCTTATTACATCCGAGATCAAATGACACATCCAAGATAATATCATCGTGCTAATCATGATCTGGCTAATTCAGTTCTTCGAACGCACCTGTTGTTGATGATTAGTATGGCTGGATTGAGTTATCTGAGATAACTGCTTGTTCATGGGTTGATTTAAAAGGGGCTATATATCCATACTCGAAACCACGATCAGCAATGCAGCGATTGGCTGGTGGCAAGACAGCAACGTAATGACATCATATAATTAAAAAAAGACATCTGACGAAAAACTTGACAAATTTCTGGACTTTTATAAAGAAACAGCCAAGCGAACAAAACTACATAAATGTTATAATACATAAATGAAATGTGCACTGTTTTTAATTTATTTGTAATTTTTTTATTTTTTTACATGATTCCCAATTATTTATATTCACAATTTCTAGTATTACAGAAAGGCTTTACATTTTACTTCAATGTTGTAAATAGCAATTCGTTTAATTTTATCTTTGAAACAGATTTGTTACGTGACAGCATTAATTAAAGTTTCTTAAGGGTCAAGATCATGTTATCTGCATCTCTTGCACTCCATCAAGCCACTCCCATAATAGCTGTCACCACTCAAATTATTGCACGGCTCAGATTAACTGTATGGCATGTGTGTAAGACTCCAATACAATTATAAAGTAATTATTTCATCACTTATAAATCTTTCAATGAGTAAAACTGGCTGTGTCTATAGTATTATAGACTACGCAACATTATTATATTATTTTCAAATTATTATTATTTTAAATTATTGTCCCTGGACCAGTAGGGTACTCTTGTAATAAAGTAGCGGTGGTTGGGGCAGATATTAAGTATCAATTCTGCTTAAATGAAATAAGCCTGCTCCCGAGCAGGTTTAAGCTTATGGACCTATTGCTATGAAAGCAAGTCCAGGATGAGCTTCGAAGAACCAAATGATCCAAGATCAAGTGAAATCAGCAACAATCAATGAACTCAAGCGACTTATGAAGAACAGGGCCCAGGCTTTAATATGACATTTATATATAAATTAATGATGAGGCAATAATAATTGGCTCAAATCAAATATCTAAACCAAGTAATTACATGGTTTTATTGAACAGCACAGTTAAAATACATAATGTAATATGCCTATACATAATATGAACATAACCAACTTAAGTAAATTATGTATTATAACAAATACCTGCAGAGGGCGCCAACGGCCTGGTGACGTTTCACTTTATAGCGTGATTAAATTCATTAAATTTTAATATTTGGCAACATGCAGAAACTTTTATTTTGAAATCGCAATGTACAATACATGGCATATTTAGACATAGGCTGATGTATTCTCCTGTGTTGGCAAAGGTTTATAAATGATTTACGTTACAAATCTAGTGAGGTAATGAACACTGTTTTTCCAGATGAACTTTAAGCAATTCAACATTATACAGATGAAGAGTTTAACCCTTTCACACATACAGTCTTTACTGGTAAATTACCGGTAAATTACCATTAAGAGATCATGTGTGAATAGGACCTTTTCAAAAAAATCCTGGTAAATTTGTTCTGGGAATCATATCGTTCTTATGGAGATGACATGATTACTCTGAGCTGTTTACAAAGCTTCGCTGCTTTTTAATTAGTTTTTCTATGTAAATATGCACTGGATGGTCATATTTGACCATCGCACCTTGCAGCTTTTTGTCGCGCTTCTCCATTCATCAGGGCTGCGACTCTGTTACTGGATACTATTATGCGCGTCTCATGTTTATAAGAGCAAAAAAATTCTGATTGGCTAGTAATGTTAGTTTGGTTGAGAGTGAAAGCTGTGCTCCTCTCATACCACTGGTAGGCGAACTCATGGACTCGAAAGTGATATCAACAAGTTTTTTATTTTTTAATGCAGGATTATTTTTTTCCGCAGCCAAACGCTGCACGCAGGAGATCCGGCACGGTGCCGGAGGACTTTAAGCCCTGGTGATGTAATGCCAAACTTCTCCAAATTTTGGATGGCCTGAGGATAAGTACATTTTCACCAAATTTCCATTTTGGGTGAACTATTCCTTTCAAGTGTTACCTAAGGTTAATTAAATACTGTATAAGTGAATCTTAAGACTCAGGTCAGGAAGAAATAGCTTCTTTACAGTCTTCAACAAGACCTTTCTGGTATGTAGTCATTATTCTTAACATAGGTTGAGTACCAGACATAGGCAGGTTTTTTTGGGTGAGGTAAAGGTGCATATCCTCGTCCTGCCACACCAGGTGAAGGAGCAGATCTCATGCTGGCTTGCTGTGATGAAAGGTAGGCTCCCTGGTTCCACTGACCTCTCTGACCCAAAGCTAAAGAGAATCCTTGGGTTATATTTAAAAAAAAAAAAAAACATAATAACGAAAGACAGAAAATGACATTATTATAAGAAATGACAATCAGATTTGTCTGCATACATACTGTAATTAACCTTACAGTTCATACCTTTCAAATCTTACCGATTTCCATACCACAGCATAATGAATAAATGAATAATTCCAACTCGCAATATATTTCCATCTTTACTCGCATACATACAGTACATTCACATAAAGCGATATATATATATATATATATATATATACATACATACTAAACACCAATTCTCAATTGATTGTGATAGTTAATATCATCACCAAATCGATAAAACTATCCTATAGACCAGTTCTAAACTGCACAATTAAGTTTTTTCCCAATTCCCAAATTAACATTTCTGTAAAGCTGCTTTAAAAAAAATGTGAAAAGTGCTACACAAATAAATAACTTTACTTAATCTGTAAATGTAACCTATGAGCTGTCTATTGACTGTTTTCAATATACTGTATTTAAAAAATAATTAAAAAATATAAAATGCACCTGTAATTCATTTAATTTTTTACTCTGAATAAATAAATAAACCGTTAATTTAGACGCTATCACATTAAGCGCAAATTAAAGTTACCTGACAAATAATTTCAGTGTATTATAGTGTAACATAATGACCATGAATTAGAAAAGTGAATATCTGACATCTGAACATTGAAACAAAGTGCTGACTCAGGATTTGAGTGGAAATTTCAGTGGAAATACATACGGGGAAGAGCAGAGGAGGTTTGTTTCTCATTGTAGTGGCTGGTAGTGAAGAGCTCACTCTCTGAGGGATTAGACGTCAAAGGCAGCCTGCTCCTTTTCCTTTGATTAAACAGAGGCACGGAGAGACAGCCTGCAGAAAGACAAAACTCTGCTTTGATTTCAGGCTCCAGCAAACCTGAATAACACTTCCACTGCAGCTAAGGGTTGTATTAGCAGATAAGCAGTTCAATTATTTTGACAGATTAGGCAAATTTATGTACAGGGAGCTCCCTGAAAATAATATCTATTCAGTTGCAAGTAGTTAGCTAGATTATTTTGATAGTAGATGGCAGACTTTGACTGATCCATCTCTTATTTTCTTTTGTGTATTTCCAGCCAAGTAAGTTAACATAAGCATAATAGACAGCAAATCCTACCTGAGGTTGGTCTCTGGTTTTCATTGCTCCACATCTCGACAAATCACTTCTCACACTGACTGAGAGTTAACAATATTATCGTGTAAACGTGAAACAATAATTCTTTGTCATTATTCATTTCCAATAATTCGTAAACTTTTATATGTAACGTTATATGAGTTAGCAGTTGCATTAGGGGTCTGCTTTCTCTTGTTGTCCTAATGTATGTCCTTTTCGGTGTATTTTTGTTTTCACTCTCTCAGCTCTAAATCGCAAGTATTGTTGAAATATTAAGTAAAAAATTACTTTGTATGTAATACTTAAGCTGTTTTTTGTTTGTTTGTTTGTTTTAGGATTTGCTCAATTGATTTGGCTAATGGTAAAAGTCATTCATGTGCGAATCAAACTGTGCTTACCAGTACGAAATGTCGTCAATGAAGTAAAAAGATGTGAATAAGAAGCGCTTATTCAGTAGTTTAAGGCGTGTCTGTGGTTTAACCTTATATTAATTCTTTAATGTCATAACATTTTTGTTTGTTGCGACAATTTCGTTGTGGCGCGAGTGGCGCGCGCGCGCTAGTGAACTCTGAGTCATACCCGCGAATCGGTTCTTTCGAACAGTTCGTGATTCACCGGTTCTTTCCACATAAACGGCCTGGTTTCACAGACGGGGCTTAGTTTAAACCAGGATAAGGCCATTAATTTAAGATATTTAAGTAGCTTTTATAAAAATGCCTTAGAAAAAAATGTTACAGCTGTGCATCTTGAGACAGACCAATGGCACTGACATACTTTAAGATGTCAGGGCGAGATATTTTCAGTAGAGACAGCTTAAACATGCATTTTAGTCTGGAACTAGCCACCCTTAAGCCTAGTCTGTGAAACCAGGGGCATATGTCTTATCATTAATACTGTCATCTCATTTGTAAACAAGTACTCAAAAGAAAAAATTAGGGACAAAACTTGTTAGGGGCAAAATTGTTGGTTAGTGTCATGCCTGGTTTTGGGGTTTTGTTTCATGTTCTTGTTTTCATGTCTTTTATTTAGTTAGTATCATGCTTCCCTTGCCCTCATGTATTTCTGCCTTGTGTGTCATGTTGTGTTTGGTTGGTTCTTGTCATGTGACCCTTAGTGTTTGCTATAAATAGCCTTCATGTTGCCATTGTCCCTCCTCTGTTCATGCCAAGTCAAGTCTCTGTTTGGATTATTTTTGGATTTTGGATTACTTTTGTAAATAAAGCTGCTCTTGGGTTCTCACTACACTCGCCTCCAGTGGACTATTTGTTACAGTTAGAAACAGAAATTAGGCCTATGCCAAGAAGCAACTTATAATTATTTACACACAGTAAATCTTATGATATATTTTCATATTTTAGGGTTACAAGCCTGTGTTTGGTTAGGGTAAAACAATAAATTAATTTAAAATAAATAAATCTATAGGCTAATTTAAAAGTAAATAAATTATAAAGACAGATGGTTTTGATGTGATCTTTAAACAGTATAACAAAAAGATTGTTTTAATAAAAAACATCCACTGAGACATAAACGCATCAATCAAAACATTGCTCTGTTAGTGCACTTTTTTTCTTTGATATGTTTCTGTTGTTCTGAGATTTAGAGATTAATGTATTTGAATCTGTTTTCTTCTGTTTACATCTATTTACATTACTGTATCTTCTTAATTTTGCAGTTAGTTTAACATTCCTGGTTGGAAACAGCTAAGTAGTGTGTTACTGTCAGAAATTAGATTTCTTACGATATTTTGTCACCTCAGAGAATTCATATAGCCTACACAAAATAGTCTATGCCTAGACTCTGATTACCGAATTATCCTGTTTTACATGGATGATTTTGCAAATGACAAAGAAATGAGCATTTTGTGCTCCTGGAGCTGTTTTAGATGCCAGAGTGATATATGTCTGAATGATGAAAAGTCATATAAGTGTTTTGAGAAAGTTTTGAGTAATAGCAGTGCTGCTGGAAATGTTAGCCTATAAATTCATATGATATTTAGCAAATACAGCAAAAAATAAAAAAATAAAAAAATAGCAGAGTTTTACATGGAATTAAAGTATATATTTCGGCGTATAAGAAAGTATGGATGACCCTTTCAGGTTTTGATAGTGCAAAGAAACACAAAAAGAATAACTTTGATGCATTAAATCATAGGGTGTCAAATTCGGTTCAGTTTAGCTCCAACCCTAATTTAGCACACCTGAACCAATTAATCAAAGTCTTCTGGATTACTAGAAACTTCCAGGCAGGTGTTTTGGATCTCGGCAGGACAGTGGCCCTCCAAGGACCAGAGATTGACACATTAAATAATAAATGATGCATTAATTTTATCAAAAGTGATGTTAAAATGTTACAAAGTTAAAATTTTGCAAACGATTTCTATTTAACAAACAGATGCTGTAGAATTTTCCATTCATTAAAGAAAAAATGTATCATGATTTCCACAAAAATATTAAGCAAAAACCATTTTCATCACAAAAGAAGAGAAGTGAATTAATTAAACACAATGGCTGTCTAATATCTATAGCCCATATAAGATTTGAATAGGCTATTTAAATGCTTGTAGATGGTTTATATGTAAATCATGTCAAATAAGCTGTCAAAGACAATCCTTAGGCAGTACTATGACAGAATTCACACTCTGATGGCTAGGAACTAAACTCCACACTCTAAAGACATTAGATCCCCAGGACTTCATATTCAAGTAACATTTACGGTCCTAAAGATATCCAAGCACATACAGTATGTAGGCTATAATAAAGTAAATGAAGCCATTGCTGTGAATATACAAAAATGTTCTGCTTTTGTATTATATGATCACCTCAAGACATATCATACATTCAAGGCACAAATGCAAATCACATGGAAACCACAAAACAAATTATTTTAATATTGCGCCTATAGAATATCTGCTATATAAGTATGTTTTTTTGCTGCATGTGAAGTATCAGTGCTCATCAGTGCTTGAGTTGAACATCTCGTTAGGGTGAACAGGTACAGTAACTCTTACAATCAACTTTCACTCACTTTCTAAATGTGATTGGTATTTAAGGTTGATGTGTTTATTTCAAAGGAACGTGACTGAAGATGGATTTACAGAATAAAGTGGCTGTGGTGACTGGAGGTGCTCAAGGTTTGGGCAGAGCCTTTGTCGAAATACTCCTAAAAAAGGGGTCAAATGTAATTAGTCTTGTTGTTTGCTTGCATGTGTATAAATGTCAAGAACCCAAAGTCAACCAACTTCATAGCAACATTTTACTGCACTATAGGATACTGAACTACAGATTCATTTTGATTACAGGTGGCCTTCATTGATGTGAATGAACCACTGGGAAAAGAGTTAAAGGCTGCGCTTGCCGAAGAATATGGACCTGACAGGGTTGAATTTTACGCTGCGGATGTCTCATCTAAGGAGGAATTTATAGGTATTTGAAGATTTTCTTTTAGTCTTTTAATTTGTCTGAGAATAAAGAAATAACATCAGATTTTCTTTTCAGGAGCTTTTCAGAAAATTGTGGACAGGTTTGGCCACATCGACATTATGTACAACAATGCAGGGGTTGTCAATGAAAATGACTGGGAGAAAACTATTGCCATAAACATGGTATGATTTTAATAATGCATCAGTTCATCTGTCTGTCTGTCTGTCTGTTCGTTCATCGGGCAACATGTTGAACTGTTCATGTGGCTTTTATAGTCTGGGCTGGTGAGAGGAACATATCTGGCTCTGCAGTATATGAAGGACAATCCTGATAGCAAAGGGGCAATTATCAACATATCATCTACTGCAGGTTTGGAACTTAATACACTAAATTAATCAATCAATAACATTGTTTGTATAATATTATATAATACTTATTTGATAAAATGCATTTATTTGATTGAAAATACATCAAAAACTTTGAGAGATATTACAACTGAAAACAACTGTTTTCTAGTTTAATATATTTTGAAATGTAATTTATTTCTGTGATGAAAGCTGTATTTTCAGCATCATTACTCCAGTCTTCAGTGTCACATGATCCTTCAGAAATCATGCTAATATACTGATTTTGGTGCTTAAGAAACTCTTAAATTTTTATTTTTATCAATGTTGAAAGTTGTGGAAACAGTGATACACTTCCATTCAAAAGTTTAGGGTAAGGTTTTTTTTTTTTGAATAAATTAATATTTTTATTCAACAGTGATGCATTAAATTAAAAGCATCATTGACTGTAATAAAGACATTTATAATGTTACAAAAGATTTCTATTTTACAAATAAATACTGTTGAATTTATATTCATTATAGGAAAAAATGCATCATGATTTCCACAAAAATGTTAAACAGCAAACTATTTTCAACATTGATAATAAGAGCCATTAATAAAATAACTAATAATAACTGAAATAACTGAGCACCAGATCAGACAATTAGAATGATTTCTGAAGGATCATGTGAGTAATAACTCCATGATTGCTGAAAATTCAGCTTTGCCATGATGACAGACATTAATTGCAATTAAAATAAAACAGTTATTTTAAATTGTAACAATATTTCACAATATTACTGTTTGGTTTTCAGTAATTAAATCCATATCAAATAAATGCAGATATATATCCACACATGCAGCTACACACACACACAGTATATATACATATACTCAACGTTTTTTCATATTGGCCACAGGTCTGTGGTTTGTGCCAACAGCGCCCATCTACACAGCTACTAAATATGCAGTGGTGGGATTCAGCCGTGCTATTGCGGTATGTTTAGCAATATATAAAGAATACGTTACATTTGTAATATAATAACAGCAATAACACACATGAACTTAAAGCCTTGATAGATAATGAGGAGTACATCTCTTGCTAACAATAAGGCAGATTTTATTAATTTTGTATGTTTAACAGGCTGTTGCTATGAAGTCCAACCTTGGGTTGAGGATCAACACTCTCTGTCCAGGTGCGGTGAAGACTAACCTGCTGTCCTCTTCTAATATAGAGGACCATTTTGGACAGTTTTCACAACTAGAGGGACTGAAGGAGATGGTTCAGGAGAGAAATGACTTTGTGGAGTGAGTTAACAGTCTTTACACTTTTCAGTAGATTTTTCAGTGAAAAGTACTTCAATGTCATTGCTTTATTTATAGGCCTGAGGATGTTGCCAAGGCCTCCCTTATTCTTGTGACAGATGAAAGCAAGAATGGAGAAATTCTGAAGATCGATGCTGATGGTATGGAGTTCATATCCCTTCCTGATCCATCAGCCATGCGAAAGTAGCCAATCAGCTTCTTTCTCTGCCACAGCCATAACTTTGAAATGTTAAAGGCTTTGTTATGATTTTGCCTGGTTGAAAATGTACTAATCTTCCTCAGTTCTAGTTGGCAGTAGACAATATGCAAACTTGAGGGAGGCCTAATATAAGGTCTTGACTAAATAAACGATCAGGTGAAAGGTCTCTATGTTATTCTTTGGTTTTCCATGTGAGTGTTACAATGAATACTGAACACACTATATTTTTTAAATGTTTAATATACCACCAGTCAAAGGTTTGGAATGATTAAGATTTTTTAGGTTCACAAAGGCTGCATTTATTTGATCAACAATACAAGTAAAAAGCAATACTGTTTAGTATTACAGTTGGTTTTCTGTTTAGTTGAACTGTTTTATATTTGAATGGATTTTAAAATGTAATTTATTTCTGTGATGGCAAAGCCGTTACTCCAGTTTTCAGTGTCACGTGATCCTTTAGAAATAATTCCAATATGCTGATTTAGTACAATATTTGTTGCTGTACCAAATCAGTTGCAAAAAGGTATTACAGTTGTCAAAATTCACTAATCGGTTCACTAATGTTTTAATTAATAGGTTAATTTCCCTCTGAAATGAATGAAAAAAAAATAGCTAATTGAAATGACTTGACCATCAAGTAGTACAAAATGTAGAGAGATTGACTGGATTGTGAAAACTGCTCAAATCGCTCAATACTAATTTTATTTTTACTATTCGTCAATATAAACAAACAGGGCAAAATTAATTATAGCACATTAAATGCATAAAAAATATAAACTGTCAATAGTTTAATCTCGGCCAATATTGTGTGTCTCTGTGGGTCGGTCGATACGGTAGATGAACTCAGCAGGCAGGAAGTATCCCAGGTACTCCACTGTGTTTGGGGTGGTGTCTATGTAGTAATGGCCCCCCTCACCATGGTGACTGAAGCCATGCGTATGCTCCACTCTCAGGTCAAGACCCTGTGAATTGGGAACAACAGAAATGAGTTGATGTGAAATATTTAGAGAAGATGCAGTATAATATTGTCAGTGAAATGGAGGTATGACAGTGGGTTGGTACTCACTGGGTCTCTGGACACCATGACAGTTTGAAAGATCAGTGGAGCACTGACTTCAAAATGCCTGAGCCAGTTATTGACGTCCTCATCAGTGTTTAGAGGGCAGGCGGAGAATTCACGCGGCTTAATGACAGAGCAGTGAAAAGATTACGATTCCATCACATAATTTCTTCCATCACATCATTTCTGCTCTAGCATTTTGAAGTTTAATCCTAGTTCAAGATGCTACTTTATTCTATAGTTTATCAGTGACTGCATTATAGGCCCTACAAATGTCTATTTTTTAATTATGTTTTATTTTGTTACCATGATATGGATCTTTGCCTTCCCTTTCTGTATGACGAAAGTTCCCCCCAAGGCCACGCTCTTCTCCCCGTAACATTCTTCCATGGTCTTTCTCATGCAGCTCACAAGACTGTCCTCTCCAGTCCTTCTGCAGGCTCTCACCTCAATGACCTGCAATGGAAGTTTTTCAAAACCTTGTTACTGTTTGATAATAATGTTGTGTAACAAGAATGTTTGTTGTGTGTGAAAACTGATAAATGAATAATAATACATACAGTACCGTTCAAATGTTTGGGGTCAGTAAGATTTTTTAAAAGATATTGTTTTATTCTGCAAGGACACAAAATTTTAAGCTCATTAAAAAGTGACATAAAAGAAATGTATAACATTCATGCAGGGCGTCGGTGTCAATGCTTGTTGGAGGGCGTGTCTGGTGCTGAACAGCCAATCACATTAGTTTTCTGGTGTTGCATGAACACGATTGGCTAGCATCTGCGCTAGGGTATTTGCATAAGGCGATGTGATTAGCTGACGCCCGCTGACGCCCGCGTTGGCACTTGAAAAGTTGAAGAGTTTTCAACTTCTGCTGCGAGCAACGGACCCAACGCGACATGACAGACCCACAATTCATTTCGGCAAATCTGGACGTTACTCCATTCAAAGTAAACGAGAGGCTTTGACGTTGACACCCCGTGTGAACGTACCGTAATGCTAAAGTAAATTTTTATTTCATATAAATGCTGTTCTTTTGAATTTTCTATTCATCAAAGAATCCTGAAAAATGTATTAGTTTCCACAAAAATATCAAGCAGCAAACTGTTTTTAACATTGATGATAATACTAAGAAATTTTTCTTGAGCACTGAATCAGCATATTAGAATGACTGTTGAAGGATCATGTGACACTAAAGACTGGCTGCTGAAAATTCAGCTGCCATTACATTTTATTTCACTACATTTCAAAATATATTAAAATTAAGTTATTTTAAATTGTAATAATACTTAATTTTGTTTTTACTGTATTTTTAATCAAAATAAATGTGGCCTTGGTGAACAAGAGACTTATTTAAAATAAATAAATAAATAAAATCCCTAAACTTTTGAACAGTATTGTGAAAGTATTCAATAAATCCATTTCAAGTGGTTTTGTTTTATGTAATAATTAGTAAAAGCTCACTCCTGTTAACTGTTTCATCATTTATGGCCATTACCAAAGGAAATACTTCATGTAATAACCAGAAATCACAGTATTGGATGTATAGAGCCGCAATTCTGTCAGTGTGATATGAAAGCAAAGTCTCTATGGTTCTTACCTTTCCAGGTTTGCCCTCACATGCATAAAGGTTTGCAAGGAGGCCAAAGTCACAGTCATGGAACCTGTTGCTGTATTTCTCCTGCAGACATTTTCCATCCACTGGGTTGATGGTTGAAAAATAACTGGCATTCACTGCAGGTCTTCCTTCAGCTTCAGTCAGCACCAGAGGCATTAACTATGAAAAAACAGGAAAGATACAGTATTATAAACCCCACTGGACTCCGCATCCAAAAAGCAGTGTATTTAAAAGAAAAATGTGTTTTGTAGTGGCATGATTTATTTATTTATTGATATGACAGTTTTGGACTTCATATAGAAACTTATCACCAGTTTTCATTTACCGATGCCACTGCAAATTCACATCAGTTTTATTTCTTTCTTTCATTTATTTTTTTACAATTTAATTTCATAAGGTCTGAACATTTTAATGTGGAAAAACTTAATGCTGCTTGTTTTAGTGCAGCTATACAGACCTCTCCATTCATCCCGGTTGTCTTGAAGGAAACAGCACCAGCACCAAGAAAAAATCCACCAGGCAGCTCCACCTCCTTGGACACAGTGTTCATGTTGTACACCTTACAGGGGGAAGCTTGCATCGGTTAGGGTTACAAATGCGTTTATGTTACATTTACAGTTTATTAACACACCTTGTCCAGTTTGACCAGAGGAATCACATAGGGTACGCCTCCCACATCAGTAATACGAGGTTTGCCACACAGACCTAATAAAAGAGCAAAGAGTGTTGTTCAAAGAGCCTGTAACACCTTGAAATACCATTATATGAAATACTATTTGAAATACCATTTGTACTCACCCTTGACAGGAAACCCAAATGGGTCTTGTGTAAGATCTGGACAGTCAGTGACAGACACTTTTACATCAGAAAAATTCTTATTCAGTCCTGATTGCAGCACTGTAACACAAACACAGACATACACACATATATTAGTTACAATAAAGAAATGTAAGACCAGCTGCAAACAACCACTTAAGATCATAAAATCCTTAGTAAAATTCTTGTAAGGACATTATTGACAGGGTAACTTAAAAGTGCACCCACTAAATTTTAATTCACGTTTAGCTCCCAACAGTATAACGGACTTTATACTGACATCTTTAGGACTGAATGCATTAATGCATTTAATTACTGTAACATTAGTCGACAAAAAGTTCACATAATTTCAATGATTTCATTTTAATAATTTTAACCATTTTAATTTTATTCATTTATGTGTAAAACATTTTTTAGCGAACAAAATTACTAATATTATATTTCATTTCTAGAGAATTCTTATTTGATGCCTTTAGGACCTTTAATTTCTCTTCAAAAACAATAGTAATTGAATTCCGTTACTATAAATAACACTCATACGCATCTTTTAGGATATGTTTTTCTATTACGCTTGATTTTCGACAATCTGCTTTAAAGGTACGTAAAAAATCACAACAGACAAAATAGTCCCTGTGAACTTTGGACTCATATCCTGTTATTTGGTTTTTTCAAGCACAGTGAAAGAAACCAGTCATGCTACAAGCTAAACCCGTTTAAATGCACATATTAAAATGAAATGCGCCGATTACCCTGACATAATTCCTCGAGATTTGGGACGTGCAGCTGAAACTTGTCTGTGTTGCTGGTGTTTGCCATCCTCCTCGGTGTGTGTTGATCAGGCTCCAGCATGCAGACAGATCACATGACTGCGGGCTCCTCTTTCCGCTTTGAGCAGATCGACAGGAGTGTGTGAACTCGTGAAAACGCTTTGATTGGCCATCCAGAAAACATAAACACGCCTCCTGAGTATCGCTCCTCCTTTCTCAGCATGAACAGTTTTGAGCGAATATATTTATTTGCCAGAACGTATTTAATAGTTTATTATGGAATATGTCTATTGGGAAGTCATAACATACACAGTATACATATGATAAACAATTTGCTAAATTTTATATTCATGAACATACATTTTCAGAAAGCCTTTATAGTTTTAATAAGAACACTACATATCCCCCCCCCCCTCTCTCTCTCACATACACACACACAAAATAAATAAAATAAAAAAGACAAGAAAAAGGCAAATATAACTTGCAAATATTTATTTAATGTTTTTATGTATTTGTAGAACGAAAACTCAGCTCACTGTGATTTCTTTCGGAGTCTTTCGAGATATTTTGTGTAATGTTTTCGTGGGATGTTATATATTATATTATATTAATAATGTGTATAATATAATTATGGTAACGTGTATAATCAGTGTGTTTGATTAGACATATGCCATAAAGGTTTGTACTTGAATTGTTTTTTTTAAAAAAAGAAAGAAAGAAAGAAAGAAAAAGCCTAGAAGTGGAATCATTTTATTAAACACCACAAATCAATCTGATTGCAGCGCCCTTTTGAATGCGATTTTGCGAGTCTTGCTTTTAGATGGATGAGTGCGCATGCGCGCTACCAAACACTGGCTGACGTGTTTCCTGGGTGGAGCTGAATGGCGCCCGCTCAATGAAAACAGAGCCGTGCAACACGTGGATGTGTTTGACACAGAGACAGCACTTTCTGATATGCTATTTAATGTCTTTTTTGACCAGTGCTTTTATGTTCATTTTTAATTTGTTGCAGAAACAGTCGGTGTTTCATAAGCACCCGAGGCAGCGCAAATCAAATCGACATCGGGCAGGTCTCTCGTGGTTAGGATACATGACAATTCACCAACTGCGTTGATGCTTCAAAGCTTTTGATACAGTGCTCCACTCCGCCATCTGGTGCTCAATAAAAATACGTACTCCAACTGTATCATTCAGATGTTTTGTTCATTGTAAGGTTTAATTGTCTATTTAATATGCATATGTGTCATTAGCAAGGCGGCATGTGTGTGTACAGCGATAAAGTTTCCAGAATTTATTATATTTAGCACAATACAATGGCAATAAAGATTTTGTTCTTCATTTTTACTTGCATCAAACTTGTGTCTTTTCATATTAGGCCTACGCCATTTTTCATTGCACCATTTTTGTGTCTTCCTTACAAAAGAACACAAACATGCTCATTGTTAAAAAACACAAATGCACAAATACAAATGCAAGTATTGCATTTAATATATCTTGCAATAATATACTTTTCTCGCCAGTGTGAGCTGTTGACAACTGAGGACGGCGTTTAAGTAGCAAAAAATGTTTGTGGAAGGACTTTTATCCTTTTTGGGAACAGTGGTTGAGCCCGCAAGGTGTTTTAATTTTCATTCAGTCAACAGACGTTCACATGTCATTGTTTTTAATAGTAGTACTATAATTAACAACGATACACCACGTAAAAACACTACATGCACATGGGTATGCTGACTGATAACATTGCACTAAATGGATCGCGGGTAAGGGACTTTGTATTTGAGCCCATAGATATATATATTGTGTTTTATTTTGATATATTGCTGTGTTTTATTCACGATACAGCAGGGCTATGACCGCTTCACCCAACCGTTCTGTGTATCACTGAGAAACACCCTTAGCTACATAAACAATCAATAATATAACATCAAAACTGTTTCATTTATTATGTATTTCGGTAGAATTAACTGTTTGCTATTTATTTAATGAAGTATGAGTGAACCCTGCTGGCGTTATGTTGCGTTTTTTATCTTTAATTTTGAGATCCCCGTCTAATAAACACTTCTCATGCGGAGATGTGTTGATGTGTGTGCGGTCTGTGTGAAAGACCACAGTTTCCGAAGTGAGGAGGGAATATTACTGAATTTATTAGTTTTCTGTTTCAGGCATGATTCTGTATGTCTATATGTCCATCATTTTACACTGTAATGACGCTTGCAAACTCGCGCTGTGCCGCGAATCGGTCTGTTTTAAAACTAAAAGACGGAAAACAGACGTTTTCTCATGCTGAGAGATAAGCAGATGTATGTGTGAGAAAATATCATATATGGTGTTAAAACAATAAATGACACAGCAGATGATAAGAGCTACTATTAAGAACTTTTCCACGACATTCTAATTTATTGAGATGCACCTGTATATTTATCTCACCTAAATGTTTGATTATTCGCTGCATTTTTGTTTTGACAATCGTGCAATTGTTGCGCATTAGCTTACACACAGCACTTCTAGATTTATATATTAAGTTGCTCAAGCAAGTGACAAAACATTTAAACTACTTTTCTTACATTATCACAAACATTCTAAATTAAAACATACTGTTGACAGAAAGTCAGCTCTACCGCCTTTTCTTTGGCATTTAAATTTTTTTCAAGCAATCCTGCGGTTCATAAAGAACTGTTTTAAGTGCCATCTATTATTGCCTTGTTTATCTAAAAGTTCTCTTTTCCTTTAAACCTAGCCAAAAAGCCATAGCCAATGTGTTGACTGTGAAACACAGACTTTAATTATATGCATTTATGGTGTAATTACTACATTTTGGTGTCAATCCATGTTCATATTTACCGCAAACAATGCGCTGTTGTTGTACCCGCGCCGGGCAGAGACTGCATGTCCTGTCATTCCTCTCATGGCACGCGGGTCATCAGCTTGAGATCGGTTTTTTTAGAGACCGCCGATCAAACATCCCAAAGCGATTATCGGCCGATAGTGATCAGTAGCCGATCAGTCGGAGCACCCCTACTTTATTATGATGATTTGAATGATCTTTTAGGTTTAGACACAAAGAATACAGTATCTATAAATATGTATTTAGATTCTAGCCTAGGCCATTAAGTGATTTATAAACAACTAATTTATAGTTTATAGAAGCTAATGTGAAGATCTTAGATCTGGTGTGATGTACTCAGATTATTTGTTCTGGTCATTATCCTGGCAGTAGCTAATGGTCTTTTTGGGAACGCCAGTTACACCCTGCTAGTGATAAAAGCATGAACAAGTTTCTTGAAGTCTTGACTGGATACAAAACATATTCTAGTCAAATTTTTAAAGACACCACAATGCGTTTAGTTGTTACTTCAGAACTACTGAAACTCCAGAATCACACCAAGTAACTTAAACCTGGCTCATACTACAGGAGTTTTAAAATCCTAACCGATCATGAAATCTAGTTGCAGCACACAAATAAGGAGAATCTTTGGAGATTATCTTCCCTCAAATCTTATACATTACACACACTACAAGATTTGAAAATCGTGGCACATCACACACTACAAGATATTAAATTATCATGCCGGAGGGAGCACCTCACGTGATCTCATGCAGCAGATCGTCATTGATATTTCAGTTATGTTTACATATGTTAGCTAGCCTACTAGCAGCTTTCTGCACTCACCCAGTACATTCAAAACTGAGGCGATTTCACCTCAGCGCTTCTCTTTCTCCTCACGTTTGTGATACGTTTTCGATACATTATACAGACAGTCGTGTTACTACAAAACGTCAAGAAGCAGTTTCCTCCGTCTCCACTATCCAACAGAGCCGTACAGCAGCTGTTTTGCGGTCACACATTGGCTATTGTGAAAGCACTGATGTAATCATATAGCCGTCACCATCCCAATTTAAATCCTAAATATCAAACCCGTTTTGTGGACGAGCAGATCGGGAGGTGCAAGGTTCGATCGGTGAACGCCTCACATTACCAGATAATCCGCGCCGAACATCGGGACTGATCGAGGTGCTCGACAAAATTTTTGCTCCGATTCTCGAGAGGGGGAAATCGGGGCTAAATCAGGCCAAAAATCCTATAGTGTGAACCCATCTTAAGTCATGAATCAATTTTCAAGGTTCAAGCCTCCTCTGCTCCATTTCAAGTTTCAACAGCTGCTTATGAGCACCATTTATAGTATAACTTCAAGCTAAGCTCCCAGTGTACACAACATTCTCTGGCATCACCAATTTTTGTTTTTTAAAATATTCACAAAAGATTAATCCCTTTCTGTCCATTTGAGATTTTGGCATGGAGGTAAAGGTTAAGATTATGATGCAGCCAGATTATGATCTGATGCCATCCGAAACCATCTTGAAAATTATCCAAGTATACATTAGTTTGACATTTTAAAATGCTTGATTGTTTCTCATGTGCTACAATACAAAGTCTCTTTTGTTGTTTTAAAGAAATATTAACATAATTTGGAATTATTGTAATAGTTGGAATTTTAATGTTTTAGCTTTTGAGAGAAGCTCCTAAAGGGCTGTGCAATTTATCGAATTCGATTATCATGCGCATGTCCTCAGTAAAGCCGATTTCGTGATTAGTAGTAAATCGCAGACGAATCGCCTTCGATTATGAACCCGATATTGCCTAGCTTGTCAGTGAACTACGGCTCTGTGTAGTAAATGCGCTCCATCTGAAAGCAGGTGATGGCGATTTACTACTACTTTACTGACTAGATGCGCATGATAATCGAATTCGATTAATTGCACAGCCCAGTTTTCATAATCAGAGAAATAAATTAAAATAAACCTTGCAGTTGAGTTGACATTTTCTTAATTTGCTCATATGAGTCCAACAATTCTAATGAAATGTAAAAAGAAATTTCTCAAACAAAATAATCCCGATTAATAATTGTGATTAGAATTTTTGAGCAGAATAATCAGTTATTAGTTTAATCTTTGTGTAACCCTACCATAAAATCATCTAATAATTAGGGGTGTCCCCGAATAGTCGACGATTCCATGCTTCGATTGGAGGAGCCTGATTCGACTCCCAATCTCACAATCGAATATTCGTGGGGTGTTATGATCATGCCATTTTGGCTGTATGGGGGTGCTCAGTGTCTGATTTCACATCGAACTACCGGTTTTCTCCCAATAAGTTAATGTACAGTAGGGGTGGGACAATAAATCGATATGGCGATATATCGTGATCCTTCTCCATGCCATACGATAATCGATATCTGGCGCCAAATATCGATATTTTAATTAATACAGTAAGGTGCTCTAAATAGATTTTCCTGCTCCCAGCGTCTAAAAATGCGTGGAAATCGCGGCCGCGCCATTTCCACATTCTTTCCAAGAGCGCTCTGAGCAGCTATGAAGCGCGTTCTCTATGAAGATGGGGAAGCACGAGGAACCGAATGATAAACAGATTTTCAGCCACTGTATTAGCTCTACTGCTATATATATGTTTATGGAGATGAAAACTAAAAAACTGCCCCGGAACAGTTATCAGCGTGGACCATAGGCACCGATCACGTTATTATTGCAGAGCGCACATTCAGTCATGAGTAGCCGAACCTCTCCGCTCGGATCGCAGGTGGATTTCCCTCACTATATGAGAGAGAGAGAGCGCCGCCGGTGCGTCCAGCTTTATGTGAACAAAACTGGATGCTCTCCCTCTCTCACAGATATTACAAGTGCGCGTTATGCAGTGTGAACAGTGGGCACCGACCAGCAGAAACATAAATCTGCACCTATGGCATGGAGGACGAGACAAAACACTGTCAGAGTCGTAATGCGGCGCAGAAGTGTGCAGTGTGTGTGTGTGCTTGCCGCGCGTCTACATTTGAAATAACCAACCTGAGCGCGCAAAAGACGCGATGTGAACGGCTATTTTTTTCGTGTGGGGCTCCGTTTTTATGATGAGACGAGTAGAAAGGTTGAGAAAGCACTCCAGGTAAATTTTGAAATGTACCAGGTTTGTTTGTTTATATATATATATATATATATATATATATTACATGGAGAGAGAGAGAGAGAGAGAGGCTATATAAGTTAAGCAGTTAAATGTGTTTGTTTACACACAGAGAAAAAGAAAAGTGTAACCTTTTAATAAGTCCAAGAATAAAATTATTAATTTACTCAACATGTTCAAATTGATTTACAGAACTTTTTTTGCTGTTTTCTAACAGTTTGGACTTGAATAAAGAAAGAAAACTTGCACTTAACCTTTTAACAGGCATTTTTTTTTAGACAGATATCGCGATATATCATTATAGGATTTTCTAGAAATATATCGATTATCGCAGAATCGCTGTATAATGATGTAGCCATGTATCGTGATAATATCGTATGGTGAGGTACCCTGCGATTCCCACCCCTAATGTACAGCCTATTATGATAATGTTGTAAATAACAATCTTAAAAGAAAGAAGCTTTAAAAAAATATTTTAACGTGCGTGAATAAATCCAACTTCCCCTATTAAAGTTTCGCTTTCTAATCCTTGACCGACAGAGGAGCATCTTGGCGGCAGGGATTTAAATCTTTAACAAGACTCAAATTGACAGGCAGAGTGGAAGACTTCGTTTTTTTCGATCAGGTAGGGTACAACAAGTGATTTCAAAACGTTTCAGTCGGTTTATTTATATAGTGTATATATTTATCTCGTATAAGATGCATTTGGTTGAGTTGTAGTACTATATAGTGATTATCTCTTCAGCGCGCGGCGCGAGCAGGACAATAATGCAGAATATTAACAACTATGACTGGCACTGTCATATACATAGCATTATAATGAGAACACTATTATAATAAAACGCTGTGATTTTTTAGTGTTTAGTTGTGTTTCTGCATGTTATTGCGTGAAGAACGCGTCCACAAAAGGAGTTAATTCAAATGATTTTGCTAAACTAATACAATAACATTAACAATCCCCAAGTAAAAATAATGTGTACTTGAATGCACTAAAAATACTTAAATTCAAGCAAGTACATTTGTAGTACATTCTTATTTTTTGTGCTAAATAAAGTTGTAAATGTTACAGACAATAAATACACTAATTAAAAGTACATTTCTACTTCAGTAGAACTTCAGTGCAATTGCAAAAATATACTAAATACCAGATATTTAAATAGATTTTTAGCACATTGAAATAAAGTATACTACTGCATAAATATACACTATAAAACATGCTGGGTTAAATACAACCCAGTGCTGGGTAAATATTGGACAGAACACACGCTGGGTTGTTTTCAACCAACAGTTAAAATGTTTAATGTTCAATGTTTAACCCAACCTTCTGGGCAGTAACCCAACCCAAATTTCACAATTTAACAGAAAGTATGTATACTTTTAGCATAAAGTACTTGAAGTGCTGTATTTTAATGTGGAAAAGTGCTACACTTTTAAGTGCTACTAATGACATAGTAATAATAGTGTACTTGATTGTACTATTGAAAGACACCATAAACATGTACATAAGTATTTCATACAAAGGGAATGCTAGCATAATTATAATACATTTGAAATGAATTATTAAATTTATAAAAATATGTGGGCAATACATTATAAATACTTTTTGTATTATATATTAATATTATATATATATTAATTATATATTATATATTAATCTTATATATTAAATAATTAATAAGTGTATTTTCTATGTATGATGAGTATATTTAAAAGTGTATAAAAGTTGGTTTCAATTGTACTACAAGTGGTAAGTAAATAAAATAAAAAAAAATGTTTGTTTGTTTTTTTACAGAGTATCTTAGTAAAGTATCTTGATAGCACATTTTAGTTCATATTCATGGTGTCCCAAAATAGCACAGTTGAGTACACTTAGATGTTCTTAAGATTATCTTAAGAAGTGCTAAAGAATAATTTTTAGTATATTAAGTACAAAATGTATAAGTTCTTTAAGTACATTATGAAAGTGTACAAAGTGTACTGAAATAAAGTGTATTTTACAGCACTTTTTTCACCTGGGACAACAAGACGAAGGTGTTAGCTAGCACAACATTAAAAGTTACCACAGTTTAAAAACTTCTAATTAGGGCTGCAACAAACGATTATTTTGATAATCGATTAATCTAATGATTATTAGAATGATTAATCAACCAATCATCGATTATTTCACTGATTAATCAGTAGACTTTGATTATTAAGCTTTTGCAATTAGTTAAAATATTAAGTTATACATATTCTAAAATAAATAAAGGTCACAGCTTTAGAAAAGCATATTATGTAATTACAGGTATTATACAATTAATTGGTAATACTTTACAATAAGGTTCATTAATTAACATTAGTTAACGAACTAAGAATGAACAATACTTCTACAGCATTTATTAATCTTAGTTAATGTTAATTTCAGCATTTACTAATGCATTTATAAAAATCACAAGTTGTGTTTTTTAACATTGGTAAATGGACTGTGAATTAACATGAATAAACAATGAACAACTGTATTTTTATTAACCAACATTAACAAAGATTAATACATAAATGTAATAAAGGTATTGTTCATTTTTCATTCATGTTAATACATTAACTAATGTTAAAAAATGATACCTTATTGTAAAGTGTTACCAATTCATTATACAAATAGATGTATTTGGCACACAAAATGAGATGACAGATAGAGACACTCTCTCACCATTTAATTAGCTACATGAAAAAGTAACTGAATGACACATCATTCTGCCTAACATCTCCTTTTGTAAGTCATATGGATAAGAAACAAAATAAAGGTAAGTGATAAGACGCTTTGGAAAAACTATTTTATTCACAACAATGTCTTAAAATACCTTATAGGGTTATGATAACCAAAACAGTCCTGAACTAGATCAAGCTTTGATCTCTGTAAACCAAACTATCACTTTAATGAAATAATTTTTTTCCCACTAATAAAAATATTTTATCATTAGCTAGCTCCACACTGGAGAGCTGCTTTATAACAGAAAATCAAGTTGTAATTCTAACTGAAAGCGACACTGACTCTGGTTTTTCATGTTTAATACCATAAAGTTGCTTGAATTAAGGCTATCTATTGCATAAAGTACTATATAGATAAACATGATGTGACCGGACTTTACTGGAGTACTGAACTGCAGAGCTCATGCAAACATCCACATCATTGTAATCAGATGCATTTTTAACTGCTGCTTTCACACTGCTGTCAGTTTTAGTGATGGGTCGTTCTTGAACGATTCATTTTTTTTGAATGAATCTTTAATGTGACTCGGGAAGAACGAGTCGTCTCGGGGAGTGATTTGTTCAGTCGCGCATGCGCAAAATCCTATAGGTTCTGTACTGGAATTAGTCAAGTAGTTCACCTGTTTTGAGTCTTCGGGTTTTTCGAGTTGTTCGTTCAACACGTGACAGCCCCATAAGCTTAACCAATGCAGTCTGAGCCGGAAAGAGAATTGATTAGTTCATCTCTCGAGTCTTCGGGTTTTTCCGAGTCGTTCGTTCATCACGTGACAGCCCCATAAGCTTAACCTATACAGTCTGAGCCGGAAAGAGACTTGATAATAATAACCAACTCTTTATTACCTTTGTTTCCACATTCAGTGTTATGGAAAAGAACCATGACAGAAATTCACACATTTATAAACTCTAAGAAATAAAAAGCTACAATTTGAGACCAAAAACGCATCACGTAACTGTAAGAGTAAATAATTATAATAATGATAACAATAACACTAATAATAATAACTATGCACCCGTTTGTAAGGAAGCTTGTAAATGAACTAATTTCTCTATCCAATGCTGTCATGTCACGTGACAAAAGAACGAACGACTCGAGAGATGAACTAATCAATTCTCTTTCCGGCTCCGACTGCATTGGTTAATTTTATGGGGCTGTCACGTGATGAACGAACGACTCAAACCCGAAGACTCGAGAGATGCACTTTCCGGCTCAGACTGCATTGGTTAAGTTTACGGGGCTGTCACGTGATGAACGAACGACTCAAACCCGAAGACTTGTCAGATAAGATGTGAGGTGAGCTGATCATAGACTGAAGATCCAGGTAAACAATGAATTAATCTTTTCTGTTTCTTATAGCATTATAGTTTTGTATTGTTTGTAGTGTTATCAATGTTTGCGTAAGTAGTAGACGTGTTAGGAAAGTAACATGTAACATTTTAATTATATTTTGCTAAAATGAACGAAATGACTCAAAAAAAGTTTCGTTCATTTTGCTGAACGAGACTCAAAGGTCTGAGTCGGTAAAATGATCCAAACTTCCCATCACTAGTCAGTTTTAGTTGTTTATTTCGTTACTGAGAGGAAAGCATGCAAAATATATTTACATATTCATCCAAACGCCGCTCAGGTTCAGCTGCATTTGCTCTGAGGCGCTGTGTGTGTCGTCTTCTCTTGAATTGCATCCAGGAGGGCTGAATTACGTTCTTGGGCTACAGCGTCACACTGGTCAAACCGCAGTATTGCAGGCTCTTACATTAGGTCATATGAGATCAAATGACTACTCGACAACAAAAATATTTGTCGACAATTTTTTATTGTCGACGTTGTCGATAATGTCGACTAATCGTTTCAGCCCTAGCCTCTAATATAGAGTTAACACATTTAAAAGCACAAACAACCACATTGTCACCTGTGAAAGGTTATCCCATTTCTTCAGGAAATTAAATCTCATTTTGGCATTCTGGCAAAGTCATTGATTTTTACTGTGATTGACGACACATTGACTGTTCCAAGACCCTAGACGTGTGGACAGGTCTGGAGTGGTCGAATGTGGCTTCTGCATCTAGATTCCTATGCTATAACATGTTATTAATTTATGCATGTGTATTAAAGTCCGCGTGAAATCAAAATTGACTATATTTATTTTTTTAGTGCACATTGCTATTTTTGTGGTGAACAATTCATCCATGCAAGTCAATCCACAAAAAAAAAATTCGTTTGCCTTCATAATCTTTAATCCAAATCTGAAAATGATCCTGCCCTCTAAAATGATGGGCCTTCTCTGATGACATCAGTTTGACGGCTTGGGCATGAGCATGACATCCTTAACCACGCCCCTCCAACTGTCAGTGTTCATTTTTGAATGAAACGCCTACTTTACTACATCCAATCAATTCTCAGTAGAAAAAACAAGCCATGCCCTCTATTTTCCTCATTCAATATTCTGTTTTTCTCAGAAGTACGTCACAATACGGAAGTAAAAACGGTCGCAAACTTCCGGTTCATACGGACTTTAAAAATTGATTTGTTTTTTAGAACTCATAAATGGGAGGGTTCTTAAAATGCATAAGGAAAATCGAGGAGGGTTCTGTGAACATGGGAAGAGCAATCAGTCCATCTGTGCTGGAGTCCGAGTAAGTTCTAATTAAAAACAAACAAAACAAATATAATTTTAAACAGAATATAATAGTTTTTCATGATGAATAAACTTCAATTTCAGACTAAGTGATAACTCTGAGGGGGACGACCACAACAGTGATCATGAAGTCACAAAATTGTCTGTAATTACTATGGACTTACATAGTACAAAATATGCTTATAGTACAAAATAGTTTTATAATTATGTTTTTTTCTTTTTCTTTTTATTTATTTTTTATATTCTCTAAGAAATATTTCCACTGTAACATCTACATACATTCATGTTGAAGAAATTATATTAAGTAGTCAGTGTAAAGTTTGAAATTTTGACAGTACAATACTAATGCATTTTAGGGGCAGTATTTTTTTTATTTATTTATTTTTTTTTTTTTGAAAGAAATTAATACTTTCATAATACTAAGAAATGTTTCTTGATCAGCCGATTAGCATATTAGTATTATTTCTGAAGGATCATGTCATGCTCACCTAATCTATTGATTTTTTTTTTTTTTTTCCAGGATAGAACCATTTTTGTTCCAAATTACTTCAAAGGAAACAAACAAAAATGGCTTCCACAATCCTTCTTGGAGATGAGGATCCAGGATACACTTTCAGACGACAACGAAGAACAATTATTCAACACCAAAGGAAAAGAGAAGAAAAGAACAACTAAATCTACCAAGAAAAACAAGGCAAGTGCTTCTGTTAAAAAACAATCAAAAAACAAACTCGAAGCTCCCGAAAGCAAAGCTGCAGCCAGGACATCATCAGAATCATCTGTTGACTCTCTCTATGACTCTCTATGACTCTCTCTGTCTCTCTCTATGTGGAGCAGGAAAAACAACATGAGAGGCATGAGGTTTTAGCTTCATGTTCAGATGCTGAACACTCAGATTCTGCCCAATGCAGACATCGACTTACTAAGCAGACTGTCCAGTGTGCTAAGAACTTGGATGGGCATCATTTAGTGGTTATTGAAGAGATACAGAGAAACTCTATCGAGGCAGTTACAGAAGCAGCAGTTCACATGGAGCATGATGATAATGCAAGTTCTCCATTTCAAGCTGATGTCATAATTGGACTGGAAAACACTGTCAGATTTGCAGTCAGAAAACACAACAGAACATGTAGAAAAAAAATAATTCACCTGTCCTTTTAGACAGCTTGTTTACCAGTAAACAGAAAAAGAAGAAAAAGCACAAATTAAAAGAGCAAGAGGAAGCAGAGTCTGGTGCAGATACTCAGTGCAGAAAATGTTCATTCAGTTGAGATGGATCAGTTCAGTGAGTCACAAACTGCTGAGATGGCACCCAAAAGAACAAAAAAGAAGAGAAAAGACAAAGAGAGGACAAAGACGGCACACGTAGAGGACAATAGTGATACAGACTTCCAGTCAAATGAAACTTCTGAAGCTCCTTAGACCGAACAACCTGAGCATATACAGACATCAGAGGAAATCACAGAATTAAAATCAGTGAGAAAGAAAAAGAAGAATGGCAGTGAAGAATCTCAGTATGAATCTGTTGATTTTGCTCTGGATGTAAATTCAGTGTCTCAGTTTAATAATGTCACCGATAGATCAACTACTCAAGAGACTGTTGGAGAAAGACCAAGTGATGTTGTTGAACAAACAGAAGCTGAATTAAATAATGCAGAACACTCAGATTCTGTCCAGTGCATTCTGTCTGTCCACCCCAAGAGGGAGACATTTCTATACAGAATGATATTCAACAGACTGACAGTGACTTTGGCTCAGAGGATTTATTCAGGCCATTGAACAGTCAGAAACATAAGAACAATCAAAGTCATAAAGCGCCATCTATTACAGCGAACATGGAGGAGAGCGATCAAGACAGGGATGTTACTCAAATAGCGTCAGAAGGACAGTTTGTGTCCATATTTGGACCAGGAACACCGAAATGGTGTGATGGTGACTGCCATGCACATGAGGACAACGACAGCGACGAAACTCAAATAGAGACTGAGGGAAAATCTGTGTCTGTGTTTGGGCCAGGAACACCAAACAAGCAGTTTACAACTCAAGACATGAACAGTACCAAACACCCAGAATCCCAAAAGATAGACCAGAGTCCTGTTGGCCTAAATGCTGAACTGCTCTCAAGGAAAGAGGAAAAGTGTAACAATAAAAAGACAAAAGCAGTGTCAAGATCTCATAAGGATTCTGAAGTTACAGATGTAGAGGAGACCATGAATGTGCAAGCATCATCTAAACATTTACCACTAGCTGATGAACCATTAAAAGAAGTTTACTCAATTTCATCTGAGCGCCTCAACTTGAGTAAACGAAGGGTGATGGAGGAGATGGAAACAGATCCTCAGGAAACACCTTTGTTTAAAAATTGTGGACTGTGCTTTATTAAAAGAAAAAGAAAGAGAAAGAAAAAATTTGGTGCAACTAATTTCATACAGTGTGATACAAATGTAGATGTGAGCTCTGAATCTCCAGTTGATAACATCACTGGAGTTAAAACAACACCCAGAGAGAACGAGAAATTGCATGAAGTGGAAAAAAGAGTATTGAATGAAGAGCAAAGGGACACATCAGTTTTACATTTGAAGGAGACATCAGAGATCTTGGAGGAAAGTGTTTTAACTACGGTGGCAGATAACAGAGTTATCAGAAAGGTTAAGAGGAAAAAGAAGAAAAAGTACAAATTAAAAGAACATGAGGATGTAGAGCCAAGTGTATAAAATCAGTCGGTTGAGACGGTTCAGTTCAGTGAGTCACAAAATGCTGAACTGACATCCAAAATAACTAAAAAGAAGAGAAGAGAATAGTGCTACAGACATCCCAAAGAACGCAGAACTTGCTTCAGATATTGGAGACAATGTGCAGTTGTTTCAACACAGTGAGTCACCAACTACGGATTTGCTATCCAGAAAAACCAAAAAGAAGAGAGCAAACATAGACAGGGAAAAAACAACTGATAGCTCATCAAATGAAATTTTGGACCACATGGATGATAGACCTTCACAAATGAGAGGAAATAATGTGATTCATTCCATTGAGGCCACCAAGACCAATCAGTTTGAGCATTTACAGACATCAGAGGAAATTACAAGATGTCCTTCACCCAGTGTAACTAAATTAAGCCCAGGGAAGAAAAAAAGGGATAGAAGTGAGAAACAACAGTATGAATTTATTGACGTGAATCTGGATGCGTCTCAGCTTGATGTCGTCTCTGGGCTGATGGCACAAAAGATGATTGAAAGAAGGCTAAGCGATGGCAGTGCAGTGGAACATTTGGAAGGTAATGCAGCACATATGTTAAAGGTGGCCAAACGGAAAAAGAAAAGTCAGAATGCAAGTTCTCCATCTCAAGTTGATGATATCATTGGACTGGAAAACACTGTGTCAGATTTGCAGTCAGAAAACACAACAGAACATGTGGAAAAAATTAATTCACCTGTCCTTTCAGACAGCTTGTTTACCAGTAAACAGAAAAAGAAGAAAAAGCACAAATTAAAAGAGCAAGAGGAAGCAGAGTCTGGTGCAGATACTCAGTGCAGAAAATGTTCATTCAGTTGAGATGGACCAGTTCAGTGAGTCACAAACAACTGAGATGGCACCCAAAAGAACAAAAAAGAAGAGAAAAGACAAAGAGAGGACAAAGCCGGCACACGTAGAGGACAATAGTGATACAGACTTCCAGTCAAATGAAACTTCTGAAGCTCCTGAGACCGAACAACCTGAGCATATACAGACATCAGAGGAAATCACAGGATTAAAATCAGTGAGAAAGAAAAAGAATAATGGCAGTGAAGAATCTTAGTATGAATCTGTTGATTTTGCTCTGGATGTAAATTCAGTGTCTCAGTTTGATAATGTCACTGATAGATCAAATACTCAAGAGACTGTTGGAGAAAGACCAAGTGATGTTCTTGAACATACAGAAACTGAATTAAATGACACTAAACACAAAAAGAAGAGGAAACGATCAAGTTTGTCTGTTAATAACAGTTCTGAGTTCAGCTCTTCTGATGCACAAATGCAGGAAACTGTCGCACCTGAGAGGAAGAGGAAGAAAAAAAGAAACTCTGATCACATCACAAATGTAGGTGGAAAATTGTCTTTGGAAAGTTCTGATCATACAGTGCCGTTTGAAAAGTCTCAGAGCCCGATGTTGAAATCACTTGAGGCAATTACAAAGAAATCCAAGAGAAAGAAAAACAAGGAAATGAAAGAAAACATAAATCACTGGATGACAGTGCTGAACTAGAAACTGTACAAACAACAAGGACCGACTCAATCCTACAACACAACAATGCAGACAGACAGGCCAACATTATTATCTCACAGGGAGATTCTGCAGATATTAGAAAGAAAAAAAAGAAGAGGAAGAAGGATACTGAAAATAATATCACGGAAATCTCCGTCTCAGAACACTGATTCAGCTGCAGCAGACACACCCAAAAGAGCTGAAAAACAGAGGCAAAGGTGTCCTGACAGAGCAGGTGCTGTTCAAACTGAGTGTAATGCAAATAACTTTCTTCATTCACACAGAAAACATGACACATATGAAGAGAATCACCTAAAGGAGGGATCTGGGGCAAGAGAATCATCTGTGTCTCAGATTGATGATGTGATGTTGCACAAAAGCAAGAAAAAGGAAAAGAAGGGAGGAAAGTTTCTCTGTACTTGATAGCTAAACTCTTCAGTGCACAATAGAAAAGTGTGGGCAGAAGATGATGATGGTATATTAGTTACACAGAATAATGATAAAAAGTAATTACGCAGTGGCAGATCGTTTTAGAGCTCAGTTAAACCGTTTCAAAAGAAAAATAATCTTAACCTCTCAGACATTTAAGACGAGCTATTTGCATAAAGTGTTCGTAAAAGGTTTTCTGTTCGTGATAAGTGGCCAAGAAAAATGTGAAAGCAAAGAGAGGTTTACAGATTAATATAAACAAAATGTCTAAATCTGTGATTAAGTCATTTTTTATTTATTTTTAAAGAATTGTTTTGTGAGACATGAAACACACAAACACCTCTATATTATTATTGTTACTTGTTTTGTAGATGTGTAGATGATCATCTCCTTAAAATGGAAATCACTGGGCACCAGAACAGTTTGGTTACTAACATTCATCAGAATAACTTATGTTTCACCAAAGAAAGTAGCCAATTGAGGTTTGGAACAACATGAGAGTAAGTATACATAGTAAGTATAAATTTTAATTTTGGGGTAACTATTACTTTCATCCTTATATTAACATTTCATAAAAACAGCACATCCATTCTTCGTATTTTAAATAATCCACATCTTGTCTATGCATTAGTGCTGGGAATTGGTCAGTGATTTTTTTTTATTTATTTTTTTTTTATCAAAATGCCAGTCAATGATCAATCAGTCAGTAATCATTCACTAAAGCAATTCATTCCAAAAGTTTTTGCATAGCTCATGAGTCATGACATGCAAAGGTTGAAGTTCTGTTTGTTTTGTATTGCATTGTTTTACTTTTTTTTTTTTTTCTATTTAAGTTTGTTGAACTGATGTGTAAAAGCTAGATCACACTCTTGAATTTCAGCACTACTGATTACTTGCGGCTTACAACAGCATTACTTGTGTGATTTCACAATCTATCTGTCTTTTTTTGTTTGTTTGTTTGTTTATCGAAAACTCTTTATATAGAAATACTACTAATAATTTAAATCTCATTAACTTACTTTGATTTTGCAACAGGGTAAATAATCAGTAATGGAGTAAATACTAGTCTCTGTATTCTATTCACTATATAGAATTTTTTTTTTTTTTCAGTTGACCCACTATGTTTAGTTAGCTTAGGTGCATAGGCCACCTGCTCGCGTTTATTATTTATTTTCCGCGTATAATCATCTCCTGTGACATTATGACCACGTCTACCAACATCTAATCGCTCGATAAGCCACAGCGCGATTGTGAAACCCGAGCCATGCGCGTTAACGTAAATTAGATGACACACGGACGCAGTTATGCTCTGGGCTTAGCCTTCAAATAACCATTATATAACAGCAGTCACATCGCACCGGCGACTAGAGGAAACAGCAGTTGTGTGGGAACTTTGCGCTCTCGTCTTTCGTAAACCGCGCGCGTCCGTGTCGCTCTCGCTATGAGTTCGCGAACTAATATTTCTTGTTTACAAGAAGCCAAACGAGTGGCTATTTTTGGAGGCACACATGGAAATGAGATGTCTGGCATAACGCTGGTAAATATGTGGATACAGAATTCAGCCGAGATAGAGAGAAACGGACTGGTGATCAAACCGTTCATAAGCAACCCTAGAGCAGTGGAGAAATGTACCAGGTACATCGACACGGATCTGAACAGAGCCTTTACGCCCGAGAACCTCAGGTAAATAAACACCTTGCAAAACGCGTCGTTTTCTGTAGGCTACTAGTCCGGCTCGTTTGTTTATGCCTTCAACTTTAAACGTACTCGCTTTTATAAAACAGAACACTGTAGCAAATCCTTCTCGCTCTTGTGTGTTGGAGGTTTATTAGTGCGTTCAATAGGCTAGGTGTTGTTTATTGTTGTCAAGCATACATCTCGCGCCTCGTTTGAACACTGCGTTCTGTTACCGCGCTGAGCTCAACGATCTGATTTAGAACGCAGGAACGCGTCCCTCGTAAACAGTTCCTTTACGTGACACAACACGACTGAATCGAGCGATACAATATCAGTGGAGCGAGCGGTCAGCTGATCTGAGCCGCTCATGTCAGGACTGTTGAGAAACGTGAGTGAAGCGTGATTTGGGTCATGAAATGATCCTGCTATATTGCATTCTGGACAACACGTAAAAATTGTTGATTTACTGGATAGCGGTTGTAAAACTGACTATTTGAGGACATTTAAATATTTACATACGTGTTTGTAGAATGTCAGTTTTATAAATGTGACATTTTACTGTCAGTATTGCACACATTAATACTTCAAATTCTTTAATTCTTGAGTCCTGCAGAAGTCTACATATAATTGGTTGTTCAGCAGTTCTGCTGTTGTTACTCATGAAAAAGGTTTACTGAACATGTTGACTTTTTATGCCCCCATCACAATTAAACAGGCTGTTATTGGCTCTCTGGTAAATTTAACCAGTAAAACAACAAATATGACGACTGGAATTTGAGTTTGGAGGACATGATTAGAGTAGAACAGTAATAGAATACTTACAGAAAACATACATTGAAACCAATGTATGAACACAGTCCAAGAGAAAATGCATACACTTAGTAAAGTCATTAAATTGAAAAACATTCATGTCTATAGGATAAATGAGCAGTACAATGTACCAAACAACAGCTTAAGAAGAATCTACATTTTGCCTAGAGATATTAAAATGAACAGAATTTGCTCTGTGCTTCAATGTCACATTAAATACAGGGATTTTGATGCTTTGTCTCTTTTTTCCCTATATAAATTGTTTTGCTCTATTACAGTTACATAAAATCTTTTGGAAAACTTTTCTATTTATTGAGAATAGACCATTTAAATACAAAATGAGGTTTGCAAATTAAAACTGGCATGTCTTGGTGGAATTCTAAATACAGTCCATGCCAGGTGACATGTCATATAATGTACTATGAAGGGTTACAAAACATACACAATACATGACAACAGATGTTCACAGCTGATTGTTTTTATGCATTTTTTTTGTTTGTTTGTTTGTTTCTTGTTGTTGTTGTTGTTGTTGTTGTTTGGACCAGCTGGAAAGCCTAATGAAATTCTCTGAGCTTTATTTTTCAGTTCTCCCTTGCTAGTGACAAAGTGTGTAATTTTGTCAATGTTGTGAAATAGGAATATTTCTGGAACATTTTCTCCAAGCAGTTTAGAGCAAGTTTCTAGTTTAAAATCTAAACTAGAAATTAGCTTTTTTTAAAAAAAAAAAAAAAAAAAAAAGTAAATAAGTTATTATTTGTGTAATAGCTGATCTTTTTGTCATCCACTGCTCTGTTAGAGTTAACGATACACTTGCCCCTAACTGCTATTCAAGGGATTTTTAACACCAGTCCCTGCATGCTATTTTCCTTTAGGACAAAGGTTTCTAGGTCTTGGATAGGTTTGAACTTCTAGGTGTCTTATATTTTACAGGTGCATGTTTATTTAAGTCACTAATTGTGGTATTAAAACTACTTCAACATGCTTCAAAAAGTATTTTTCTGTTTGTGTTTTGTATTGAATATTAATTGTTGTATTAATTGACCATTTTGTTATGTCTTGTTTATAATTATTGTATTGTTAATATTGATAAGGATTTTTCCAACCACAGTGCTCCAGATGTTGAAGGTCTGCCATATGAAGTCCAGAGAGCCAAGGAAATAAATCGGATGTTCGGACCCAAAGGAAGCTCGGATGCATATGATGTCATCTTTGACCTTCACAACACCACCTCAAACATGGGCTCCACCCTCATCCTGGAAAGCTCAACGGACCTCTTCAACCTTCAGATGGTGCATTATATTAAAGTAAGAAACTAGATCCAATTATATTGTTATCCAATTATTTACCCTCTGCACCTACACTACTGTTCAAAACTTTAGGGTAAGACTTTTTTCTTTTTCTTTTTTAAATACTTTTATTCAGCAAGGACACATTAAACTGGTCAAACGTGACAGTAAAGACATTTAAGATTTATTTTAAATACATTTCTATTCCTCAAACAATGTTGAAAAATCAACATTGACAGTAATAAGAAATGAAGACTGGAGTAATGATGCTGAAAATTCAGCATTGCATCACAGGAATAAATTACATTTATAAAATATTAAAATGGGAAAATGTTAATTGTTAATGTTAAAATGTTATTTTAAATTACATTAATACATTACAATATTACTGTTTTTACTGTATTGTTCATCAAATAACTGCAGCCTTGGTGAGCATAAAAAAATCTTATCAACCAAGATTTTGCTTAATGTGTTAAAATAAGTAAAAAAAAAAGCCATCTTTACACAGACACCTGTGCTCTTCTCCCTACAGAAAGCTATGGCTCCCCACACCTGTTCAGTACTGTTAAACGAACACCCACAGCTGAAGTATTCAACCACACGCTCTGTGGCCAAACACCCTATTGGTGAGTACCAAAGTCCTTGAATACTCAGCAGGTCAAACCTAATGTTAAATCAAGTTTAATATTACTCCTGAAAGTCAACCAGCTGCAAAGAAGTGGAATAATGAGGGATAATATGAAAAGTTAAGTTACAGTGAAAGCATCCAGAGCTTCTGCAGATAATTCTGTAGACCTCTAGAACTCATTCTGTGTCATTTGATGAGACTCCGTTTTTCATGAATTAATATTATTGTGGAAACCCAACACCAGTAGCAGTTGCACCTCTTTTAACATGGTGTTTCACTGGTGTCTGTGATGAGAATAGACCTGTGCGAACCAGTGACTTGTGTGTTTGTGTTGCAGGTCTTGAGGTTGGCCCTCAGCCACAGGGTGTTTTGAGGAGCAATGTATTCGAATCCATGAGGACGATACTGAAGCATGCGCTGGACTTCATCGAGCTCTTCAATAGTGGTGAGGTCACTGGAGGTTAAGCAGAGATCAGCACGCTTACTGCATTGAACCTGGAATGTGTTTCTATAAAGGGATTTTAAAGTCAACTGAGGTGGCCTCAGTAGGATTAGTTTCTATATTTCTTATACAATAGGATTATTTTCTAATATAAACCAATAGTAATCATGTGTGATAGTATGGACAGTGACAGTATGGAACCATAATGTTGTGTTTTTCAGATGTGTCGCACAATTCGATGAGAAATAATGCTGTTTGAATGATGATGTATTGTTTATAGATGCTTCACGTTTACGTAACTTTCTCTCCGCTGTGGGCATCTGTTTCTCTGTCAGGATAGTGTGTGACATTTCAAGACAAACGGTTATACTATATATAAACACACTTAGACACACACTCACTGGCCAAAAGTTTGGGGTCTGTAAGAAAATGCTTTTGAAAGAAGTCTCTTATGCTCACTGAAGCTGCATTTATTTGATAAACAATACAAGACAATTATTGAAGCCTTTGTACTTCATAATTCTCAGAATTGCGAAAAAAGTAAAAAAAAAAAAAAAAAGAAGAAGAAGAATTCTGACTGAAGAATTCTTGCAACTCTGAGTTTACATCTCGCTGTTCTTTGTTTTTCCGCTGGGGAATAAAAAATAAAGGTAAGTCCTAGTTTTTATCCCACAATTGTGACTTTTTATCTCACAATTGCAAGATTAGGCCTATATCTCACAATTCAGACTTTTCTTCTTAGAATTGTGAGTTTATATAGTTTTTATATTACTATTCTGACTTCTTTTCTCAGAGTTGCATGGAAAAATAGAGAATTGTGAGATAAGCAAGTACCTATTCTGTAGAGGAAACAGGCTTATTTTGAATATTACCGTTTAAATTATTATTTTATATTTTGTATATATTAAAATGTAATTTTTGAAAGAGGTTTCTTATGCTCATAGAGGGTGCATTTATTTGATCAAAAATACAATTAAACAGTAATATTTTAATTACAATTTAAAAATAACTTTTATATTTCATAAATGTTAAAAATGTACTTTATTCCTGTGATGGTAAAGCTGAATTTTCAGCAGCCATTACCCCAGTCTTCAGTGTTATTTCAGTGTTATTTCCTATATTTCCTATACAATAGGATTATTTTCTAATTTAAACCAATAATAAATGTGCAGTGACAGTATGGATCCATAATGTTTTTCAGATATCACACAATTCACATTTTAAATAGTTTTCCATAATGCATTTGGAAATGTGTTTCTCATATCGTTTATAGATGCTTCATGTTTACATAACTTTCTTACCCTGTGGTCATGCATTTCTCAACCAGGATAGTGTGTGGCATTTCAAGAAACGGTTATGCTCTCAGGTCATTGAGTCAGCAAGCACTTATTTAAATATGAACTGTCCGACCTCGGCATTTCAGATGGTTTGAAGTATAGACTTCTTCAAGCGTTTATCTTCCTTTCCTCAACTGTGGAAACATTTAAACAAGGTAGTCACGTGTACTTTCAGCCTGACATGGATACACATTTCTCCATGCCTCACATTAAGCAGGAACATGTTGAGCTGGGCATGCGTGGTTGGTTTCTCTTCTGGTTTTGCTGTTTTGTGACTTGAATACTTGTTTGCTAGTTGGTTAGTTTCCATGTCATTAGTAGCTTGCTGGGTTTTGTAGTGTCATGCAGTGTAGAGGGGCTGCATTGTTGTGGATGAATGTCTCATTGTGAGTGCTCAAACGTGCTTTCCGTTTGCCAGTGTGGAACCATGTTTGGACCACATCAACATAACAAGCAAAACAAGAGATCTGACATAATGGAAACTATTCATTAGAGAACTCAGGGATCTGAATGACGCAAGAGGCATATGTTATGAACACGGGCTAATAGCAAAGTGATCCAACTGTTTTAAGAAGACATTTAATATTACTCATATTATACTTTAAGGGATTTGGAACATTAATTTTGAGCAGTTTTTTTAATGCATATATTCATCTTTTCATAACTTGTGTACGTGGCTTGTCTCATATGCCCACAAAGCTGCATTTATTTGATCAAAAATACAGTCAAAACAGTAAATTTGTGAACAGTGCTGTTTAAAATATTTCTATTTTAATATTAACATGTCAGTCATGTGATGGCAAAGCTGAATTTTCAGCAGCCATTAACACAATCCTTTAGAAATCAATTCAAGTTTGATACATTTTTCCAGAAATAAATCTTTTTTTTTTTAACATTATAAATGTCGTTCACTTTTGACTCATTTACATGTCCATGCTGAGTAAAAGTGTTAAAAAACACACTGACCCCAAACGTTTGACCAGCATATTATAAAATAATATAATTAATGGCTTGTATGACTATAAAAATAAACTGCCACATGGCAGAGTTCAGTTTTGTCATTTTACCCTATGTTTGACAAAGTGAAACAACTGTACAAATGAAACAACACATCAAAGATAAACTCATCAAAGAATAAATGTAAAGAAAAATGCTTAGTGAAACATGAGGAGCACTTCAGCATGTGTCTTCCTTGTAAGGGTGTTATGGGGCTGTAAAACAATGTTATTGTCATTTTAGATGTTCCAGTTAACTTGAAATATGAAATGTTTTGTTTTGTTTTTTATAGATAGTGATAATGTAAAGGAAGATCATAATGGCAACACTTGTACCATAATGTGAGGAGTGCCAAACCCTTTGTAGCAAACTTGGAAAGTGATATTTTTAGTGACTGTCCATGTCTTCACACATGTCTGACATACTCACAGTGCTGAATGTTTATCGCATGAGTGCTAGAATATATTATTAACATTTTTATTAACATGGTACAGGATGGAAAAATACTGGAAAAAAACTCTGGACATAGAAATATACTAATACTTCTAGACAAATGAACAGAGAGAAGCAGGCAAATAGGTCTGCTTATTTACAAAAATATTTTGCTTTTATAACATTTCTAGGTCCCCGCTGAAGGAACCAAAGCTGAAAAAATACAGCATGACCTAAGCATAATAAACATGTTTCTAGATGAAATGCATCTCTATATAAGCCACAGATTAATACTTTGGTTGCCTAAAAAAATAAAAATGTACTCATCCTCAGGCCATTCAAGATGTAGATGAGTTTGTGGATTCAGTGGATCCTCTGCAGTGAATGGGTGCCGTCATAAAGAGAGTCCAAACAGCTGATAATAACATCACAATAACCCACACGTAATCCTGTCACTTCTGGCCAAAATAAAGGTAAAAACAGTCCAAAACAGTTGTGTCACAAATGTGTCAATGGATTTTTATGTGAGAGGACAAGAAGGAATGGACTTTTTCATTAGAGGAAGCATTATTATAGATTAATGACTCACATTTTCACCAGAACCAGTGAAAACAGCTTAAAGGGATACTCCACCCCAAAATGAAAATTTTGTCATTAATCACTTTACCCCCATGTCATTCCAAACCTGTAAAAGCTTCGTTCATCTTCCAAACACAAATTAAGATATTTTGAAAACCGGGAGGCTTGTGACTGTCCCATTGACTGCCAAATAAATTACACTGTCAAGGTCCAGAAAAGTATAAAAAACATCGTCAGAATACTCCATCTGCCATCAGTGGTTCAACCGTAACGTTATGAAGCGACGAGAATACCTTTTGTACGGAAATAAAACAAAAATAATGACTTTATTCAACAATTCGGCACGTAACGTCACCGTAGCGCCATTTTGGAGAGTATCGCTGCACGCAAAATGCGTACACTCTTCCATGTCAGCCGCGACACAAGGATCCATCTTCTACGTGGATTTACGCTTTGATTTGAACACAAACAGCGCATCCCTATGTCGCGGCTGACATGGAAGAGTGTACGCATTTTGCGGTGCCGAATTGTTGAATAAAGTCTTTATTTTTGTTTTATTTTCATTTTGGGGTGGAGTATCCCTTTAATGATGGATTTTTTTTATTTCAAAGACACAGCTTTTCACTTCACAGGTTGTTAATTGATGGACTGGAGTTGTGTGGATTACTTGTGGATCTTTGTGATGTTTTATCAGCTGTTTGGACTCTCATTCTGATGGCACCCATTCACTTCAGAGGATCCATTGGTGAGCAAGCGATGTAATGCTAAATTTCTCCAAATCTGTTCCAATGAAGATCTACATCTTGGATGACCTGGGGGTGCATAAATTTATGGAAATTTTAATTTCTGGCTAAACTATTCCTTTAACAGACAAGGTCAAATCTTTCTTTTTTTTCTTTTTCCCCCACCTAATTTTCCATGTTTTTTTTTTTTTACTGTCATAGGTGTAGAGTTTCCTCCATGTACAGTGGATGTTTACAGAGTCCAGGAGAGAATGGACTACCCCAGAGACACCAACAGCAACATCACAGCTATGGTGCATCCTCATCTACAGGTATTCTAAATGGACCATCTAGTAAATGCATAGAGAAGTGTGTTTCTTTTGAAAGGAAAGCATATACCCTCGAGCGATAAATAAAAGCGTTGCTGATTGCTCTTTATGACAGGGATGCAGGGAGGGGGAAACACATGTAAGAAAATGCGTCCTGTGACTCAGATGTTTGCTGTGCTTGTTTTGACTCCCAGGCTTCACTTATTTTCCACAGTAATGGTCCTGTTCCATTCCCTCTCTTTCTCTTTCTGTGTAGGACTGTGACTGGGAGCCTTTGAACCGGGGTGACCCTATGTTCCTAACGTTCGATGGAAGAACAATCCTTTATGAAGGTGCCAACACAGTGTACCCCACGTTTATTAATGAGGCTGCATATTATGAAAAACAGCAGGCCTTCATGACCACTTGTAGAGAAATACTAGCTGCTAATGCTATCAGAAAAGCATGCAAGTAATACTTTCTCTTAAAAGTCACAATGACACTAAGATAGCTGTCATGTTTGTCATGTACTGTACTTTATCTAAATGTCAACTTCAACATTTTTCTAATTCTTGAATAAATATAATGTAGTTTTATGACCTTTTTTAAAAATAAATAAATAAATATATATATTTGTAACACCACAGGACTATTTAACTGAAAAATAAAAAAGCCAAAAGTTTACAAAAATTGTCTTAAAAGAGACAGTAACAAGTCACAATATCAAAAACGTACCCTATACATGAAGGGCAGTTGTGGCCTAATGGATTGAGAGTTGGATTTATAACCCGAAGGTCGTGGGTTCGAGTCTCAAATCCGGCCGGGATTGTAGGTGGGGGGAGTGAATAACCAGCACTCTCTCCACCCTCAATACCACAACTGAGACCCTTGAGCAAGGCACCAAACCCACAACTGCTCCCCACAGCAGGCTGCCCACTGCTCCAGGTGTGTGTGCACTTGGATGGGTTAAATGCAGAGCACAAATTCCGAGTATGGGTCACCATACTTGGCCACACATCACTTCCCTTTCCTTTCCTATATATAACAAATATATCTATATAAACACCATATATAACACTACCATTCAAATGTTTGTGGTCAGTAATATGTTTTAAAGAAATTGACACAAAACCTACAATTAAAAAAAAAAAACACCTATAATTTGAAAATAAAATATATTATTTTACAATATTTCTGAAGGATCATGGGACACTGAAGACTAGAGTAAAATTCAGATTTGACATCACATGAACAAACTGCTATATATAATCACTAAATTATGAATTAATTGAAAATAATTAAAAAATATATATATATTGCAATAGAAAACTGTTATTTTAAATTTATTTCATTATATATTTTTGCTGTATTTTTGCCCCAGACATTTGAAACAGTTGTACGTGTGTATACTTTAAATCTGCTCACTTAAAAATGTGAAAAGGCTCATTTTAATTTTTTTATTTGTAATCTAAATCTAAAGATTAAAATTTATATTGCTTTTTACATTTTCTAACAGTTTGAATAATTCAAATAAGTTGTTTTGTACTGAAAATGTTGATTGAAATCCACAGTATGTGATGAAGAATTTATATTCCTAGATTTTGAAAATACTATATAGGTCTACCTCTAGTGTATGTCTGCACAGATCAGATCCTGATGAAATGCACAAGCTCAGGAACAGTCTTCACTGCCCTCTAGCCTCTGATTCAACACACTGTTGACTCAAATACTGACCTGAAACAGCCTTAAAACAACCACACAATAACCTCTCAGCACTGTGCTTATGCGTCATGCATCATGGGATATGAATCATCTGTCGTAACTCTCTGTATTTTGTTCTGTTTGTGATGAAAAAGTGTTGTAGTCTAAGTCTTGGAGTTCCTGACTTCATCCTCATTTCAGTGGTGCAACCCAAATATTGCCTTAATTGAACAAATAGAAACTAATTGTTGTCTGACAGAAATAGTTACAAGAGCTCTTACAGTAGGAACGTGCAGTAATATACAATATGATTTGGTATACTATATGGTGGACTTTGTAGATTGATAAGCTCAGCAGGCACTGAAAAACTTCGGCAGAAGTGTGATTTTAGAGAAATATGTGTGCATTTTCCACTGATTTCGTTTTGTGATGTATATGGTTTGTGTAAATTGTTGAAAGGCCCATTATTGTGCGTTGTTTTTTGAAATAGTGTAATGTTTTAAAATGTCATATCTATCTATGCAAGGAATAAGATATTCACTTTATGTAATGTTTTTAGTTTATTCCAAATTAAAGAAGAATATTGGTTATTTTTAATATAATTATTCCATACAGTTGATTACATACTGTGTTGTATGATGTCGTTAAGGTCCAGGTGGAATTGAGTATTGCTTGAAAAAGTTAAATGTTGTCAAAATGTGGAATATAATGTAGTTTAATGTAATAGGCATTGTCACAATGTATTTGCATTACATGAAGTCTCGTCAGTCTTAATGAGATTAATTAATATGGAGTAAATAATTTCATAATGTAAATGTATTATGTAAACCATTTACATAAAGCCACAAGAGATTTCTATTTTGTCTCACACAGATCTTTTCAAAACAAACAATAAAAAAGTTTGTTTTCATTAAATCTACTTTGCACTTTTTAATTCAACAGATCTTCTGTTATAAAAACAGTTCACTTTAAAATTATTCACATTGTATCCTGGTTTGGAATTCCATGAAGGTGTGGACAATAACAGAATTTTCATTTTGAAAATTTGCTTTAAATTTACTTGCCCTCAGGCCATTCAAGATGTAGATAAGTTTGTTTCTTCATTGGAACAGATTTGTAGAAATTTATCATTACATCACTTGCTCACTAATGGATCCTCTGCAGTGAATGGGTGCCGTCAGAATGAGAGTCCAAACAGCTGATAAAAACATCACAAAAATCCACAAATAATTGACTTCAGTCCATCAACTCCAGTCAGCTTGTGAAGCAAAAAAATTATGTGAATGTAAGAAACAAATAAATCATTATTAAGGCATTTTGAATTTAAACTGTCTCTTCTGGCCAAAATACCTGTCCATAATCCATAATAATACGTCCACTAGTGTAAAAGTCCATCCCCTGTTGTCCTCTTAGATCAAAATCCACCAACATATTTGTTTAGGACTGTTTTGAACTGTTTTTGTAAACGGTGCTTGATCTGTGCATATTTCTCTCCTGATTCAGACGAGATCTTTTTCACTGAACAAAGTATTATTGATAGAGAGTGATTTAAAGTTAATTGGTGGACTGGAGTTGTGTGGATTACTTATTTTGTTACAATCAACATTTTGGACTCCTATTCTGACGGCACCCATTCACTACAGAGGATCCATTGATGGGCAAGTTATGTAATGCTAAATTTCTCTCTGTCTGTTCTGATCCACAGTATGGCTTGAGGAAGAGTAAATTTTCAGCAAATTGTTCATTGTGAGGCAAACTATTCCTTTAAGATCCTACGTGTTCCATGTTTTGTTGTACAGATTGACCACTAGAGGGCAGCACTTAATCATTGAGAAAATAACTTACTTTTCTGCCCTTGATTCCAAGATATTAAAAAGCACTGTTGTTCTAGCAGCTGCAGAATCCCTGAATTCCCAAATCCAGTTTGTTTTGGCTTTGGGGATATTCAGCCACATTTGCTTTAATCAGAAAAATATATGTTTTCATTAGTGAACAAATGCCACATAGTGACTTTTTCCCTCATACTAATTGTAAATGATCCGTGGGATGGGCAAATATGCATACTAACACGAAATGGACATCTAAGTCTTTGTTAAATCCCCTTCATCTAGTCGATTCATTGTCATTTGTATCTTACTCACAGATGGGTAATGTGGTGCATAATGCATGTCACTTTGTCCCTCCTTTTTCACAAATCCATTTCATCAGTTTGCTAGAAAGTGTGGAGTGATTTTAATGTGTGAATCACCATGGTAACTGAACCAAGTTATTAAGTCACTGCTGATCAGTAAAAGTTGAATAGGCTTTTAGTAAAAATGACCTTGCAGTTCTGGGACAGAGTCCAAAATGTAACTGGAATAAAGAGACAAAGCCTTCTAAAGGTTTCTTTCTTTGCCAAATGAAAAATATTGCACTGACCTTCCGTCGAATAATGGTTCGAGCTACTAAAACAGGCTTGAATTTACAGTAAGGCTTTCTCTCTTTGGCTGCTATTCAAGCAGGTGTTAAATGCATTGATGTGTATCAAATAAAGGATGACCTAATCAGGTCTTCAGTTTCTGACACATACCGGTTTTATAATGGCTCTACACCCAGTGGCTTTGGCATAACTACAATAATTGGTGAATAATTGTTAGGTATGCTAAGAATTCTACTAGATCATGTTAGATGTTTACACCACTGAGTGTTCTTTATCAGCTGAAGATGTGATGAGACGAGCCCTCGGCCTTTCAGAGGTATGACTGCATTAGCTTCAGTGAATGCACTCGTCTCCTGTTTCTCCTCTAACAGACCATTCTTCCTCTTTCCTCCCCCAACTGCCTCATAATTACCATCTTACTCATAGTTTTTTCCTCCCACACAGAAAACAAGTAATTTTCTTTTTTTCTGGTTCTTTTCTTTTATGAAAATGTAATTTCCCACACAAAGTTATACATTAAAAGAAAATTGACAATATTGTTTATATTTACTAATATTTTTAATTGATTTTTTTTCATTTTTAATAAATGTTTTTTTTTTTTTTTAGTTTTTGTAAAGGTGACTATAACTGTTAATTTTAACGTTGACATTTCAGTAATTTTTGTGTGTTTTGTCTTTTACTGTTGTTAATGTCTATATATTTTTATTTCAGTTTTAGTTTTAGTTTTAACTAAATGAAAACAAATGTTGTTTTGACAACTAGCAGAATTATTTTTTTTTATAACAGTTTCATTTTATTTCAGTTAACATTTACTTGTTTTTTTTTTTTTCATAATTTTAACTTTAGTTTAATTATAATAATCCTGATTTACTCACCCTCATGTCATTCCAAACCTGTATGAAATTCTTATGTTGAACACAGAAGACAATTTGTTTGTTTGTTTGTTCATTCATTCCATACAATGAATTCAAAAGATTTTCAGTCTTGTTTTAGACTCCACTGACTTTCATTTTAAGGACAAAACAGTTTCAACATTTTTCAAAACAGGGTGAGTAAATGATGTCAGAGTTGTTTTTTTGTCAAACTATCTCTTTAAACCCCCCTGTATGGTTGTTAACCTGTTAAAATAAATAATTATATAGTGCTAAACCACTGAACGTCCCACACAAATACATTTTACAAGGGCTCAGGTTGAACGTGGGATCAAAGGATGAAAATTGTCATGAATTATTAATATGGATTCCTGCTGAAACTGCATTTGAATGTCCGGTGCTAATGCATAAGCACACATTACTAAAACTCTTGTGAGGGCTTTGTTTGATTGTGCACTGCAAAGCTGCAGAAATGAAAATGATAGTCATTTTTATAAAGAAAGAAAAAAATGTAGCATTTGTAGCATCTCAAGCTCCTAAAGACTTTCTAAAGGGGATTGATCCATGCAGCAGATCCCTCTGCCCCCTCTCATCTCCGATGTGATGTGTGGCTATCAGCACACACATCTCTCATCTTCAGTTTCTCATAGAACTGCTGGAACCTGGCCATTCCCGTTCTCCAGTGACACGATGATACCCATATCGAATTTGTCCTGCACGTTTCTGCTAATGGTATTGACATCGGGGTGAGAAGGGGAATCTGAATGAAGAATTGGCCCTGGCAGCTCTGAACAGAAAATGGACTGTGAATTAGAGTCAACTGAGACATAAAAACCTGACCTCATATGTACTGGAGAACACCTCAGCGAAATTTCATTTTGTGTAAATGGGAAACACTTTACAATAAGGTTCATTAGTTCACATTAGTTAACTACATTAGTTAACATAAACTAAGATTGAACAATACTTCTACAGCATTTATTAATATTAGTTCATGTTAATTTCAGCATTTACTAATGCATTATTAAAATCACAAGTTGTGCTTGTTAACATTAGTCGATGCACTGTGAATTAACGTGAACTAACAATGAACAACTGTATTTTTATTAACTAACATGAACAAAGATGAATAAATAGTGTAATAAATGTGTTGATCATTGTTCGTTCATGTTAGTTAATATACTAATGTTAACAAATGGCACCTTATTGTAAAGTGTTACCTGCAAATGTCCACTCTCTTCCCAACTATATTATTATTATTATTATTATTATACTATGTAAAGAATCAACACAATTCTGCAGTGATGTCTGCAATAATCCATCTGGCAAATAATGCAGAGTTAGGATTAAATCCAATCATTTTCAAGGCACAAAATGCATCGTTACAGTTTGGTAGCAGCCTTTTGACATAAGAAAAAAAAATGTACACTGAAGTCAAGTGCTACTTTTATTTTTATTTTTTGCAGAAGGAATGAAACAGATGCCAAAACAGCAAACTGCATGTAAAACAATGAAAACCCTTCTTCTGATTCAGAAAATACAAAGATTTGTGTATGTAATTTGTGTATTTGCTCATAATTTCTGTTGCTCCACCTTGATTTGATCTTGATCATTTATATATTTTAATATAATACAATATCATTAAATATTGGTGAATAATTACTTTTATTTTTTAGACGTGTTTGCTATTATGTTGCCGAATTATGTTACTTAATAGTATGTTAGTTATGATGATGCTTAATTAACTATTGTTATTTTCATTTCAAAAATGTTTTCTAGTCGACATTTCTATTTATTAATCTATTTTATTTTTATTACCAATTAATCAATTTATTTTAGTATCAGTTTAACTGTAACTATTATTTTTTATTACTTATTTTAATTTTATTTACATTTGGGAGTGCATTTATTTGCACTGAACGGAAATGTATATTAATAGGCAAACGCATGTTTACTCAACAGGTGGGGCTTCAATGGTGTGTAAAAAAGCAACCACAGGCTGGGATTTAGCGCGTCTAGATGTAAACGGCGGACGGATCTGATTGGCTCCGTGTCCAGCTGACGTAACGACTTTCCAAAGTAGCGGAAGCTGAAAGTTTTTTTCAGTTGTAAACTGATTTGCGGTGTGTGAGTGAGTGGATGTGCGCGAAAGAGAAAATGAACAGGCGTTTGAGACAGTGAACCCAAGCTGTTTTAGCAGGAACGAGACACATTCAAGGACTTTCCCCCGCACCACCCTGCTTTGATAATGTGGGAGCAGGCTGAGTTTGAGAAGCACTGGAGGAATGAGTTTCCCGACGGGGAAGCGCCCGTGATGAACCTCAGCTCGGCGGAGGACATAGAGGCAGAGCTGGAGAAATGCAAAGCCAGTCTGAAGGTGTTACAGCAGGCTCTGTCCGAGGAGAAGTTCAAGGTGATCTACCTGCAGACCACCATCGCGCAGAAGAAGAAAACCTGTGACTTTGAGAGACAGTGCAACAAGGCAGATTCAAAGAAGGACAGTCCTTGCGAGGACGAGCCTTTCGTCCGGGACATACTCCGGGGCAGCAAGACCGGTAAACCCATCCTCGTCCCTCCTCGGAAAAAGCCCGATATTCCGCGAGAACACTCAGCGGCGCGCGACGTCTTCCGGTGCGTTGCCGAGCAACGGATAAACGAGCAGGACAGTGACCACGAGTTCGAGGACGTGGAGCTCAACGAAAACTTCCTGCGAAAAAACATACTCAACCCAAAGGGTAACGTCCGCGAGAGCCAGCTGCTGAATCCTCGGGTCCGCTTGAGTCGAGAGCTGGACTCGGACGATGGCCTCGCGCTCCGCGGCTCTGGACGCAGCACACCTGACGGGTACCTGAGCTCCGACCATGACGACTCCTCCTCTGCAGGTAGGGCAGACTTAACTACTCAAAACTCCTACCATACCAGTTTCTTATCACCTTTAAATCAGTCCTCTTCAGAAGGAATGTCAGCTGCCACTGTTTATCACCTATCAAATAGCCAATTATGCGTATTTCGTCACATGAAACATTTTGTGAATGTGTTTCACAGGACTTTGCTTACATAAAAATGTACTGAAAATATCCCTCTCAGGCCATCCAAGATGTAGACGAGTTTGTTTCTTCATTGAAACGGATTTGGAGAAATTGATCATTACATCACTTGCTCACCTATGGATCCTCTGCAGTGAATGGGTGCCGTCAGAATGAGAGTCCAAACAGCTGATAAAAACATCACAATAATCCACACAACTCCGGTCCATTAATTAACCTCAAAGCAAAAAAGTTGCATGTTTGTAATAAATAAACTTTAAACCATACCAGTCACTGCAGAGTATTCATTGGTGAGCAAGCGATGCGATGCTAAACTTCTTCAAATCTACATTTTGAATGGCCTGAGGGTGAGTAAATTTTCAGAAAATGTTAATTTTTGTTTGAATAGTCATTGCTTGATTTTGTCAAATTGAAGTTACTTGCATTTTAATATTTTAACCATAGTATTGGAGATTGTAGGTCTTGTAGGGCTGGACCAGAATATTTGATTATTTGAATATTCGTTCAGTGGGTTGGCATTTGATTTTCAATTTTGAGATTCGAATATCAAACACCTGGCATCCCCCATGAAACGGTTCTCATTCGCGCTTGAATATGAATCTCCCATGAGTGAACGTCATGAATGTCATGATTCAGTTCATCTGGAAGAGAAGACAATAATGCCGAAGACCTCAGCTGTGTGGGAGCACTTTAAATTGAGTGGGGACAAGACAAAGGCAGTGTGCCAAATATGCGATTTGAAACTGGCCTACCACAACAGCACATCAAGTTTGAAAAATCACCTGAGTTCTGTAAGTAGTACGCCTATAGTATATTGTTGGTGTATTACTGTGCTGCTAATTTCTGATTTGGGAGTGATTTTTCTATTAGAAAAATGTTAAGCTTCTGGCTCACGCTGTTCTGTAGTTTAAAAGTTTATTAATTCTGAACGTGTCGCGTGTCCATATTGCAGCAAAATGCCACACTGCACTCCCTTGGGTCCGCAGCAACACACCCGCCACGTGTGAAGTCGATTGGATGAATGGTTCTCAACATAATAAAAATGCATACAGACAGACAGACAGACAACCAGAGATTCCTGCCTTTATTAGAGAGAAGAATATGTTCAGCTCCCTCCCTCTGAAGCTTCAAATATTAGGTGTTGATTACTAACGAAGCTCCTAAGCTCAAAAAATGGTATTCGGACCAGCCCTAGCGGCTTGTTGACAAAGTATGATGCTTTGGTTTATTTAGAAGCTCTTTTGGTTGGTGGTTGGTTACTCAACATTTATTTGACATTTATAAAACAGTTCTATAAAACTAAAATATCACACACTGTCATGCTGTCATATGAATATCAACAAGGCTACAGTCACAGCACAGTCGTAGTGATATTCACAACAACATTACTTACGCTTTTGTAATATTGTTTAATTAAATTGTATAAAAATATATGTACAGTTCAAAATTAAGCCAAAAAAGTAGTTGGATACTTCCTTGTTGGCAGACAGATCTTTTTCGTATATGATAAACTATACCTGTGGTAGCTCTAGGACACCTGTGCAAACTTGAGGAGAACTGACTTCACTAAAAATCATGTTGGCTTTAATGCTTGATTGTCATTTGTTGTCCATATACTGTCAACTGCAGTGCACAAGTTTTTCTCTTCTGACTGTTTTATCAGTTAAATGCAGAATGTATCAAAGCATAAGAACTCATGTAATTATCTCACAATCTGATCTGCTGAATGTCCATAATTTGCTTTCACAACACCTCTGTGACATAGATACGAGTTTTATCCGATTCGACTCCCTTTTAAAAACCCCTGCTATGACACTAAAACAGGAAAGAGGAAGAGGCACCAAATCTGATGGAACCGCATGTGCTGCTCTATGAGACACACTCACATGTTGCTATTGTCTTTGACCCATCTGCGTAAAAGTTTATGCATAACTTTTATGCTGATCAAAGGCCAGATCCCAACCCCAAACTTTATATTTACTTTAAAATTGTGCGAAGGCAACATCATGCTAGGCTGTATATTTGTTAGTTTAAGGAGGTATTTGGCCAATGGTGTGACTCAGGACAAATATTACAATGAAATTTGTTGTTGTGCTGGGTGACGTTGTGTAAACATCAACAAAAACATCCGTAAATAAAATTAAATCTGTAAAATTTTTGCCAAAATGCAGTCTGATTGGGTGCACAGCCTTTGTCAACAACACAAATCTTTGTATTTTATTTAGCCATTGCATTTGACATTTTTTACCCTCTGCTATCCATAAGCAGAACTGCAACCCTTTTCTGCATCATACACCACAGCATTTGAGTGTTCATTCTTAAGTGGATTGATAAGAAGTATCTATCCAGGGAAACAAATTAGTTTCCTAGTATTGTAGAGATGTTTCATTGTGGTACAATGAAAACATAACACCTCCATGTCTATTTAGTGTTACTTCACTTATCTGGACTGTCAGTGAAGGTTGCATGCACATTACTTGCTCTATTAGACTTTGTCTGTGACAGTTTGGTGGACTGATCCGGTTCATTTAATATGGGATAATCAGGGATTGGGCTTGATTGTGCTGCAGTGTGTTGGAAGGCAAAGAACATCTGGGCCTCTGGAGAGGATGTGTGGGTGTGAAAGAGAGAGTGAGTGATGATGCTTAGGAAGTATTAGAAAACCACTGACCGTATCCATATCATGTTCATCTCCATCAAGGGTGCAAGTTTGGTTTTAAAATGAGATGGGACTTTTTAAAATGCAGTGGTAATGGATGATGTTCGTACACAGAACGATTGGGTTTTTATAGCTGGTTGTTTGTTCTTGTTTAGAAACAGTATTTATATGTTTAGCCTATATTTCATGTCAGTTTGTACATAGAATGTCATATGTTGTGTACATATGTATAATATGTTTAAAAAAGTTTTTAAACAACGTTTTCAAGATAATATATATATATTTTTTTTTTTACGAAGGTCATCATTTTATAAATATCATTACATTTTTCGAGGACTCGCACCACATGACATTTAACAACCTGAACTTACCTTGGCTTAAAAGTCAAATTATCTGATATTTTAAGAAATTTATTGATCTTGATGCACAGGATTAGCTGATGTGTCGGTTGGACCACATGATTTTATTGGTCGCACAACATGACAGTTTTAATGAGCAGGGAAGCAGTAGTTTAATGAGCAGGGAAGCAGTAGTTTTTTTTTTAAATGAGAAGAGAAGAGATAATTTTGTCATGTTGCATATTTTTATTTTTCTAATTCTCTTTACTCAGCAGTAGGGGTGCAACGGATCGTAGATGATCCGTGATCCGTACGGACCAGTCCCCACGGTTCGGCACGCATGTGATTCGCAGATTAATTGTTAAGTTTAACCATCATAGAGTGAAAGTTTATCATTTGCACATGTTTTGTCTTGCCAGTTTACACATTCAAGCAATTTCAGACCATTCAGATGAAGGAGAAGTCGAATCGGGACTTGCGCGTCTTTTTCTGTGCTCAGCCTCTGCCGCACACACTAAAGCGCGCACACGCAGAGAGAGAGAGAGAGATTCAGATATCGCGTTTCAGACAACGCCTCAACGGATGGATACGTACACACAAAGTTATGTTAAAATACCCGTTTTAGCAAGTATTCTGGTAAACACAGTCGGTTATGTCTTAAGTTAACGTATACAGCTGAGAAAGAAACTGGATGTGTGTCAGTAGCCTACGTCCGTGCATTAGTCTTAGAGACAGCAGCCTATAATACCTGCTTCTGTCTGCTATTCATCTGTATTTAACTTATGCAGTAAGCATTATTGTGTTGTTTTACACTTAATTTTTACATTTCTGCACCTAAATACTACTGTTACTGTCTTTATAAATTTATGTTGTAGGTTGTTCATCTATGCTTGTAATTTGTGTAATTGTTCTTGTTTTATTACTGACTTTAGTAGTAGTTTCTGCTGGGGTACAGAAGTACTTAAAGTAAGCTTTTAGTAATTAATGAAAAGCAAACTTCTTTTTGCTGATCCGAAAAATGATCCGATCCGTGACTCAAAATCCGTAGTATGATCCGAACCGTGAGTTTTGTGATCTGTTGCACCACTACTCAGCAGTGGTACTTTTTTATATAGTGAATCTTTGGTTTGGGAGGAAGTGCCTACTGCCTAGTAGTATCTTTTTCCAGTTGTGTAAATGCTAAATGTTCTCTGACTTCCTGTCAGTTTTACATTTACCATGAAGTTCACAATGTGGGTTTAGCATATATGGCTGTTTAAAGGGAAATACCATTTTATATAGTCCATTGTTGAGCATGTGAAAATCAAAATTTAGTGAAGCTGATTTATCTTTGAAACTGATGTCTCTACCCAATACTTTGAAACAATTTGAGTTTATAATTAGCCTCAGCCTGACTACCGCAATTGGTTAAGCACATCTTCTGACCTAATTATCAGTCAATTTTATAAAGCCTTGAAGGCTTTGAAAAGGCTGTGTAGTTTCAGTTTTAAATGAGATCAGGTTCATTCTGTGTAGTTTTTATGTCTCAAGTATGCACCAGTTTTTATTTCTTTTTTCAGTTATAAAGTAGACAAGACACTTACATCAGCTGACATAAGCTCCAACAACCTAGTCAAAAGTTTGTTTGCACTGCTGCCTGGGCAGGATGCAGCTGGATCAAAGATGAAAATGACCAAAAAAATATGTAGTTAGGATGTTCATAGCACCTTCACGCTCTGTTAGATTTCCTCTGTGATGTTTCAGTTTCAAGATCTCACTAGCTTCTTATTTGCAGGAAGACAGCTGCCTGCTTCACAAGTTTACAAACTTATATAGATATTATAGGCATATATTATAAGCTCAGCACATCACTCTTTTTGCATCTAAAGGCCAAAGTTTACTTCACTTTTTACGCATACGCTAGGGACAGCGTACAGTGTGCGTGATGCGAATTTCATCATCAGAATAGTACGCGTGTACTGTATGCACACTGCCGGACTTTGTACGCACAGGTCGCACATGCACATTTAACTCTCTTGCAGTAATTAGTTTATCCTCGATTCACAAGGTAGCCGAAGAAAAACTGCATAAACAGAACAAACCGGAATGCGAGTTAGCTACAGCAACAATGGAGGCCTACATAGACGAAAGATTGTGCGAAGAGGTTTGAAAATATCCTCATTTGTACAAGTGTAGCATGAAAGAATACAAAGATATTTATATGGGTTGTAACTTGTGGCAAGAGATTGCACAAACACTGGCCCCGTTAGGCCAGGAGAGGTAGTGCAATTTGGCGCAAAGCGCATGCGTCGAACGTCTGTGTACACGTATGAGTCAAATGAAGTATACTTTGGAAGGCTGTGCATGACTGTACGCGTACGCTAACGTACACGTAAAAAAAAAGAAGCATACTTTGGCCTTAAGGCTCATGATAGGGTAGTAGCAATAAAGACCTGACTTTGATTCCAGGTTTAAGTTCCTTTTCCAATCATCATCAAATTCTAATTTATAGTTCTTCTAGGTCAAAAATGACCAGCCTTTTAAAAAATGCTTGTAAATCTCTATTATGCTATTGTTACGACCTATAGGGGTCAGCCGTAACAGAAAGTGAGAACTGAGTCTCGACACCAGTAAATAAAAAATAAAATAAAAATAAAAACAAACAAAAATCCTTAATTTTCTTTGAACATGATTATTGTCAGGGGCAGACAAGGCCATAACTATAAACAAAACAATTGAACTTACCTCAAGCGAGAAAATAAGGAAAATATTAAAGCTGCAAGCAGCAATGGAAGGGCCCTCACACCGGCTCACCGCCACTTTAGGAAGCCAGTGAACGGTGAGCAATATGCATTTAAAGTGGTAAATGTAGGAGGAACATGTCAAAGTCATTTATATGTGCCAAACTTCCTGTTGCCAGCAGGTGGCGCTCTGACTATAACTGAATATTGGCATGTAGATGTCTTCAGGCCAGCACTTTTATCAAACATATGAAGTTGGGTGTAGATTGAACATTGCATGTTTGAGTTAGTGTAAAACATGAAATATCCTGTTGTCAACAGGTGGCGCAATGGGCATAACTGAATATTGGCCTTTAGATGTCTTCGGGGCAGGATTCTTACCAAACGTGAAATCTAGTGCAGATTGGACATTGCATGTTTAAGTTTGTGTATGACAAGTCATTTCCTGTTGCCAGCAGGTGGCGCTATGATAATAATTGAATATTGGCCTTTAGATGTGTTCAGACTAGGACTCTTATCGAACGTCTGAAGTTTGTGGAAGATCGGACATGGCTATGGCTGAGCTACAACACCTTCTATTCCCATGGTAAAACATCAAACTTTGTCAGGCCGACACAGACACGCCCTTTAACGAAAACTCAAGATCTTTGCAATTTAACATCGCAAAGGCCTTTAGATTAGACTGACAAAATATAATGTTGATGTCATTAAATCTCTTGGAGGAGTTTGTTACTGAGTAAAACATGTCACTTCCTGTTGCCAAGAGGTGGAGCTATGACTATAACAGGTCTCTTATCAAACGTGAAGTTTTGGGCAGATTGGACATTGTATGCCTGAATTTTTTAACAACTTTCTTTTTTGTGGCGAAACATCGAAGTTTGTCTGGCCACAACGGACATGCCCTTCAACGAAAACTCAAGATCTTTGCCATTTAATGTCACAAAGGGCTTTAGATTACACTTACCAAATTTGGTGTTGATTTGTTTAAATCTCTAGGAGGAGTTAATTTAAATACAACGCCTGAAAATGGCAAAACGGCACAAAACTTGCAGAGAAAATTCAAAATAACAGACTTCCTGTTGGGTTTCGGACTTCGTACCTAGGGACTTTTTTGTAGGTATTGGTGTGTTACATGTGTCTACCAAATTTCGTACATGCATGTGAGACATGGCTCGAGAGTCACTTCGTTGAAATTTTAAAGGTGGCGCTATCGAGCCATTTTGACTCGCCCACTTCTGAAACTCATATCAGATGTAAATTTTCACCACTTTTGGCATGTGTGCAAATTTTCATGAGTTTTCGAGCATGTTTAGGCCCTCTAAAACGCGATTCATTTTGGAGAAGAAGAAGAATCTGAGCAATTCCAACAGGGTCCTCGTACCACCGGTGCCCGGGCCCTAAAAATATGGCTTAACTTCCCTAACTTCCTTAACTATAAACAAAGTGAAAAAGATATACAAATGAATTGGCATCAAACCGCCTATGTCCCTTAATTTGGCAAAAAGTATATTTACAAGAATATTTACAAACAAAGTCTCAAAATCAGAATCATAGTCAAACAGGCAATGCTCAGAAAACCTGGAGAATCAGAAGTTAGGATTACAATATCAAACACACACACAGTTTCACTATACTAAAAATCTCCCTCTGGCACAACACTCTTTCCCAACCAAACGATGATGAAACGAACAAAGGTGAAGAGAAACACAGTGGCATGAAGCACAAAGTCAACAAGGCACGAAGGCAAAGGACGAGTGTTTGGGGTGCTCCTTAAATCAGGTTAAGGTGCTTAGAAGGACCAATCACAGTTTTCAACTGGTTAATGGAAGCAACATCCATCTGGAATACAGACGTGTCTATACACACACACACAGATCATATATGCACCAAATCTCAGGGTCATAATGCTATGTTATCACCAAATCTTGGATTAATTTTCATTCATTCATTCAACAGGTTTGGTATTTCTCTTTGGAGCTTATTGATCATAGGTCTCATTAATCTGAGCCTATGCATCTTAGTTTCTGAGTGGGGGAAAAAAACAACAACTTTATTTCTGGATAATTTTGGCAAAGTTCACTCAAAAACTGAGGTCAATGTGGCCTACTATCAATCAGTACTAAAAAGGAATATAAAACCTCTGTCTATTATGTCTAAGTAAAAAGGTTGAATCCAATATTTGTTAATAATGTAGCATAATAAGAAATTTACAAGCAATTTTTCGTAGGTCTGTCATTTTTGAAAAAAATCCTCTATGGGTCAAAATAACCAGAAAACAACATGAGGGTTAAGGGAGTTGTGTGACAGAAGAGTGTAAAACAATAAAACCTGTTTAGTCTGTGTTGTAAAAATGTCTGTGAAATACATGATTTTTCCTTGATTTTCCCAGTCATGCTTTCCTTATGTGAAATGTTTTGCCTGTTGAGGCGTGTCTCTACAGAGCTGTTTAAAGAAGCAAATGCTCCGCACTGCCTGCCAAGCCTGTGCATGAACTGTGTGTGTGTGTGTGTGTGTGTGTGTGAGAGTGTGTTTGTGTGTGTGAAAGAGAAAGACTTTAGGGGATATGACAGCAACTAGAATCAGTGTCTCAGTTTTGACAGAGACTTTTGTTTTTCTATCTCTTCTAATAAAGATGTCTGAGATAATTACAGTGCCTTGCGAAAGTATTCATACCCCTTCATTTTTTTCACATTTTGTTACGTTGCTGCCTTATGTTAAACTGCTTTTAAATTACTATTTTTCCACATCAATCTATACTCCATACACCATAATGGTAAAGCAAAAAACAGGTTTTAAACATCTTCGCAAATTTATTAAAAATAAAAAACTTAAATGATTCCATTGCGTAAGTATTCATACCCTTATCTGAGACAGTTGGAATTTAGCTCAGGAGCATTCATATTGCTTGTAGATGTTACTACACTTTGAGTGGAGTTAACCTGTGGCAAATTCAATTGAATGGGTATGATTTGGAAATGCACACATGTCTTAATAAAAGGTCTAACAGCTGATAAAGCATATCAGAGCAAAAACCAAGCCCTGAGGTCCAAAGAACTGCCTGCAGAGCTCAGAAACAGGGTTGCGTCAAGCCACACATCTGGGGAAGAGTTGAGAAAAAAATTCTGCTTCACTGAAGGTTCACAGAAGCATGTAGTCTCTGTTACCCTTAATGGAAGACGTTTGAAACAACCAGGACTCTTCCTAGAGCTGGCCTCCTGGCCAAACTGACCAATTGATAGAGAAGGGCTTTGGTTGGTGTGGTGACCAAGAACATGATGGTCACTCTAGTTGATCATATGTGGAGACAGGAGAAACCTACAGAAGGACAAACATCACTGCAACACTCCACCGATCTGGGCTTTATGCCGGTGTGGCAAGACTCAATACTCTCTTCAGTGTAGACACATGAAAACAATGTGAAAGCAAAAAAGCACCTAAAGGACCCTCAGACTGTGAGAAACAAGATTCTCTGGTTTGATGAACCTCGATTCTAAGCATTGTGTTTGAAGGAAACGAGGCACTGCTCATAACCTGCAGAGTACCATCCCAAAAGTAAAGAGTGCTGGTAGCAGCCTCATGCTGTGGGGCTGTTTTTTAGCAGCAGGGACTGAGGGACTCATTAGAGTAGAAGAAAAGCTCAATGCATCAAAATATTGAGATAGCCTTAATGAAAACCCAGTCCAGAGCATTCAGAACCTCAGACTGGGCAGAAGGTTCACCTTCCAACAGGACAATGACCCTGTGCACACAGCAAGAGTCAATTATAGACAACTCTGTGAATGTCCTTGAGTGGGTCAGCCACAGCCTGAGCTTGAACCCAATCAAATATTTCTGGAGAAACCTGAAAATGTGCATCTGCCCCAGTCCAACCTGACAGAGCTTGATAGGTGAAGAGGTGAGGAGGAGAATGACAGATAATTGCCAAATGCTGATGAGCAAAGCTTTTCGCATCAAACAAAAAAGGCTTGAGGCTGTAAAGGTGCTTCAGCTATATATTTAGTTAAGGGTATGGATACTTATGCAATGTACTTATTTCAGTTTTTTATTTTTTAATAAATTTACAAAGTTGTGACAATTCTGTTTTTGCTTTGTCAATATGGTGTACGAAGTGTAGATTGATGTGGGAAAAAAGTAATTTAAAGGAGTTTAACATAAGGCAGCAACATAAAAAACATGAAAAAATGAAGGGGTATGAATACTTTCGCAAGGCACTGTATTTTAACGTTAAAAAAGATGTTTAAATTGAAAAAAATAAAAACGGGTTTAACAGATCGCCCCACGGTTCATCCTACAACCTGACCTTTTGACCTCTAAACATCTTTTAGATATGCTGTCAAATAGGGGAGGGAGAAAAAATTGATTCTCCGATGCATCGCGATTCTCTTTTCAACGATTCTGAATCGATTCTGAGCTTGTTTTTTTCCCCGCATATGGCACGTGTGCGCGCTAGAGACGCGACGGGCTTCATTGCACAGAATTTGCCCTGTGAGACACGTGCGCATTGCTTGACAGTGTGTGCTTCCACCCACCGTGTTTTACTTTAGATATGCTTTCATTTATGCCATTTAGAATGCAGTACTTTTAGATGCATGAAACTCGCGCACTGACAGACTTTCACGTGCGCTTTGTGTTTGTTTGTCCTGAAGCTCGATTGCGGCTGCGGTTAAATGCACTTGCATTTTCGAATACTTTTATACGAAATTGATGTAGGCTACACACAGTCAGTTATGTTTTTAGAGCAGGACAAAACATCTGATATATCGAAATAGATCTGTGCATTAGTGTCAATGCAGCCTGTTAAAGTTGCCACTGTCTATGATCTCATCAGTAATAATCAAACGGCAATAATGCTGAGGAAAAAAGAAAAACCCGTAACTATTGTCTGTAAACTTTCGGATACTTAAAAAACACTTATTTTAAATAAGTAATTTTTTAAAAAAGTAGCCTGCTTATATAATAAAAAAAATAAAGTAAATTTTGCACAAAATAAATTTGGTATAAAATTTATATGAAAATGTAGCCGTGTGCAGTAATATTGAAAACTGAGAATGTGACACATCGTGATATTGAGTTGATAATGATAATCGTAATTGAATTGAATCGTGAAACCAGTGAAGATTCACACTCCTATTTTTAAAATGGCAATACTGACCTACAGAAATTCCAACTATAAACAAAAAGCATAGAAACTGCAATTTCGGGTAAAATGTAAAGTTGTAAAGATGTATTTGCACAATTGGGGAAAAAATGTAGATCAAAAATCGTTTTGGAATTGGATCGTGACTCCCAGAAGCGAAATCAGATCAAATCGTCAAGTGCCTGAAGATTCCCACCCCTACTGTCAAATACTATGCAAATAACATAATTTTAAAAAAAATCAAAATTATACAAAAATAATGAAGTTTTTGTATTTATATTTTAAGTTTTGATAACTATATTAAACTAAAGAATAAAAATGTATAAAAAATACAGCTCTGTATAAAAGTAGAATAGTCTTGAATTAGCTGTTCACATGCTACTGTTCTAAAGGTTAAGAAATAAATATTTCTTAAATAATTGTCTGTAACCTCCACTTTTATTTGTTCACAGTTTGTTACTCTGCTCACTGTTCATATATTGAGAAGTCGAGCAGAATATTAGAGATCCATAGGTTCGTCAGGTTTTCTTTGTATTAATATCTGTTGTCTGTGGGAGCATGTGTCTGTTTGTAGAGAGATAAAATATATTGTGGTCTCCTCAAAAGCTTTGCGGATGTGTGTAGAGATTCATTTATTTTGATTTGCTCTAATGCGTCATAGTATCTGGGCAGAAAACAAGCTGTTGCATAATGGGTGCATGAAAGACATTTTTGTTCTCTTTCTCTCCCTCCAACTGTCCTGTCTATTAAAGGCTTTTAAAGTCAGCTTGAACTGGATGTTGCACCCAACTTTGTGATTTATTTCCTAGTAAAACAGAATGTTGAAGAAGAAAAGAGAGACCGGTGCTTATTTTTAAGATCTTGTTTATACCAAGAAAGATAACTGTTAATACTATGTTAGCCAAAGGATGAAAACGTTATATTTATTCAAAGCTTTCACTGCTGTTATGTTGTCTACCACTTTAAACTCTCAAGCTCTTTAAAGCAGGATGGATTCTGATTGGCTTTAAGTGTTTTTATCGTTTATCATCTGGTAAAAAAGAAAGGAAGAGATTCAAATGATGTTGTTGCTCTATTTCATTATTGTTATAGTTTTGGTGTAGAATTCCTTCCTCAGTTATGATTTCTTTTGCCATGAAATTAGATATAAAGCTTCTCTGAGAGTTCACATAATTTGACATTTAAAAATATGTTTATGTGGAGTAGGGTTTTAGACCAATGAGATGCATGGCTACCCAATGCAGAATGACAGCAATAAAGCCACGTGACCAACAATATTTTCTTTTGCTAGTTAATGGCTATTTATCACTAAAACTCAAAATCTCAAAACAAAGCTGCTTTTGTGTCTCACATAGTTAGGACACTGAAGTTGCATCTATAAATTTGCTGCAGCTAAAAATATGACATCTAAAACAATCTAGACATCTAGTAAACCATTCTGATCTTTGAACCTTTACTGAACCCTTAAACTGGTAACCCAAACCTAGAAACTATTTTCTTGTAGTTTTTAATGGTGACAGATAGTAGTGACTCTAGCTTTCTAACTTTCTGGTGTTACTATGCTAATCATTTTGTAATAATGTATGTAAATAAGATATCAAGTATATCAAACCTTTTTCTAAGTCCATGGGTGAATTGAGTGGACAGGATGTGAACTGTTGTGTGTGTGGGGAGACCACTTTTGTACTGTATGATGTATGTCAACTGGTTAGGAGGGTCTGCAATGTTTCTGCACATGCATCAGCAACACTTTGCAGCTCTGCAACTGCAAACAAAGAAAACCAAATCAAGTTCAAGATGCATCTCATTTCCTGCTGTGTCATGTCATAGATTTACCCCATAATTCATTCAGCACCATCGACACCTCAGTGCCTTTACCACAGTGTTAACAGCTTTGCAGTATTATCCTCAAAGGCTCGTCCTCTTTAACCGCAGAGACAACGTTGTCTGTTGTTCAAGGCCAACACACCGCCGGTTCATAGTCATTTGATACCTCTCTGATTGTGATAAGCATTCGGGAAACCCATTCTGCTGAAATCGGATGCTGATTTATTGATTTACTGTTCTAGTATGAATCCTGTTCTATTCACCTGCATAATAAAGGATGTTTTATTTGCCCTTCCTGTGCTTTTAGTGCTGTTTAACCCTGTAGTACAGTTAGTATAGTAGCTTGTATTACAGTTATTGTTGCTGTAAAACTATAGTAAATCCATATGTGATGTCATTCAAACAGTCAAATAATCTTTCCGGAACCTAGTGAGCATTTAAAGACATTATAGATACACTCCTAACAAGAAGGCTATTTCAAACAGTAGTCAGGAAAGTGTTGCTTTTTTTGGCTATGTTATAAAGCAGCATTGGATATATTCAGGGAAGGCAATCCCTGAATCTGTTCTATAATTTTACTAGATGCCGTGAAGTCTAGAAAAATAGTTGAACCTAATCAAAAATGAAAAAACATTTGTGTGTGCCATGTATGTTTGTGTATGTAAAGTTTCACGTCATTAGCTTAGCAACTTGCTAATTTACGGATTTGGTAAGGCAGCTCATTTGGTAGATTTTTGTCATGTTGGTATCAGGTTGTTTTTAGTGACTAATTTGGTTTTCAATCGTAGTATTCTGGTGGAAGCTATATGTTTATGTGTACTCTTTGTCCTTGTTACCTGCTCTCAGATATTCCTGTTTATTTGTCAGCAAAAGGCCATCAGATGATGCGTTTTAACCAATGCCACAGCCCTTTTTCTCTGTTTTATCTAGCAGGTACCACCTCGCATTAACAAAAATATATTTCTTTCTATCTTTCTACTGCATAGACTGCAAGTTTTGTTAAATGGAGTGTCTAATTACACGAAGTGCAAATAGCCCGCCTTGTTGGCAGAGGCTATTTACACTAACTCTGCCCACCAACGTGTGATTGGGCTAGTCAACAACACAAAAGACGGTCACTAGTCATCAGGTCTAGTGGCGCAGATGGTAAAACGTGTGTAGTACTCATTATGACGCGATCGACCTGGGTTCAAATCTGCCTTTTGGCGAACTTTTTTTCTCCCTTTTAAAATTTCAAATCACATCACATCAGAAAAGCATTTATTTTCAATAAAAATGAAGGAAATAATCAAAAAGTTGAAAATAAAGTAACTGGTAGGGTTAGGGTAGGTGTAGGGTAGGCATTAGGGCTGCACGATATTGAAAAAAACTCACATTGCGATATTTTTTTTTCCTGCGATATATATTGCGATGTGTAGAAATACAGGAATGTTCATCAGATGTCTTGACTTGCTCAAAAATTAAATAATTAATAATTCTAGAATAATTGGGGTTATTTTGTTAGCATCTTCATGGAAAATAAATATAATATAAAACCCTGAAAATGACTTTTTATTTATTGCCTTATTTTGCGTTGTTTATTACACTATCTGACTCACCTTATTCACTATCAATTCAAGCAAATCGAGGAGTTAATATGCAATATTTCATAATGAATGTTGCTTCTTACCCTAAAATAAGGGAGCGCATTTGTGAATGAAGTGCAGTCTGGCGTCTAGAAGCGATCCAGTTATGGGGAGGCTATATATGTATGTATTGCAGGTTAAAACAGAGCGCTACACTAAAGAGGACACATAATTATCACATTAGGGAATTAACATGAGTGACAAAATAAGTAATTTAACCTTTTATTCAACAATTACAAACCTCTTTTTGAAAATAGAAAAGTAGTAAACATCTTTTGTCACAAAATTTGAAAAATAAAAAAGCTATACACCAACCCCCTGAGTGGTTTATAAAATAAAACAAATAACTTGTAATAAGTTAAACTTAACTTGTTGTAGTAATTAACAGCAATTAACTTATGATAAATAACATATATCAGAATAATTTTGTTTTGCAGACTTTTTTTAACAACGGTGCTAAAGTAAAACAAGTGTTGGTCATCATAGCAAACAAAAAGATTAAATGAAACTTTTCAAAAACTGTATAAAAAAATAAATCTGGTTTCTTTCTCACAACTGTTGCATACAGTAAATATAAATATTCAAATACCAATTAGACTTTTTAAGGTTCTGTTCTGTATGCATTAATTTTCTCATTCAAGCTTAGAGGTTTTTGGCTAAGAATACCAGTCTATCCACCATTGCAGGCTTGAGACTTGAACGTTGGCAAGTGATTATGTTGCCACTTGCACTGAAAACCCGCTCTGACGGGGAACTTGTAGCGGGAATAGAAAGATATTTGCAGGCAAGCTTGGCGAGATGTGGAAAGCTTACTCTGTGTGTTTTCCACCATGCAAGTGGATCTTGCTCTTTGTCTATGGAAGGCGTTAGCAGGTAGTTGCTTAATTCTGCTTCCACAGCATCTTTAAGGGTCACAGAGGAATCACCCTTTGCTGCAGCTCCACTCAGTTTAAAGAAACTTCCCAAGGACTTCTTGGCTTTTTTTGCCTGGGATGTTTCAGCAACTTCGTGCTCCACCTCAGTGCTGCAGCTTGCCATCTCCTCCTGGCATTCCATCATCTCTGATGCAACTTTGGCCTTCACTCTGGGCTTGTTGTCTGCACTGATAAAGTCCATCTTAAATCGGGGGTCCAAACAAGAAGCCACATCTAGCAGCTCCTGAGTAGTATCATCTTTATATTTCTCATTGATGTAGTGCAACATCTCCTTCTTCAAGGTCTTAGTCAGGTCTGTGTCTTCCTCATGCATTAGCAGCATTGAAGTATTTAAGAGGTGAATAACTGGCTTCACATAGGAGACACTAACATAATCTTCTCCGGAGAGTGCATCTGTGAAATCCAGCAATGGGCCCAGTGTCTTGCTGACAGATTCCAGGACATCTATATCTTGCCAGGTTGGAATCAGATGCCTCGCCTTCTTGTCCTCAGACAGGACCTGAGTTAAAGCCTTCTGCTGCTCTAAAATCCTGTTGATCATCATCTGCCTGGAACCCCATCTTGTTTGGCATTCTGATATGAGGGAATGTGGCGGTAAATTTAGCTCCTTCTGGGCTTTTTCAAGAGCAGCTCTGGCCTTCCAGCTGTGAGAAAAGTGACCCACCAGCTTCTTGCAGATACCTGTAGCACGGTCAATGCGTCCATTCTTTTTTACTGCATTTTCTAAGCGAAAAATAAAAACAAAACTAAGTAAATACATTACTACATTTAATATCATGAAAAATAAATTGCTCATAAAACTGTTATGGTAACTAATTATTTACAGATATTTTACGTATATGTATAGTTTATACATGCTTTCTTTAAAAGAGGGGCCATATTATTAATATTGTTTTTGTAAAATGCAAACGTGTGGAAAAAAAAGCTTCCAGAGAAATAAGTTTGCCTTTTAACATTTATGATAAGTTACTGAAATTAGGAAAATTTTTATTATTTCAAGTCAAGTCAAGGCAATAGCAACGATAGTAAAAATGTATGGGCCTAACTTACCAATTGCAAGGTGCAGCCTGTGCCCAAAGCACTATAGCCTGGTCCACTTGTTGAGGGCGGCAGCATTTACCATGTTCGCCGCATTGTCTGTAGTTATACAGACGAGACGTCTCTCATCCAGGCCCCAAGCAGTCAATGCTTCTCTCATCCCCGTTGCGATGTTCTCGCTTGTATGATCCTCCGGAAAAAATGATGTTTGCAAACAGCGACTTTTGAGCTGGAAGTCCTCATCAATAAAGTGTATGGTCAGACTTATGTAGGGTTCCGTTGTTCGGCTGGACCACAAGTCCGTTGTTGCTGCATAATATTTCACTTGTGATAGCTCAGTTTCCACTTGTGCCTTGCATTTGTCGTACAGCTCTGGGATGGCAACTTGAGAAAAATAAGTGCGAGATGGTATAACATAACGCTTGTCAAGTGACCGCAACATGTTTGTAAAACCCGGGTTGGTAACCGTGTTAATTGGTACCATGTCTTTCGCCAGGTGAAATGTTATCGCATCCGTGATATCTTTATGCCGCTTGGAACCCTTCTCATATGGTGTAACACTGACAAACGCATCCGAAATAGTTTTTTGCTTTGGACGGCAATCAGATCTGGCTTTGCACTCATCATACAGAACTCTGTGGTACCGGCTTAAATGATCAAACAAATTAGTTGTGTTTCCACGTGTTGTGGCAACAACTGCACGGCACTCCTGACAAAGTACCTGTTTTTGGTCAACATCATCCTTTCTGTAGCCAAAATATTTCCAAATAACTGACGATGCGCTTCTTTTTGCGACCAAATCGTCCATTTCAGTGCTTTTCTCCCATTCCTCGCTCATTTCGCCAGGCGCACGCAGAGACTGCATGTCAAAAACGTGAAGCAACAACGTGTGCTTTGTAAATATATTTTTTAAGAACCCATAAATCAGAATTAATTACTTTATATCAGGCAAATATAGACCCGTGTAAGGTTTTTTTCTCTTTTGAATAATAATAAAAAAATAAAAAAAATTTCCTGCATCGCACCTCCTGCGATGTGACTATTGCGCATGCGTACATCGCGATATCGATGCTGAAACGATATATCGTGCAGCCCTAGTAGGCATCCATTTAATAATTTGAATTCAAATTTACACTCTAAGTTATTATTGCATACTGTTTTATAATGTACTACAATACTGAGGTGCAGATAATTGGCACTATTTGCAATTAGAATAAATAGCAAAAAATCCTGCAATTTTAACAATGTAAATAGAATCTATAGCTATTTGCACTTAGTGTAAATAGCATATCACTAAAAAATGCTGCTATTTTCACTTAGTGTAAGTAGCATCCATCGCTAAGAAAATATGCTATTTTCACTTAGTGTAAATAGCCACTGCCTTTATTAAAAGCCCTTTTGCCAGAGGCAAATTACCCATTTAACCTACCAAACTAACCCTAACCCTTACCAAAATATTGTTTGTGCATTTGTGCCATATTGCATGAATACATTTTCATTTAACAATTTTGTGTACATCTCATCTCAACTGTATTATGCATATATTAGTGTTATTATCAGCCATCGTCCACTCAACTTGATACATAGTAGCAGAATCGGCAAAGAAATATAGGTCAGGTACTATTTATCATGGTAAATTCTTGTAAGGTCAAGCTTGTCTGTCAAAAGCAATCGGAATCTGACCATCCTGAAAATCGTGATAGATGCACAAAACTTCTTCAGCAGTTTTCAGCATTTTTACCTCTCTGACCTTTATAGCAAGTTTGGAGTACCTTGTCATACGGCATGATCAATGCAATTTTATCCAAGGGACACATCTGCTGAGGGCTTACTGGTCTATCCTGTTTGCTTGATGATTTCCCGTCTGCTATGCAAAGCGGATGTAATGAGGGTGAGACCGTTCATACTCGTGCTGGTTAATGAGCACAGTGATTTCTACAGCTGTGCTATGACCAAGTGACTTTGGAGCATGATTAGTGAGTGTTAGCAGCTGATGATTGCTTTTAGAAACATTCCTGAGGAGAATTTAAGCTGACATCACAATTTATGTCATCAGTCCAGGCTGTCAGGAGCATGACATCTTTAGTAATTTAACAGGACTCTAATCCATCTTCATTTGTACAGTAATGAAAAGTCTTTAAAAAACACAGGCTTACCCTCATAGTCCTTTTGTCAGGATGGAAGCCTGATTAAATACACACAGATGAAAATGAGGCTGTGAGGGATTGACTTACAATGGCATGCACTGCTCTGGTCCCAGATCACATGTAATTTTCACAACTAACAACATTCAAAACTTTCAGAAATGTCAGTTGAACAATCACTATGTTGTTAAACAACAGTAAAATCCATGAAACACTGTACTTTTGTCTCCCCAAGTCTCGTTTTCATTCCTGTCAAAAATTAAAGCATGAAATCAAAATTTACACTATTTACTAAATACACACATTGCTAGTCTTGAGGTGAACAAATAATCCATGTAAGTTACTCTCATGAAAATAATTGTTTGTTTTAGTAATCTTAAATCAAAATCTGAACATTTCTTTCCGCTCTGGAATGGCCTTCCTTCTGTCATGATGTCAGTTTGACGGCTTGGGGAAAATATTGGTAATCACTTCCCTCCAGCTGTTAGTTTGCTGTGAGATGAAGAGGAGAAGTGCTAAAATAAAACCCAGCCTCTATTCAATATTCAGTTTCAGTTGGAAATACATCACTGAAATGAAGTTGGCAGCAACTTACGGTTCATGTGAACTTTAAATATGGCACTATAGTGCTACCCTGACTAAGGTCTATTGTGTAATAATGTAATTGTAAGAGCAGACATTTTCTTTTATTATTTTAATCTTTTCTTTTAAAAGTCTCGTAAGCAAGTGTTCAGAGCTCATGCCCTATAAGCATTGGTGCTAAAAGAACAGTTTCCCACAATTCAAAGGCTGAATGAAATTAAAAATTGTACAATATGTTCTCAGGGCTGCACACAAAAACATATGTGCAGCATAAGCAGTGCAGTCAGGTTAAAAAATAAATGACTCTTTTATTAATGAACTGATCAAAGTGCGATCAGAATTGGTCACAAGTTAGCTTTGAATCAGTCTGAGCAGTTTCTGAATCAACATGCATGTTATTAGTCTTCTGACAAACTGACAGACTTCTTTCTAGTAACATTCTGGCATTCATCAGCCTTTGTTTTTGAGCGCAACACCCACATCTCAAAATCCATTCAACAACCATTGGATAGGAACAAATCCCTTCCCTACAGAATTCTGTAGAAAACAGTGGGAGGCAGAAACCTTCTGCAAAGGGAACATTTTCAACTAATTAATTACAAAACCCCATTATAAAACCATGGAAGACCCCTCGTTACAAACAGACAAGACACATAGTGAGGTTTAGCTGAAACACCCTGCTGTCCCAGAAACCACAGAGAGGAGCAGAGAATGTGGACTTGTTTAGTGGTTTGTGGGAATCAGGTTCGTTTAATGGTATTTCCCTCCTCCTCTGTCTGTCTGTCTTACTCTCTCTGTGTCTCAGCGTACTCGTCTCACATGTCTGGCACAGTAACATATTGTATTTCAAAACCTGACATCAAAAATACTGAACCATGTGGCTCAGCAAGTGTGGTATCCCATATTTACATCCATCCTGCACATAAATGCTTACAGGACACATTTTTTGTATCTTGCTTGGTCAGTTTTTCACTTTTCACTTTTTTTTCTGCAGTTGTGTGTGTATGTGTGTCTTGACTGTGTCTTTTCAGAGTGTTCTTCTCTTCATTAGTCTCACTTCTGTCTCAGACCAGGTGAAACAGAGAAGTGTTGGACATTTTTGCAAGGCTTGCATCCTGTGTGTTTTTAAGTTAACAGATGAATTTGTCAAAAGTCATTGTCTTCCTATTACCTTGGCGTTAGTTTATCAGAGCAGAAGTATTATTAAAGGGATAGTTCAACCTATGAAAATTCTGTCATCATTTACTCACCCTCATGTCTTTTCAAACCTATATAAAAACATTAAAGTCTGTGTAAAGTGATATTAAAATATGTTCTGAGTTTGTCACACAACAGAAAAATGTGCTGTTAACCACCCAGCCAAATTTGAATGATAAATAAACCCGCCAAGTAACTATTATAAGTTATCAAAATCTTTGAAAAATAAGCAGGACTCTCTGCTCTCAAATGCTGGGGGCGTGTCCGCTGTCGGTGCTGAAACCACGCCCACTCGTGAAAGCGGCCGTCTCTCCCAACTGTCAAATACCGCTACAACCTGAATGGATGCTACTGATGCTACCTCTAGTAGCTTAATTGGATTTATACAGCCATACATGTTTGAGCGTGTAAGTTCGTTATTTAATTGTAGACGCGTGGCAAGCACGCTCAACGCGCATCAGCGCTGCAGTGAGTTGAAACCTTCTCGTGTTCAAGTCGAGCGCGGCTCATGGTTGCTTAGCAACGGCAAACACCACGAGAGCTCAAGCTCCGCTCCGCTTTGAAAGAAGAGAAAGCGGTACAGCTCGCGTTTCCATGCGTTTTTAGATGCGAATTGTGAACGCTTTGTTTTTAAATTGTATGTATTCTGCCACATATTGATGTCTCTGGGCTAAGACCCGGGTATCCATTCACCCTAGAACCGTCCCTGCCTAGAATCTGTATATCTAACATCAGACATTCAAAAAGACAAACTAAGAACTTGACCTCTCAACACAGTTATTATAGTGTTAGGGGCGGGGCCATGCTCGGTGGCTCCATTGCGTCATCGAGCCACCGTTTTAGCCCCGCCCAAAAAATCCTGAACACAGAATTGGTGAAAAACTGTTTAACGGTTTAACTCCACAATTCAGTACTACATAGTTCAGAGTCTTTGTAATGTGTTTCAGCAATACAACATTTGTAACATTTGTAATGTTTAGAAACAATTCTCAGAATTCTCTTTACACGGACTTTAAAGAAGATATTTAAAGATATTTTATTTTTCACATCTTTTTCAGTTTAAAGGTTTTACCAGAAGAGTTCATTCAGAGATTTATTTGCATTCAATAACAAGCAGAATCATTGAATTTTGTTGGATTTTCTTTTACTTTTGATTCTGAATGAGTCTTTCATAGGTTTCTTTTTTTCTCTTCAGTGGAATTAAACTGTCAGTGTGGTGTGCAGGGTTAGTAAGACCAGGAGATGATGCACTTACAGTAGCAGTGCATTGTGGGAGTGGCTCACTTTGATTACTCACCCTGGGCTTTCTCAACTCTCTGCTCATTCATGGATGATTCCTTCTTATTTCTCTCTCCGTCTCACGTACACGCGCACACACACACACACACACACACATACAAAGTCAGTCACAAAAAAACAGAACACTAAAATCAAGCAACGAGGCATTCAATTTGATCAGTTATATATTCATAATGAAGTGTCATTTAAGCACATTGCAACATCTATACTAGTCCATATTCAGCCAAGTAACACATTCAAAAATCTAATAAAACAAACCAATAAAACAAACCAATAAAACGTTTAATTCATGCTAGTTGCCAAAGATCAGAGCCAGTCTGCAGATATGAGTTGACAGAATCCATAGAAAATCGATTAACTTAAAGTGACAACCATCAGTTAATACTTAAAGGTGCCCACACTGCCAAAAGCACCAAAAGTTGGTTAAATGACCATAGTGTTGGTGTGCTTGACTGGCCAGCAAACTCACCAGACCTTAACCCCATAGAGAATCTGTGGGGTATTGTCAAGAGGAAAATGAGAAACAAGACACCAAAAAATGCAGATGAGCTGAAGGCCACTGTCAAAGAAACCTGGGCTTCCATACCACCTCAGCAGTGCCACAAACTGATCACCTCCATGCCACGCCAAATTGAGGCAGTAATTAAAGCAAAAGGAGCCCCTACCAAGTCTTGAGTACATATACAGTAAATGAACATACTTTCCAGAAGGCCAACAATTCACTAAAAATGTTTTTTTTTTTTATTGGTCTTATGAAGTATTCTAATTTGTTGAGATAGTGAATTGGTGGGTTTTTGTTAAATGTGAACCAAAATCATCACAATTAAAAGAACCAAAGACTTAAACTACTTCAGTCTGTGTGCATTGAATTTATTTAATACACGAGTTTCACAATTTGAGTTGAATTACTGAAATAAATTAACTTTTCCACGACATTCTAATTTATTGAGATGCACCTGTATGTTAGCGTAGCACACAATTTTATACAGCTAGTCAGCTAACTGTGTTCTGTAGCGTCTGCGCTATGTTGCTAAAACTATCTTTTGGATCTAATGTAATTATTTCCCACATCCAAGTTCCAGGTTATAATATGCAAAAGTCTGAACATTAATCTCTTAATTTTACAATAAGTAATGAAACTTACCCAAAATAAAGGCTTAAACATCTAAAAAACGCACATTTAAGGGGCTCTTCTTTTGGTGAAAGTTTTTAGACAGCTTTCAAAATATCCGTCAGACAGTGTGAACACATGGAGACCCATATCTCAGTGTGCAATGATCTGATTGGCTTGAAATGACAGGAGGTATGTAGTAACAAACATATCAATTGATTAAAACATCAATTAGGATAATAAAGTATTTTTTTCTTTTTATAATCTGATCTCAAAAATGGAAGTGTGCTTAATGGGTACGTGAGCTTAATAGGTACGTTTACCCTAAGCCGTCTGCTATATTGGAACGGTCAAAGTCGGTCCATGAACACTTCAAAGCAAGTTCACTGTGTGTCTGCAAATGTAGTTGTATGCATGTATGAATATCTATATCTAGATTAGACTTTTTAATAGTTTATATTCATAGTTTATAGTTCATATTTTAATAGATTTTTAATAGTTTAAAAACCTGTAATATTGAGTTAAAATATATAAAAACACAAACCAATACATTCTCACCTTTGAAAGGTTATCCCATTTCTTCAGGAGTTTAAATCTCTGAGGTTTTTTCAAGCAGAGGCTGCGCAATGTTGCAGTATTTTGGAAAACACATTTATTTTTACCATGAGTGACAAAATAGTGACCGTTCCAAGATGGTTGATGCATCAATAGCCCCTTTCACACAACAATCCTGGTAAATTGCCGTAAAATTACCAGTATGACACAAATATGCTGTTTTTTTTACTGGTAAGAGACCATTCAAACATCAGCACTAAAATGCTGATACATTCTGTGATGTCAGTCATCAGAAACAATCTTTAAAATCTGCACCGTTGTCTTCATTCGCCTGCATGAGTAGAAGTGCTGTCCAATTTGACAACATTTTTAAAGTCTGAGTGACAGGCATAAGGGTCAGGCTGGGTCTCGAGCGTGACATGTTGAAAAAGCTGCGAGAAGAGGTCCAATGGTCAAAAATGTCCATCTAGTGCATATAGACTAGATTGCACTACATGCTCATACTGGTTATCTCGTTCTGCGTTCACGCAGAGCACATTACTGGAAATTTACAGCTTCTCATACCGGTAAATTGCCAGAACAAATTTACCGGTAGTTTTGAAAAGGTCTTGTTCACACATAATCTCTTAACGTTAATTTACTGGTAATTTACCAGTAAAGACTGTATGTGTGAAATGGGCTAATTTGTGTGGAACAGAGATTCTAAAGGACCTTATACACAACTAGATGTTTTTACATGCTTACATGCCAAGATGCATGCTTGCATTCAAACATTTTTAGCAGCAAGTACACATTTTATGTGTTTGAAAGTATGCACTTTTGCGTCTGTGTATGTACCTACTTAACCATATTTTTTGGGAAATGTTTATACCCAGAAGTGAGCTAAATCTGACAAAATGTCCTTTTGGGAATGTCCTCAATTGTAAAAAGAATAATGAAAAATGTAATTAATTGCACTGTGCTCCTGCAGAGAGTAAACCCTCTAAACAGGAAGAGGGAGGTGTGTATGTGTGTGTTTGTGTGTGTGGAGAGCACTGTTTACAGTGTTTGCAGGCAGAGCCCACCATCATTTCCGCTTGGTTTAGAAAACCACTAAAACGATTGAAATAACAGAAAATAGAAAACCCTGCCTTGATTCTCTGAACTCTTTAATGAGATTCGAAGTATCATCTTTTATCAAACACAGGAGGTGATGTAGGCTAAGTGTGTGAGTATGTACTGTGAGAATGCTGTTAATGTACAGTTAGTATAAGCTAGATTTGTTCTCATGAAGCTCAATTAGAGTGACGCATAAGGAGGAATAACAGCAAATACTCATGTGTCCACCCACCTACAGACACAAACAGGTTTTCTATGTTCGCAATGACACTAGAAATCCTGCATCATTTCTTACATTCAGCATGTCAAAACCCATGTTGAGAGGTTAAAAAGGGAGAACTTAAGGAACTTCACACAGAATGTATTTTTGTGCTGCTTTTTTAATGTACATATGCGATAGATGTGTTTGCTCAAGTTAAAAGAAGTTCAACTTTTAAAAAATATGTCTCTAGCAAGTTCACACCAAGAACGATAACTAAAAAGTTAACTCTATTAGCATCCACATCAGTGCACAGTAACGTTTTGTCGCCTGCCGCTTTAAATGCTTGAGTCGGGTGGATTCTGATTTGCTGTCTGTTTTTATTGTTCATTAGCTGGAAAATGTTGTGATGAAAGTGATTTCAACAATATTGATCCTTTGTGCTATAAGGTATAAGGAGGACTTTTCTGTTCTTTTACATTTTTACTGTTACTGTTTTACTGTTATTGTTACAGTTATTGTCCTTGGTGTGAATGGGCCTTTGTGATTAGCAAAACTGCACTTAGCCAAGAGCATGTTTTCTTATAAAATAAAAGGTTCCTGCTAATACACAATATAGTAACAGCTGTGAAACAGATAACAATAAACAATGTTGACATATCATTGTACAGGCCATCTCTTAAAGGGATTGTTCTGCCAAAAATGAAAATTCTATCATTTACCCATTTTATTCCAAACCTATCCACCTTATTTTTCAATGCGGAAGTAAGCCAGTTTTCTGTGAATGTGCGAGACTGGTTAAACTGTTTGCACTACAAACCAGTGTGTTCATAATTAGGATAATACAATAAAATAATATGTTGAGACAAACCAGTTTGCAATATCAAGCAGCAAAATGAGCTGTTTTGTACAGCTAAAAATAGCTGGAAACAAATGACACCGGAAGCCAAACACATTAAATTTACAAATGGCCGCGCCCACTCTTACGGGAAAAATAAAGTGGATATGACTTGATTTCTTCTGTGAAACACAAAAGGAGATATATTGACAGACATTTTTTTAGATTAATTTGTGTTTTACACAAGGACAGACAGGTTTGGAATGACATCAGAGTGAATAAATTATGACAGAATTTTAATTTTTTTTATGAACCTTTAAGCTTTAACCTTTTATGCATGGGATGTGCCAAATCGGTTGTGCGGATCACTCCGCTGTGGCGACCCCTGATAAAGAGAGCAAGCCGAAGGAAGAGGGAGTGAGAGAGAGATTCTCTATTAGGGATGGCACTTTATGAATTTATTTAAATTTGATATATTCAATGTCTAATAACTGCTTTACTAAAGCAGTGATTCAATCAAGGCCATGTTGTTTTTGAATATATTCATGGCTAAAGAAGCATTTGCTAACAACAGCCTTTAGGCCTTGACTATATTCTCAACACTGTACATCTTTGAGTGCATTTTTGATATAGAAACAGAACCACAGTGTTAGGTGATTCAACCTACTATTGGCTTGCTTACAGCTGGATGGGGGAAAGTATTTTAACCACAAAAAACAATCCTTTAAATATTACTAGTGCTGACATAACGGCATCACTAGATGGCAGCAGAGTGTTTGTGTGGTCAGTGTGCGGTCAGCAGGCTTTGAGTGCATGTGTATAAATGAATGGATTTTAGTTTTTCAGAGAGCAGTGTTTGCACCAGGCAATTATTATTATTATTTTGGAAAAAGAAATATTATATAAAGAGCTCTGTTAGCTACCTTGCACTCTCTATTTCTCTCTTAATCACTCTGTTACTTTATTTCTAACAAAAATACACCTTATATAGTGTAATTTACATCATGGTAATCTACACATTGAGGGTCATACTGCCCCTAATTAAACATCTCACACACTGTAAAAGAATAAAAATAAAAATACCAGGTATATTATTCACACCACTGATATTCATATTTGATCAGTATGCTATGAGATGCTCTGTGCATGAACACAAGCAGATATCCGACAACCGTACCCACTAGCCAATCAGTGCACAATGCTGTGACCTCAATAGATCAAAGTGATTTTGGTTGGTACAGAATGTGTGGTAGCACATCCACTCAGAAGGGCGTGAGTCTTTGTCTCCTTCTTCTGAATGAGAAGCCCTCCCAAGGAATAGCTCTCCTGTCCCACCTGCAGACTGAAGCTTGTAAACACAGCAAATGCACTGTTAAATAAATGAAGCCCAGTACTTATTGTCCAAGCATGTCCAGATGAACTAGCCCACCATGTGTCGTCAGCACACACATTATTTTTTATGTGGAAAATCCTGAAGTCATGGCTATGTGCTTAAGAAATGTGTGAAGAAATGAGACAATTTATCTGCTTCTGTGTCATGATATAGTGATATTGTTTGATTTCATGGGCGTTTTGTGTGTGTTTATGTTTTGAGTTTTGTTTTTGTGTTTTGTTTGGTTTATGTTTTTTTTTGTTTATTTGTATACGATCTTTAGCAGTATAATCAGTTAAACAGCCATACTTGTTTTATTTGTAAAGAATTTGTATAGAAGCCCTTAACAGGGCTATTTGTGTTTGCGCTTTGTTTTATTTTTATGTTTTTGTTTTCTTTTTGCTTTGTTTTTGTTTTTTTTGTCTGGTAATTTATTTATTATTTTGTTATTTGTATAGAATCTTTAGCAGTATAGTCCATTAAACAGTCATTTTTTGAAATTGCAGAGAGAGAGACAGAGAGGGGGTGAGACGGTTAATTTGGTTAACATGTCTGGTGATTTGAGGAAGACCGAAGCAAAGTGGATGATGGGAGACAGAGAAAAGCTCAACTTGTGTGTGGTTTTGGGCTGATTATGGTGTTTGCAAGTGCATTACTTGACCTGTCAGTTTTAATTAATGTGATACTACATCCCCCATGATTCAGTACCCACCCTCTCTCTGCACGCATTCTCTTGCTTTCTCTCACTGTTTTTATCTTTCCTCCCAGTAGTCATATGCCCATGCTGCCAGAAAGCAGAGGGTCTATAGCATCAGTCATACCCTCAGCGGTGGGGCTTGTCTTCAGCTCAGCTCAGAGAGGAGATGAGGTGGGTGAAGGTTGAAGGAATAGATGGAAGACTAAGATATAAAATCAGAATTAGAATCAGAATGAGATTTATTTCCAAGTATGTTTACAAACAAGGAATTTGTCTTGATAACAGAAGAAGCTTTCGGTGCACAAAACAACAACAACAGGACACAGATAGTAAAAAAAATATAATATAAAATATGATATTAGTTTACTCTATTTTTATTAAATAAATGCAGCCTTGGTGAGCATAAGAGACTATATAAATAAATCAATACATTAATTTTAATTATTCCAAACAATATAGACAAATTACATACACAAATGTGGTTTAAAAAGTGCACAGACAGCAGCACAGCACCATTTTGTTGGAAAAGCTCTATGGGTTTCCCATCAGTCAGTGGGGCAGGGCGACACTCTGTATGTTCTTGAGCAATGAGATCCAGCTCCATTCAGTGCTAATGACAGCAGTCTGGAGCTCTCGCCACAGAGCATGTTAATGGCTTTCTGACCGCTCAGCAAGATCAAGCATCAATTTTTTATTGGCCATTTGTGATTCAACAGGAAGAGAACAAATGTGGTGTGTGTGTGTGTGTGTGTGTGTCCTGTGGTGTGTTTGTTTGTCATGGGCTACTATCTGCATGCTGTCTATACTTTTTGTGAAGTGGGTTTCTTTTTTTGGTTTTCCACAGGACTGTTACCACCACAGTGTGTCCCCCCTCAGTATATAGGTTAGTAGGTGACCATTTAGTATGTCTTTTTCAGTGACTGCTCCGCTGCCCTTGATATTGGTACTATATCAGTTATTGGACAATATTAGAAAGGTTTTGGTATTGGCCAGTACTGGATATTTATTTATGCACATGATCATTTCTCATATGTTTTACCTTTACTGTCATAGTGCTAAATTGAAGTTAATCTTTATAAACACAAATAAATTAATAACACTATTGAATGTTTTTTTTTTTTTTTTTCTTTTTTTTTGTGAAAAAAACTCAATGGAAAAACGTTTCTGTTTTTAGTACAGTCATTGTCTTGTACATACCCTAAGACAGGGTTTCTCAACTACGGCCTTTGTGGTTCACTTTCCAGCAGAGTTTAGCTCCAAGTTCCAACCCAAATCAAACACATCTGAACAAGCAAATCAAGGTCTGCAGGATTACTGTAGAGTTACAGGCAGGTGAGTTTGATCAAGGTTGGAGCTCAATTCATAGTTCCCAGTAGAAACTTTTAACTGGAATGCTCTCCCAAGTCAAGAGTTCTGACTCAGAATCCAATACAGCTGCTCAGTGCATCAACAGAAGAGAAAAAGTAGTAATATTACATTTACATTTACATTTATGCATTTAGCAGACGCTTTTATCCAAAGCGACTTACATTGCATTCAAGTTACAGTTTCTACATTTTATCAGCTCTTGCTTTCCCTGGGAATCGAACCCATGACCTTGGCGTTGCTAGCGCCATGCTCTATTATTTGAGCTACAGGAAAAACTTCAAACTATATTGTTTATTAGAACTTATGTTTGTTTGTGTCTCTATAAACTCAGTGGTGCACACAGTACTATCCAACCTCTATTTGTGGAATTGATACTGTGGCATTATCTGTACAAAATACTGCTTTTTGTGTTTTTAATCGACTGGTATTGCTAATAATGATGTCCCTACTAGAACACAGTCCATTTGGGTGTGAAGTCATTCCCAGCTCTGACGTCCAACTTCCAAGGTAAATGGAACACAGCAGTAACTTGGCAGGAAAGTGAAGCTTGATTTTGGGGTTTAATCATCAGTATTGCTTCAGCCCAGCCCTAGCGTTATCGGCCATAACATTAAAATAATAATGTTTTTCAGAGCCAGCATTTTAGTATCAGTGGACAAAATAATTAATGACTAACCATATTAATTCAAGTTTGTTTGTTTTGTTTTGATATATATATTTTACGTTTCCTTGAGCGTGTCTGCGTAATGTAATGTTATTCTTCTTTGTGCCCAGTTTGTGTTGCACATCACTCACACAAGCCCCCGTTGTGTTGGTGTCCTGTTGGCCTTCATTCAGAAACAAAGGGCTGCGTGTGTGAGTGTGTTATGCCAGATCTATATTTGATAAACTGCTACTTGAATCTGCCACGAGTAGCGCCACACACAAACACACACACATACACACACATACACACACACACACACACACACACACACACACAAGAACTTGTTTCTGTCTGTGTTTTTTATGTGTGTGTGTGTGTTTGACCTATATTATTCTGCTCTTTGTTTTAACGTTCTGTCGCTTTGGATAGTCTCATGCATAGACACAACTGGATTGTGCAGAGATTGCTTTGTGCTCGCATAGAGCGCACACGTTTACATGCCCACATGCACAAACACACACACACACTTGGCAAGAGACAGTGCTTTAATTTGGGGTCTTTGGGGGCCTTTCTAAAGGTCTGACTTCAGAAGACCTCTGGCGAGACATTAGAGTATGTGTTTATGACTTTGTGCACATATATAGATCTTAAGTGTTTAAGTGGATACTCTGAGATGCCCAGTTTATGTATGAATCTGTAATGAGCGAGTATACTATACGTGTGTGTGTGTGTGTGTGTGTGTGGATGGTATTCTTTGTGTTGGGTTTAGTGCCGGCAGCTTGCTGTGAGAGGTTGGGGGGAATCCTCCCAGAGCCTTTGTGTCCTAATTGAAGTTGTTCAGTCTGGCTTATCACAACCCATGTCCTGTGTGTATATGTGGGGGTGGGGTTTGGGGGAAGAGGGCTGTCTTTTTAAGGGTTTGAAATGGGGGTTTCTTGTTGCCCAAGGCATGATGCATGAAGTTCATTCCCTCTCTCTCTCAGTTAATTGGCATCTTTATCAGTGGAATGAAGGGAGGGCTTGTAAACATTGATTTCATTGTTATATACATGATCGGGTGAGATGTGTCTTGTGAAGTAAGCGGTCCTTTGTAGTTCAGAGAGATTAATTAAGGCATCCTAATGAAAGAGCATGATACTGTGTATTGAGATAGGCTGTATTTGTTTTGTATATCATTGTAATTACAGGTACTCAGATAATATTATTATTGTTATTATTATTATTATTATTATTATTATTATTATTATTATTTTTAAATCTTATGCATTTTCTATAAGCATTGAAAATATTAGGGATGCTCAAATGTCCAAATTCTGGCCAATAATGATAAGCCAATAATTGATGTTAGTCAGCAAACAAGATAAAAATAAATAAATAAATAAATAAATACGTACATACAGCTGAAAAAGGCTGATGATAAAACTTCACCACCATTCTATTCATTGGACAGAAAAAATTTTAAGCAGTTAAACTTTTTTCATCATTGATAATAAGAAATGTTTCTTGAGCACCAAATCAGCATACTAGAATAATTTCTGAAGGATCATGTGACATTAAAGTAATGACGGCTGAAAATTCAGTTTTACCATTTCAGGAACAAATTACATTTTAAAATTAATATTTCACAATATTGACATTTTTGTGTATTTAAACAAACTTTTGAATGGTACTGTGTGCATATATATTATTTAAAATGTATGTTTTTAATAGTGCAGAAAAAATATTGCACGACAACTTTCTTTCTTTCTTTCTTTCTTTCTTTCTTTCTTTCTTTCTTTCTTTCTTTCTTTCTTCTCCACAATGAAACATATGGTGTTCGTGGTGGCAGTATATGGAAAAAATTAAATATAAGGGGGAAAAATAACATTTATGTGGATAACTGGAAGTTATATAACGTACTCGGTTACTATCGTAACCTTAGTTCCCTGTCGATATTTCCACTCGTACTGCGTCTGTAAGACACTTGTATGGGAAAAACTCTTTTTTTCCTCTTCAACTGAAGCCTTTTCAATCACGCAGTGAAACTGCACATCCATTGGTTCGTGCAGTGCTATAAAATCGAACCAATGGCTCGGCGGCGGCGCTGAGCGAGCCTATGGCTGTGCAGCCCGCCATAGCCCGCCAAAATGGGGAGGGTCTCTGGCTATATAAGCGGCCGCTTCGCCGCCACATCTCAGATTTCTTCAAATGAAGCAACTGAGGCGTGCAGCTCATAGCACAGCCAGGAACGCAGTACTCGTTCCCATATCTCAGGGAACCGAGGTTACGATAGTAACCGAGTACGTTCCCTTTCGATATTTCCACTCGTACTGCGTCTGTAAGACGCTTGTATGGGAACCAGTAAAATCACGCCATGCTATGACGGGGAACGACTCAAAACCATAACTCACGTGGGAGTAAGACCCAGGGGAGTTAATAAAATACACCAAGCACAGGCTGAGTGAGTCATCCCGTATAGTTGATACTTGGTGTCCATATAATATGGACCGTCCAAGTGAAGGAGGGACTTGAACAATGTTGGTCAAGTGAACCCATAAGACTGCTTAACTAGTCGGAGGCGGCAAACTGAGCAGAAAGGACTCTGGCCTGCAAGTCAGAGACGTCCAGGTTGTAAAACCTTACAAATGTGGATGGCAAAGATCAGCTGGCCGCCTCACAAATTTCCGAAATGGACACCCCGCTGGACCATGCCCAGGACGAGGCAATGCCTCTGGAATGGGCTCTGACTCCAATGGGGCACTGCAAGCACAAGGGGGAGTATGCCAGGGTGATAGCCTCCACTAACCACCTGGAAATTCTTTGCTTCGTAACAGAGCGACCCTTAGCGCGGTTACCGAAGCTGACAAAAAGCTGTTCTGATCTCCTGTATGAGGCAGAACGCTCGATGTATACCCTCAGGGCCCTGACGGGGCAGAGCAGGGACAATTCCTGGTCATCCGTCAAAGGGGAAAGCGCAGAAAGCACTAATCTAAGTCGCGGTCTTGGCACCAAGCCGAGAAAATAGACCATTTCAGAGCATAGAGGCGCCTGGTAGATGGGGCTCTAGCTTTTGCCATAGTGTTCAAGACACGCTCTGGGAGGTCGAAAGGCTCCCGTTGAGCGGCCACACATGTAGGGCCCATAACTCGGGCCGTGGATGCCACAGCATGCCATTCTCTTGAGTGAGGAGGTCCTGTCTCAAGGGAATGGGCCACGGGGCTGCTTCGAGCAGCTGGAATAACTCCGACACCCACGGCTGATTCCTCCAGAGGGGGGCTATTAGAAGAAGCCTGTGCCGTTGTTCCCTGACTCGTCTGAGTACCTGCAGTAGCAGAGCAATTGGAAAGAACGCATAGAGCAAGACGTTGTTCCTCAACAACATGTTCGCTCCTTGGTTCATTTTGCCCAGCACATGCATCACCTTCAGTGAGCGCAGATTGGTCTGAGCCCCAACAAGAAGGTCGTTCGCCAGCGTGCAGAGGTGCTTCGAGACGAGGCCGCTCTGGTGATTTATATATGACACCACGGACCTGCTGTCTGAGCTTATTAGCACATGGTGTCCCCCACTGAGACAGCTGCTGTCATCTGCACTGAGTCCATAACTGTCCCCAGGAACGACACTCGTTGGCTGGGTGACAGTATGCTCTTGGCAAAGTTGACCCTGAGGCCCAGGCAATCTAAGTGGCTGAGGAGGAGGGTCTTGTGCGATGTTGAAACTGCCTCTGACTGGGCCAGAATGAGCCAGCCGTCGAGGTAGTTGAGGATGTGGATTCCCATCTGTCGTAGAGGGAAGAGAGCTGCATCCATGCATCGTGTAAAAGTGCGGGGAGCCAGGGACAGCCCAAATGGGAGGACCTTGTATTGATATGCCACCCCCTCGAATGCGAATCTCAATAATCGTCTGTGATGGGAGGCTACCTGGATGTGAAAGTATGCGTCTTTCAGATCTAGAGACATGAACCAGTCCCCTGGGCATATTTGTGAGAGGATCTGCTTCAATGTGATCATCCTGAACGACCTTTTTACCAGGGCGTGATTCAGGAGTCTGAGATCTAGAATAGATCGCAGGCCACTGTCTTTTCTGGGGACGAGGAAGTAGCGGCTATAGAAGCCTGACTCGCTCTGGGCTGGAGGAACGACTTCTATGGCTCCCTACCAGCAGATTCATCACCTCTGCGCGCAGGACTTGAACGTCCTCACTGCGCACTGTGGTGGTGACCACACCGCGGAAGCGTGGTGGTCTTCGAGTGAATTTGTGTGAATAACCTCATCTTATCATAGCCATTACCCATTCTGACACACCGGGGATGTCTTGCCAGGCCTCGGCCCGTGTGGCAAGAGGTTGAATAGGCTCTAAAGACTGGCTGCATAAGGGCAGGACGCTTATGGTAGGCAGAAGAGGATATTTGCTCTCTCTCGAAAATGCATGTGTTTTATTTTGTCCGTTATCACCGCAGTTGGATGCCCGGGCGCTAGAGTGGGCCCGTGGGGAACCAATAACACACTTCCCTCTGCACCCAGCGCTGAGCGGGGTGACAAGAGGCACATTAGAGGCTGCTTACAGGGTGGTCCGGCGGTAGCATGACTCCCCTCCTCTTTCTGCCTGGCTGATCAGGAGGACTTCAGAGGCGCCGGATCCAAGGGCCGGGGTCCTTGGCGCTTCGGGAAGGGGTAGCGTCTTGCCGAGCGGGAACGCCCTCTATCCTGCCGATCCTTAGGTCGGGGCACGGGAGTAGCCGGCGTTGGCTTGGTGGGCTGCTGAGTCGGCGCAGGCTTGGGGCGACTAGAAGCAGCAGAAGAGCTGGCACGTTTCGGGAGGAAGTGTCGCATCGCTTGACACGACTTCTGAGCCTCTGTAAAACGCGCCGCAAAGCCCTCCACAGCTGGCCCGAACAGGCTGTTCGACGAGACCGGAGCGTCGAGGTAGGAAACTTTATCCGCTTCTTTCATCTCCGTCAACGTGAGCCAAAGTTGGCGTTCCAACACTACCAGGCTGGACATCGACCGCCCGATGACCTGGGCGGTGGCTTTGGTGGCACGCAGGGCCAGGTCCATCGCGCTTCTCATGAGTGCAGCTACTTCGAGACCGGCCTCCTCACTGGCGAGCATCTTGGCCTAGAAGACCAGGAGCACAGCCATAGAGTGCAGTGCCGAACCCGCTTGTCCAGCTGCCGAGTAGGCACGGCCAGCGAGTGCAGATGTGGCTCTGCACGGCTTGGACGGATGGCTCGCCCTCGCTTTCCATCCAATAGCCGTGGACGGGCAGAGATGCGCGGCCACGGACTCATCCAGAGGGGGCAGGTGCTCGTATCCCTTCTCTTCAGCGCCATCAACAGAAGTGAGGGCAGAAGGACGGATGCGAGACGAGTAGGGGGCGCACCACGATTTAGTGAGCTCATTGTGGACTTCGGGGGAGAAGGGGGACGAGCGTTGGCGGGGGGCTTGCTGGCGCCCCAGGAAAAACCACTCATCCAGCCTCCCGAGCTCACTGACAGCCTTAGTCATCTGGGTCTGGCGCTGCATGAAGAGGATGGCGGCAAGAGGGCGGAGTCAGACGCCGAGCCCGATAACTCCTCCGCGTCCGATGCCGCCAGAGAAAGGCTGTCATCCATCTCATCGTCAGTCCCACCGAACGAGATCATGTCGCTCGCAGCCGCGGAGGGACACTGATCAGGTTGAGTGAAGAGGACCGCGAATCTTCTCTCTGCGGTGACGGCGAGGCACGCGGGCACTGATCCGACGTGAGCTCGCTCGTCTCCGGCCGCTCGAATCCTCTGCCCTGCTGTCTTTTCCTCGCAGGTCCCTGGGAGGAAAAAGACGGGAGGGTGCGAGAGGCGGAGTCGCTTTCTGAAAAGAAAGCTATCCGCGAGCGCAGAGAGGCGAGACTGAAACTCTCGCAGTGAGAGTAGTCAGTCCCGCTGAGCGCAGCGTCAGCGTGGGAGTTCCCCAAGCATGACACGCACTCAGCGTGACCGTCATCAGCGTGCAATGACGGCGCGGCATTTGAAACAACGCCGTCAAAATTTGCTCTTTTGTGAGGCTCTTTTAGATAGTCGCCGGATGGCGGCAGGGGATAGACCGGGATCTGCGAGCTGAGCACTGCAAAAGGTCCAATCCGGCTGCTGAGGCGTTTCAACGGAGAATCTCAGTGTCAGTGAGGAAGAAGCTTTGTCGCTGAAGAGAAGAAATCTGAGATGCGGCGGCGAAGCCATTGGTTCGATTTTATAGCACTGCACGAACCAATGGACGTGCAGTTTCACTGCGTGATTGAAAAGGTTTCAGTTGAAGAGGAAAAAAGTTTTTCCCATACAAGCGTCTTACAGACGCAGTACGAGTGGAAATATCGAAAGGGAACTAAGGTTATTTAAACAATTTAAATCACATAGCATAATTAATAGCTCCGTTTCAACTGAAGTTATTACTAAAGTACACTAGTGCAGTTATAATCTGTGTACTGTAGTGATGGATTAATGCTGTGTGACATGGCAGAAAAACATACCGCCTCACCACATGACTGAACGTCACAACACATCATATTTCATGCTGTTAGACTTATTTTGATATTAAGCTTGAAATACATAAAAAAAAAAAAAATAGTTCAGCTTTGAAACTGAAAAACTTCTATAAATGCATTATTCAACCAATAATAATAGACCGTTTCTCCTTTTGATCCATATACTGTATGACACCCTGGACACATGGGAAGCACATTCATATGGATGTATCTGGTATGTAGAGAGTGCCAGTGTGAGATGGGCGTCCTTGTGCAGATCTCACACAGCATGAGCTCAACATGAGCATCATCAGGCTCTCCAGGACCATTGAGAATGAGATGATGAGCTGCCACAGGAACCGACAGAGAGAGATTTGACACGGCCCATCTGCTCCAGACCTTACACACTCCTCAGTGGATTCTTCCCTCTCTCCTTCAATCTATCTGCATCCCTCATTCTTTCATGTCTCTGAACCAGTCTCCTGCTGCGTGTTTCTCCATCCATCTCCTCTCCTCCAGAGTTTAGTGTTTTCGTTCCTCTCCTGAGATTAGTGGTTCTGGTTTAGCTTTCCTTCTCTCTTCAAAGCGTGTAAACACACACACACTGAGCAATATATTCAATATTTAGATTATATTTGCAGTGATAAGTAAGCAACATTATAAATATTTAATTTTATCACATTTAAACAGATGTTTTTTTTATCCCTTTTACTTTACTGTAATGAGAAACATGTAATGATATATGAAGCGACATGGACATTTTTGCCCACGAAATTTCAATGAAAATTTGGCCCGCACCTTAAGTCTGGGGTTTTTTCCACAGCTTTTTTTTTTTTTTTAATCATCCATCAAGTCAAAATTGAAATCACCAAAAGTCAGGCATTGAGTTATGAACTTCAATATTATTAAGCATTTGTTCCAATCCCTAATCCTAAGCATAAACAATAGTAGTAGTGTACTTGCCTTAGCAAGCACCACTAATTAGAGATAAGAGTGAATGAAAAAGAAAGAAAGGATGAAAGCTAACAGGAAAGAGGCAGTGGATCGAAGAAAAGAGGATTGAGTGAGTGAGCGAGCAAGAGAGAGAGCGGAGGAGGAGTGCCTCCCTTCACATAGCAACCGTTGGCAGCGAGCGGCTCCAGCCTGTTGTTTTACATGTGAGGAGCCGTAGTACAAACCGTCACACACACTGACTCGTGGATCTCTCCTCAGCAATACACAGCGGCTTCATATATCAAACTCAGATATGTCCAGCTCCCTCCGTAATCACTAAGGAGATCAGGCGAGTGAAGGGTAGTGAGAGAGTGTGTGAAAAGAGCGGGGGAGCGTTTGGACGAGACGCAGCGCTGGAGGAGACGGAAGACGGGGGGATGGAGCACCTGAGCACTCGCGAGCTGCCCAGGCTCTCCTGGATAGACACGCTTTACAGCAGTATGTACTGAAACCTCTTTCATCAGTGTGTGTGTGTGTGTGTGTGTGTGTGAGAGAGAGAGTTGTGCTGAATTTGCTTGTGCTAATGTTGTTATCTTCAGTTCTATTTGAATGAGGCTCTCAGACATGTTATGTTTGTTGTTAAGTAACTGTTTGATCTGTGATGACTATCAGGTCAAGTGGTACATAAATATGGAAGTAAAAAAGTACCATGGTATATATCAAAGTACCCTGGTATTCTTAATATGTCACTGTATTATAGTGTCACTTCAGTACTTTTATTGTATGTAAAAAGTCTAGTTGACTATAAGCCATTCCTCTTTATGCCTTTTTTTCCCTATTCACATTTTTCCTGGTCTTCTTCTTTTTCTTGTCTTTTTCCTTTCTCTTCCTTTTTTTTCTTTAAATAAAATATAAATAGTAGAAACTTTGTCTAAATAAATAAATAAATAAAAATGCATTAATAATAATAATAATAATAATAATAATAATAAAAAAAACAACTTAAAATAGAAATGTTGCCTTGGCACTAAAAAAGTACTACAAAAATGAAAACTGAAAACAGAAAAATAACAGCTAATTCAAAATATTAATCAATTACTATTATAGGATAAATAATACTAAAATAACAGTTTACTTCTGTTTCATTTTATCCTCGTTTCTTATCCTTCTCTCTACTTTCTTTTCCTCCTTTGTTTCCTTTTCCCCTCTCATTCCTTTCTTCCTTCTTTTTCTTTTTCTACTTTCTACGTTCATTCTCTCACCTTTTACTTTCTTCTATCTCATCCTTGTTTTCTCATCATTCTCTCATTTTTTCTTCTCGCATCCTTTTCTTATGTCATATCTTTATCTTATCTTTTCCCTTTCTTCCCACTCTCATCCCTGTCTTCCTTCTCTTTTCCTGCTCTCTACTTTCCTTTTCCATTCCTTCCTTTCTACCCCTTTTTTCCCTCTTATGTGTCTTTTTCTACCTTTTCTTTTCATTCTCTCATCTCACATCTCACATCATTCCCTTTCTTCCTTCCCTCATCTCTCATTTCTCTTATCATTCATCGCCTTTTGTTTTCTTTTTCTCATGCCTGTCTTCTCACTTTGTCTGCTTTCTCTTTTCCTTCTTTCTTCCCTCTCATCCTTCTCGAGGTACCATTCCCTTTCACTTCCTGTCATGTAAGAAATATGCCTAATTTCCATGGTTGACTTTAATATGCCAAATTTGTTTGTATGAGACCCAAAGTACATGCTGTTCTCATGAATATTCAAATGTTGTGTTGACTTTACAGTCAGATGGGCTCTTTATCTCTGGGCGGAAGTCATGTGGGCAGAAGTGGTCAGCAGGGGTTTGTGGGCAATGCTGGACTGAGGAGATGCACTTGTTGTGGTTGTTTAGTCTGCCGTTCATTTGCTTCGACTGTAAGGTTGAGTTACATAAAGGGTTTTCAGAGAACGTTAAATGGAGGAAAGGCTGGCAGAAATGCACAGATCACGCTGGAAGGGATGGAGGGGTAATGGAGCGCTGAGAGAGAGAGGGGGAGAGCTTATTTCATTCACTACAGAGAATCCATTGAGTTAACCAGGAAAGCACTAATCCACCGCAAACACCACCCTCCCCACCCCATAATTTCACACTGAATTATGTGAGATTTGTGTGTGTTTGTGCGTGAGTGACGGTGTGTGTGTCTGTATGATAATGTATATAATTGGTAATTCAGGAAAAGGGGGAATCGCCCCACAAGATGTTATTAGTTTCACCCCTCATCCTCCCCTGTTTACACCCTCACATGTTGTGTGTGTGTGTGTGTGTGTTTAGTACATACTAGTATTACCATGTCAGTGCTACTGAGGGAGCAGGAAGCATTATTAGTGTTGCTTTTCTAACCATGGTTCATGGTATGTGTTCATCTGTTTTGAGCACTATAATATAAAACATTCATTATTTCAATTATAAATAGATTATTACAAATCTTATCTTCATCACTTAATGTTTTATTCAATTTAATTATATATATATATATATATATATATATATATATATTTCCTTATTATATATTTTTACATTTGTACATTTTTATTAATACTTTTATTTTATAAATGCAAAACATTATTTACAAGTATATCAATTTTTATTATGAAAACATTTTTAAAACATAAAATAAAACAAAAATGAAATTATATGTATTTTTAAAATATATAATTTCATTTTTGCTTTTATGTTCATTTTGTTTTATTTAATATCAATGATTTATTCTAATTGTGTATAGAACAAACTCCTATTCCATTTCCATGCTTGTTTTATTTTTCCTCTACTGTGGTAAAACATATGCACACTTCTGGTCACCCTAGTAAATTACTACATTAAATAATAAAAGTCAATATTAAATTACTACACTACATTGAATTGAAATGGAGAGAAAGGAAGATTTCAAGAGAACAAACGAATGAGTGAGCTTTAAGAGAATTCAGCCCCTGATATAAAGATATTTTCAGAGCTAAATTAACTCACAAGGGTAAAACATCTCTTCAGCTGGATGCATTCAGCTTTTGTCTGATTTTGATGACCTTACCTGTGAAGAGACCGTTAAAAGCACAAACCCAAATCAAAGCCCTCCTCAGTCTCTGTCATTCATGAGCTCTTTAACAAATTACCCCAGCACTCATTAACATACACTAACAAGCCTCATTAACTGCTTTGAAACAGTAATAACAGTGTGTTTGGATTCACTTTGACTGATTCTGTTTTTATTGTTTGAACCTTTTTTGTTCAGTGCTGGAGGTACTGCTTTGTTAAAAAAGAAAAAAGTACAGTCATTTAATAATTTATGGGCGCTATTAAACATTAAAAGGCTTTCTTGCTTAATAAAGGATGTACATTTCAAATGACATGATGTTTCCATAGAGGTTAATATCTATATTACTGAGAGTATAGCCTATTAACAGCAGCAAATATAATCGTAGTTAATGTTTTCATAACATGCCAATGGGGAATTCACATTGCCAGATTTTTTTCTCACGAAAGCATAAAAATAAAATACATTAGTCATCATTGTATTTATGTATCTCTTCATCAGTTTGTTTATCTGTTAATTTCAGCTCTATGGAATGTAAATTAATTCATTCTGGTTATTAAAGCCATATATTCAGCTGATCTCTGTGGATCTCTCTTCCACCTCCTCACAGCATTTTCTCCATTTGCCTCGCTGATATCATCTGCCTCCTCTACACTCTTTCTCTGCTCGGTTGTCATGGTTTCCTCTGTTCGGAGTGGTTGAGAGGCGGTAAACTTAGTCAGACATTGATGTGGAGTGTGTGTGTGTGTATTCAGGTCCAGCAGCTGTGGTCAAACTCTCTTTGTTAGACTGAATCAGACTGGTAGAACATGCGTCTCGTGGGATTATTCTCTCTCACCGAGATATTCCCTCCTCCTGTCACTTCCTGTATATCTGCATCTGTTTTTTGAAGTCCTGTTGTGTGTCAGATTCAACACACACACATTATCACACTCAAATCCTCTCCTTTAGAGTCTCCCAGCTATCATATTGGTTTTATGTTTGTTATCTGGAGTGAGTTGAGCACTCTGTAGAGCTTTAGTTGTGATGCTGGAAGATACAGTAACTGACTGACACACTCCGTTCTCCTTCTCTCTGGGGGTGTTTTTCCTTTCTGGTCAGGAAAAAAATCAAGGTAATTTGTTGTAATCAAACCCTTTTATGAAATAAAAAACCCTTTTTGAAAAGCACTAGTCAAAATGCACTGTAAAGTAGTGTGGCAGTAGACAATTTACTTTTTTGCACACACAATTTATCTGAAATTTCTCTAGTGTGACATACCTTAACTGTTTTAGAGTCTTGTTGGTGAAATTGCAAATTTGTTTACTTAGAAAATCACTAGCACACTTCTTATCAATAAGCCATATGATTTTATGTGTCATTCAGTCCCATATAATAATCTTAGCAAGACTCTCCCATGTAATTTGTTTCATACAACCATCTTTATCATCCTGTATTCCACAATACTCGTCATAATCCCCTTTGTGTCATTTAGTTTCAGAGGCACACAGCAATATTGAGCACAGTTATGTGACTGTACATGAGCATCAGAAGAGCTCTGTTACATAAGAGAGAGAGAGAGAGAGGGAGATACCTACTACTACAGGAGGGACATTGACATTTATGGATGTTTTCTCAGCAAACCAGCTTACAAAAAAGTGCACATACTGTGCTAGTGGCATTAACCAAAGCAGCTAGACAAGAGCACAAGTGCAGTACTAAAGCTGGATGTCAAGTGTGTGGATGAGCACTAGAGTCTGTGTAATCCTGCTGACTGGAGAGGCTCTCAACAGTGATTTGAGAGGTGTGCAGGGGTCAGGGTCTAAAAGAAGGTGTTTTTAGGCTTGATGTGAAGCGGATTATAAAATAAAAAAATACAGAATTTTTTAAAGATTTTATTTTTATTACACGTAGTACAGTTTCAAAGACAAGGAAGAATAAAGGAAAAATATTGCTTTCATAATAATAATTAATTCATAATAATAATAATAACTTATTTGTTGATGATGTTTATTAGAATTGTAGATGAAAATGTGCCACATCGAAATTGAATTCAGCAGCACATGCTTTTTAAATAATTCATTATAACCGTCTGGTGTTTCAATTGTTGATTGTTGTGTTATTTTAGGTGAAATATTCTGTATTAAATATACACAACTGGTCAAAAGTTTGTGGTTGTTATGATTTAAAAAAAAGTTTTTGAAAGAAAAAAAAAGTTTTTGAACATTGTGAAATATTACTACAATTTAAAACATCTGTTTTCTATTTTAATATAAAGTGTAATTTTGTTTCCTGTTATGCAAATCTTAATTTTCAGCAGGCATTACTGCAGGCTTCAGTGTCACATGATCCTTCAGAAATCATTCTACATTGAAAAAAATGACTCATTGAATTTACTACATTTTTTTAAGTTAAGTGGTTGCAATCCATTTATTTTAGCTACATTTAAATAAACAAATTTAGTTGAAAGTTAGCCAACTAAATTTGTTTATTTAAATGTAGCTAAAATAAATGGATTGCAACCACTTACCTTAAAAAAATTTTGTAAATTCAATGAGTCATTTTTTTCAGTGTAATATGCTACTTTGCTGCTCAAGTAACATTTCAAATGATGCAGTGGCGCCCATAGATCTCCACAATTCCTGTACAGGTATTTGGTTTTTAATACAGAATTTTCCTTTCATTTATTGAGAGGCTGTTTCTGTGTTTAGTTTGTATTCTGTGGCCATGTCAGCCTTCATTTTGTTTGAGCTCTGTTCTCATGGATGCCTGTGGGCAGTGAAGTCTTTATGAGAGATGGCTTTCCTGGGTTTTATGTAGAGCTGTAAAGGGGATTGTTGAAGCGGGGAGTGAGTTGCTGGTCTGGATCTTACTCACACTGCACAAGAACCTAGACACACTATTTCTAGCCACATGGTCTAAGAAGTTTTTTGGAGAGAAGCTTGTGTGTGATGTTTGAGCTCAATGACTCTAATGTGACTCTCTTGATGCCCTGATGAGGTCTTCAGTTAGGCTCTTCAGTTAAATAAAATGAGTAAAGGCGCATAAGTTGCATGACAAAGGGTGTATTCACACCAGGAAAGTCCGCTAGTTCACTTGCTTTGGTCCGGACCAAATACAATGATTTTTTTTTTTTTTTGGTGCGGTTCGCTTTCACACTGCCCTTTTTGCAAGTGAACCAGAAATTGTAAACAAACCACATGTGTGCTAAGGTCATCCATTCATTGGACAGACATTCTGAAGCAGGGAAAAACAGGAAGTGCAAAAACAGGCTAATCATGGAGATCTTTCGTAGTGCAATTTTTATTCTTTTACTGATCTGGTGTTATCAGATACTAACGCAATATGAAGAAACTTATGAGCATCAATGAGACAATGTCATACGGTGTTGTAATTACGACTTGCCGAAAATAAAATCTATAGTTATAAAATACTTAAAGCATATCAAAATGTTAGTATAAAGGGGTCATATGACGTTGCTAAAAAGAACATTATTTTGTGTTTTTGGTGTAATGCAATGTGTTTATGCGGTTTAAGGTTCAAAAAACACATTATTTTCCACATACTGTACATTATTGTTGCTCCTCTATGCCCCGCCTTTCTGAAACGCGCCGATTTTTTACAAAGCTCATCATTCTGAGAAGCGAGGCGTGCTCTGATTGGCCAGCTAGTGTGTTGTGATTGGTCGAATACCTGAGACAAGCATGAGACGGAAATTTTACGCCCCTTACCGTATTGTGTTGCCGTGTCCTGGCACGACGACACAAAAACAAGTTCTGCTTGCAGTTGTATAGTGAGGTTAGGTTAAATTTGCTTCACAACACTTGGAATGTAGCTCACAAATTCTATGGACCACTTTTATGATACTTTTATGGCACTCTTTGTCATTTTGGATCCCCGTTCACTTTCATTATATGGCTTTTAATTAATTATTTATAAACAATGAATGAAGTTAGTCTAATGACTTCTAAGGCACAGAGAAAGAAAGAGAGGAAAGAGACCCATTACAGCAATTTAAGAACTGTTCTGAATAGAGACAGTCGCTCTTTTGCTCTTACATAATGCTGCACTGATTTGATGTTGGTGATTCTGTAATTCCCCCTTAGTTTTATGCTCAAGTCTCGTTCTGCTGTAGTGAGTGCAACAGCTCCAGGCACCTGTTTGGTTTCTGGAAAACATGAATCCATAGATGTTTAGCTTGATATCAACCAGTGTCACTCCATTGAAGAATTTAAAGAATTAGTTCACTTCCAGAATAAAACTTTCTCGATAATTTACTCACCCCGATGTCATCCAAGATGTTTGTGTCTTTCTTTCTTCATTTGAAAAGAAATTAAGTTTTTTGAGGAAAACATTCCAGGATTTTTCTCTATATAGTGGACTTCAATGGGACCCAATTGGTTGAATGTCCAAATTGTAGTTTCAGTGCAGCTTCAAAGGGCTCTACACGATCCCAGCCAAGGAATAAGGGTCTTATCTACTGAAACAATTCGTCATTTTCTAAACAAAATAAAAATTTCTATACTTTTTTTACCACAAATTCATTACTTAGTCATGTTGGAAAGGTCTCACGTGACATAGGCGGAAGTATCGACCCAGTGTTTACAAAGCAAATGTGCAAAGAAACTCAAATGCCCTTTACAAAAAAAAGTAAAAACAACGATGTTGGATGGTTTTGAAGTTGGAGGAGAAAATGAGATAGAGTTTTTCACCCTACCCTACCTTTCTGAACCAAAGTACACAGACTAACCACACGTGACTTTTCCAACATGATTATGCAATGTGTGAAGTTGCGGACGTGCATCGCAGAGGTAGTGCAAGATGAGCATTTGTGGTTAAAAAGTATATAAATGTTTATTTATTTATTTATTTATTTTTTTTAGAAAATGCCCATTCATTTGGCTAGATAATTCCTCGGCTGGAATGGTATAGAGCACTTTGAAACTGCATTGAAACTGCAATTTGGACCTTCAACCTGTTGGTCCCTGTTGAAGTCCACTATATGGATAAAAATACTGGAATGTTTTCCTCAAAGACCTTAATTTCTTTTTGACTGAAGAAAGAAAGACACGAACATCTTGGGTGGCATGGGGGTGAATAAATTATCAGGACATTTTTATTCTGGAAGTGAACTAATCCTTTAAGGCTACAGTATGTACATCAACTATAGTATTTGTAAGAGAGTGCATACTTTCTCTGTGTGATGTAGCCATTTAAATTAGGGCTGGACGATATGGCCCAAAAAATTATCGCGATAATCACAATAATTTTTTCCATATCAGCTGATATAGATAATTATCGTGATAAATGTCAAATCTTTATTTCTTTCAAGTTTAAAGCCAGATTTTTTGCTCCAAAATGAAAGTTGTAGAAACCAGACCATTAATCTCCTTAACAAAATAAATATCTAAATAGAAAAATGTATTTCTTAGTTTCTGCATGTTCTAATGAGTAATATTGTTTCAAATCAAGAAACAGGTTTGGGTTGCCTGATAATATTAATAATAATAATATCACTTTTTTGTTTCTTAGAAATGCACATTTGATAGTAGCTTGAGTTAGGATGCAGAGGTAAATTTTTGTTCATTATCAAAATCAGTAACATCTATAAAAATTGTAGCAACCTCAGTTTTATATGGTTAAATTTATTCTGACCAAGTTTTTTTATTATTTTTATTTTTTAATTAAGCATTGGTCTCCCAGGGTAGCATACATTTAAATCATTTTAATTCAAACCATCAATACCATGGTAAAAATATAACTATATGGTTTTTAGGTAGCCTATTTGTATGAAAAACAGTAGTCTAAAAACATTCAGTATAAATGCACATATGCTATAGCTTAACCACACATACATACTATAATTATATATACCATTATGCCTGTAATAAAATTCAGTGTGCATATCCCACATTTCTGCCACAATACCATGGTGCCGTGGGTGTTACTACAGTAAATCCATGGTAAATAATGGCGATGTGTAGATTGAAAAGCCTTCTGACTGTCTCGTTGCACAGTGTTTCTCCTGTTTGGCTTTAAACTTTAAATGATCACAGAGTCGTTTGTGTTCGTCGCTGAATTCAAGCGCTTCACATTGGATCTAACAACGCTGCTTAGTGCTCGTGTGACTGAGTAAATGCATCTGCTCTAGTGAGCTCTGAGCTCGCGCCGCGCGGCAGTTTGAACTGTGATCCGAGCGGATAAACGGTCCGTGTGGGGCGTAGTGATGGGTCATTCTTGAACGATTCGTTCATTTTGGATGAATCTTTAATGTGACTCAGAAAAAACGAGTCGTCTCGGGGAGTGATTCGTTCAGTCACGCATGCACAACATCCTATAGGTTCTGTACTGGAATTGGTTCACCTGTTTCGAGTCTTCGGGTTTGAGTCGTTCGTTCATCACGTGACACCCCCATATACTTAACTAATGCAGTTTGAGCCGGAAAGAGACTTAATAATAATAACCAACTCTTTATTACCTTTGTTACCACATTCAGTGTTATGGAAAAAAAACATCATGACAGAAATTCACACATTTATAAACTGTAAGAAATAAAAAGCTACAATTTGAGACCAGAAACGCATCACGTAAGTGTAAATAATAATTGTGATGATGATGATGATGATGATGATGATAATAATAACTATGCACCCGTTTGTAAGGAAGGTTGTAAATGAACTAATTTCTCTATCCAATGCTGTGATGTCACGTGACAAAAGAACGAACGACTCGAAAGACTCGAGAGATGAACTAATCAATTCTCTTTCCGGCTCAGACTGCATTGGTTAAGTTTATGGGGCTGTCACGTGATGAACGAACGACTCAAACCCGAAGACTCGTGAGATAAGGTGAGCTAATCATAGACTAAAGACCCAGGTAAACAATGAATTAATCTTTAGTTTTTTTTTTTTATAGCATTAAAGTTTTGTATTGTTTGCAGTGTGATCAACGTTTGCATAAGTAGTAGATGTGTTAGGGAAGTAACACTTAACATTTTAATTATGTTTTGCTAAAATGAACGAAATGACTCTAAAAAAAGAGTTGTTCATTTTGCTGAATGAGACTCAAAGGTCTGAGTCGGTAAAATGATCCGAACTTCCCATCACTAGTGGCGCGATTCAAATGAGTCGCGCTGTTTCGTTCCGCTTTTGGTGCAAACATTATATCGAACATTTATCGAACTCTTCATATCATTTTTAGGAAAATTATATCGCGATAATTACCATTATCGAATTATCGCCCAGCCCTAATTTAAATACAATTAGATTGCTCTTGAAATTCAAGATATACTGCACTATTTTTCCCCCATGAGTTTTTTTCTTATATTTGTATCAAATTAGGGCTGCAACAACTAATCAATAAAATCGATTATTATCGATAATGAAAATCATCGACAATGATTCTCATTATCGATTTGTCGGGTCTGCCCACAGTGCACGTCCAACTTCAGCTGGTCGCATCAAATTAACGTTACAGCACTGAATAGCACATTACTGTGGCCAAAATGCATCTAAAAATAGTGGAGGAAACAGAATTAGATGCTGCGGGAGAGTTATGTGATCCAAGTTGCACAAAACATGAGAATTCTTTATTTTAAGCTTTAAGTTAATGCATTAGCGCAATGGCTTGCCTTGTCAGGCGCTTTGATAGATGCGTGTGCATCCTCAGCGCAAAAACTTTCAGTTTACGGTCATATCCTTATCTGTAAATGTCACAAATTCACGCGAGCATTTCCATTTTTGCATAAAGTTCCGTCCTGACAGTCTGCGTTAAGTTTAAATCTTTACTGAATGAGCGCGAGCGTGGCGAGCGCGTCAGAGAGGGATTAATATTCAGCGCAAAAGCATTCATTGTGCTGAAATATCTGTTGTTGAACGTTAAATTAAGGTTTAAAAGTCAACATGTAGTGCACGCATTTTATGAGAGTAGGAACTGTAAAGGGATAACCGCGTATAGTTGTCTGAATATAAATATCAGATGCTTCATAGCTGCCTTTTACAGGATAAAGAAATTACAGTAAACATGACTAGTTACGTTAATTAATTAGTTTTTAATTAAGCCAGTCTGTGTACAGTAAATACATCTAAATGCAGCTTCAGATGCAGCTTCTGTGCCACTTCTGCAGTGCTAAGATGGATTTTGTTAATACTGATTTTATTTGAATGGTAACACTGTCTTTTTATTGTAATTTAATTTATTGATTAAATATGAGAGTTTGGCTTAAGTTCCACACTTTTTGTCATTTATTCATGGATATTTCTTTGTCGAATGTTTTGATAAGTAGCACTACAAACTAAAAATCTACAAATCCCTGCCCAGTTTTTGCAATTTTACATTAACATCAGCAAAAATTGACTGAAGAGACACACAAAGTGGTTGTTGATTTATTTGCAGTTATGTGCTTAAAATGTGAAATATGACATGTTTAAGTATTAAATTTATGTTATATGTATGCATAATTAGATCTCTGAGCCCTGACTCGTATGCCTTTTGGTTCTTTGTCCACTGAGGAGTGTGTGTGTGTGTGTGTGTGAATTGTGTGTGTTGTCATGGCTGAAGACATGCCCTGCCCTGCCCTTCTCGGCTGGTAACTGGGGACCTCTTAACTCTGCCCTCGAATTGTTAACCAATCAGAGCACAGCATCACAGACCACACACCAGACGGCTCTGCCAATGGGACCTCCGGCCTCTTTTTACTCCACCGGGGAGACGAGGCGTGATTAAGCATTCAGGCCAGTAAAGAAGAAGAGAGGAGAAAGGGGAGGGGAGGAGGAGGATGAGAGGAGGCATGGCCGTGAAGAGCAATCTCACCACAGGGGTTCTCCTCTCTCCTCTTGTACCGCCAATCATTTTCAACCTTTCAGGTGTTTCCAGCCTAGCACATTTTAATCATTAGTCAGAGGGTGTTCTGGGTGATTACATACTAGAAGCTAAAAAGAATACTTTCTTGTCTGGTCAAAATCATAATCATATCAAGTATGGTGATGCTTATCTAATGATCTGTAGCTATGCTTTTTTGCTCAGCTTTGAACTTTGAGGCTCTCTCTAATAGAAGCTTTGATGGGGAGATCGCAGTCTTTGTCTTCACTCTGTTTAGTTAATATCAGAGCCACAGGCTCATGTTCTATAGATGTCATCTTTCCAGACCAGACTAATCTGCTTTGAAGACTGCTGATCAATGTCAGAGATCCCCAATGGCACGATTATAGCTCACACCCTCTGTTTATTCATGTCTTTCTTTGTGTTTGTCTTTTTCTTCTTATCATTTTTTATTCTTCATTATTGTCTCTTCTTCCTCTTCTTTATTGTTCTTCTTCATCTTCTCCTCCTTCTCCTCTATCTCATCCACCTTCTTCTCCTTTCTCCTCCTCCTTCTTCTTCCTCATTTTCTCTCTCATTCTTCTTATTCTTATTCTTATTCTTATTCTTATTATTCTTAATCATCTTCTCTTCCTTCTTATTCTTCACCATCTCATTCATGTCATCCACATTCTCCTCCTCCTTCTTGTTCACCTTCTTTTCCTTCTCCTCCTTCTTCTTCTTCTTCTTTTTCTTTTTCTCCTTCTCCTTCTCCTTCTTCTTCTTTTCATTCTTTTTCTTTTCATTCTCATTCTTCTTCTACTCTTTTTCTTCATCAGTGGTAAAGCAGCTCTGTGTTATTTTGTTTATGCCGAAGCCGAGCCTCAAAACATAAACTTATTAACATTTATTCTGCCTTGTGAGATCTGGTATTTCCTTCTGGAAATGCAAATCTAGGTATTCTCCCACCTCCCTTTCACATTTTAAGAATATCGTTCTCCCTTTCTCTCTCATAAACACACACACACACACACACACACACACACACACACACACACACACAAACAAGCACTGTCTTTTCCTCGCTGTTGTTACGTTTTAGGCATGTTTTAATCATGAGACATACATTTGAATATAGTGTGGAACAATGTAAATTCAGGCTTGTTTTCACATATGTCAGCATTTCTTTCATAAGGTTATGCTTTGTTTTTTTAAAAGTGGTTGAACGTTAAACATTGTCAGTTACACCGCTTCAGCAAACACAATCAACAGACAGTTTGACTGACTCTGCTTAAGGACTTCTGAAGGACTTCTGGTCTCCATCCATCCATCCATTGCTCCCTCATTTCTCATACTGCCAGAGATTGATTGACGTCTGTATTTGGTACCAGGCTGATATGAAACGAGATTTCATGGCTGAGCAAAATTGATTCACGTCAGTAATCTGTGGAGACGGAAATATGTATACTGGCGCCATATAGACACTGATTTAATGTGTGGTCTTTCCTGTATACAGCGAACAAGATGATACAAACACAATCTCTTTACCTACGCATGAAATACACCTCAGCTCGAGATAATTTATGTCATTTAATTCACACAGCCTGCGTGTGTACGGCTGCTGTCAGAAAGATACTCACAACACGCTAAAACAACTCTGACTTTCCCCTGAGAACCGTGTGGAGATGTATTCACTCTTATTAGAATTGCAAACTATCCGTTACACTGGGTTCACTGGATGATGTTCGGAGCTTTTGAATGAAATTCATGACCATATTAAATGCTGCCTGTGGAAGAGCTGTCAGCCAGTGACCCCTTAATCATTATTGCATGTCAAGCCAGCGCTGTTCACTGACTTGAACTGTATCCTTCTAAATCAGTACGGTTAAACTTCGCAAATTAAATGGTAGCCAGTATTCTTGATTTTTGTGTTTTCCTGACCTAACGCTGCTTGAAATGTCCATTTTTGAACCTGGTGGTATTTGAGCATGGTTATAAAGACATATCTGGGTCATGAACTGTGTATCTTACATCATCAGAGTTCTTTGAGGTCTGTCTGTAATGACCGATCTGCATTGGCAGACGACAGCACTGCATGCTTTGAGAGGAACATTGCTGACAAGCCTTTTATGCAGTTGTTATGCAACATGCCCACTTGCTCTATACCCCTCTATTTTTTCTTCCCATTTTTTTCAGGAAGTACAAAAGTGAAGTCAAGCACTACAGGTTCTTCCAGTACTCCCATAAACACTCATTGAGGCTGCCCAGTGGGTGTTAAGATTTAGCCTGTGCTGAAACTAGTCATTAGAGAAAGGATCAGCTGACGACATGATGACTTTTTTTGTTTTGTTTTGGTATGCATTGTATTTTTTTTCTGTTGTTTGCTTGATTTTTGTTTTGTGTTTTTGATTGGTTAATGTTAGGGCTGGACGATATGGCCAAAATTTATATCACAATATATTTCTTGACTTCAGTCGATACTATATAATTCCGATATCGATATGAACAGTATTAAAAAATCCTCAAAAAACACCAAGAATATCCACAACGAATGTACCTACAGACTTCTGAAAACTGAATTTGCCAAGTCAATGAAACCTCCTCCTGTAAAACTATATAATATTTTAGAAATAAAAATGAATACAAACAATGTTCAAATATTGTTTACAAATAAGTTAATGTTCACCTTTTATTTGTATTTAGCCTTCATACAAAACAAGAAATGTGAAATCACCATCAAATAAACATAAGACTCTCAGACTCATCTTATTAATATTAATGTCTTTAACTTTAAACTATAACATAGGTTGATTATTCTTATAGATTGAAACAAAAGTGCTTCAGCCAGGATAAAGAATATGAAATGTGCTCAGAGTTGCTGTAGAAAACTGAAAAAAGATTGAGCAACAACAAAAAAACGTTGATGGAGACGGGCTTATTGAAAATGCTAATTCATTCTCTGCCAGCAGGAGGCGCTTTTGGAGCGGCAGAAACAGCGGCTTCCCCGGTAACGGCTGTATACAAAGCAGCGCTTAGATTATAAACGCTGCTTTATCAGATAAAATTAAAATGCCAGCGAAACTTTTCTGAAGACAATCAGTTCCCTTCAAATATACATTCATATAAAACACCCATGCCGTGTTTTAATTTTGAAACGTGCAGTGCTCATGTTTATTCAATGAAGTCAAACTGTCAAAGCCTTTTGGAAAAAGACAATCGGTGTTGATATTTTGGCATGCCGCCACAAATAAATCAATGTGTGGGAAACACTTAATGTATATAGAAATATCAGAAATGTTTAAAAATCATATCACCATTATTGAAAAAAAATTACATTATATAATGATATTGAATTATTGTTCAGCCCCAGTAATGTTTGTTAAACTGATGGGTTTGATACACAATGACTTAAGCAATTAAGGCTGTGCTTTTTCTGAACACTACACTTTACTGGCCACATACACACTGCAGTTAAATTCGGTTGTCAGTTCACCTTTTACTCCTTAATCGTGTTCTGTACACAGATAAATCACTAAAATACGGGAGTGACAGCCGCATTCCACAACCGCATTAACTCCCGAAAAAGACAGGTAGTGACAACCGCATTTACAGAAATTCTACGCAGTGTGTATGGAACTGAACTGAACAGCTGGTTGTTAATGACGTATTTGAATGTGCATCAGAAATGTGTCTTCGTCTGTTTGTGAGATTCAAGAAAATAACTGTGAAAGAAGTCTTAACTTGGCACATTTTGACACGGGGCTAGCTGCGCTCATGAGCCCTGCGGTAAAGTGTCAGTGTTGCCAGATATTTGTAGAAAAAACAAACAAACAAGGAGAAGCACAAAAAAACACTAAAACACCCAAATGCTTTGTTTTATAACACCAAAAAAACATATATTTCATATCCGCAACAGACCACTTTATTAACTCCATAAAATGCCTATCTTTATGAGACAAGATCAAACAACATGCCTAAAAGTGCTTAAGGCCTAAAAATATGAGGACAAGGCAACACTGCAAGACTGCACTCTCTAAAGCAGCCTCCCAAACATAAACAAAGCGCAGCATGTCTATCAGCAGTAGTTTAGATCAAATCAATGGACAAAAAGAGTCTTTAGCCAAAAAATGGCACATAACAAACGGCTAAATTTTTATTCATGAGTGCTGTTCCGTACACACTTGGAACAAAAATTTACGTGACTCACTCCCGCATTTAAATGCAGTTGTCACTCCTGAAACTTGCTGTGTGTACATGGCCACTGTTAGTTCTCTTAGGCTTTGTTTTGAGGTGAACTAACTCAAATTTTCAGAATTCTTTAAGAGTTTTTCACCTCAGGCTGATGTCACAAACTTAATATGTTAACTGACATTTTCCCCTTGATTGCCTGGCGTGTTTTGTACTCCTGTAATCAGGATAATTAAATCCTTCTAATTAAAATCCCTTCAAACTTCAAGTTCCCTATGACATTGCATCACTCAGTGTAATTATGATGCTCGGAGCGCTGCCAGTGCTGAAACAATGTTAACGTGAAGGTTTTAGATCTTATCATAAATTTATGACTTTACGACTGTGACCTTTTGTCTCTGGTCTGTTTAAAACAGCTTTGTGGGGATGCCTGTATGTGACCTGGTCAGGTCCTATGGATAGTTTGATAGTTTATGTGGAGCTCTTTTTATGATGGATGGACACACTTTTTTGGGCTTCAAAATCTCAACCCCCATTCACTGCCATTATAAAGCTTGGAAGAGCCAGGACATTTTTTAATATAATTCTGATTGTATTCGTCTGAAAGAAGAAAGTCATATACGCCTAGGATGGCTTGAGGGTTAGTAGATCATAATTTAATTTTAATTTTTGGCTGAACTATCCCTTTAAAGGTTCACATTCACAACACTTTAGTACTTAGCATGCTGTTGTTAGGCCCATATATTTACGGTATGTGTGTGGTGTGCTTTGGGAGCTTACTGACCTAAAAAGAGAAGCCTTCAGACTGAATCTGAACAGATGAAGGATATGTTCATATTGTGATTTAAACAGACATCTCTCTCACTCTCTTCCTTTGTCGTCCGGCTCATACCCAGTGGTGGAATCTCTGGGAAACTCGTTTGAGTAATTACTGAAGAGTCATGTCATCTCCATCCGGGAGAATCGGAATAATTAGGACATATGGGGGATGTGAGTGACTGTTGCCGTGGCGACATCATGAGGTGCTTGCATATGGTATTTACAACACATCTCATCTTCTCGGGTGCAGGCCTGCTTCACATAATCTCAGGAGCATCCGTGTCATTTTATACGTCTCTTTTTCTCTCACTCTTTCTCTGCTTCGATCCAATCAGAGTGTTTATATATTGAGAAGAATCCTTTTATATGCCATTGTTGAGTTGTCAGGACCTTTGAAAGGTTAGGCCATCTCCAGCATGCTGTTCTTTGTGAGTGTTACCGTATACTTCTTATTGCTGAATATGGATTTGTTGAATAAATAGCAGAGAATTGTAAATGCCAAAGTTCTTTTGTCAAGTTGACAAAGACCTGTTTTCCAGAAATACTTAGTGGACTGTAGTAATACTTAAGTGCTACCTGATCTTTGTAAACTTTCAAAGGAGTCACACATGTATCATATATAGACAATGCTTTGGATTATTCATAAACAGACTTTTTTCCTTTTTATCTCAGCAGATAACAAAAAGGTTCCAGTAAACAATATTGATACATTTCATTCAACTTGTATAGCAACTCAAAAACAAAGCAAAGCAAAACAAAACAAAGCAAAACAAAAGGTTTTAAGTGATCATTTATTGTTCAGGTACAAACAGTAAATTTTTTAACTTGTTATTATGTACATTCAAGAAAGATGCGTATGTTTGTTTGTGATGCACTGAAATGATTTTTTTAATCAAAACACAAGAACCAATATCCAAGTTTTTATTTTACTGAAAACTGCAACTGAAAATAAAGTTTGTTTAATAATCAGTGAATTAATCGATTTTGGTTGTATATCAAACTGAGCTGTGTATGAGCATAAATTGCATAAAAGCCATTTTAATATAAAATTTTTAATGATATTGTTGCTACTTCAATTTGTTTTTGAAATATAAACATTTAAATGGTGGCTTGTTTTCATGACAGATTTATTCAAAGATACATTAAATAATGAAGACAACAGGTTATGGAAAAATATAATAAATATGTAATATTATTACATGAAACATATATTTTTCACTAAATTGTGCTATTTCTTTCAACATATTCTCTAATATCAATTCATGTTTATTTTGTGCTAGAACTAGTAGTAAAAAGTAAGAGATGACACATGCTGCTCGAAATGAGGAGACTACAGTGATCGATCACATCATACTAAAAGGCATCAAAACAACATTTATTGTTTGAATTATAAAATTGTGATGAAAATTGGAAAGCTCTGGCTTTTGTTTTGTATTAAAAGTTACAAAGCTTATTACAATTATTGGATAGAAGGCACTATTGTTCAGTGAAGTTTTGTTCACTCTAATAATAATAATAATCTTTTATAATAATATTTTATTGTTAAATAACTTACAAGGAATGTTGCAATAGTTTTAATTGTGTGATTTGTAAAGTTTTCAGTAAATTCTGTACAACAACCCTGCATTTTAATACACAAGCAAAAAGAATACAGTTATAAAATTGGGATAAACCTTAGTTTTCTCCTCCAGTGTGTTTGAATATCCCTCTCCTCCCATGGGTTCAGGTGTTGTTTAATGATGCAGTCTGGAGTGCAGTAGAGACTCAAGCAGCCTGTTGACCTTTTAGATCTTCTCAAATCTCTCTGCATGAGGTTCAGCCTCCTCTGCTTGTTATGTTCAAGCTTGCAGGACCCAGCCAAGTTCAATAATATTACTAAAACAGCCCTTTTGTTGTATAAATGGCCTTATTATTGTGGTATTACAGATGAACAGATCACCTGCACAGCCTCTTCTATTGTTTTTGTCCAGTTTAGCCCAGCATTGTGGTTACTAAAGAAAGTTTAGCACGACATTGTGGAAATTTACTAAAATGGTGGTTGCTAAAGAACAGTGATGATCTTAGAGATGTATTAGAGCAATGAATTGAAGGAATAAGCAAAACAACTAGATATATAAATTTTCTGGAAATAATGAGTGGTGCTTGCCATTAATGTGTTCTAGGTTGTTGCCATGGCATTGCTTTGCGGTTCCTAAGGGCTTCTGAGTGAATGATAACCCTTTACCAGTCTGAGATGGAAGTTTTACAGCTATTATGTAACTTTGAGCACTATTCATAAACTTCATAAACACTTTTGCTGAAAGACGATGGCATGTGGTTTAAAACATTACTCATTTGTTTATCATTTTCTGTTTGTTCTGATGCTTCCAAGACTATCTCAAGTCACTCTTACACTTTCAAACAGAACCTTGTTAATGTCAAACATTTAGATAACATTACATTGATGACATGTTTACATCAGCGGTATTCAAAGCATAACAGACAACCACATGTTTTAGGAATTGAAACACATTTACACGATCTAGAAATATACAATTTTTGGAACATGCACTAAAGGTTCGGGGTTGGTAGTATTTTTTAATATTTTTGAAAGAAGTCTCACCAAGACTGCTTATATTTGATCAAAAACAGTATTATTGTGAAATATTATTACATTGTAAAGTAACAGTTTATCTGTTTTAATCTTTTTAAAAATGTGCTTTATTTCTTTTATGGCAAAGCTGAATTTTCAGCTTCATTACTCCAGTCTTCAGTGTCACATGACCTTTCTTCTTCTTCTTCTTCTTCTTCTTCTTCTTCTTATTATTATTATCAGTGTTAATGTGCTGCTTATTATTTTTTTGAAAACCACAATTTTTTTTCAGGATTGTTTAATTAATAGAAATTTCAATAGGACTGCATTTATTTGAAAAGCAAATCTTTTGTAAAATTATAAATCTCTTTACTGTCACTTTTGATCAATTTGCTTTTTCTATGTTCTTTCATAAAATAAACTTTTGGGTAGTTGTGTATAAGCTCAATTCTCCTAACCAGCCCAAAACAATATTATACTCAGCCATCTTTATTATTGAGCCCTGATTCAGTGGAAAGACAAAACGAGTAAGAATGAATAGAGATATAGAAAGAAAGCGAATGTAGTGATGATGTGTGAGAGAGAAAGAGATGAATACACTGTGGAAAATAGATGTGTCTGTTCTGCTAAACAGCTTCTGGCTCCTCAGATGAGATGCTTCCATGGAGAGGGATTCCAATTTAACGCTGTGATGGTGAGACTGATTGGAATTTTCTCTGACACTATTAGTTCATATGTTGTATAAGGAGTGTGTGTTTGTGTGTTTTGGCCACTGACACTGATTGTTCTTGATACAGTGTTTGTATCGATTACTAAAGTCGTAAGTGAATTGATATTTGTGCTCTGCATGTTCTGAGGAGTGTGTGTGTTATGGTCTCATCTTTACAGAAAAGAACAGATGGCAAAACTGTCTGTCACCACCCCACCACTTTTCCTCTCAACCCCTCCTCATTTTGTTCATCTTATAGGCAAGCATCACTGTTACTGTTTTTCATGCTGAGGGTAAGGTGTGCTATAGACATTGGACAAAATGTTTTATCAACTTTTATTTCCTGTAACCTTAAGAATATAACACACGTACACTTAAATAATCTTGCAGATGTTTTGCTGCGAAGAGATGTGCTGCTACTGATGAGTGATTGGTTTTGAGATTTTCATCTTGTGGAAAATGTAAAGATCTAGTTTTTTTATCATCTCTATACTGTGATTGCTTATCTTTTTCACATCATCCCTCTCTTCTCTTTATCTCCTCCTCATTCTTTTCCTAATGACGTCCCTGAAGAGACACTGTGATCCCCCTCGTGCCCTCAATAACCCTCACCAGATGAGACTCTCTGACATACACGCACACACTGATATTAGTCTTGCCTCTATTTCCACAGGGTTAAAAATCTAGAAATGCAGAAAGACAGCGAGCCAGAGAGAGTTGCAAAACATTACGTAATTCTCCTGAACAGTTGCACAAAAGTGTTGAGGAAGGACATTGTACTCATTTTTCTGCTCTCATTTTTCCTCCTTCTGACTATATTTATTTCAAATTTAATATCCGAGTACTTACTTGGCAAGTTTGTTTGTGTACAATATAACATGGAGAGAAGCATTAGCTTTCAGAAACAAAACAAAACCAAATAAATGCTATGTCCCAATTCACATAACATCTGCCCTAAATATTCAAAATAAGAATTAGTGTATTCCTAATCATAGCATCTTGAAATGAGTATCCCAAGGTTACCTGGATGGTCTATTACAGCGGTTCTCAATTCCAGTCCTCGCGTACCCCGCCCCCTGCACATTTTGTATGTTTCTCTTATCGCTTCAGACGTTTGTTCTATTCGACTGTAAGTGCCCTGCGAAGTGGACATCACAGGATATTCCGCCATGATTCCAGTTCGAAGCAAACGTTATATGTTCCATTCAAAGGGCATTGAAGTGTGGGAGACGTGAATTTAAATTGTATTTATTTACAGAGGTATATTATGTCACACTTCATGCTTCTCTTGTAAGTTTCGTCTGTGTGTGAAGACGCTGCAGGCTGTGGCGCAGAACAAATCCGTGAATGAATGTTCCGAAGTGAAGTAAACTTCAATGGATTTCCCGTGCTCAGGGAGTAGGGAGCAATGGACACTATGTAGGGACCATGTCAATCAGAACACAGTTCATGCACGGAGCTCACTTCTAACGAGCTGATGATCTGAATCAGGTGTGTTAACAAAGAGAGAAAATATGCAAAATATGCAGAGCGGGGGTACGCGAGGACTGGAATTGAGAACCGCTGGTCTATTATTTCCAGTAGGAATTTGAAGTGCAGAATCATACACACTGTAATGGCCAATATTGCACACAACCCATTGTGCTTTGTAACACTTTGCAAATGTGCAGATCCAATAGTTAAGTAAAGAGATTTAGATAAAGGGATTTAAGTGATTAATAATAAATATTTAACCTGATGGAAGAATATTTAACAACATTGTGAACTTTTATAAAGATATGCTTGTGCATTAATTTTTGAATGCATCATTATGCAAAAACATGAGGAGAGTTCTCTGCATAAATAGTACACTGATCTACTGGTTGTGGGCACTTCTTTTCTTTTCCAGTAAAATATAGTTGACAGTTTATGGTGACAGGATACATGTAACTATGTGTCAAAACTGTCCTTTAAAGATGCAAATATGTTCTAAAACTTGCCCACTCTTCTGCCACACACTCATAAGTATGTCCATTTTTTCACAAAAAGAGTACATACCTTAAGGGCATGGTATAAGTATGTGAATGGGGATGAAACAAAACGGCAAACAAAACAAAATAAAACAATAAAATTAAACCAAACAAAAGAGCAAAACAAAAATAATTTAGCAAAATAAAACGCAAAACAAAATTACAAAATGAAACAAAACAATAAAATAAAGTAAAAACAAAACAATAAAACAGAGTGCAAAACAAGAAAAAAAAATAAATAAATAAAAAGGTACTTTAAAAGACTTTTTGTCCAAAAACCTGTCTACTCTTCTGGTATAAGGCGATTCGTCTGTGATTATGAACGTGATATTGCCTAGCTTGTCAGTGAACTGCGGCTCTGAAAGCAGGTGATGGCGATTTACTACTAATCACGAAACCGACTTTACTGATTAGATGCGCATAATAATCGAATTCGATTAATTGCACAGCCCTAATGATTGAGATATATATATATATATATACATATATATATATATATATATATATATATATATAATATTATATATATATAATATATATATAATATATATAATATAAAATATATACAGTGCACAGCATAAATGAGTACACCCCCTCTGAATAAATATAAAAGATGTATTTTCTTAATGATCACTAATATAATTCATGGAAAGATGGCAAAATTTAAATGTATTAAACATATACTTAATAAAAACAACAAAATATATGCCAATATTTTCTGTAAGATAAGTAAATTAGCCAATTTTGTTTAAATGAAGGATTGCAGAAATTAGTACAGTAGATTTAATTCAGCAAATGTATAATATTCTAGTACTTAGTATGTCCTCCAGAACTTTAAGTACACTGCTCTGACCCTTCTTGGCACTGAGTGTACAAGTTCATGACAAATTTTCACATGTGTCCTGTTTAACTCCTGGAGGATGACCTCCTTAAATGCTCTGGTCTTTAATGGGGAGTTTTGCTCAGCTCGTCTCTACAGAATCCCCCACAGCTGCTCAAGAGCGTTAAGATTGAGTGAAATACATGTCCACTGAAGGATTTTCACCTTGGGAGAATGAATATCTTCATTGTCATGCTGAAAAAATGCCCAATAACGCAGGGAATGAGGGGAGGGTAGCATCTTCTGTTTCAAGTTTTTGTATCACATCACACAGTGGTGTGTGAATTCATGACAGCGATGATAAAGCACAACTCCCTCACAACTTCAGCACTCACTCATCCCTATATAAAAGCTTTACTACCACTGATCGTCACTGTGGGTACCAAGCACTTATCACTGTACTCCTCCTCTAGCAACACCAGAACTTTTTGGATGCTTTTGGATCCGAAATGATTGATTTGGTCTCTTGAGACCAGAGTATGGATTCCCAGAAGTCTCTATTTTGTAAATATGGGCCTTGGAAGAGGTTAAATGAGTTGATTTTGCTTTGGCTACTGTGGGTAATTCTAGTGGTGACAACAACCATGCATGTCACTTCTGCAGGCTGCATCATACTCTGTGAGATAGTGTCACTCTTTTCATATCTTTTGCTGGCTCTGAGACACTTGCATGTTATTTCTCCTTCTCTTTTTCTAGCAAAAAATCACTCATCACTAAATGAAAACTTAAAGACCTGATTATTTCAGGAGCCTTGTCACAAGTCCATTGTTTTTGAATATCGGTGCTACTTCCGCTATATTTTCACACTTAAAACAATAATTTGGTATTCCTCTTGTACCATTGTCCTCTTTTATGCTAAGAAATAAGTCACCTGGCAGTTCTCTCCCAAGTGGTTCCACTGCTACCAGCATTAAGTCTGAGTATGATTCAGTGGGCTATATAACACTTTTAATTGTCAGGAAATTACTTGTCTTTAAAAGTTTTGGTTCAATATACTTACCAGTTGATCAAAAATAGCCTTAAACCTATACACTTTTTTTTTTTTTTTTTTAAGTTTTATTTAGTAACTTTCAGGAGGGTGTACTCATTTTTGGAACACAACATTTTATCACTTTGATAAGAAAATCTTATTTTGCTGAATAATTTTGACATTCTTCTTTGGTAATTGATCAAGCAGGCTTGTTGGAACATTATATCTCCAAAGAACCCTAACATGTCATCTAAGTAAAGACTAATTACTGAATTTGTTAAGTTTTAGAGGGGGTGTACACTGGATATAGTAGGGCTGGGCGATAAATCGATTTTATCGATTAACTCGAATGTGTAGTTTACGTCGATTTGTTTGAATGAAAACCAGTTTTCTCATCCGCCGATGAGAAATCATATCACTGACAAGCTGCGCAAATCCATGTTCATTATCAGCGTGGTTTTGCGCAGTTTGTCAGTGAACAACGGCTCTGTGTAGTAAATGCTGCTCAATGTGAAATCACGCACGTGTTGGAATTTACCGCTGATTAGAGAACCGGCTTTACTGACAAGATGCACATTAATTATCGCCCGATATTTATTGTGCACCCCTACTTTCCACACATTTTACAAGATTAGATGTTTGTCAGTTTTGCTCATGATCTGCAAATCATTTGTCATCGTCCTGAGTCATCTCTCCTTACTCTGTTTATGTAGTAAGTGAAATTTTATGTAATGTAATGTAACTGTAACAGGCAACCGTTAGCAATCGTTGTTTTCCGTGCCTTTCTGAATACGGATTCACGCTTCGGGCACACCCCCTAACCCCCACCATGTGATTGTCCATCGTTTATCAGAACTACCTCCTATCTACTGCATAGCAAGATGTTAAACTTGTGTTTAAAGAAAACTTATCAAAAAGGGTCACATAATTTTATGTTTTATGTTACATTTTATGTTATATGTTATGTTGTGTTACATTTTCACTGTTTACAATGGCAGGGCCTGCCATCTTGTCTCTTTGGCTTGTTGTTTCTGATTGCACTTTAACCTCAAGGGGGAAATCCAGATCAAATCCCAGAAGGGAAAATCAAAACAAAATAAAGTTAAAACTTTTGAACAATTTCTTTGTCATCTGCAGATTGATTTTAAGTAGGGGGGGAACGATTTAAATCGTAAATCAGATTTTTGGTGAAAAAATATGGGATTTTTTTTAGGCCATATCACCCAGCCCTAGTATATAGATGGATAGATAGATAGACAGATAGATAGATATACATATGTATATAATTTATTTCCAGCAAAAAGAGTACATACTTTTAGAGGATAATATAAGTGGGTGAATTGGGATGAAACAAAACGGCAAACAAAACAAAATAAAACAAAAACAATAAAATAAAATACAAAAAAAAAAAAATAAATACAAAAAATGCAAAATAAAAACAAAATAAATTATTTTATTTAAAAATACAATTAAGTAAATCAAACATTCAAAGAGACACAAATGAATGCTAACCAATTAAACCTCAGCAGCTCGGAGAGCTCTTCAGAAGGGAGTACTGCATAAGGAGCTTGTAAATTATTTTTTTTCTTTTGGCTCATGCTGGGATCAGTGTGGAGAGGCAAAAGTGTGATCTCAGATCCCCTCTGAATTGGGTTGTGGGCTTTACAGCAGTGGGACTAATCATCACTCTGCACTCAGCAAATTAGATTACAGCCGTTCTTCAAACACAGCAGAGTCCTGCTGCTGAGATCCATTTATTTGGTGCTCTGTTTAACACGTGCACACATAATACAAACAGCAGCAGCCCAACACTGTGTTGGAGGTTGTCTAATACCTTACATTTAATTGCATTCACTAAAATCAATTTCCTATGAAATTACATTTAAGTTGGCCACTTTAACATGGGCGATGTGCGTGTGTGTATCTGCTGCTCATCAATCATCTTGTCAGAGTGGAGTCGACTGGGTGGGATGTACGTGTGAACCAGACATGCATCCCCTCAGTCTCTCTATTACAGCGGAGAAATGAGCCACCGCTCAACATCAGCCCTTAGAGGAAACAGGAAACATTTACTTATATTAAAAACGGATGTGTGCCAGTTATGTTAAAATACATCTTAATCTGCAGAGGTCTTTCTTTCTCAATCTTTTCACTACAATATCTGTCAAACTCTTCATCCTCAAATACAGTACTACGTTCTACATTTTTAATGAAATTTTTTGGTCATGTGCAGATACTTGTCTCTTTCCCTTCCTCCAGAAGACGTTTAGCACTTATTCCTACTGATTACATAAGCCAATCAACTTCCTGTCATAATGTCTGTCTTCACCAGCAGATATGATGCAGATGAGTGGTCAAAAGGATTGAATTCATCAGACCAGACTCTACAATGGATAGTCTTTTGGTATATTTAATGTCTAATGAAAGCGTGATTTGTGTTGTGTATTTGCTGGAAAGTAAGGATCCTGGGAAAAGGGATGTAACATTGTTTGGGAGTAGTTGTAACCTTATTACGTTTTTATACAGCTTTTTTTTTTTTGTAGCAAAGAAAGACTGTAGATTTAAATGTGTATACACTGCTCAAAAGTATTTTTTAAATTATTGCTTTTAAATAGCAAGGATGCATTAAATTGATACTTTTATCCTTTAATTTTATTACTTTTATTTTGTAACATTTATAATGCTACAAAAGATGTTTCTGTTCTGAACTTTCTATCATATTTATCCCGAAAAACATGATTTCCACAAAAAATAAATAAATAGATAAATTAAGCAGCTGTTTTCAACACTGTTAAAAATAAAAGTTTCTTGAGCATCTTAAGCATATTACAATGATTTCTGAAGGAATGTGTGACACTGAAGACTGTAGTAATGATGCTGAAAATTCAGCTTTGCCATAACAGGAATCAATTACATTTAAAAATATATTTAAAAATATTTGATTACTGTTTCTGATCAAATAAATGCAGCCTTGGTGTGCATAAGAGACTTCTTTCAAAAACATTAAAATAAATCTTACAGACACCAAACTTTTAACAATGTCTGCTAAAATGATTTACCGTCAAGAAGACACTAATATTTTGATATATTAGCCTCAAAAAGAACAGACGTACTAAAAAGGTGCAAATTTCTATGATTTTATGGGGTCTGAAACATTAGCAATGCTAAAACATAACCATAACCATTTACCGTCACTGGTTTACCATATGAGATTTTATGGAAAATTCTTCAACTGTGCAATCATTTCTTCTCATCTTCCATTATCATACAATGTTTACACTGCTTTTATTTTGAAGCTGTTCAGATTTGGTCAAAGTGAACTTGTCTTTGGCTACTAAATCTGAATCATAAACAAGCACAGTCAGGGAAAAAAAACATGATAAACAGTGAAAAAAATAAAATAATCTGATACTTCTTTTTGGTCAAACTTCCCAGCAGTAACAGCATGTATGAGTTTATTCAGGCTTATTTTCCTCTTAGCGGCTGTGTGTATTGTCCAGGGATGACTAGATACCTGTTGATGAATGAATGATTCCTGCTGGGATCAATTCTATTTTAGGTGCATGCATTCTAATTCAGCCCAGGTTTGGCTGGAGACAGACTTTTGATTGCTGGCATAGAGTCTGGTGCACACTGTAGCCTGTTCTGTCCAAGGACTTTCCACCTTTCCACTGAAATCGATGCTACCGCAATAATAGACTGGGGTGCAACAAAGTGGTGTCTGATCTGGAATGATGACATAGCAGTCTCTGTGAATAATGTATAGACAACAGTAAACAAATTAGGACAATGTGTGTAGACCTTCCATCAGAAAGGAATATGTTCTGGCTTCTTCATTGCCATTTTAGTGTGCAGTATGCATCAGACATTGTGTGAATGATCCGTGGGTAGACTGTAGGTGTGCCATCTGACGCTAAAGCTAATTTTGTCCTGTCTTTGTTTTTTTTTTTATAGTATTCAGAATATCATGCCTTTATCTTAGTCATATTTTTGCCTCGGAAAATTAGGCTTTTCATGAATTTGTACCTGAAATGTCGTGTCACTGTAATAGTAATGGTTAACTTATATGGAAAGGAACAAAAAGCACATACATGAAAAATATGTTTAGTATTATAAGGCTATTATAAGAAACTAATTTTAGACACCAACATACTATGACCTATTTAAATACCTATTTTGCAATTGTAGTATCTATTTCTCCCATAATTAATCCATGATAGGAGGTTTATTGACTCTCCATACTGGCTGACAGCAGTTTGATGTGAATGTCAGTGTGACGTGCTTCTGGTGTTTCCACTGTATGTCCATTATAGTTGGCACCTTTAAACTCACTCGCATGCCTATAAATAGAGTATTGTTTCATATTCAGGAGCCTCTTATTCTCATTCAGCCAGTGACTGCATTGAAGAATCTCAAGTTGTCATGGCAGCCTGGGCACTTGGCATGGAAACAAGACAGTGACGGGGCTAAAGGGTAGCTGGCTATCCATCAGGAGCGATCCGTGTGCCTTTGTGTCTTGTTGGGAGCTGACGTGGGAATACCACAGTGTGTGTACAAGTACTGTGACATCAAAACTTCTGCCCATGTCATCATGAAGCACTGATGTAACATCATGACTCATTACCATTACATGTTATGAAAAAGTTGTGTCACCTTTCTACTTTACAATTAAGTTCAGTTCATTAACATTAGTTAACACATTAGGAATCATAAACTAACAATGAACAATAATATTACGGCATTTATTAAGCTACTGTAGATTAATGTTACTTTATTACATTTTGAAATAGATTAAAATAGAAAATGACTGTAAAATTTTCGTATACTTTTACACAATATTGCTTGCATATATTGACAACATATACAGTAATTTAAACTTAATAAAAATAAAACTGTCATATAAACATATATTTTAAATAGGAAATCTTGATTTTTCACAAATAAAGATGTTAAGAAAACATTAATAAAAATGTAGTAAACATTTAATATTTGGTCTAAAATACTTTGTGCAAAGTATTGCATAAATCATTTTGATTTAGACCAACAAGCTTATAAGGCCTTCATAATGAGTTACTTTGAGTTGTAAATTTTAGTCAACACAAAAGCAGTATGAAACATTTTAGATCTATATTCCCCTGGAAAAAAAAAAAAAAAAATCCCTGATCTTTCCAGATTTTCCTTCATCATGGTAACCTTGGATGTATAATGCATGGCCTTTTCGGTTTATTGCTTTAATAGCAGATTATTTTGTGAGGTCTCTGAAAGGGAACATGGTGTGACAGTAAGCAGATGTGCGTGTTTCCTTTCATTCATATTATGAAAGGCTCAGGAAGTAATCAGTGTTGATGTGGCGTGTTTTAACAGGGCTGTGTGGTGGTAAGACAGCTCTTTCATACAGCACAGCACAAAGGCCGGACTGTTGACCTTTCCGACCGGCTGCTATTATGGAAAGCAGGACAGTAAACAACTATTACAAGCCTTTTACCATTTACGCCTGAACACTTCTCCTTGTCTGTAGGAAAATGGCTTGAAATCAAATTTTGCAGTTTTGCTTCAGCCACTCAAGAAACAGGATGTGCACTCATCATTTCCAAGATATTATAGATGTTACCTAGAGGAAATCTGTAGATTTTTGTAGCACCTTTTATGTGCATTTAGTGGACAAGTAAAATAAAAAAACTGACAACATTCACATTTGTCTCCAGCTCCATGGCTCAACTAGTGTTAGAAAGGAAATTATCAATTAATGAATTAATATTAATATAAATAATTAATATTTTATGTCTTGCCATTAAAGTGATTTTAAAACATTAAAGCATGATTTAATGCAAAAGATACCCGAAGCGCACACAGAAAGCTGCTTCTCAGACTGTGCAGTTAGCAAATTCAGTTCTTTTCATGTCTTAGTGTGCTTGAATGGACAAATACACACAAAATTGTCAAAAGGCCCACCTGTATCCTCGGTCGACTATGTCTTAAGTGAAGGTACTGTGCATTCGGTCTTAAAGTGACAGTAGACTGTCTGTGTAATTAATAGTGGTCGACCGATATTGTTTTTTTTGACAGTTGATGCCGATGCCAATATCTTGGAAAGCAGGGTTACCGATGGCCGATATAATTTTATTTATTTTAATTAATATTTAAGAAATTTGAAATCATTTGAAAATGGATTAAAAAAAATAAATGTGTAAAATAAACATACTTATACTTTAGATGACAAAGTTTTTTCACAAATAAATAAATATTTAATAAAAATACAATTAAAAAGGAAGTAAACACTGTAACCAACAGTTCACTCAATATTCTGGGAAGTTTGTGTGCATTGGAATCATATTTTTTCAAATAAAGCCAGGGTAACACTCATTTTACATACAGCACACAGTGAAAATGACATGAATATGACAGTGGGCAAATGCATAAAGTGCAGCATAATTTGAAATCATGAGTTTAAAGTTTGTCAATCGCGCATCTTCAGTGAAGCTGAACTCTCCTCCTGTCCGCTCTCAAAACTCACAGACCGACTGTCATGCAGAGCACACGCGATCATGCAGGATACAAATGCGCACTTTATAAGATCTCACAGCTGGATTAGACTAAGTGTGCAAGGCTTGTGAAATTAAATGTTCATTAGTCATTCAAAGATTTGTTTAAATGATATAAATGCATATTTACTGAATGCTGACGGCAAACGAGAAAGTATTATAATGTTTGACTTTCTATTACTAATAATATAAAAATCTTTATAATACTTTTTGTATACATTTTAATTCCTTTGTTTAACCATTCTATCTGATTTTTAGACAGACTCCTATCCGTATTAGACAGAACTGTGAACGACGACAGCAAACTAGAGGGAGAATGTGAGCACTATGTGCTCAGGCGCTGCCATTCTCAGTGCTGTCAAAATAAAAGTCCCACCTCGAATGCATCGGCCAAACAGGAAAAACTTATCGGCTGATGCCGATATTTGAAAAATGCCAAATATCGGCAGGTATATCAGCCTTGGCGATTTATTGGTCGACCACTAGTCATTAAAGGTGACATATCATGAAATTCTGGCTTTTTCTGTGCTTAAATGATATAATCGGGTCTGAGGTGCATCTACCAACCCAGGAAACGTGAAAAAGGTTTTTTTTTGGTTTGGCTTTCGCTGCAAGCTTGTGAAAAAACGAGCCGCTCAGATTTCACTCCCCCCCTGACGTAGAAAGGGGCTCTTATTACATTACCACCCCTTAATCTGCACGTTTCCACCCGCGGTGCCGCCATTGTGTTTTCGCAAGCGACAACTGTGTACCGGTTCTAACGCCATGGCGAAAGTTTTTCTGTAACTCTATATATAGTTGATTTTAACATAAACTTGTGTGTATTTGACAGTTTAAGCGCAATAAAACATGAAAGAGACCTTAGTTTAGTGCTCACATGCCATGTGACACCCATGTTCTGTGTGCGTGCTTCGAATGTTTGTGCTCAGAAAACTGTGTATCAAAAGTTTAAACTAATATGGTTTAAAACACGATTTCAGCGTGACAGATATGATAAACAAAACCAAACAGATGTTTTTTGGCAGAGTATCTGAGATACAAGCTGTAAAGGCAGCCATATTCTGGAATAGGGGGTAGGGAGCTCATTTGCATTTAAAGAGACATGCGCGAAAACAGCGTGTTTCCGCTTCCACTCAAAATAGGCATTTTCAAAATGATATAATAAATGATCTGTTGGGTAATTTGAGCTGAAACTTCACAGGCACATTCTGGGGACACCTGGAACTTATTACATATTGTAAAAAAGGGCATAAGAGGTCTCCTTTAATGTTAATCAAACAACACAAAAAGAGAAAATCACTCACTGCTCTTAACTGAGTAACTTTTTTGCATCTTTAATAAGGATTATATTCTATATTTTTATTCTATAATCTATATTTCATTTATACAGTGTAGACTATGCAGTGTTATTTTATGTTGATTACTTCATTCAGTTTGTATAATATCTTACCTGAATACTACTGTTAGACCTGCCAGAAAAATTAAAGCATTGTTTACCTAATTTGTATCTTCATTCTGTTAGATTTATTTGTGCTGTTGCTATTGTTATTTGTATATTTGTTCTTATTTCATTACTTGTTTTTACTAATGTTTGAACATTATGTTAGTTAGCTAGTAATTTTTGCTGTGCTATCAAAATTGGAATAGAGAATTGTGAAATTTTCCTGGTTTCTAAAATGTTGGTTCTATTAAAATACAAGAATACATGGGTTAAAAACAACAAAAATAGTCTTTGTGGCAAATAATAACAACTGTCTCAAACAAATGTGTTCCTGTCTATTCTGTCTGTTGAACTATGAAGCATTTTTCATATACAGCTCAGCCTCTTGTTTACCTTGAATTGTATTTCCATATATTTGAATAAAACCTTTTCAAAGGTTCCTGTTTGTTACATCCCCCCCATGTGTGCGTGTGTGTTGTTCCTCTAATAACATGAGATCTGTTTGGTGCTGTGAACCTTGTGAAGTTTAGGATAGCATTCACATGGCTTTCTTCTTTGAGGCTGCATGCGTCCTGCGATCCATCATTTCACCCCACAGTAAGACAAAGTGTGTATATGTGACAGGGTGTGTGTGTCTGTGTGTGCAGTGCTGTGCTTTTTTTTCTTAACATGTCTAAATATTGGCAGTTGCATCTATTTGACTCCATCTAATCAGAGTATTTACTTTAAAAGACAAAATATCCCATGTTGTTTAGCTTAAATGCTTAAACTGTTTGCCCCCACACTATGTGGGATCTTTGTTAATCTCTTTAAAACATCTCTTATACCATCAGATTTATATTGGATTTTTCTTCTCTGTGGCTCCTTAGCTAAAGAAACCAGTTGCTAAAATCCCATAATACATTCAGCATATGTACGCAGAGCCACATGCGACTACAGTCTATCTCCGCTAAAGCCGCACTTCAGGTTTGCTGATGTACCAATTGATTTTTCTTCTCATGTACACTGGCTAAACGCATTAAACAGGCATCAAGGCCAAACAGGGCAGTGTGTTATGTGTTTGCTGCTTCATGAGGGTAATAAGTTTTTGAAAGAAGGAAGTGTAGATTAACTCTTTACTGGTGTGTTCTTGGTGTTTAGTTCTCTCTTACACTACACACATTTATAGACAGTGTGATATGAGGCATACATGATTTGCATATGAAGACTGCATTTAGTACTGTACTGAACCAGTTTTGACAATTTTTCTGCTGGTACAATAAGTAGTCAACCAGAATGCCTATTACTGCCGTGCTAACCGCCACGGCAAATACAAATCAGACATGTGAAACTCGTTCACGAAATCACCACCAGGTGGCGCAAAGGGACGGTTGACACGTTTGTGTAATAAAGTGGAAATATGACGTTTTTACTTGTGAATGAAGATAAAAAATTATCTAAATGACTTAGCCTATAGTTTAATAACAATAATAATATGGCATTATAACATTAAATCTCAGCTAATTATGCATCATATAGGCTAAATGCTTAATGTTTCAGCTGTTTGACTACTGTTAGAGTGAAATATTACAGTGACGGCAGTGAATATGAATTCTCATGTTTAAGCTAAACATTTCTTGTGAGGTGATATCTTTTTTCTGCTTGTCATGTGCGGGGCTCAGAGAATTGGCCTGCTGTAAGAAAAAAAAAAACTACGCTGCCTACACTGTGCCCTATTTTTATGTTAGTTAATTTTTCTGGAAGTTAATTCATAAGCATTAATTCATGATTGCGCTTTGATTCCTATTTTAGAACGACTTTAAAAAGTCATTGTAGCCTAGTTACAATGAAAAATTGAGTTAAGTTTTATTATAGGCCTAAATAAATAAATTAAAAAAAAAATGCCATGACACACAAACTGTGATATTTTCTAAAGAGTCAATTCTGTTGTTTTATATATATATATTGTGCCATTATGTATACTAATGAGAACAAGGGGAAAAAAACTGCTTAATTGTCATAAAAATAATTTCACAATGTAAATTTAATTAAAATGTCAATGGTCTAAAAAAATAAGCTTCATTTGATTTAAAATATAATTCAGTACTGTTTACTTATGTTCTATTGCTTAACTGGTAAAGCCTGTTTCTAGAAACAGCAAGTCTATGGGTTCAATTCCCAGTATCTTTGAAATGTAATTATAAAATGTAAGCATATATGGGAGTATCTAAATATGGATTGTAGCTAATGAAATATGAAAGTGAGCATGATGGCAGAAATATTGGGGTTGTGAATTAGCATCAGCAGAAGACGAGTGTGACCTGCAGCAGCAGCAGAGAATGAGGGAGTGATTGGCTTTGGTCAGTGCAGGTTATTTTGACCCGTGTGAATGTGCTGTAGGCAAAGCGGATATGAGAGCCTGTTGACCCACATTCAACCCATTTTTCTGTTCAGCAGTTAAATGGCACAGTTATTTCCTGTGCTGTCTTATGACCAGCCTCTTTATCGAACACTATTAATCTCTCCTAATGTAAACATGCTCACATACATAGACCAGTTGGAAGATCTAACTAAATCTTTGTTTTGTAGTAGAAAGATGAAAAATGAGTTGCAATAAATCAAACATTAATTTTTTTTGTTGCCTTATTGTATTTACTTTGTTACGTCTTTGAGTACTGAGTGGCAGACAGTGTGTTTTCAAGGGGAAAGGAACACGCCATTGTAACCAAGTTGAGTTACAATTGGTCTGTTCATGTGCTGGTTATCAATAGTCGTCACGGTAACAACCATGGTGACAGACGGGCTGATCCCGCCCCTCGGGGTTGGGTTGTCAAGCAGATCTTTTGTTTATGTGCCAGTCTCTGGCCATGTGGGAGTGTGTCTTGACACAAACACACTGCATTTTCTATTTTAATGAAGACACATCTCCTGTGAATGCTGCCGAATTCATAAACACTTTAACAGGAGATTTTTGCTCCTCTTTGTGCTCTTAAAGTTCTGTTTAATGGGAATATTCTGGGTTCTTTTCAATGTGATTTCTGTGAAATGCTGTCATGTATCACAAAAAGACTAAATTAAAAAGTTGGACACACTTTAAAAGCCTGGTCAGAAAGTTTGAAGTAGTTTTTGAAGTAGGTTTGCAGTCTAGACAGATACAGTAGATATATAGATAGATCAAGGATGAAAGATCTTTTAACAGGTTTCTAGCATGTTTTATCATGTAGCTAACATGTTTGACATTTGTCTAGAACGATTTATCACATTGCTAACATGTTTCTAGAATATTTTAGCATTTTGTTAGGTGTTGCTAGCATTTTTAGAATCGACCTAGCATATTTTAATACATTGCTAACATGTTTATAGGATACAAACATGTTACAGGATACATATTTTAGGGTACAGTATTAAACAGGCATTGTTAGCATGTTTTATCTTGTAGTTAACATGTTGGCAGCATGGCAGCTAGTTGGTGGGCTTTGCTAGTGATTTGTCACTGTTGTTCATGTCACCTCACATTGCAAACTTGAAAAAAAATAATGTTTTTCAGTTGTTTTGTTGCTTCAAAACACGTTAGCTTGAAAGCTAGCGGGATTTAAATGCACCATTGTAAACAGTGTGATAATAGTATATTTTAAATTTCATTTAAATGCATTTCTCATTCAAGTTGGAATACAATAACTTGGTTCTGTTGTGAAGCTGCAATTTTAGTCTAATTGTGTAAACTAAGTAATGAATGGTTGTACATTAGTTAGCCGTTCAAAGGTTTTGCTTCTGCTGGTTTCTGCTTTGGATCTTTAATATTGGCAGAGCTTTGATAAATCACTTTCTCGCCCACTGCACGGTCAGCCATAGCAGCCAGTGTAATACTGCATTACAGCATCTTAAAATGCCCACACATTTCCCACTACCCCTTCCCACCCATGTCCCATGTCCTACAGATCGTGTCAATCATACCCAGAGTCTCTGCCCTCTTCTCTACTTGCAGATCAGCTATGAAACTTACCCTATGTTCTGCACAGACAACTAATTGCATCATTTGTGGATTGATTTTCTTCAAAAATGTAAACAATGTAGTGTTTTTAACATCGCTAATGTTTGAGCGGCCCAACATGGCAGCATTAAGCAGTGGTTTGAGCCATTACTTTTTCCGGTTCCATTTGGTCCCATTGTGGTGCAGAAATCACACTTGACCTTTAACATTGCAAAGTTCTTGTAACTTTATCTTACACTCCTTTGTTTTCTCCTTCCAGACTTTAACTACAACACTGATGGCTATGAGGGAGATACTGCAGAGGACAGGAAATCTCAGAATGGCTCAGAGACCATGCCATTCATTGACGAGTCACCCACCATGTCTCCTCACCTCTGCGCACGGGGACAGGACGGAGAAGCCGTCTCACCCACACCACCAGAAGGGCTGCTGTCTGGGGTATGACTGCATGTTTAAGTGTTTGTGTGTGTGCTTTGAATTAGAAGAAAAAGTCATTAAACAGTTAACATGCTGCAGGTACACTCTTAAAAATAAAGGTGCTTCACAATGCCATAGAAGAACCATTTTTTTCTAAATGGTTCCATAAATAACCTTTAATATCTGAAGAACCTTTCTGTTTCACAAAAGGTTCTTTGTGGGCGAAAGAAGGTTCTTCAGATTATAAAAAGGTAAAAGATGGTTCTTTAAAGAACCTTTGACTGAATGGTTCTTTGTGGAACCAAAAATGGTTCTCCTATGGCATCGCTGTGAAGAACCTTTTAAGCGCTTTTATTTTTAATAGTGTAAACATCTCTTTGTCATCTTAAAGAGATTTTTTTGGTAATAACAGGCTTACTGGTGTGATTGTAAAAGTACTTAGTAATTAGTGAAATCTGTGTTATGTAAGTATATTATGTGTAAATCTGTTTGTCCATAGTTGCAGAGGGGCTTTGTCTGAAAGGTTTGGGGTCTGTAAGATTTTTGAAAATGTTTTTGAAGACATTTTTCATATGGTCACCAAGGCTGTATTTATTTAGTCACAAAAGTACAGTAAAATGGTAATATTGTGAAACGTTATTAAAGTTTTTTTTTTTTTTTTTTCTGTGATAGCAAAGCTGAATATTCAACATCTTTACTCCAGTCTTCAGTGTCACATGATCCTTCAGAAATCATTCTAATATGCTGATATGCAGCTCAAGGAACAAACTATTCTTATTATTAATGCTGAATGCTTTTTTTATTATTAATGCTGAAAACATTTGTGCTGCTTAATATTTTTGTGGAAACCATGATTCTTTGATTAATAGAAAGTTCCAAAGAACAGCTTTATGGCCATTTTTGACATGCATTGCTTGCTGAATAAAAATATTAATTTCTTTCAAAATAAAAATAAAAATCTTACCAACCCCAAACTTTTGAAAGGTAGTGTAAATTCTGAATCATGTGTTCATTATTATTTTATTGAGTGGTCAGGACATTCTTCAAAATATCTTCTGTTTTTCATGGAAGAAAGAGAGCAATACTGGTTTAGAATGACATGAGGGAGAGTAAATGATGACAGAATGTTCATTTTGGGTAAACTAACACTTAAAGAGTGTTGAAGTGTCTGTAATGTTATTAGATGATGTCATATACAAAGGATAGGAGGATTATAAAAACACTATTTTTAAGATTAGCTTTATAGTGTGTCACAGACATGGTGTTTAAATGTTTGGAATCTGTTGTTGTGTCTGCAATATATTCTGTGAAAATTTGAATGGTTGTTACAGAGAACAAGTGACACACTTCACCTTTAATCTAAGAGCACTGATTGAGATTGCGGTGGGTCTGAGGAACTTCACTCTGTCTTTCCACCAGCCTTTGTTGTAAATGTCAGCATCACTGTCTTCATCGCTTTCACTTTCACATGGGTGTGCTATATTGACATGACAAATGACAGTGTGGTTGTTTTGCCAAATCACTTTCATAGCTTCAGGCAATGAAATAAACGCTTTTCTGAGTCCATTCTCACCTGGTGTGTCTTAGCATACCAAGAATAATGTAGCAGCCCAATGCCAAAACAATAAGAATTCGTGGAGCTTTCCTATGTAAAAACAACGTGCATATAAAGACTAAATTACCGCTTAAATTATTTGGACTCTGAAGTTTGTATGTCATTGCATTAGATCAGGGTTTCTCTGGGTTTCATGAGGGAGCTTTACGGTTTTTTTGTGAGTTGATGAAAAGTTTATAAATTCTATTATAATAAGGTAAAATGAACATAAATCATTTTAAAATAAAAAAACGTGAAAAATTTTATTTGTTTACCTGCATGTCATGTGATCATTTAGCAATATCAAAAAACGCACTCGGTTACTTTCGTAACCTCGGTTCCCTTAGATATGGGAACGAGTACTGCGTCGTAAGACGCTTGTATGGGGAAAAACTCCTTTTTTCCTCTTCAACTGAAGCCTTTTCAATCACGCAGTGAAACTGCACGTCCATTGGTTTGTGCAGTGCTATAAAAACAAACCGATGGCTCGGCGGCGGCGACGAGCGAGCCTATGGCTGAGCAGCCCGCCGTAGCCCGCCAAAACGGGTGGGGACTGTGGCTATATAAGCGGCCGCTTCGCCGCCGCATCTCAGATTTCTTTGAATGAAGTGACTGAGGCGTGCAGCTCATAGCAAGGCCAGGTACGCAGTACTCGTTCCCATATCTAAGGGAACCGAGGTTACGATAGTAACCGAGTACGTTCCCTGTCGATATTTTCACTCATACTGCATCGTAAGACGCTTGTATGGGAACCAGTACAATCACGCCGTGCTATGATGAGGAACGACTCAAAACCAAGACTCCCATGGGAGAAGACCCAGGGGAGTCAATGGAATACACCAAGCACAGGCTGAGCCCTCAGGGTCATCCGTGGCCTGGGTGTCGTCCCCTATAGTTTATACCTGGTATCCATATAATATGGACCGTCCAGGTGAAGGAGAGACTTGAACAATGCTGGTCAAGTGAACCCATAAGACTGCTAAACTAGCCGGAGGCGGCAAACTAAGCAGAAAGGACTCTGGCCTGTAAGGCAGGGACGTCCAGGTTGTAAAACCTTACAAATGTGGACAGCGAGGACCAGCCGGCCGCCTCACAAATTTCCGAAATGGACACCCCATTGGACCATGCCCAGGAAGAGGCGATGCCTCTGGTGGAATGGGCTCTGACTCCAATGGGGCACTGCAAGCCCAAGGAGGAGTATGCTAAAGTGATAGCATCCACTAACCACCTAGAAATTCTTTGCTTCGTAACAGGGTAACCTTTAGAGCGGTTACCGAAGCTGACAAAAAGCTGTTCTGATCTCCTGTATGAGGCAGAATGCTCAATGTACACCCTCAGGGCCCTGACGAGGCAGAGCAGGGATAATTCCTGGTCATCCGTCGAAGGGGAAAGCGTTATGACCTGGGCTCTGAACGGAGTGGAGAGCACCTTAGGTACATAACACAGCCTTGGTTTCAGGACGACCTTGGAGTCGTTAGACCCGAATTCCAGGCAAGCAGGGTTGATGGAAAGGGCCTGTAGGTCTCCTACTCGCTTAACCGATGCCAGCGCTAACAGCAGGGCGGTTTTAAACGAGAGTGATCTGAGGCTCGTGGTTTGCAATGGTTCAAACGGGGGGCCTTTCAAGGCCCTTAGTATGGTTGGTAAGTCCCAAGGTGGAACTGTACGAGGACGCGGGGGTTAATTCTCCTGGCGCCTCGTATAAACTGGACCACCGCACTATTCCTGCCCACCCATCGGCCAGCAATAGGGGCATGGAAAGCCTCTATGGCTGCCACGTAAACTTTGATGGTGGATGAGGAACGCTGTTTATCCAGCATCTCTTGCAGAAACGAAAGAACCACTGATACATCAGAGGTAACCGGATCTAAGTCACGGTCTTGACACCAAGCTGAGAAAATAGACCATTTCAGAGCATAGAGGCGTCTGGTAGACGGGGCTCTAGCTTCTGCCATAGTGTTTAAGACACGGTCTGGGAGGTTGAAAGGCTCCCGTTGAGCGGCCACACATGCAGGGCCCATAACTCGGGCCGTGGATGCCACAGCATGCCGTTCGCTTGAGAGAGGAGGTCCCATCTCAAGGGAATGGGCTACGGGGCTGCTTGAGCAGCTGGAATAACTCCGACACCCACGGCTGGTTCCTCCAGAGGGGGGCTATTAGAAGAAGCTTGTGCCGTTGTTCCCTGACTCGTCTGAGTACCTGCGGTAGCAGAGCGTTTGGAGGGAACGCATAGAGCGGGAGGCTAGGCCACTCATGGGCCAGGGCATTCAAGCTCTTCATGAAAAAGGTTGGGCAATGAGAGTTGTCTTCGGAGGCGAAGAGGTCTACTTGAGCTCTGCCAAAGACTTCCCAGATTTTCTGAACCGTGAGTGGGTGGAGCGTCCATTCTTCTGAGGAGACGTTGTTCCTCGACAACATGTCTGCTCCTTGGTTCATTTTTCCCGGCACATGCATCGCCTTCAGTGAGCACAGATTGGTCTGAGCCCAAACAAGAAAGTCGTTCGCCAGCGTGCAGAGGTGCTTCGAGACGAGGCCGCCCTGGTGATTTATGTATGACACCACGGACCTGCTGTCTGAGTGTATTAGCACATGGTGTCCCCTTATGTCCGGCAGGAAGAATTGACAGGCACGGCACACTGCTAGCATCTCTAGGCAGTTGATGTGCAGACCCGACTCTTTTTCGGACCAAAGACCGAAGGTCGGTTTGCCTTCGCACAGCGCTCCCCAACCCTTGTTGGAAGCGTCTGTCGTTGGGAGCCAGCGACAGCCCAAACGGAAGTACCCTGTATTGATATGCCACCCCCTCAAATGCGAATCTCAAGAATCGTCTGTGATGGGGGGCTACCTGGATGTGAAAATATGCGTCTTTCAGATCCAGTGACATGAACCAGTCCCCTGGGCATATTTGCGAGAGGATCTGCTTCAATGTGATCATCCTGAACGACCTTTTTACCAGGGAGTGATTCAGGAGTCTGAGATCTAGAATAGGTCGCAGACCGCCGTCTTTTTTGGGGACGAGGAAGTAGCGGCTGTAGAAGCCTGACTCGCTCTGGGCTGGAGGAACGACTTCTATGGCTCCCTTTACCAGCAGATTCATCACCTCTGTGCGCAGGACTTGAGCGTTCTCACTGCGCACTGTGGTGGCGACCACACCGCGGAAGTGTGGTGGTCTTCGAGCGAATTGGAGTGAATAACATCGTCTTATTGTAGCCATTACCCATTCTGACACACCGGGGATGGCCTGTCAGGCCTCGGCCCGTGTGGCAAGAGGCTGAATATGCTCTAAAGACTGGCTGCATAAGGGCAGGACACTTATAGTAGGCAGAAGAGGATATTTGCTCTCTTTTTGAAAATGTATGTTTTATTTTTTCTGCTATCACAGCGGTTGGACGCCCGGGCGCTAGAGTGGGCCCGTGGGGAACCAATAACACACTTCCCTCTGCACCCAGCTCTGAGCGCACATTAGAGGCTGCTTGCGGGGTGGTCCGGCGGTAGCGAGACTCGGGCCCCTCCTCTTCCTGCCTGGCTGATCAGGAGGACTTCTGAGGCGCCGGATCCAAGGCGATCTTGGGCCGGGGTCCTTGGTGCTTCGGGAAGGGGTAGCGTCTTGCCGAGCGGGAACGCCCTCTATCCTGCCGATCCTTAGGAGGTCGGGGCTCGGGAGTGGCCGGCGTTGGCTTGGCGGACTACACTAGCAAGAACTACACTAGAAGCAGCAGAAGAGCTGGCGTGTTTTGGGAGGAAGTGTCGCATCGCTTGAGACGACTTCTGAGCCTCCGTATAATGCTCAGCAAAGCCCTCCACAGCTGGCCCGAACAGGCTGTTCGACGAGACCGGAGCGTCGAAGAAGGGAACTTTATCCGCCTCTTTCATCTCCGTCAACGTGAGCCAAAGGTGGCGTTAACGGAGATGAAAGAGGCGGATAAAGAGCCAACACTACCAGGCTGGACATCGACCGCCCGATAGCCTGGGCGGTGGCTTTGGTGGCGCGCAGGGCCAGGTCCGTCGCACTCCTCAGGTCCCTGAGTGAAGCTGCATTGAGACCGGTCTCCTCACTGGCGAGCATCTTGGCCTGGAAGACCTGGAACACAGCCATAGAGTGCAGCGCCAAAGCCGCTTGTCCAACTGCCGAGTAGGCGCGTCCAGCGAGTGCAGACGTGGCTCTGCACGGCTTGGACGGATGGCTCGCCCTAGCTTTCCATCCGATAGCGCATCTCTTGCCCGCCCACGGACTCATGCAGAGGGGGCAGGTGCTCGTATCCCTTCTCTTCAGCGCCATCAACGGAGGTGAGGGCAGAGGAAGCAGAAGGACGGATGCGAGATGAGTAGGGGGCGCGCCACGATTTAGTGAGCTCGTCGTGGACTTCGGGGAAGAAAGGGGATGAGCGTTGGCGGGGGGCTTGCTGGCACCCCGGGAGAAACCACTCGTCCAGCCTGCTGCGCGACGGCTCCTCAGACGGAGACCACTCGAGCCCGAGCTCACTGACAGCCTTTGTCATAACACGGACGAGCTCCTCGTCTGTTCTGGGTCTGGCACTGCGCGAAGAGGACGGTGGCAAGAGGGCGGGGTCAGACACCGAGCCCGATAACTCCTCTGCGTCTGAAGCCGCCAGAGAAAGGCTGTCATCCATCTCATCGTCACTCCCACCGAACGAGATCATGTCGCTCGCAGCTGCGGAGGGACGCTGATCAGGTTGAGTGAAGAGGACCGGTGAATCCTCTCTCTGTGGTGACGGCGAGGCACGCGGGCACTGATCCGACGTGAGCTCGCTTGTCTCCGGCCGCTCGCTTGTCTCTGCCCCGCTGTCGTTTCCTCGCAGGTCCCTGGGAGGAAGAAGACGGGAGGGTGCGCGAGGGGCGGAGTCGCTTTCTGAAAAGAAAGCTATCCGCGAGCGCAGAGAGGCAAGACTGAAACTCTCGCAATGAGAGCAGTCAGTCCCGCTGACAGCGCGGCATTTGAAACAAAATTTGTCGTCAAAATTTGCTCTTTTGTGAGGCTCTTTTAGATAGTTGCCAGATGGCGGCAGGGGATAGACTGGGATCTGCGAGCTGAGCGCTGCAAAAAGTCGTTTCAACGGCGGATCTCGGCGTCAGCGAAGAGTCAGCGAGGAAGAAGCTTCGTCGCTGAAGAGAAGAAATCTGAGATGCGGTGGCGAAGCGGCTGCTTATGTAGCCACACTCCCCGCCCGTTTTGGCGGGCTATGGCGGGCTGCTCAGCCATAGGCTCGCTCGTCGCCGCCGCTGAGCCATTGGTTAGTTTTTATAGCACTGCACGAACCAATGGACGTGCAGTTTCACTGCGTGATTGAAAAGGCTTCAGTTGAAGAGGAAAAAAGGAGTTTTTCCCATACAAGCGTCTTACGACGCAGTACGAGTGAAAATATCGACAGGGAACCATGAATGTGTTTTTAAATTACTGAAATAGTAACTTAAAATCTCGGGGTAAATTTTTTTAGGTCACAGGTGTTTGGCTGACAAAAACGTTTAGATAACATAATAAAATACCAAACCAACAGTCATTTATTTCACTGAATGAAAACACAAGCAAGTCAAAGGTTAAATATTCAAATAGATTTCAGTCAAATGGAAATGGAATAGTTATTTCTGTAAATTTAAGTGTCATGACGCATCACATCATCCTGTAATGATGAATGTATTTGGCTATTTATAATGTGCAGAGATAAATTGACATTGAGGTGTATGTGTTTGTCACATGTGTTTATGCCCATTATGAACATGCATGAATATTTCCATTGTGTGACACAGATAATTAGTGTTGAAGTGTTGAAATTGATAGTGATGTGTGTAGCCATAGGCTCAAGCTTTTATAACAGCATCTCCATCTAGTGGTAGAGCAGATGAAGCGCTTCCTCACACCCTAGTAAAAAAATCATTTGTCATAATTTATTTAAAATACATTTATTTCTTACTAAGTATACTTCAAATACATTAACATATTTATTGACATAACACGTAAGATTTACAGATATAAAATTATAGTTAAACTTTACTTGGAGTATTTCTGTCTTTACTGCACAATGCACATTTCTTAATATTATGCCTAAAATGTGTTTTAATATTAATAAGGATTTGTATGATCTCTGTATAATATCAATCTTGAAATGCAAGATATTTTAAATGTACCTGAAGTATACTTACAGTAGTTCCACTTTAGCGCATTCAAATATACATCAGTATATAGTAAAATAGTGACATTATTAAAATGAAATATTTTTTATAATTATCAATATTTATTTTAAGAGCATACTATTTGTTTGACCGTTTTTTTAATCCGTTTTTGTTTTGTTTGCAACTGTACCTAAGGGAGTGGGGTTTCAGTTCAACACCAGAGAAAACACCTGTTTTTTTTTATCAAGCCCTTCCATGTGTTTCTCTGAATGTGAAGTGATTGAACTGGCCAGTTATTCACTTCAGCTAGTATATCTCGTACCTCTGTAACATTATATTTACTCTAGCATGCCTGAGTGACTGTTTGTAACTACAGGATATAGAAAAAAAGCAGTCACCTGCCCCTATTTACCCCCTTTGAGCTTGACTGCAGATAAAGTCAAGCTTAGAGAAGCACACAGGCAGTTTGGTTGTGAGAAATGCGCTGTGTTTTCTCTGCCTCCTCTCTTGCCTTCAATAGAGCCTCTCAGAGGATCAGATCGTGTGGGCAGTGCTGTGAGGAGCTCTGAGAGCCGTATATAACCACTGCACAGAGACCATATATCACCTCCTCTGACATCAGTGCTGTTCTTACAGAGCAGAGGCCTTTCCGCTCTTCACTCACCTCACTACATCAAATGAATGAGAGATCAACTGGTGTGTCGTTCATTTATATCAGTTCCCATTGGTGGTTAATGTTGTGTCAACCAGTTTATTGAAGTTCTGTGAGAAAAAGGGAAGCCCGGAACACTAAACTATTATGCCATCTTTTGTTGTGTCGCTCACATCTAGTTCCTCTTTTGAGCACTAGATAAGCATCGTCAGGGATTTCTATTTAAGGATTGATATTAATATTTCACGTGTACTATGGAAATCGCATGATGATGATTATAATTTTGTCAGGAAGTTTCATGAAGAGCTTGACATCCTGAGTGTGATGTGTGCTTGGGTGTGATCGTTCAGAAGTATGGGTGGAGTTCAAATTTTGGTCAACCAGACTTTGATCTCATTCTTCCTTCTCTTCTAAGAGATTCTTCCTTTTCCAAATGACAAAATACTGTAATAATTGAACAAATGATCATGTTCAAAATTTTACACACCTTGATTCTTAATATTGGTGGTCCATAAAGGATTCATAGTGGTCTCTGAGTTAATTGACTGATTAAACAAAAATAGACCTAAGTGCATCAAATAGTTAAAACTTACTGTATAAAATGTAAATTAACATTCAACATTTATAGATCAACTAATTAACTCAAATTAACCCATTGCATTATATAAATTGGTGCTTCTGTTGTCTTCAGTAATGTAACTGACTAATATACATTAATGTGCATATGTGTTTAACTAGCAAACAGTTGGCTCATTTAGATTCATTGGTTGTCCCAAATCATGCACAGTATACACTATACATAATATACACTATGCACTTTATGTACTCTTCCGTCTAATGTATGAAATTTAAAAGAGTGGTCATTTGTTATATCCAACATCACAGTCTTATAGTCACATAAAAAACTTATTTTCTTTATTTTTTATTTTTATTTTTTATAAATAAGTGCATCATCTGGGTATTTGAAGTGAATTTCTTGTTGGAGTTTTCAGTGTGAACACACTACTCACACTATATATTGTATAAAATTGCACAGAATAGTGCATAAAGTGTATATACATTTTATTACCAGTCTAATTCATATCAGCAAATTTGTGATTACTGGTCAGTCACTGGGCCCAAATTCGGGGTTTTATGGTGTTCTGTTTTACTGTGTGAAGACAGTTTGAGAACCACTGTCTCAGTGATTAAACCTGCTATTAAACTCATTCAGATTTAAGTCACGTTTATAATACTTAACTCAACAGGAACAACCAACCAAAGAGAGCAAGAAACTAAGAAAGAGACCTGTTAAGGCCAGAAAGGAAAATGGTGAAGAGTCTTTTAACCCAAGGCACCCGGAATTGACACACACCAGGAAGACAGAACCGCAGTTAGGGGGAGGGACGCCAGCAGCTCAAGCCTGTGTGTGTGTGTGTGTGTGTGAGTGCAGAGGCGGGCCATTCGAGGTTGAAGCGTGTGTGTCTGTGTGTATACGAGAGAGAGGAAGCAAGTGGCTGTTTCTGTGTTTGTGTGAGAGGGAGGACACGTTACCATTCCAGAGAGAAAGAAAAAACCCCTCCGTGGACAGAAGAGGTAGATTTCCAGCAGAGGCACCAATGTGTCATGGGCGGCTTGTCAAAACTTGAAAGGAAGGAAAGCAGCGACTGAAACGGAGGGAGAGGGGAGAGAGAGGGATCGGCCATCAGCATGGAGGAGGATGAGGAAGAGGTGTTGGGTTTTCTGGACAAAGTTCTGGAGGATGAAGATGTGTTTGACAATGAAATGGACTTGGACTGTCCGTTCACACCAGTGGACTTCAGGACGTTCAAGGTGAGAGAAAGTCAGGCTGAGCAGCACTTCTCTCTTCCTCTGCTGGCTTGCTGACAGAGGTTTCAATGGCTAAAAATAATGAGGTGGAAAGTATTAAAGCTTTTTGGGCCGTTGGCATTAGTGTTTGTTCAGTTTCCTGAGTTTATGCGACTTTTGTGCTTTGTACCAGTCATATGTAGCAACTGTGAGTCTGTAAACGGTCTCTGAATGATCTTTATCCTGCTCTAACACACTTGACGAGACAGAAATCAAGGACAGAAACAGATGGTTATTCACCAACTGTTGCTGTGATTTTGACTCTGTTTGATTTGGGATGTTTAGCATCTCTATAAGAGCATGAAGAAGTCACATTGGCCTTGTTGACTTAGACTCCAACAGCAATGACTTCACATTGTAGCTGTCATTAGAACAGTATCCTCTTAAAGGGACAGTTACCCTGAAATGAAAATTCTTCATTATTTATTATTATTTATTATCATTGTTTATTCGTCCTCATGATGTTCCAAACTTGTATTACTTACTTTCTTCTTTGGAGGTTGGGTGGAAAAAAGCATGAGTGAACATGCTCTGTTGTCTCCAAAACAGAAATACGAACATCATATGGGTTTTTAATGACATAAGTGTCAGTAAATTATGATAGAATTTTCATTAATTTGGCTAGGCTAATGCTTTACAACATTTTCTCCCACAGTACATTGGGTGCACGGTCACAGATTTTCTGTAACGCCGTGCTTCTAAACAGGTTTAGTTTAGTTTGAGACTTTAGCGCTCAAGGACTGACCTGAACCATCAGAGTTTGAGTTACAGTTGTCCATGTACACAAAAGATGGGAAAAAATGGTGCTGAAGAGAAAAAAAGGACTGTTGAGCAGCACGTGTTCTGTTTTCTGTTTTGACTTTGACAAAAAATGTGACTGGTCAGAAGATCTAAAATAGCCCACCCCATGATATTTTGGTATATCCTCGGATCTATGCCAGTCTCTGTTTTTTGTCACTCTATACACAAATGTTCAAAATTTTGGGTTGTTAAGATTTTTTTTTAAAGTCTAAAAGCTAACAAATTTAACACAATGTATGTGTTAAAAAATACAATCAACAATAATATTGTAAAATATAATTAAAATTTAAAATAACTTTTCTATTTTAATACATTTTACAATGTAATTTATTCCAGTAATGGCAAAGCTGAATTCTTAGTCTTCAGTGTCACATGATCTTTCAGAAATCATTCTAATGTGCTGATTTGGTGCTCAAGAAACATTTCTCATTAACAGTTAAAAACAGTTGTGCTGCTTAATATTTTTGTGGAAACCATTGTACATTTTTTTTCAGCATGATGATTTGAAATGAGTTTAAATATAAATCTTTTGTACCATTATAAATTTATTTACTGTGACTTTTAAGGCACCCTTGCTCAATAAAAGTATTATTTCTTAAAAAAAAAAAAAAAAAACTGTCTCCAAAATTTTGAATGGTGGTGTATAGGCTAAATCTAAATGTATATGGGTGGATAGGTCCCCCTTGAGTATATCCACCTAGTAATAGCACACCTTTCCTCCACCCAAGATTTGAGGATTGTTGATGTCCATAGCTTTAGGGATTTTGAAAATGCAAGCACCACTGATGAATAGTGATTCACCGAAATGAAAATTCTTGGCTGAAACTGAAACTAGCCTTTTATTAGGCAATTTTTGGCGGGCCAAAATGTCAATGGTTCATTGCTAATATGATCTCTAAATCCAAAGAACTTTTGACTTCAGATTGTTTACGCCTGAAATATGTTTCTGGATATCTCTGGATAACTCAAACCTGCATAAATTATGTGAGCACCGCAGCTCAACATGTGAAGAGCAGTGGAATAACCATTGTGTCAGTTCTAACCACTTCGATATTTTGCTGAGTGTTTTCTGAACTAACCTCTCCAGACTCAGTCCAACATGGATATTCATTTATAGTGACTTACATAGAACAAATAAAAAACTATTTCAGGTACAGAAATGCGTTTGTGTTTTTTTAATCTTGACAGTACATCGTTCGTTTAGTCAGTCTAGAAAACTTCTCAGTCTCAGTAACTTCCTCTTCTGTCCTGTTTGCCCTTTCTCTGTCTCTCACAAATGACAGTAACTGGTTTTATAACTAATTTTCTTCCTGTGTCATTATTCCTTATCAATATCTTATCACTATCAGCACTGGGCATCGAACAAGAAGTCACAGCTATTCATTAAATAAAAGCCTGTGACATTCAGAGTCTGCAACTCAAATGGCTCTCATTTGAATCTAATGACATTAAGGGGGGCCAAAAATGCATTAAAGGGCTAGTTTACCTTAAAATGAAAATTCTATCATCATTTTCTCACCCTCATGTGATATGACTTTCTTTTGTGGAACATAAAAAAAATGATCCAAAATGTCTGTTTTTTTGTTTTGTTTTTTCTCCTACAATGAAATTCAATGGTCACCACAACTATTTTGTAACCAACATTTCTTCAAAATATCAGTCTATATTTGGTTTTCCACAGAAGAAAGAAAGTCATTCAGGTTTGAAATGACATCGGAGAGAATAAATGATGAATACGATTATTTATTTTTATTTTTGGGAAGAGGGGGTAAACTATGCCTTTAATGGTTTTAAAATGCTTTTTTCAGTGTTTTCACAACCTGTTTCAAAGGTAATACCCTTTTTATTCTTACCATAAGTCCTTAATGTATGTATCAGTGTTAGTAAGTTGCCTCACTTCAGTCTGAACTTTTTGAATTTTTTCCCTTGCAGAGTTACGGAATAAATCCACTAGTGCTCTGGACAAAGGAGTGTTTGTCAGTGAATTATAAGGGCAATGGCGGGTATATTTGGCTGCTCTCTTCAGATGTAGTTAGTCATAAGGGTGGTACTTCCTGTCTTTTAAGATAGAAGTGCTGTTTATTCCTTTATGTAATCAACTTTCATGGGTTTTCGAACTGACTTTGTCATGTTTTGATTTATTCTCATTTATTTGTGGTGGTTTTGGTGAACAGACGTGGTGGGAGAATTTACACATACAGTAATTGTTTTAAAATAGTTTTTATGAAGGCATGTAATAAAGCAAGAGATGTTGTAAATGGGAAGTTCAAAAGGAGGGACTTGGTTTAAATGCTTATGTGGAGCTTAAAAATATTGAAGCAGACATTTGAAAAACAGAATACACTTGAAGGATTTGACGACTTCTCTTTCACTCAGATTGAATCGTGTGTTTGTTCAAATGGCTGGGTTTAGATAGCATGTCTGTGCCTTTGTTTGAACACACACACACACACACACACACACAGTTTGAACTCTGTACCTGGATGGGTGAATTCACAGGGTGTGTCTGTACCTGAGCAATTTCACACCAGAGGGACAGAGAGAAAGATCAGAACAGACTTGTACGGTAGATTTACAGTAAATCTAAACACAGGATTTTATTTTATTACCTACAGGTGGTGCTCATTAGCTGAAACATGTTTCTCCTGTCTTGTTATTAAGAGGTAGTTCATTCAAAAATGAAAACTCTGTCATTTTCTCAACTTCATGTCATCAAAAACATGTCACTTTCTTTTGTGGAACTCACATAAAAGGTGAATTTTTGAAAAATATTGTGGTCATTCTTGTTGCTTTTCCAAAATGACAAAAGCACCATGAAGTATTATATAAGTAGTCCAAATTACTTACTGCACCGTTTAAGTTGTTATTTATGTTATCTCCAGTCTATTGGTGGGGTCAAAAAAGTTAATTGTCAATAGTGTAGCAATGTATGAAGCACATCTCACACAAAAGTCACTTTGAACATGAGCGAAATCTACATGGGGAATTTTTTCACCCTTGCCCGAAACTTCAGATTGTGCAGAGTACTATTGAAATGGCTGGATTCCCTAGTAAAAAAAAGTCATATATTTAAAATACATTTATTTCATACTAAGTAAAGTTCAAATCTTTTGACATATTTACTGACAGATAACTCGAGATATTACTGATACAAAAATTATAATTAAACTTTTATTTGCCAAACTTGTGCACAATGCACATTTCTTAATATTAAATGATTTAATGTCACTTTTGATGAGGATTGTATATCTTTGAATAACATCAGTCTTTAAATGCTAAATATTTAAAGTGTACCTGAAGTATACTTGCAATAGTTCCACTTTAGCACAATCAGATATACTAAGTGTGTCTTTAGTTGGACTTCAACACTACTTCCACACAATTAAATTGCATTAAGTACAAAATTAGTTGTTCCAATTTAGCAGACTTTAAGTATACCAGTTTAGTATACTAAAAGTACAATTACAGGGCATTTTATTAAAGCTACAGTCCGTAGGTTTTGCCTCTTTGTCGCCATCTCTGTTTGAAAGCCTAGAATTCCAGCTGCTTGCGGAATTATCTTCCTTGCGTGGGATGTGCTCTGGCACGGCTCCGGTGCAGATGAATCTAATGTTTTGAGGTGAATGTGTGTCAGTCAGTCACGCACCGGTGTGAATGTTTACTGTACTTCGCAATCACAGGTTCTAGCCTACGTCTTGGAATATATGTCCCAAATAAGAATTTCCACTGTATATTGTCATCTGAACAAGTAAGCAACAAGTCTGCCATGTTTGTTCCGACCAACTGAGGAAAAAAGCATTACAATAAATTGCGCTCCCAATGGTGATTAAATCTAACGATCGTTTAGCTCATATCACATCAAACCATGTAAATTATTATTGTTATACTTTATTCTCAAATTATTCATGTTAACATCAGCATTGTGTGATTATGAGTATAGTGTGTATTAAAGTGTAGATTTCAATTTCTGTACAGTCTAATCTAATTGTCATGCCATTCGAATTTCATATTAAGAAATTCTTTTAACCTAAAAAGAAAATTATGCTCCATTCGAAATGGTTTTCTTTAAAATAGAAATCTTGTGTAATCCCAGGCTATCTCTAATCAGAAGCACATTTAAAAATGGAATATAATTTAATTTCATTCACGTTTCATAAACACATAATCCTTTCTGGATTACAATCCACCATCAAAATGATAAGTTTAATTATTCTAGCTGCTGTGAGTAAAGGCTATAAACCAAAAAAGGCTAAAATCCGCCACCTGCAGGATCCTCACATGTGATAGCCTACTAGCCGGGACAACTTCTTTATGTTTACAGACGTGACGTAATGACGCAGCAGCATGTTCGAATTTCCCGCGAAAATCTACTCGTACCACTCAAATTAGAAAACATTATTATAAGATAACCATTGTGAATCGGGCTAAAGTAAGGCAATAGTTTTGAATACTGGCTGGTTATGTACTTGCTCAAATATTGATTTCGGATCATTTAGTTTTAAGTGCACGAATCTGAAAATGTATTTGTAATATACTTAGCATGAAATAAACGTATTTCAAATACATTTAATTTAATCATTTAATTAAAATTCAATTTAATTTTGCTAACAACATTTTGCCGAGCAGTAGTAAATGTGACTACACAGGATATTTTTATTAAAAAAACACTGTTTGTGCTCCACAGAAGCAGGAAGTTTTGGAGTGACAATACATGGAAAAATTATGAATTTTTTTTTTTTTTTTTCCTCTCGAGTTGTAGTTTTTGGGTAAACTATTCCTTTTATATCTCTTAACTCCCTCTATAACTGAGCATTTTCACAAAATATTTATGACCATTTTATTCTAGGTTTGTGCATTCTTTTATATCAACACTTGAAGTTTCATGGAAAAAAGCAACATTTTAAACGAAAAGCTGAGAAAATCAAGTTTTTGTCAAAGACCACAGCTGGATCAGATTTAAAACAAAGATCAAAACATAGATGGAGTACATTGAGTCCATCAGCTTTAGCTGTTTAAAGTTTGATGATCATGTTATTTTACATATGAATCTGCTTACATTCGCGATCGCTGCTTTCTGCTTCTTCTTCACCTGTGTTTGATCCAGATGTTCAATAATCTTTCAGAAGATGTTTTCTAGCACCTCCTACAGTATACAAGCGAAAACAGGGAAAGTTGGAAATTTCTGTCATTGAGGGGGAAAGAATTCAGAAACTCATCATTTCAAAGAATAATTTGTTATATGTTTTCAGATTTAATGATTCTTATGTGTTTCTATGTTTCAGGGAGACATAGAGAAAGGTCTGGAGATGAAGAAACTGGTTCTGTCTGGTTTTCTGGCCAGTGAGGAGATCTATATTAACCAGTTAGAGGCGTTGCTGCTGGTGAGTACCACTGCCACAAATGTCGTCACTCACACTTCATGAGAAACCTGATGTGGGAACTTCACAGTCCTGTTCTATGTGACTCTATTGGCGCTTTTCCACTGCGTGGTACGACTCGGCTCAGAACGGCTCGGCACGGCTCAGTTCGGCTCAGTTTGCGTTTCCACTGCAGTTTAGTACCGCTTTAGAGTGGGTGGGATTATTCACGTGTCGTTATAGTTGCGCCGCCTCTACTGCCGTGACTCCTGAAAAACTGTTTAATTCCACGTTGCTCTATCAAGCTCTTGCTGGATCTGCTCCTCGGCTATCAACAAGAGGACAGTCTGTACTTCCTCAACAGACCAAGAAACAGCTATTTTTGGTTGTTAAAAGAAAGGTGCGCTCATTCAAAACAGTTGCGTTCGACCCTTCGCTGGCTGTGCTGATTTAAATCTAACGGGTCTGTTGCGGTTGTGTCTCGTGCCGCAAGTTCAGTGACGCAGGCAGTGACGATTTTCTCCGGCCAATCAGTGATCAGCACAATCAGTTTACACGTCACGTTTTGGTAACGGTACCAAAAAGTGAACCGTACCGAACCGTACCGTGCCGTACCATGCCGTGGAAAAGCGCTATATGTGGAGTGTCTGTGGAGTGTTTTAAACCTGAATATCAGTGTTAGGTAAAGGGACCTTTTGTCTTATTTTATTTTATTTTATATTACAAAAACAATGACTCTTGCTGTTTGCAGTACTACTTCAACTTTAAGTTTTTTTTTTAATCTAAATAACACCAGTTATGATTAGTTATCAGTGTTTCTTTAGAATAAGTTTACTCTTATATTTCATAAGAGCAAGGAAAAGCATGTTTTCTGCAATATGGCTGCTTAGAGTGCAGCATAAAGGACATGCGTACACTCAGCCAATCAGGAAGCAGCCTTTCCTATTTATAGAAAATGCTGAAACCTAATGTCTACCAGTGCTTTGTTCCTCTGCTGTTTGAATGTGTCATTTCATTTCCTGTCAGTCTTTTCTCTTTTTTTTTTTTTTGAACTGCTGTTCAAAGCATTCATTCTGTGCAATAACGTATTACAGCAGTCAAAGGTTTACTTAGTTGTATTAATACTTGTATTAATACTTACCAGTATTATCTTGCTTTGCCGTTATTACTAATCATAGTCAAATGGAAGCGGATTTCTAGATCATTCATTGAGTTTGACAAGAGTGGACGTAGAGCAAAAATAAACCCTGAAACAGAAGAAACTAGTAACCAGCACACATGCACACAAATCCACGATATTTTTTTAGTGTGCTAATTATGCTGGACACACACTGTGCTACCTGCTGTTACAGTCTTTAAGGAACACCTGGATATCTCCTGTCTTCCTTTAAGTAAACCTGCTGATGAGTGAAGTTAAAGCGGACCTGGGTGTTTATATAATTCTTCTCTCTGCTGCACATTTCCTGTCCAAACATTACTCAGCACTTTGGACCCACAAGGAAAACAGCTACAAATACTGTGGCAGAGCAGATATATAAATGAGCAAGCACACGTTTATTCATCTTCTCCAATCATTTCTTGAAATGACAGAGGGGAACTTGATTCCTGTCGTGCTGACGTCAGATGTCTGGCACTGCTGATAAGATTGTAAATATCCAGTAATGTGTTTTTTGACAGAGACCACTGCACATGGCAGTGATAAATGCACTTTCCATTACATTGTCCATGAAAGATTTATTTTTACGCTATAGTTCAAAGGTTTGCATGTGGCTACTCCTTGTTATTGCTATTTTTAGAATAGTTAATCAAACTATGAAATAACACATGGTTGTTTGGACAAATTAAGGCCTCAAAAATGTCTTAAATCAGAGCAAAAATTCTTGAATTCATAAAGTCATTGCATTAAATGCTGCATTCATTGCTAAAAATATAGAGCTTTATCAGTATTTTTCTTGTTTTCCAGTAGAAATATATAAACATCCTTAAATCAAGATGCATTCACTGGAGATGCAAAATTAAAATATAAAGTCGTCTTTTCTGAGAAACTGAACAAAATTAAATGAGTTTATGCTTAAAACAAGAACAAATAGGAATGAAAACTTGTTTTGAATGAAGTTAATTTTTATGTTGATTAAGTATGAATTAAGTAGATTTTTTTTGAGCCCATGTTCCTTGAATTTTCTTTGGTCTTCTTTAAAACTTCTTTAAAAAATCTTACATTTACCTTGATGAAACCTGCAGAAACCCAGATAATGGTAAAATGTTAAACACATCATGACTAACTTATTTTAAAGTATTCATTCTTTCAATTAACTCCATGAGGTGCATCCTGAGATGCTTTTTAAACAGTATTGAGCTATTTATGTGGGACACTTTTAAAAAATGTAGGCTTTTATTCACATATAAACATTTATCAACACACAGAGCACATCACACATTGTAAATGGAAGCTCAGTCCACTTGCTTGATGCAAGATGTTTTATGATTTTGGAATGACGTGAGTGATTAAATTATGACAGAGCAGCTGAATTACTATATTTATCACAAATTTTAGCAAATATTAGCAAAAAATGTGTAATTGTCCTGGTGTGAACACTCCTTAATTCTTTGGCTATATAAAAAATTGAGTCCTCCTGTTCTGGTAAAGGATGAAAGACATCATACCCTTTGGTTAGAAATGCCGATTCAATGACTTCAAAACCACTGTGGTAAAGATGTGTTCAGACTCCAAGCTCTGAGGGGACATGCGGTGGTAGTGAAGGGCTGTGTATGTGGTCAGAGATTTGACTCCAGGTCAGAGAATCTCATTTGACACGTTTGACTTTAGATTCCCTCGGGGTGATGATTCCGGAAATTTGTGTTTGGTGCTTTGGATAAAAAGTAACCAAAAGTTATTCAGAAGGTCCAAGGGATACTGCTTCAGCAGAAGTGGATGATTTTAGTCCTCCTTGTGCTTTACTTAAAACATTCATCATTTGTCCTGAAGCTCTTCAGTTAAAGACCCTGTGAAATCAAAACTGGAGTTTTGTGGCTTCTAGTGTGTCAATTTTAGGTGCATGTATATGGTAGTATACTCCTAAAAATGACTATATTGACAGTTTTAACAGATGTATACATCTTTTCAAGTTTGAGGTTAGTAAAGGGATTTTTTAATTCTTTTTTAAAAAGAAAATAATACTTTTGTTTAGCAAGAACACATTAAATTGATCCAAAGTAACAGTAAAGACATTCATAATGTTACAAAAGATTTCTATTTGGAATAAATTGTTCTTTTGAACTTTTTATTAATCAAAGAATCTTGAAAAAATGGTTTCCACAAACAGTGTTAAGCAGTTTTCACCAAATCAGCATATTAGAATGATTTCTGAAGCATCAAGTGACTCTGAAGACTGTCACATGGCTGCTGAAAATAGAAAGCAGTTATTTTAAATTGTAATATTTCACAATATTACAGTATTTTTGATCAAATAAATGCAGTCTTGCTGAGGATGAGAGACCTTCAAAAACATTAAAAAATCCTACCGAACCCAAACTTTTCAGCGTATATGCATTCTAAATGTTACTGTAAATCTTTCTCTTTTGGGAAAATGCACAAAATATTATCAGTATTTTTGATCCCTAATACCAACTGCAGATGACTCTCATTAAGCTGCAAATCATCATGATTTGTGACTGTGATGTAACAAAAGATTACGGGGGATTTTAAAAGAAACAGGCTCTTTGACACGTCCTGCCCAGTCTTCCTGCTTTAATCGGAAATACATCAATACAGGGCAAAATAAACTGCACTCATCAAGCAGTATCATGATGCAGAGGAGAGCAACTCACAATGAGTCACGCTTATCTGAAAATAACCATCCTGCACTTTAACACAGTGTTATCAGCCCTGAAGAAAGAACACACATGAACACGTGCTGTGAAATGTTTCTTCTGCTCTCATTTACAATGTTTGTTCATGTGCTTTCTCATGTCAAATTAAGACACAGAGTACCCCTCTGCCCTGTTTAGTCTGGAAAAGAATGTTAACCGATCAGCTCACAGGAAGTGGAGAGGGAAATTGACCCACCAGTCAATGTGTACTACTTGAGAACCACATGAATTTTTGCTGAACTAAATGCATTGAAAAGGACTTAATGGTCTAATTCAGTTTAAATCAGCTCAGAAGTGATTGCTAGGCAGTTGTTTTGTGGGTATAAAGTGCACAAGATGCAACAGTGCCATTATTATGATCAGGAGTCACATAACCAAACCACATGTATTTTCATGTTAAAGTTCAGTCATTTATCACTCAATTTAAGGATTTTGAGTATGGTAATTTTTACTTAACATTAAAATGTATTACTTGATATATAAATGCATGTGAGTAGTGAACATGTTTCTAAATCACCTCTCTTTCTCTCTCAGCCCATGAAGCCTCTTAAAGCCACAGCTACTACATCAAAGCCAGTGCTGACAATGGAGCAGATTGACACTATTTTCTTCATGATCCAAGACATCTTTGAGATCCATAAGGAGTTTTATGATGCTCTTTCTCCCAACATTCAGCAGTGGGATGAGAAGGTCACTGTCGGACATCTTTTCCAGAAACTGGTGAGTCCACCTGCTACATAGTGTCCTGCCAAACACACCGTTCAAAGGCCCTAGATGGTAATTCCAAATACAATGACCCTGTATGTAATGTACACTACAGACCAAATGTTTAGGGTCAGTAAATTAAAACTTTTATTCAGCATTAAATTGATCAAGATTGACAGAAAAGACATGTATAATGTTGCAAAAAATGTTCTTTTACACATTCCATTCATCTGAAAATTCTAAAAGAAAAAATCACAGTTTCCACAATAATATTAAGTAACTGTTTTCAACATTTATAATGCTAATATGCAACAAATCGTCATAGAATGATTTCTGAAGGATCATGTGACACTGAAGACAGGAGTAATGACTGCTGGAAAAGCTTTGCATCACAGGACTAAATTACATTTTAAAATATATTGAAACAGAAAACAGTTATTTTAGACTATAATAATATTTCACAGTATTCCTATTTTTACTGTATTTTTGATCAAATAAATGTAGCCTTGGTGATGATAACAGCCCTTTAACATGCACTAAATATAATTAGAATCCTTACTTTTCAGCATCAGTTAATCTTGGCGGCTGTTATAGTAAAAACAAATATTATAGTAAAAATATTTGATTTCCTCATGTAATACTTATTTCATATGCAAAGATTTTATTCACACAGTGATTTTTTACACTGGGTTTAGTCTTTACTTTAAACCTTCTTTGAGACACTTTCATTATATATTGATCTCTCTTTTTATGTGTATGTACTGTGTGTGCTCATATCTTGAAGACACTTTGCCAGACTATATAAATGCACTTGATAAGAATCATCTTCCTCTGAGAGTTAGAGCAGAAAGATAGAGGAGCATCTGTCGAGACCGAAAGAAACAGCAGAGAGAAGATGTCTAAGCACTGCCAGATGAAAATGAAACACTCAGCTCTATGTAGGCCTGTGTGTGTGCACGTGTTTTCATGAAACTGGAGAAGCAGATGCTCCATGTGTCAATTATGATTGTAAGTGGGCTATTGTGTGTCTCATTGACGGACTCTAGATGAGTACAGTGCTGGACTTAGCTCTCTCTTCAAACTGCAGTTCAATATTTTATTAATCTTGTTTTTTATTTTCTATTTATTTTCAGTTGAATGACATTAATGGATGTTCAGTTTTTTTTGTTTTTTTTTACATTTTTTGTGCTGCAAGTTGGGAAAATCTAGATTTAAAATACACTACGGTTCAAAAGTTTGGGTTGAGTAAGATGTTTTTGACAGTCTCTTATAGTATGCTCACACAGGCTAAATTTATTTGATCAAAAATACAGTAAAAACAATAGTTTTGTAAAATATTATTACCATTTAAACTACAGACCATGTAAAAAAAAAAAAAAACAGTGCGATTAAATTCATTGTTCCATTCTGAATGGTGTGTTGGTCTTTACCCAGCATGCATTACTGCTCATCATTACAGGTTACACTTCATTTATCTCCTGAACCAAACAGCAGATGGCAGGAGGTTATGAAACATGACTTTTCTAAAGATTTTTCTCCACACACACACCCACACCCACACACACACACACACACACACACTTGATTAGTAAAACATTGTGACAGTGGTTGAGTTAGCAGATGGAGTAATTACAGGCTCCCTATTGCTCTGGAAACTCAGCGAAGAGGAAAAGAAGCACGAAAAACTAAGACTAAAAGAGACAAGAAGAAAAGTTTCATTTTTGAACAGAAGGAAAGGTTTAGGATGAGCAAATCCAGACGGAGTGGATTGGAGGCAGTTTCTCTCTATTAGTCACCCTTCACTCTTTCTTTCTTTCTTTCTCTCTCACTCCCCCACTCATTAGCTCTGCACTTCTCTTCCCACAAATGTTTCTCTCTTCACTTCGTCTTGGTGACGTGCGCGTGCATATCAGCGCTCGTCTGTGGATACGCTTGATGAAAAGTCAGAGCGCTTGATGCGGGGTTGCTAGGCGACGACAGCATGTCCGTGTGATGTGTTGTGTTCCAGACTTCTCTCGAGCAGCGGGAGAGAGGAGCATGCTGGGATGGAGTTTGAGAACACAGGGTCTCATCATGCAGTTCTCACCTCAGGGCACAAATATACAGCAATCCATAACCTTACACAAGTCAGGAATCACCACAGAGAAGATGGATCATAAGACAATAGGAAGAAGAAAGAGCGAGCTAGAGGTCAAGTTAGATTTTGAATGACAGTGATGTTTTTGAATGACTTCTTTTTGTTTTTTAAATATGAAATAGTGGTTGAGCAATATATCGCCATGACCCCTATATTAAATTCCACAATGTTAGATCTGTTAGATCCAGTTGGCTGCCATGTCATATCTGTCATATTCACTGTGTAATGTATATGTATTGTCTGGTCTTTATTTAAGAATACATAATTTAATTCACATAAATGTAAATATTATAAACATATAATTTAATTCACATTTATTGAGTTAAATAAATTTATTTATAATAAAAAAATAAAAGTTATTTGCAATTATTTTAGTAAATATTACATCAAATAATAAAATTAATTGCAGAAGTTATGCTTGTGTTATTTACTATCTTTAAATTAGATGGTGTAATATAATATATATCAGCTTTATACTGTATTAATTGCCAACCTGCTCTCTAAGATATTGCCATCGGCCATCAAAAAAACACTTGACCACCAATCTGAAAAATAAAAACTACAGCTTTTAACTTAAAAAAATTATATTTGGGCTGTTAAGAGTTTTAAATTATTAAAAACAATCCAATCAAATCACATCCAATCAAATTCATTTAGGTGATAGAAAACATTAGTTTGAAGTGAAACTATATTTTCCACATTTTCAGAGTAGAAATATTACATCAAATAATAAAAGTAATTGCACCAGTTGTTATGCTTGTGTTATTTACTATCTTTAAATTAAATAGTGTATTGTCCTTCCGTAATATATATAGTGGACTGCTAGCTGGGTTCAGTCCTATCTTGATGACAGAAGCCAGAGAGTTGATGTTAAGGGTATATTGTCTGATCCTTTAGTATTTAAGGGAGTATTTTAGGTCCCTTATTTTTTCTCTTATATATAAATGATCTTAAATCAGCGTGTTCAGAGGAAGTTTTTCTTTATGCTGATGATGCAGCAATTTTAGTATTTCATCAAAATAAAGGAGTTCTGGAGAAAATAATGATTTTGCAGTTACAAGAGATATCCAAATGGTTTCTAGATAAAAAACATTCTCTACATATAGGTAAAACTGAAGCCATTTTCTTTGCTTCTAGAATGGAATTAAAGAAGGATGACACTTTTTTTGGTTAAGATTAATGATATGGTAATAGTCAAAAAATGTAGTAAATTATTTGGGTTGTTTAATAGATAATAAATTAACAGGTGATTTTATGGCTAGAAGGGTATTTATGAAAACATGTTGTAAAATTAGGTTTTTAGTGAGGCAAGCCGACTTATGGGATGTTTATTCCTTAAAATTGTTTGCGGGGGCCTTTATTCAACACGATTTTGATTGTTACCTCTTTCTAGTGTAGTAGTTGTTTCCAGGGTATGGTGTGAAAGACACATTGCAAAAGGCTTAAAACAAATTAGAATAATTTTTAGAATTAATCCTCAAACGCATTTGTGTAGTGAATGTTGTAAGGATTTGGGTTTGTTAACTGTGGAAAGAGTGTTTTTTTTAATTGGGAATGACACAATTTAAAATAATAATAATAATAATAATAATAATAATAATATTGTGGTTCCAAGTTATTTACAAAATTACTTTCATATGGGGAGACAACAGCATTCTTATGATACTAGTCCATGTAAGTTTAAAAGTTTGGTGGGGAAAAAATATGTTTTGCATGCAATGCAATTTCATGGAATAAATTACCAGTGTCAATAAAAGGAATAAAAGGACTTGGAGAATTTTTTTAATTACATTTTTTTTATTATTAATAATAGTTGGTTAGGAGATAGTGTTTTTTATTTCTTCTGCACTTCTGTACATAGTCTCTATCCTTTATATTAACATTGAGGACCGCAATGGAAATAAACCAATGGCTTTATTGTGTTTTTTATCCTCTGCAGTTTTTTAAAGTGTATGGGATGCTTGTTATTTTTTACAGTTTGTAAACTTGTCAAATAAATTTCAATTTCAAAATTAAAAAAAAACCTTGCACACAATGCTTGGTAAGAGAGCTGTGGAACAGTATTAAAAATGACAAGTTTTATCAGATTTTACAGGCAGGCTAAATACTCATTGTACTGCTATAAGCTCACAGACATCTGGTTTGAAACACAGTTAAATTTTGGCTAGTTAACATCAAAAGATTTCTCTGTTTGAGCATCCTGACTGGCCTGACATGGTAACATTGTCTCAAACAATGGTGAGAGTTTTGGGGCAAGACTTGCTGTTTGCTGACCCAAGGCAGATGGGGGAGTGTTTATGAAAAATTGTTATTTTTTGCGCAATTCCTTTTGACGATGCTAGTGCTGAAGATATGACACACTTAGCGCTTTAATTTCAGGCCTCAGGATGGTTGTGCTTCACTCTGTATGGGCATCATAACAGTTCTTCATGTTCCTCTATATGTTATTACAGCAAACGATCTGAAGTGGTGTTATGAAGCCTGCTTTAAACTTCCCGTCTCAGTCTTTCAGTCTCCAGAGCTCTCAGCAGAAGCTCTGTTGTCTGTATCTCATGTCTTATCCTGAGGATGAACTCGCTTCAGCAGAAAGCGTACACTGTGAACACACTTTGATGAATGTTCTAAGAGGTCTACAGATGAAATGAATGTTTCAGCATTGCCATTTTTCAGTCTCTTTCATCCCTCTGTGTCTCCAGCTTCTAGTTCTTCCATGGTTTTCCTCCTCTTCTCTGTGATTTTCCCATACCATCACCTTTCTCTCTCTGTCTGTCTGTGTGTTTGTACTGCATTTAACACCTGTTTCCACTGCTTATATCCTAGGCCAGTCAGCTCGGTGTGTACAAAGCCTTTGTGGACAACTATAAAGTGGCAGTGGAGACAGCAGAGAAATGCAGCCAGGCCAACAACCAGTTTCAGAAGATCTCTGAGGTGAGCTCATCTACCTCCTACCATCCGACACTATAGGCCTGATCATTACTGTCTGCAGTACATACTTCACTAATGAGGAGCTAATGTTTGAAATGGTCAAGAATTGTCCGTTGTTTAGTCATTGATCAGTATTAAATGTTCCCCAATGTAAATTAAAATCTGTGTCTAACATTTTGAATATAGATATGAAATGATGGAAAAAATAGATGATAGATTACTTTTAAATATGAAACTAAAACTGCCAGTAATTGGTGGCATGTTACTGTCTTAGTGAGTCTTTGAATCATCCGATTTGTTCTAAATGGCTGATTGATTCAGGAACTAAGCATGTGACTGTCTAGGGGTCATCGGATGCAAAATTCACTTTAGAAGTTGTTTGAACATAAATGTGTGTTGGAAGTGTGTGTGTACACATCCATCCTATAATGATAAAAATCCACCCAGTGTTTTTTTTTTTTTTTTTTTTTTTAATCTTTTTAAAAATAAAAATTTTAAAATCCCCTTTCTCAAATCAGGCTGTTCTGAGAGCCCTGTCAGAATGACGTTAGTTTGCTCCATAGATATATATACCTAGATGCCTCATTATCGACTGTTTCAATGGACCGCGATACGTAAGCTATCCGCCATTTTTGGAACGGTCTGCGAATCTTTCAGCGCATTGACTGTGTGCATCCATAGACATGTATAGAGACCCCATTCGACCGCTCCAGGCACGTAGATGCGGCCGCCATCTTGGAACGGTATTTTTGATGTCATTCACACATACTGTAGGTTTGCACAGAGCCGTTGAGCCGTTCTGTGCAGGATTGATGCATCTTTCGAATATTCAGTGATTACTATGGGGAATGACGTCAAGTTTACCGCTACAATATGGCAGACGGCTTACGTATAGCGGCCCATAGAAACAGTCGCTAATGAGGCATCTATGTATATATATCTATGGTGTGCGTCTACAACAGCAAGTTATACGCTTGTATATCTTTTGAATATTCATTGATTATTATGGTGAATGCGAGATGGCTGACGCGTCAACGTATCTGGAGCGGTCGAATAGGGAATCTACACATATCTGTGGTCTGCTCATCACTCCACGGAAGAGAGGGGCGGAGTCAGCAGAGTTCACTAGCATTTAAAGCAACATGGACTAAAACAGCGTGCTGAAAACAGAGCTGTTTTTGACAGGGTAAAGAAGGTGTTTTTTACACTACCATTGAGAAATTTTAACCAAAGTATGTTATAGACTTTTCATTAAGACCCTAAAGAATCATATCAACTTGTGTAAAATGGTCATCCGATGACCCCTTTAAGAATGTGTCATTGAATCATTTACTCAACTGATTTGTTCAAAAATGTAGATTCATTTTGTAATGAAACCACAGGGTATTCCTTGGAGATGAACAATGGTTCTAATGTGAATTAGTTTGTAACTACTTTCATTGACAAAATAGATCAAAACAGACAATATTTGCCATCTAAAATAAGTAAGTCTAATAATAAAAATCTAAAATAAATAAATCTAAAATATTAATATTAACTGTTGTATGAAATTAACATTATATGTGCAGTTGTGCAGATATTCAGGAAGATTGCCCCATGCCTTAAATTTTGAGGGCATTTTTATAAATTTTTGTGCAATCCCTATTAAATTACGACTTTGGCATTAAGAAAACATGTTTTTGAATGCTAACTTTTTAAAAAGAATGAATTCATTCATACATTCTATAATAAACATTGATTAAAGGTTGCAAAACATGATTTTTTAATTAGCATCAAGCTCCTTAAAACATTCAGATATCCATTATATACATGTAACACATCCATTACAATATTAGTGGTGTTTGTTTCGCTATTACTCTTTCTCATACTTATTTGAACAAACCCCCAACTCTAACTACTAAAATCATCACATCTTGTTCTGCATCTGCATCTTATTTTGATGCCTCAGACATTGTTTGGCAGATGGTAAAATGGGTAAAAATCTTACTTTGGACCACCCAGCCATATCTAAACTCCCCCAATATATCATGGGAGGTGGACCCTTTTGACCTTGCAACACCCTAGTAACCGCATAGCAATGGGCTAAAACTACTCGGGACATCTTAGAAACTGCATAGCAACAATATTGCAAGGCATTTACATCACTTACTGTAGATCTAGTTATAATCATCAGCTTGGTGCATTTACTCATACACGCACACACATACACAAGAAGCCTTCCCCATCACATTTCTCTTCATTATTCCATACAGGAAGTATTCGTCATATTCTGCTGCCTGAGCCAGGCATGAGCTCTGTATGTGTGTGTGCTCATGTCTGTGTATATTTATAGTGAGCATCTTCTCTGTTGACAGAATCTGAAAGTTAAAGGTCCTAAAGAATCCAAGGACTGCACCACATCCGCCACCATGGAGGGTAAGAACGTATCAAATGATCAGTGATGTGTGTGTGACATGCATGAACAATCTGCATTTACAGAGCGGTAGAATGTGTGTTGATGTGTCGATTGACGGTTCTTTGTGAGAGTGGATGGTTGTGTTTGAATGAGTGAGCTGCGAGCAGTGTCTCTTTAAGAATGAGTTCAGCTCTACATCTTCCTACTTGTGTATGCAGCATCCACAACTCAAATGTGTGTGAGTGTGAGGAAGAGTGCGTGCTTGCTCATTCTGAGTGTTTTGGAGAGCAGGAGAGCATGAGTCTCTCTCTCTCTCTCTCTCTCTCTCTCTCTCTCTCTCACTCTCTCTGTCTTGGTGGTGTTTGTGAGGGACGGATAAAAGGGGGTGCAGAATGAGAAGGAAGTAGTGAGAGAGCAGTTAGAGAAGACTGCAGGATCAGTGGAAGTTTGTCATGGAGGTTCTGCTGGTTCTCCGGCTGTGTTGTAACTGCACCTATGGTAACTATACCGCATTTTAATGCTTTGATAGTCTGGATTACTTTCAATTCGTGATTGTTGTGCGGATTGGTTTAAGAAATTATTTTATGTCTGTGGTTTTGAACCATTCTAGAGCTAGTTCTGCTGGTAAACAGGTCTGATTCAGTGCAGTTGTCTGTAATTGTGCAGGTCTGATATTTCAATGCAGTTGTAAGACCTCAAGCATAACAACATTATAAAACCGATAATTAAATTAAATAAGATTCTGGCTTCTGACTGGTCATATTCTAGCATTCCAGCCGTGCTAAAATATGCAATATAGTAACAACACTTTTAACATCACTTTTAACAACACTTAGCTACTGTGTACCATATATGATCGGTTATTAATCTTAGATGATATCTCAGGGACTAAACTGTCAGATGGAGTATGACATGTAATATATAAGCTTAAAATAATGACTTATGAAAATTTATGTCTTCAATTTTTCATGTGTTGTTCCTGATAATGCCCTTTAGCCATGACTGGATTCATAACATTTTTCTCACAACTTGTTAAATATACACAAGACAGAGCTAGGAATGGGAATGTGTAAAATCCATGTGGAAAGATTTGAATGGGTTTGAAACCAAGTGAGAATACAGTAAAATTTAACTTCCAAATTAACAACTGGAACTGCCGCTCCAATTCTGATTTGTCAATGGATGTTTACGTCAGGATGTGCTCAGCTGGGTCACGTCCCAAAAACAATTAGCATATCTATTTATAATAGGGTTATGTAGAGAAAAACGGTGTTAAAATTGCTCTTTTTTATCATTTTATCTAATATCTTTTGGCGTTGACAGACACATATCAATGTACAATGTACAATCAATTATACAAAAACAACACAAGATGAAAATAAAAATGTGACTCAAATTAAAAACACATTAATTTACAGTGAGGATAGTTTGCACCAACCACAATGTGTTTTGTGGTGTATTGAATTACTAAAATTCAACAGGCATTTAGACCAAAACTGTCAAATTACCTCTTTAGCCTCATGTTATTCATTTAGCATTGTATTAAGCATATACTAAATTGTTCTATAAATTGTTTATTTTGAAGGCATTTTTGTATACAGTTAGTATGATAAACAATTATGGTGTTGATTACCAATATAAAAACTAGTTAAGCAGCACTGTAGTGACTGATAGCAGACTGCCATCTGACTTTCAATGTGTTGTTTTATGGACATGCATTGTATTTGTGCGTTTGTATGCATTTGCTCCTTTGAAGTTCCTCCTTCCACCCCAAGGTGACTGGAGGATTATCTCCCACAATGCACCAGATGATAGACAGATGATAGATGATAGACAGATAAAGGTAGAGTTCAAAGTGCACAAGTGGTATAGACAGAGGAATAACAATATAGAAAGATTGGAACAAGATCTCCTGCACACTTGTTCTCTCATGCAATCAGATTTTTAGCTACCAAATTATAGCCAATCAGATGTAATCAACCCCCTCGAGAGTTGAGCCAAGTCTGTGTCAGCGTGTAAACAAGGGATGAAATGGAGCAAAAGAAACCCAAGAAAATGTGAGAAGTTTGACACTAAACAGATACACACTTTTTTGTCGCATACAATATAACAACACATCAACAAAAATTAGGTTTTGTTTTGTTTTTGCTTTTTTGTTTTTTGTGTGTTTTGTTTAATTTTATTGTTTTATTTATTTTATAATTAAGAGAGAATGTTTTGGAGAATGCAGCAAGTTTGCAATCCTTCTAATTAATAAATATCATGGCCATATCAGACAGTTAAAGATTGTTACACAGTTTTTCCCTGCAGTCAGGTAGTAGAGTCTAGCAGTAGAGTATGTCAGTGAGCTAATGTCAACTCTCATTTTCTGAGTCCATATATTAAGTTGCTTAACTTAATACACTGAGCGAAACCTGCTTTGTCCAATCATATCACAGAGTACAATATATCCCATCCAACACCAGATCTCGGTTCTTCTCTGTCAGGCACTAGCTGATGTGACAGAATTCCTCAAGCACTTTTTTTTGTAGGCCTATTTAGCAAAGTATAAGAACTGACTAATATTTGTCTTGTGCGAGCATGACTCAGACGGTGTCAGGCCACAGCAATTTTTGCAATATTTGTTTTTCTCTTCTAAAGCTAGTTAGACTCAAAACAGTGACATTTAGATTAAATCATCTCCCAATGACACTCAACTCACAGTGCTTTGTAATCATATACATGTGGGTGGATTGAGAAAATATGGAAAACAGGAAGACGTTTAACGGAGTTAAAAGTTTGAGATCTGACTCAGAAGCTAATCTAAAAGTATTTTCAGTTCCCTCATTTATGACAGTTGCATATGAATTGAAACTGTATTTTTCGTTAAAGAGATGCACTCCATTCTGCTTGTTTGTACTTGAAACAGTTTTAATGTATAAAGTACTGTAAATGAGAATTATTGTATGTTGCCATTATGGAAAGTCCTTGCAATATGTATGTAAGTGTGTAATCTGTCATCTATTATAGACAGAGATAGAAAGTGACACGATTTGATGAATAATCACACAGTACTGTTCTGTGTGACATTGACAACTACAAAAACATACACACAGATGTTTACAGTACCTACCAGGGCTTGAATTTAGGTGCGGGATTGCGCATAATTTAAACCATTCCCGCAAGTTTAACGTTTATAATGCGAGAAATTCCCGCACAACTGTATTTTTTATTCATCTCAGATCAAATTAAGAAATACATCCACAGAAGCGAAAAAAGAAATCACCGGTTCAAACAGTCTGTCTTTATTTTAGAATGTAATTCCACAAACAGCGCTGCAGCTGTCTTCTCTGACTGTCGTTGAGCCCTGTATAACATCGGTGTGCTCTCCGTGGTCTGCGTCGCGCTGATCTTATTCACACAAGGCTGTGTGACGCGCTCTAATATTCTGAGTCGCACGCAAATGTGAATGAAAACTACTGCGTGCGACTATGAAAAAATATTTAGGAGCACCAGTGCGACTGACCCGAGCATATTTGTGTTTGCGCTGAGGGGAGCTTCAAAGGTTTCTACGCGTTTTTGCGGAGTTGAGTAATGCATTACAGACATATCTCACGAATCCTTTCATAAACAAACAAAGTAGATACACTGTAAATAAGAGATTCATTGTTTAGTTTAGAGAGCTTCGTTGATTATTATAGAACTTTGTGAGATCGCGATGAACTAAGGAGAGTGACAGATGTAATGATTAATAAGGGAGTTTGTAAATGTGATATTGATTTAATACAACAGTTCAATAAACAAGAAGTTAATATTAAGTGACTTATTCTCTGACTATAACACTGTTGCCTGATTTTGCTCTATTTCGTCGACGAAAATAGTTTGAATCAAAGACACAGCTGAGCCGCTGCGCATCTCCATTCAAGAACAGCGGTGTCTCGTTTATGAATGAACATGCGTTTTTAAACGAATCTAGTGAGTCAATGATTCAATTACAGATTCATAAAGACAGTCACTTCACTTGCTTTATTCCTGAATGAATCAGCCGTTCGAACGAATCAATTTAATGAATGATTCAGTGATCAAATCAGTGCCTTATCGCCATCTGATAGTAGTTTTAGTTTCATTTTTAACATGTCTTTCAGTTATTTAAATCATTTAATATTTCTCTAACCTATTCAGATTTTATATTTAGAATATTAATCTCTAACATGAATTTATAAATTTAATTGCACTCATGCCAACTCTGAAGCTCATTAAACGTCTGAAAATACACCTACAAGCCACTTTTGTGTTCTTCTGTTCCACCTCAATGGAAAATAATAATTTTGTTAATACTGATTTAATTTAATTGGTATCTTATTCTACTTGTTCTTATTCTGTTGTTTTAATTAGAAATTTTAAAAAGCTTATAAATATGTATTTTTTAAATTTGACAAAAGATGACATACTTTTAATAAAGTTAGAAAAATGCCATTACAAAGGTAAAAATAAAATTCCCCTGTAAATCACTTTAAGGAGTCAAATATCACCTTGTAATGGGAAGGCAAATTTTTGATCAGATTTTTTAAATTAAACATTAGAAAAAAATAATTAGGCTATATCTTAGAAAGCTGAGACATTCCTTCTTCATTCAGAAGGCATAAAACTGAAAGCAACTCAAACCTCAGTGAAACATTAAGTTCTTAATGTCAATTTGAAGGAGATCATGGTGTATTTTGTATAAAGTTTTTTGTTTGTTTTTTTAATACAAAATACACCATGAAAAATATTTTTTTTATACAAAATACAAAAAGAAATTGAACTGAAACTGGAATATATGAAATACACTGATTCTGAAAGGCATTTCTAAATAGTTTTAATACAGTTCTTAATGTCAATTTGGAGGAGAGCATGACAAATTTTAAGCTGTTTCGAAAACCACCATACATTAAAATCTGTAGACATAAATAAATGAAGATGATTAATTTAGCCCCGATGAGTCAATTTATTCTCCACCCCCCCAGAATCTTTAAATCCCCCCCATGTGACCCATTTTAAAAAACGAAATTCAGGCCCTGCCTACTGTAATCACTTCATCACCTGCTGCTCTATTTCTCTCATATTCTTCTGTTCCTGATGAATATTAAACTCTGGTCCTCTTCTTCTCAGTCCAGCAGGATGAATGTATGGGAAATCAGTAGCTCTATTGATCAAGAGGGGTTTATTCTGTGACTGACTGTGTGTGAAGGGCATCTTGAACTCAAATTAGTATGCAAGTGTCTGTGCTGAAATGTGCTTCAAGGTTGTGATTGGATGTCACAATCTAAAGCGACTGTCTTGGGCTGCATCTCTCAAAAGCATTGTTAGTCTTAGTAGCTCATAGAGAGCACTGGTGCCAATGCTTTTGCCAAATGAAGCCCTGATTGGTTCCCTTTCAGATCCAATCAGCTGGGATTGGTCAGGATTTTTGAGGTAGAATGAGCTAAAACCCACTAACTAGGGACTAGAATAGAAACTGCATAGCACCAACTCAATTAAAACACTTACAGTAACCATTCATTTCATAAAACTCATCACAACACTTGCAACCACTTAACAAGACTGTAGCAACCACAGAGAACACTGTAGCGTCTGCCCAATAAGCACCAGGACAACGACCCTGAAGAGGGTCCCTGAATAGTAACCACCTAACAATGCCCTAGCAACAACCCTGAACAGCATAACCCATAGTAACCACTTGGCAACAACCCTGAACAGCATAACCAAACAGTAACCACCAAGCAATGCCTTAGCAACCTCCAAGCATACCATATCCCATAGCAACCACCTAGCAATGCCCTAGCAACCAACTAGCACAATGTAACAACCACAAAAAACAAGCTAGAAACTGCCTAGTGATCCCTCAAAACATCATAATCCATTGCAACCATCTAGCAATATCCTAGCAACCAACTAGCAACACTAAAACAACCACAAAGAACATCCTTGCAACAGTTTAGAAATACCATAGCAACTACCCAGAATGCCATAACTCATAGCAACTGCCTGGCATTGCCCTAGCAACCAACTAGCCCAATGTAACAACCACAAAAAAACAAGCTAGCAATTGCCTAGTGACCCCTTAGAACACCATAATCCTTAGCAACCATCTAGTAATGCCCTAGCAACCAACTATCAACACTGTAACAACCACAAAGAACACCCTAGCGACTACCTAGTGACCACACAGAACACCATAACTCATAGCAACAGTTTAGAAATATCATAGCAACTACTTAGAATGCCAATAATGAAAAATGCCCTAGCAACCAACTATCAACACTGTAACAGCCAGAAAGAACACCCTAGCAACTACCTAGAGACCACACAAAACACCATAATTCATAGCAACCAACTATCAATGTCCTAGCAACCAACCAATAACACCATAGTGACCACAAAGAACATCTTAGCAACTTCCTAGCGACCATCTTTAACACTGTATCCCATAGCAACCACCTAGCAGTGCTCTAGCAACCACAAATAACACACTACAGTAGCATATTTCTAACAACCACCCAGAACATGCAAAGTGCTTACACTCACTCAGAAAATCTAACACCCGCAGCACCATTCCAACCACCCAAACATTGTGGTGACAAGTTTTGCATAGATAAGCAAAATTCCACAGATTTTGCCCCAAAACCAACCTAGAAAATGCTGATAAAGCTCTGTGAATGCTAATGCAAATGAACACTGGCATGAGAGAGACAAGACTGATTACTCTGTTTATATCTTAATTGATAAATGACGCTGTACTAGTTCAGCTCACTTCTCTGTTCTGCTCCTCAAACCTTTCTTTCTCTCTATTCTCTCTCAACTGTAATCCATCAGCCTTGCAGAGGCTCGTGGGAAATATGCCCTGTCAGAGAGCTCCACTCTGTTGCGATGTGATTCTGTAATTCGATGAATTGAGCGAGTAAGAAGGGACTGCTGGGAATCGTCGTCCATTAGAGTGAAAGACAGCAGGATCACTACAGGACCTGCCATAACCCTATCAGGCGATGAAGACGTGAACGTGCAGAATTCTCCAACCTTGAAAAGCTGCAAGCGGATGCAGAATAACTTTTTGAAAGATTTTTTACAGATGACTTTAAAGAGCTTGTTTAATTTACATGGAAGTATCTGCAGTTCGTGCTTACAGTAAACAGAATGTTATCGTCTGTTGGTGTGAACACTTAAGTCTTTATAGTTATCTATCCTTGGTGTGAACGGGTGTTTAAAATTGTACTTTTACTACATTAATGAATTTTGTTCCTTGATTTAGTGGATAATGCTGCAGAAATGCTGCTCGAGTGGGAGATACAGCTTCATTTCTGGACGGATCACATTCACCATTTTATCTATTAAATGGATAGCGCACCCAAAAGTGAAAATTCTTTCATACCCTTTCTTACTTACCCTCATACATGTTGCAAACCTGTGGAAATAAATAGTATTAACATGGTTACCAACATTCTTCAAAATGTCGTCTTTTGTATTCAACACAAGAAAGAAATTCATACAGGTTTGGAACAACTTGAGTAAATGATGACAGAACTTTCATTTTTGGGTGAACTGTCTCTTTAAATAAAAGCCCAAAACAAATTAATGAATTGCACTGACGTTAGCTAAATTTAGCAAAACCTCCCTTGGTAAAAAATAATGAATAATAATAATGTTTCAAGAACTTGCAAAGTAATGTTGTCGCTCTTGCTTTTGATTAATATAGCCATATATATTTACAAAGATAATGTTGCATTAGGTGTTTATATAGGGGTCAGGTTAAGGCTTGGATACACTACACAATTTTTGTCCAGATTTTTACTTGCAATGTTCTAATGTTCTGCTAACTATAAAAGGTACAGCTGTCATAAAACCAGAGAGAAAGGCTGCATGGCTAACTTAGTCTGACAGTTAGCCTGCCTCGGACCAGGTTAGTTTCCCAGCAGAAGTTGCCAGAGTGACTGTGCTTGATCTATGTTAAATGTGCTTTATGGAACCAAATCATTTGACATTGAATCAGGCTAACTGAAATAAGCTTGGCTTATTTGGTAAACTTGTTTTATGAAACAGGCCTTCGAGGCATTAAAAGTCAGAAGACACTTAATTTATAATTTTTTCCGTTGCATCGTATTGCATCAAATCACATTGTGTTGAATCGAATCAAATCGAAATCAGATCGCATTGCATCATAATAATGTGAATTGCATCGCATTGGTAGCTGCTTCATATGTATTTTTAATGTATCGTATTGTTGGATCTGCATTGAGATTCGTATCGCATTGGCCTCAGTTATGGAGATGCACATCCCTACTAGTTAGTAGTTTACCTATAGTGGCTAATGAATTGGAAGTCTTGCACATTTAAAGAAAATAGCTTACTTCTGTGTTGCAAAATGAGGTGGATAAATGGAACAGAATAGCTAGAGCCTGGTATATGGTATGAAGTATTCATATCCTACTGCAGTGTTCAGAATCACAGATATGGCTAGAGGGAGGGCATGATACTGGGAGCTGACAGATATGCGTTTCCTTCTCTCTCAGTCTGTCAGCTTATTGAGAGTGTGTGGATTTACGGAGAGCTAAAGACATAAACTGAGCCTCCTCTCAGTGTTTGCATTCATTTGTCCTGGATGCTCATGTTTGTGAAGTGCTCAGAGATGATGCTATTATCCGTAGTGTCTGGCTGCTCAGTCAGCTGTGTAATAGAGTTTGGGAAAGGGTATTTCTTCATATTTTTTTTCTTTGGGTTTGTTTGGAGCATTTGTATCATTGGAAGTATGAGTGTTTTTTTTACTTGAGATCTTATACATCTTACTGTATAAAAGGATATATCATAACTTTTGATGACTATAAATAATTCTTTAATATTTGTCTTTGCAGCTCTCCTCTACAAGCCTATTGACCGTGTCACTCGCAGCACTCTGGTCTTGCATGTGAGTTTCTCCCTCTAACAATATATACATCTATTGATTGCATGTAAGTCAGGTTTCTCTCTCTAAAAATATATACATCTTTTGATCAGGTTTAAAACTATAAGGTCACCTTTACTAAGGCAGATGCACAGGCTATTATATTTGTACTCTACTTGTATTGTATGAGTCATAATTTAACCAAGTTAATCGAACTCAATAGAGATTTGGCTGTGTCAATAATAATAATAAATAAAAAGCTTGATTTGAAAGATTGTCTTTGCATGTTAAGTATTTGCTTATTATCTGTGATGACATTTTGGCCTTGGACAGATGTTGATCTATAATCTGTAATTAAGTGTGTTATATGTGACTATCGAATTCTACTGCGTAAAGATCGTCATATGCTTTTAAATACCAATATCAACATGTCAAACCTGCTTTTCTTCATGAATCTTAAGGTCACTACAAATCCAGATATATCATCAAAACTTGTAAATCAGATATATTCAAAAAGAAAACACTTATTTGAAACTGTAGTAATATTTTACAAGATTGCTGTTTTTAATGTATTGCATTCTGACATATATTTAAAATACATTTAGCCTTAGTGAGCATAAGAGATTTTTCTGAAAAACTTACAATTTTTACTAACCCAAACTGTAGTGTAGGTTTATCTTATTTATTTTAATAGTTGGATTGTCACTTAAAGAATAAACATACTGTAAATCTCACATTTGTTACTTGTTTGTTTTATTTTAATTTTTTTTTACTTTTTTTCAGGACTTGTTGAAACACACTCCTAAGGATCATCCAGACTTCCCTCTGCTTCAGGATGCTCTGAGAATATCCCAGAACTTCCTGTCCAGCATCAATGAAGAGATCGACCCACGCAGAACTGCTGTGACCACACCGAAGGGAGAGGTGTGTGACTCTGTGTTTATGTGACTGACAGAGAAAGAGCATACAATATACTGTATTTAAAACAATTCTCTACTGTATATGCTTAATTATAGAACGAAGCATTTGTAAGGCAGATGAGGTGTCAGTGCCTTTATAAGAGTGTTTTCACACCTACTTTATTAATAGCTTTTAAATTTGGCACCTGATGTGTTCTTAGTTTCAGTTTGTGGCATTTATGTTGCACTCGTTCCCACTGCACCAGTTGCACTTGTACCTACAGCAAAACCATCAGTCCAAGACCACCTCAGTTGGGTCTCAGTTTATTAAAAAATCTAATTTTCTTTTGTATTACCTGACTATTAAATTAATCAACTAAATAATCAATAGATTAATCAATTATGAGTTGCAATCATTCAGGGGTACGTTTTGTGCTTTATCAATGCTGTCATGAATTTGCATGCCACTGTGTGATGTAATTCAAAAACCTGAAACAGAAGACTCTCCTCATTCCCTGCATTGTTGGGCATTTTTTCAACATGACAATGACTATATACAGTACATCCTCCTGAGGTGAAAGTCCTTCAGTGGACAAGTATTTCGCCCAGTCTTAACACTCTTGGGCGCCTTTGGGGATTCTGTAGAGATGAGTTGAGCAACACTCCCCATTAAAGACCAGGGCATTTAAAGAGGTCGTCCTCCAGGAGTTTAACAGGACAGATGTGACAATTTGTCATGAACTTGTACACTTTGTGCCAAGAAGGGTCAGAGCAGTATATTTAAAATTATGGAGGACACACTAAGTACTAGAATATTATACATTTGTTGAATTAAATCTAGGGTGTACTCGTTTCCACAAACATTAATTTAAACAAAACTGGTTAATTTACTTTTTTAAATATAAATTACATATATTTCTCTGTTTTTATTAAGTATATGTTGATTACCTTTCAATTTTTCCATTGTTTAATTAATTGTATTAGTGATCATTAAGAGAATATATTTTTTGTATTTGTTCAGAGGGGCTGTAGTCATTTATGCTGTCCACTTTATGTATTTATGGGGAAAAAAGATATAGATTGAATTGCATGTTAGCTTGCTTTTTGCTCAAGAGAGTAATCTATTTAAGTCCACGTCATACTAACAGGAAACTATTCATATAACCACAGGTGGAGAGCTGTAGTTGTAACCACACAGCTTTGTAATGCTATTAGCTAATATTCAATGGAACTATAGTTTTGGGAAACACTAAATCGTTCAACAATATTGATAATGACAGAACTTGTGACCATTGACCAGTGATGCTTGTAGGAAATGCACCTCTAAAAAATAAGAAGACTATTATTTATTAAGTTTTGGTCCACTTTGGAATGTTCTAGAACCAAGAAGCGCTGACACAATATCAGATTTTCACAACATGATTATTGTGGTGGTGGTGGGGTGGGGGGGTAGAGCATTTGTAAGCATTGTAAGGCACCTGCTTTGAGTGTTAGCCACATTATTGTCACTGCATTATTTACGATATTATGCAGTGTATATAGTATTAACATTATCACCAATAACAGTATATTGCCACACCCATAACTGATAATAACTAATAATTTACTTAAACTACTGTTTTGAAAATGTTTATTTTCAACCTTAGATTCTTGAAATTCTTTTGTTTATCATTTATGTCCGTTTTCTATCATGAGCTCCCGACCTCTGTCTGTGACTGTTTGATGAGCTCATCATCCACATGGGAGTATGAGTGGATCAACTGTATTTATGTATTAACATAATCTCACTTTTCTTCATCACACTTTTTTAAAATAAATATTTGATGTTTGAGTGTCAGCACTTTTTTATGCTCAAGCTGTACAGTGTCAGTGATGAATTGTGTAACTGCAGGCAGGTCCTTTGTCGTCCCTTGGTTTTCCAAAAGCACACGTTCTGTGCGCTTCTGTTCTGATGAGTCCACAGGAAGTAACGGTGGGTGTTTCATGTCTCTGGCAGGTTCGTCAGCTGGTGAAGGATGGCTTCCTGGTGGAGGTGTCGGAGGGGACGCGTAAACTCCGTCATGTCTTCCTCTTCACAGACCTTCTGCTGTGTGCCAAGATGAAAAAGACCGCAGTTGGGTATGAACATGGATACTCTCACACAAACTCACTTTCTTTCTCATTTTATGGTTTACCCACTCAAGCACTCTACAGGCCGCTGTGTGTTTGGTGCCAGTAGATGAAGTGTTTTGATTTACAAAGGTGCAACCTCATTTGTCACTCTGTTGTTGTCGTGGTTACAATGCCAAAGACACCGTAATATTGATTGATAGCTGCTGTTATCCTGATGCAGCTCTGTTTCTGTAACTACAGCCTTCCCAGAAGAATAACACACACATACTGTAATGTGTATACTGAACACCCGTCTTCTTTAAACACAGTCTTAATTTGCTATATGTTAACTACTCTGTTACATTCAATTCTGGATTTTGTCCTCACCACTGACAGAGACTGTAAAGTATTCAGCATCTTAATCAGACTGAATTAGGCAGAAGATGATTTTAATTGGTTGTTATGCATGATGATGAGCAGATTATATTTTGCTGCAAAGCCATGCTGGGCATCATAATCATTTCATAATAAGAGCGCATTATCAAGCATTTCAACTGTGGAAACACATTTTGATCCCTGAAGCGTGTTTGTGAGTGTGTGTGTACTCTACATAATAGAACATGGTTAGCTTAATTAGTTACATCAGTCTCCACAGAGGCATTTCCTGTCAGGACAGGAAGAGAAAGACATCATGAGGCATGTGTTTATGTCAGTGGTCACCTGGTAGCCCGCATGGAGTCTCTGAGTCGCCCGCCAAGCAAGTTCTATAAATAGCCTGAATTAGCACCGGGCGATAAATGATATCATATTGAGATTATAATAAAATTTGTTAATGATAAGCTCTGGATATTTTTGCTCAATATGGATTAATCTGGATTTGGATATGGATTTAAGAATTTTTAGATATTTTGACTGCAAACAAGACAAAAATACTAAGTAAGATAAGCCATTTTTTGCAGTGTAATTAGTCAACACATCATGCAATTACAGCCCTAAAATAGACTATGGTTGTCAATTTAAAATATGCTCCTATTCGACATTTAAACATTTCTCTGTGTGTTTTTCAGGAGACATCAGCAGTATGAGTGTAAATGGTACATCCCTCTGGCTGATCTGAGCTTCCAGACTCTGGATGACTCAGATTCTCTCCCTCACGTCCAGACACTCCCTGAGCATGAGATTGAGGAGATGAAGATCAAGATCTCCTCCATCAAAAGCGAGATCCAGAAAGAGAAGGTACAGTTTCTCTTACATTAATTATAAATTATATTTTAAAGTATATTAAAATAGGAAACTCTTATTTTAAATTGCAATAATATTTCACAAAAATATATATATATATGTGTGTATATATGTGTATATATATATATGTGTATATATGTGTATGTGTGTGTGTATGTGACTTTTTTTAAACCGGGTATGCTGAGTGATAAGATTAAACATCTTATAGGACACACTCAAAGAGGGATCACAGATGACAAATAAGAAACAGTATGATACATAATAAAAGTATGATACATAATATCATATTGGATTCCCCCGGTCTATATGTCTCTGTATCTGCTAAATGATTTTTTTTATTCCCAATGAATAGGAGTTAAAACTCCCACCTGGGTGACACTACTCCAATAACAGACCGTGCAAAATACCCAAAATAATATCTTTAAAATATTGCCAAGTAACATTGCAACCTTGCAAACAACAATAAATACGGAGAAGGACTTTAACTGTAAGCGATACGAGCATACGCAAAACAAAGGGAACAATAACATCTTAATGTTCATAATGTTCAGAGGATTTATGTTCTTTCTTTTCCTGGTGTTTGTTATTTTTTAAATTTTATATAGCCCACGTTTTAATAAACATTTTTTAAATTTACCACTTAGGCATGTTAACAATAACGTATATCTTCAACATACGTTGTCTATGACCAAAAATGTAAGAAGATATGTTTTCAGTGGACTTTTAAGATTAGCTTTGCTTGAGAAAACATAAAAATGTGCAGTTACAGTGTTTTTTTTCTTTTGATTTAGTCAAGTTGGTTTTGCATCAAACACAATGTGATTTTGACAATTGAGATCAGACAGCAACAGCGCATTTTTCCCCTTGGGTGAGCGCTTCATGGACAGCTTACCTCATGCAGACCAGTAAACCACTGAGAACGCACTACAATCCTGACGAGTTTCATAGCAATAGAGCAGAGGCACAAAAGCTGCGGAGAATCTGCTTTCCCAGAAGCAACCTCAACTGGTAGATTTAAAGAAAACTACTGACGTTTGGCAAATAAATCATTTTACGCACTTATTCCTAATTTTTTAAGCTTCAAATTACATTTCAAATGACAAGAGATCAACTTATAATCATGTTTATATAAATTATCCAGTGAACTACTACTCTCAAATGGCCTGGGTATGCGGAGCATTCACAGCTTATATGGACGGAATGCCACTGATATATATTTGTATATATGAAGAGTTCAGATCCAAAAGCCTCGAAGTGCCATTTGAAATTTTCTTCTAAAATGAGCATTTTTCTCAGGCTCCTATATTTATGTTCAGTTTAAGGGCAATGAAAAGAACCTATTCATTGCAAATTAAAGTGAAATAAATAATGATATTGGTATGTTTTTGCCTGCACAAAAAAGTTTTGATTTTATTTTTTTTTTCTGTGATGCCATGAAAGAACCATTATTGGTATCCTAAAGAACCTTTCAGGGAACAGTGCTTAAAAGAACCATTTTTTCTTAGTTTAAAGAAAATCAAGCCTCTCGAGCCTTAGAAAGAACCTCTTTCTACTACAAAGAACTATGAGGTTCTTAACTTAATTATAAGTCTTTTTCAATCTCAAGTCATGCCAGACTCTGAAGCACTGCTTGGTAGACCTCTGTTTGGGGTTTGGGAGAAAGTGGATTTTGTGGTTTGTTTACTGATGTTTGGCGTTGCTGAAGCAGGTCACAGTTTACATTTAGACAGATCTTAGACCACCCGCTTCCATTGTTCAGCTGAGGTCAGCACAGGACAGCGAGGCAGAGCCTCACACGCAGAGGAAAGGTGACACCCCAACTCTCAGCTTTGGTAACGTGGGTGACTCCGCTGTGTGAGCGGGTTTGTTTATGTTAGCTGACACTGAGAGAATCGAACGAGTTCCTCTCTGAGAGCACTTGCTCCTGGGATTGTCAGAGTGTCTCTTCTGGAAGTTCCTTCTGCTCAGAGCGATTACTGCACCACAGTCATGTAGCCCATTACATTGTGTCACAATATAATATTACATTGACACACACACACAAACGGACTGAGCAGTTGGGCTCTGGAGTCTTTAATTAGCTGTGGAGGCCTGATAAGATCATTTCCAGTAAAGCTCATACGCACAATGAGAGGAGGACAGCGTCAGCCCTAATGGAAACTCTCACAGACACACAAACAGTGTTATTTCCTTTGAATTAACTTCACAAACAAACATTTTGTACTGTTTCAAAATCATGGTTTTCACAAAAATATTAAGTAGCACAGGTGTTTTCAGCATCGATAATAATAAGCAATGTTTCTTCATCATCAAATCAAAGCATATTAGAATGATTTCTGAAGGATCATGTGACACTGAACACGAGTAATGATGCTGAAAATTGAGCGATGAGATCACACAAATAAATTACATTTTAAAATAAATTAAAATAGAAAACTTTTAATTTAAATATTTAATTTCACAATTTGATTGTTTTACGATATTATTTTTACTTTTTTCTTTATATATATTTTTTTATCAAATATATGCAACCTTGGTATGCATAAGTGATATATATATATATCCTCAGTTTGTCACCCATGGCTTTTCCATTTTGGCCTAGTTTTTGTTAAATAAATAATGACACAGTGTGATATGGCATGTGTTATTGTTCATCTGAGGTTTTATTTTCCAAATTCTAAGACGTGCCAAGGACCAGATGATTTTTTATTATGTCCTGATATGGAAAACCATGGAATAAAAACATTTTCAGACTTTTGGACACTACTGTACATTGGCATAGAGTCAGCTGGGGATTTCAATTTACAATTTTGCTCTGTAGAGGTCTTGGTTTCTTCCTTAACTCCGTTCTGAGAGCAGTAAGAGAGAATGCGAAGGAAAGAGAGGGCTAATGAGAGCAGGAAGTTTCTCTGATTGAAATGCAGATTACTGATTACAGTCATGCTGGCTGCTGTGTGTGTTAGTATGTGAGAAACACAAGCTGACAGATGTCTCAGGCATATTTTGGCTCTTAGCACATTTTTAAAGCACTAACATCAGATTGGTTTGTGTGTGAACAGAAAGCACAGAAGGCTCAGAGTCGTAATGTGGATCGTCTCAGGAAGAAGATGAACGAGCAGGAATCGTGTCTGCTGTTATACTCCCCCACCATCCCATTCCGCATCCACAACAAACACGGCAAGGTACAGCATCCCACAAGCATCTGATTTACTACGCTATTCTGTGTGGGAGGCTAGTGTGATGTTAATTTGAAATGATCTCTCAGATATCTTGTTAGGTTGGATGTTACATGAAATATTTGCCGGTTAAATTAGGTGTTTCTGCTGTTTATAGCATTCCAGTAGAGGGAGCTATTGTTACTCTTGAGCTCACTTTCTCTCTCTTCCTCTCTCTCCAGAGTTACCTGTTCCTGCTGTCCTCAGATTATGAGAGGTCAGAATGGCGGGAGACCATTCAGAAACTGCAGAAGAAAGGTTAGATGTCTTGTTCTATTAAAACATCAGATTATTATTCCATACAATATCATATCATCCATTATTCTTGAATTGGCCCCACTACCACTCCAGTACTGCTCTCTAAGGTCCACTAGCTATGGGGTCCACTAGGGGGCCTCAGCAAACTTAGCAAAAGGGCAGCAAGATGGTTTATTTATAATAATTTTTAAAAAGTTATATTAAACTGTAAATCCTAGTATTATAGTAAGTTCTCACTATTAATTTATTTCCACCAGTTTTTTGTTTTTGTTTTTTTGTTTTTTTTTTTCATTTTATTTTATTTTATATTTTTAATTTTAGGACCTGTCCAGTCCTGCATTTTTTTGACACTGTGCATCAAAAAATAATCATGGAAGTGAGCTTAGGTTTATTGTGTTGGACAGCAGTCAAGATGGAGTCATGACGTTTCTTGAAAATGTCCTATCGTTCTGTGGACATCCTAAATGTTCAACACTGTGTATAGCAGGTTTATTTTAGTATTATTTATAGTTTTTATTAATGTTTAAAAGTGTATTAAAAATTTTAGATTTTCCATTTTAATTTCTAGTAATTTTATCATGTGATTTGCCCTTTTTATTTGTTTTTTAAACTATTTATTTAAATTTAATTTATTTTTATTTCAGTTTTAGTGTTAATTCAGTTTTAGTTCATTTCCAGTTAGTAATTTTATTGATTCATGTGGTTTTTCATGTAATGTTTATATTTTATTTTTGTTTCAGCTTTATTTTTTAAAATGTTTTTAATAGTTTTAATTAGTGATGATAACCTTGATGTGTAGAGCTCACTGTGTGTGTTTGTGTGTTTCAGACCTACAGGCCTGTGTGTTGAGTTCAGTAGAGCTACAAGTGTTGACCGGCTCCTGCTTCAAACTCCGAACTGTCCACAACATCCCCGTCACCAGCAACAAAGATGGTAAGAGACAAACAGCTCTCTGCTCTCTGATTCAATGCTTAGTAGCTTCAGCTATAGATGGAGGGATTAAATGCAAATGCTATCTGAATCTGAACTTACAGTAGAGGAGAGTAGGGTAAAATGTGTCAGTGATATCAATTTTCAGTTGTTCAGGTGTCCAGAAAGTTAGTTACATTTAGGAGAACTTCAGTAAAAACAGTACAGTTTATCCCTTGTTTCTTTCCCTTCTGTTTCCAGTTAAATTCCTTCAGCTACTCATCACAATAGCTTTTATTTGTACTCACTACCCCAGTTTCTTTGTTACTCAATTTCTCTTTCCATCACAGGGAAGTCCAAATGGGTTTTTCAGAAATCTAGGTTACAATCTGGTTTTACTCTACTGATAACCCGTGCCTGCTTTTATTCACTTCTGGGCAGGGCAGCGTTTCAGGACTTGGCTGTTTATTTTTGTGTGGACTCTGACATGTTTCAATTTGGATGACATTAAAGCCATCTGTCCATCACCTCCCACATGCAACCCCAGTCAGCAGAGCTGGAGTTGGTCACTGTCAAAAGGGCAACACTCCCATAGTGCTGCTGCTGTACACATACTCCACACCTCTCCTGGTGAATTATGGGTGATTGTTGGTCGGTTCAGAAATTCAGCATTACATCACATGCTCACGAATGGATCTTCTGCAGTCAATGGGTGCCGTCAGCCGAGTCCAGAAAGCTGATAAAATCATCACAATAATCCACAAGTAATCCATAGTCCATCAATTAACATTTTGTGAAGCGAAAAACAATGTGGTTGTAATAAATCCATCAAGACCTAGGTTTTATTTATTTATTTATTTATTTATTTTTATTTTTATTTTTTATTTTTTTTACTTTAAACAAGTCCTCTATCCATAGTATTAGAATCAGGAGAAAAATATGTAAGGAATAATTGACGACGGGCCGTTGAATTATTAGAAAAATAATGCACACCCGAGGTGGTGATGCGGCCACGACTGGAGGAAATGTTATTACGGATTGTAGAATCATATTTTGGCCAGAGGTAACAGTTTAATGTTAAAAATTAATGATGGATTTGTTTCTTACACACTGTTGTTCGTTTCACAAGATGTTACCTGATGGACTGGAGTCATGTGGATTACTTGTGGATTATTGTGGTGTGTTTATCAGCTGTTCGGGCTCTCAATCTGACGGCACCCATTCACTGCATAGGATCCATTGCTGAGCAAGTGATGTAATGCTAAATTTCTCCAAATCTGTTCTGATAAACAAACTGATTTTCAACAATATAATAATCAAGCAGTTGATATATGCTACACAGTATGTATACCGCTGAAGTATCTTGTTGCTTTCAGTAAATAATTACATTATTTTTAATAATCGCACTAATCACACTAAAAATTCATTCATTTATTTTTGTTAGCATTATTCTGACCGAACTGCAGCTTAAATTAATACATTTGTAAATAAATAACTGGATGTGAAATATTGATTTGAGACGAGAATGCTGTACTCTAGAGAGCTGTATAGTAAACATACTATAATTGTTATGTACTGGTGCCAATATTATTTAAAATAGTTACATATAATGTAAAATAATTAATGTAACTTGATCTGTAGAAGCACAGACCACAGTGGATTTGAAGCATAATTTGAGTTTATATAAAAATATCAGTTTTTTTAGCATGTATAAAAAGTGCTGCTGGCAAGTCGTATCCAGTCCAGGGGTCTTTAGTTTGACTTGTGGTGTGAGTAGTAGGTGTATTTACTGTATCTGTCTCTCGTAAGTGACACACATAGAAAGACCCCCTCTGATCATCCCCTGAACCCCCCAACATCCCTCCTGCTATGAAATTTAAGATGCCGAGAATGAGGTGAAATGAGGAGCAGCTGGTGGAGGAATGTAACCCCTGCCACATACCCTCACATACATCCCCCATGAACCCCATATACACACTCACACACTCACAAATACCCTCTTTCCTCTGGACACCAGCAGTTTGAGCTGACAAATCAGGGCTGTAAGGAGCGTTTGTCTTCATTATGACAGAAACAGGCTGACATTGAGAGCTCTCAGATGGAGGGAAACAGTAATTAAATGATGGCCGGCTGCTGTTTTGTGCTCATCTGTGAAGTGAGAGCGTTAAGGCCCCTTCACGTGACTCGCATCAGGGTTTAAGCATCAAGCGCCGCTTTGACCTCCACATGAAAAGCATTACAAATAGTGCTGTGGAAGGGTGATGTGGAAATGTTTAAACATGTTTGAACTTACAACAGAAAAAAGTCCTGCCAATTGCTTTGATACATCAGAAAAAGAGTGTTTGAATGTGGGTTCACGAAACGTTAGTGTTTCAAGGTGCTTGTGGTGAATTTAAATTAGTTTAGGAACTGAGGAACCAACAATAATATGAAGTATGAGGCTTTCAAGATCTCTTCATGTTTTAAACATTTCTCGTTGCTTTGTTCTCCAAGTTTGGACAAAATTCTGAATTTTAAGAACTGAATCTTTTAATTCATTAGCTGAAATAGCTAAACCACATAAGAGGCTGGAATTTATTGCATTATGGTTTAGTGGCTAATGTTATTTTTGGCTAAACCTATAGAGCTTTCAAACTTCAAACAAAGCTTAGTCAGTCTATCAAAGTTTTTAATATTTTATTTTCTTAAACCTAATTTCTTCAAATTTCAATTCACTTTAATTTAATAATTTCATTAAAAATGTTTAAAATTTGAATGCCAATTCCACAACCTTTCTACCTCAGTAAAATTAGATTCAAATTCAAGAATTGACTTGGACTTAAAAATTAAATTCATATTCAGGATTTTAAGTTTAAATTCAAGAACTGAAGTTCAAATTCAACAATTGATTTGGAATATAAAAGGCTTATAAATTCAACCCGGAATGGCACACATCCTTCTTGTACTCATCAAAGACATCATCAAAAAGGCCAAAATGTGCATAACATGTCACTTTATTGACTTAAATGCATTGAGCAGCATTGAATCATACTGTATATGCAAGGGCCGTAAAGGTGCTAGTTTATTCAAAGTACTTCTGGACTGTGTGATGAGATGACATTTGATTCTTACTTTTGGACTGGATTATGATCACATGTCCACCAACACGCTCAGGTCTGTGATTGTTTTCTCGCTCACGTGTTGTTCTGATGAGGCAGTGTAGGTTCAAAGAGCTTCTCGGCTAGTTTACTTCCTGCTAAATAAACGCAGAGAACGGGAGACTGCAACTTGAGCACTGCCACCCACTGCTTCTAATATTGATACAATAAGCCACTCTGTGTGTGCGTGAGGGTCGGTCAAGGCCACCCTGAAGTCATGCCTGGTTCTGTGGGTCCAGAGACCCCTCACATGCAGCAGGTTTCCTAAACAAATAAATCTGATAATAATATTAATAATAATATATAATAATACTACTAATAATAATACTGTAATGCTAAAAATAATACTAATACTTATGTAACAATAATAATAAGCATGATAAAAACTCATTTTATAAAAAAAAACTTTATTTATTTTTTATTATTATTCATTATTATCCTCATGGCAGCTAACTAACTAAATATATAAATATATATATATATATATATATATATATATATATATATATATATATATATATATATATAAATATTTATTTCCAATGTACCCAATGAAGTGTCTAATATACATATAAACTACTAAATTTAAAAATAAAATGTATATAAACTTCCTGTCCTCACTAACTGTCTATTTGGTTGTTGGATTTTAACCATTGCTAATTTCAGCATGGAAGTCAGGCTCTGTTATCTGTTTATTACTACATTCTAATCGCAGTGTCTTATTTCATGTTGTAGAAGGAAATTTGAGTAGTGTGATGAGCATCAAGTCCTGTAATGGATCTGAACAATCCAAACACATACAACGACACTCAGATAGCCTTATGTTTATCACCAGTCCAGCACAGAAATGGACCGTACAAACAGGAGATGTTCTTTAAGAATAGCACTGTTCACATTACAGCAGACATGCATTCACCAGCTGATGAGGACAGAGAGAGAAATAGTGGTGACTGGATACTAGTGCAGGTGTCTTCTTTCCCTCTTCCATTCAAACACTTTTCAAAGAGCCTTGAACCCACTCTTGGGTGGTCTGGACCATTTCTGAAATTTTAATTTTAGTAGTAGGCCTATGTATCTGTTTTAGCAGCATGTGGGTGACTAGACACTTGCATATGTGTCCTTTATCTGTTATCTGTCACTAATAGGCAGGAAAATGGAGGACTGTGGATAGATTAAAGAGGGAGATGCTGAAAGATGACTAAAGCAAGGAGTTGGACACTTCATAAATTCATCTCCCTCTCACACACACACACACACACACACACACACACACACACACACACACACACAATTACTGAATGTTTCTTGTCTCTTCTCTTCCAGATGAGGAATCTCCCGGTCTGTACGGCTTCCTTCATGTGATCGTCCATAAAGCCACAGGCTTCAAAGAATCTGCCAGTAAGTTGAAGTGTCTTATCTATTTCACTTTTTTATAGAATATAAAAATATAGAAAACCCATTTATCCTGCATAATAAAGGATAATGGAAACAATTCATTTGTATAAATCAGCATTTCTCAAAGTGTGGTCTGTGGCCCACTAAGAATTGCAGGGGAGCTGCAGCCCACACTTTGGGAAATGCTGATCTATACAGATGTATTGTTTTATTATGCTGAGCACAAGTAATTGACCTCATATGTTGGGGAGAAAGGAAGAAAGAGGAAGGTTGTTACTGAAAAAACTACACTTTTTTTTTCAAGTGTTCACCTTAGATGAACTCTCCATCAGTTAGCTGTAGACACTATTGCGTATTACTATAGCAAGTGTGCTTAGAGTAAGTTACTGTGATTGTGTAGAAAAGCTATTAGATGAAAAAAAAAACAGTATGAATGAAGTCACAAACCTCCCTACAGACTTTTTAGAATATAATATGTATGCCCTTCACTGAATGCAGATTTCTGAATGAATTATGGGTACAACATTCACCAAAATGAGCAGAAGCCTATACAACAGAACATACTAGGAGAAGTACTATTCCACATTTAAATAGAAAGCAGTTCGGTCCTGGAAGTAAATTTAATGTGAAAAATATTTCTGAAACCAAGGCCACTGAAAATTGTGCTCAACCTTTCATTTCTGGAGTGATGAATGTGAGTGAATGTGTATATATACTGTATACTGTGCAAATAGTACAGTATACAGTATACTTATGTTAACAGTTAATTATGTTAACTGTTAACATAATTTCATTATGTTAACAGTTTCATTATGTCACTGTTAACATAATGAAATACATTTCATTATGTTAACAGTGACATGTTGCCTTTAAATCAAGCTAACAAAAGCCTCTGCAAACGATGAAATAAGTGCACTGTGGGAGTTGCACAACATTCATGCACATAGAAACTCCTGTTACATAAGTTTCTTTTTAGTACAGATGAAAGTGGCGGAGATGAATCGGTATCTGGAAATTGTCTCCCATTTCAAATCCACTTGGCTCCATCACACAGGACAAAATATGAAATGTATTCAGTGTTAAAAAAAAATGTAACAAGTACGTCAGCAGTACTGTGGTCACCATGGCTGCCGGGTCATAACTGTATCAGTTGTAAGAGCTTGTCCTGTGGGGGCTTCACTCATGAATATTTGCATATATATTTGCACATTATGAGGTCAGGGCTTGAATGAAATACCCAAATCACGTTTATGTACAGTATGCTAATGTTAATTTGCATAACGGACGAATGTGGCTGGCAGATTCTGTAGATCAGCTCAGCTCTGATAACAATGAGACGTCTGTTTTAAAGCCGTAATAAATCTCACAATATAGTTCCTCAAGAATGATTCAAAAGAGCCATTGTGTAAGACAGTTTTGTGTTTTTTTTTATTTTTTTTTATGAATGCTTGTTTTCTTGGTTCATTTTTTGTGTTTGGCTTGTCTGAAGTTGTTTGCCGTGGAGTTTGTGGTGTTGTGGTCATCTTGAATGTGACAGTGAGAGCAAACATGTGTTCTGCATATGGATATGCAGGTGTTTGAATATCTTTTTAAATTGGGATGTACTTGCTCCATCTCAGCCGCTGATTGAATCCTCCTCTCCAAGTCTTATTAAAGGCCTTGAACCACTCTGACAGGAAATGCATCCAAATCCTCGCTCTGGGCCATTAATAAAAACTGGGTCGTTGACATTGGCTTCCTGATAAAAAGAGTTTGAGAGAGAAAATACTGACCCAGAATACTAACCACAACTTTTGACACTTGCAGTAAATGATTTATCTTTACCTTTCTGTTAATTTACCTTTTTGGTAATTTAATCCTTTTGTTTTCATAGAGTTCTCATCTTATCAGTTGCATATGGCTAGTTCATGCAACAGCAGATTTATCAGTCTTCTCAATAAACAATAATTTTGCAATATTTTTGCACATTTTTGGTGCATATTGAGTAAATATTTTGTAAAATATGTGTTCATTTCAGCAATTCATTCAGATTCTCATTCGCTATCATTAAATTGGATTATATACCAGCATTATATTGACCACAATGCACTAGATATCAGTATTGGCATCTAACCTATATATACACTACCATATTAAATATTAGGGAGAGATAGTTCACCCAAAAATGAAAATTTTGTCATCATTTACTCACCCTCATGTCGTTCCAAACCTGTACGAGTTTCTTTCTTATCTTGAACATGGAAGATATTTTGAAGAATGACCAAACAGTTGTTGGTCTCCATTGACAGCCATAGTATTTCTGTTCCTACTTTAGAAGTCAATGGGGACCAACAAATGTTTGGTTCTTCAAAATTCTTCACATCATCTTCTTTTGTGTTCAACATAAGAGAGAAACTTATACAGGTTTGGAACGACATGAGGGTGAGTAAATGATGACAAAATTTTTGGGTGAACTATTTCTTTAATTAGCACAACTGTTTGATAATAATAATAAAAAATGTATCTTGAGTAGCAAATCAGCATATTAGATTGATTTCTGAATGATTTCTGATCATAAGACACGGAAGACTGGAGAGATGGATTCTAAAAAAATTCAGCTTTGCATCACAGTACGAATTTGCATTTTAAAATATATTAAAATAGAAAGGAACTCTTTTAAATTGTAAAAATATTCCACAATATTACCATTTTTATTGTGTTTTTGATCAAATAAATGCAGCCTTGGTGAGCATAACAGACTCAAAAAAACAAAACAAAAAAAACAACATATAAAAATCCCCAAACTGCTGCACATAATAATCACAGTAAACATAAATGTAAATATAACAGCATAGCACTGTCCCTGAATATTCCTGTATGATTGTTCTTCATGTGTAAAAGAAACTCATCTGCACGTCTACAGTATATGTGTGTCAATGGACTGGTTGCCATATGGCTCTCATCACCATCTCATTTCATCTGGGAACATCAGCCCGAGGATGCGGTTCCTCCCCCAGATGACGACACTTCCCATCCGCCAACATGTGGGGCAACCATAAACATTTGGGTCAAATTTAAAACCCCAAACAATTACACTTTTTGTATAATACACAGCCATTATTGGTTATTGTCTTTCTACATATGTGTGCCAAACCTCTTAGTTTTATGTCTTTGATATTATTTATTCATCTCTTTTTTTATGTAATGGCACCTCTTCTCAATAACAACCTCTTCTCACTGAGCTATTTACTACACAAACCTTTCATGTCAAGTCAGAAGCATGGCTGAAGTAATGACAGTGCACTACATCAGTCTTTAAGAGCCCACTAAAAGTCTTCTCTTGCATCTGAACCCTTTTAAAAACACGTTCCTCGGAAGCACTACTCTCACCGAGGGTCGATTTACACTCAGTGGTCACCATCTGCAAACCTGAGCACCTTCCCTCGCCTTCCTAGTCCACTCTCTGTCCTGATTCATGCAGGATGTTTTTATAAATGCATTTCCTGTTCTCTGAAGAACTAGATTTCTGTGCCTGGTGCTGCTAAAATCTAAAGCCTCCTCTGACCATGTGGAGAGATATAGCTGCTCTTATTTCATGTTTTTAGTATTGAGAGCAAGGCCAGTAGGGCTGCATGAAATGGGCCGTTTGTGGAGAAATCCTGACTGTGATGTTTGAAGTACAGCTCTGCTGAATGGGACAGGATGGGTTTGGGTAAAGGTCTTTACATTTAAGAAATCATTCATTATTTAAGAATGGATTTTTTTTTTTTTTTTTTTTTTTTTTAGCTGATGCTAAATGGATAATTTATGCTTCATATTTATTTTGGTTTACATTTGTGCTGCCCCAAACAGCGATAGCTAAATGTTGTTTATTTCTTGAGTTTTAGTGTATTTTCATCAGTTATAAATGCATACAAACTAAAAAGTATGGTCAGCAATTATAATTAAAGAGAAAGTTCAGCCAAAATGAAAATTTATCGTCCTTTATCCACCCACATGTCATTTTAAACCTGCACAACTTTCTTTTTTCTGCAAAACACAGATATTTTGAAGAATGTTGGTAATTAAACGGATAGTTTGAGGAATGTTGGTAATTAAACAGTTTGGCACCCATTGAATTCCAGTGTGTGAACCAAAACAGCACTGAGATATTTCTCAAAGTATCTTTTTATGTTCCAAATCAAAGTAAGTTTCACAGTTTGTTTTTTTTTTTGTTGTTGTTGTTTTTTTTGGGTGAATAGTTCCTTTAAACTTAATTTGGACAAATAGTTTTGTGGAAAAGAAGAGCACTTAAAGGGTTAGTTTGCCCAAAAATTTAAATTCTGTCACAAATTACCCTCATGTCGTTCTAAACCTGTAAGACCTTTGTTCATTTTTGGAACACAAATTTAGATTTGATTAAGATTTTGATGAAATCCAAGAGCTTTCAGATCCTGCATAGACAGCAATTATGCTTGAACCACTGATGTCACATGGACTATTTTAACAATTTCCTTACTACCTAGTAATTAATTACATTATTTTCATTTTTGAGTGAACTAACCCTTTAACTGTACTGAATGTGCGCTTGTACTGTGTACTTTAATTCTTAAAAGTGTTTTTTTTTTTGTAAAAACTGTACCCACAGATAATATAATAATAATGAAAGCAAAGGCCACTTACTGAAATCATTGTTTTGATCATCTTTTGTCATTTTATTTTATATTTTATATTTAAAGTTAATGGGCCCTATCATACACCTGGTGCAATGCGGCGCAAGTGTTTTTGCTAGTTTCAGCCCGACGCAGTTCTCATTTTCCCGTCCTGCGCTGCATTGTTTAAATAGCAAATGCATTTGCGCCCATTTGTGCACCCATGGGCTTACTGGTCTAAAAAACAGGTGTGTTCAGGCGCATTGTTAGCGCGTTGCTATTTTGAGGAACTGAAAATAGACTGCACCATAGACCAACTTAAACCTGGTCTAAAGTCAATGGCGCAATATTTTTTTTATTTAAAGAGCGCGTTAGTAGAAAATGCGCCTCTGGGTGGGTCCACAATGCGCGTTCACTTTGCTTATTACACACAGGGAATATTAAAAATATAAAAAATTAAAGGATTACAGTGTAAAAGAATATTATTGTGTAGGCTACATAAATATAAAAATGTCATACATGTCATAATGGATAGTCATTGTGTGTATCAGAATTAGCCTACATATTTGCTCGTGCATGAGCAGATCCGTTTGCTCTCTGGAGACGCCTTAAAATTTCGCCGTTTAAATAGCGAATCTGCCATGGCGCAAGCGCAACTCGCTCTTAAAGGGAATGGGTGATGAGACTCTGATTGGTTTATTGCACGTTACACCCAAAAAACACCCATTACTCATTAAGAGAATAGGGACAACCCGTTTAGACCATGCGCCCGGGCGCGCTGACCGTTTTCCCGTCGTTAAACTAGCAAAAGTGGATTCGGACATGCCCTGAGTGCACTTGCGCCTTGCGTTTTAGACCATGCGCTTAGATTGTTAAAATAGGGCCCAATATGTTTAAAAAGTGTACTTTTTCACAAGGGCCAGTTTGTGTCCACCATGAGTTTATTTTAATTGAATTGCCCCCAAATCGAAAAGCTGGCCTCAAAGAAAATCCAGAAATTCCCACTGGTGACACTGTGGTGTCATTTCATTAATATGATCATTTTGGGATGAGCTGAAGACGTGTGTGCTGACACAGCTGGTGTGTATGTGTGCAAATACAGCTTCATTATAAAGCAACACACCCACCCCACATTTATTAACATACACATTACACACCACACTATCAATTACCAGTGGCCTGATTGACTGCACACTCGTGTTAAAGCCACGTTCACAAGCCCCACGGTGTGTTTTGAAGCCGACCGCTCTTGTGTGACACCACCCCATACTAATTGACATCACCTCATTTCTCTCCTGTCTCAACAATACAGCCCACGCATTGCAGAGTTCAGAGGTCATGGCGTGCTGTAATCCATCAAACTGTCAGTTGGCCACACAAACTATAGCAATGTGATAAAGTTCAATTGCTATTATAGAAGTGTGTGAGCACGTGAGGCATGTTGCTGTAAGACACATAGACAGATAGATAAGACAAGTGCTCTGCTCATTGGTGGGTGTCCCACCATCTTTGTGCGCCTGTTCCTTTGTGTGTGTGTGTGTGTGTGTGTGTGTATAAGAATCCTGACCATCACTGAATTGTGTTTTGATATTGACACAAATGGATGTATCAAAAATCATTTTGGGTGTAAAAATCATTTAAGGTTTTAAATACTGACACCATGTCTACACCGTGAACCATGAAGTGTTAGAGCTAAACTTATATGCCTTGATTAATTAACACAAATAAATTAATCATACTGAGGCTACAATTTTCTTTAACTGCACTAAGCTAAAGTGCTAAATTAATATAAACACATTTATTAAAGCAATAAACCTTGATAGGCTTTACATTACAATGATTGGTATGGAGTGCTTTTCATATTTTTAATTCCTAAAACCGCCTTAACAGTGGCAAAATATGTTGTGTATGGATTTGTATGGCTTACTGCATTTAGCCACAGCAATTTACTGTAATGAAAGGTACAGTAACATTAAAAAGTTTGGGGTTGGTAAATTTTTTTTAAATGTTTTGAAAAAAGTCTCATGCATTTGTTTTATTTGTCAAAAGACAATAAAATAATAACCTTGTGAAATATTATTACAAATTAAAATCGCTGTTTTCAGATTTAAAACTATTACAAACGTATTTTTTTCCCTGTGATAACAGCTTTGTTTCCAGCATCATTACTGCAGTCCTTCAGAAATCATATTAATATGCTGATTTGGTGCTCAAGAAACATTTCTTATCAATGTTGAAAATGTTTTTATGAAAACTGTGATACTTCTTTTTTTTTCAGGATTATTGGATGAAAGTAAAAAAAAAGAACAGCTTTCATTTGAAATAGTAATCTTTTGTAACGATATAAATGTCTTTACTGTCTCTTTTGATCAATTTAATGCATTCTTGCTAAATAAAACTTATTTAAAAAATTCTTACCGCAAATTTCAGAACGATGTGTATAACTTACATTTATTAGTAGAAGTAGTAGTATTAATAAAAAATATAAATAAAATTAAATAAAAATATTAATATAACATTATCTATTACAATTTATCAATGTAAATTTCTGATTTTTAAATAAAAAAATAATAAAATGGAATAGAATAAATAATTCTGCTTCCAAATACTATAGATCTGTAGGTTGTTTATTGGTGTCAAACAAAAAGCAACTTAGCACATTTATGTGAAATTCAGCTTTTATGTTTTTGAACCTATGTGTATGTAACAGCTTCCGAATTACCTGTTTTATAAATGTATTTTTTTTCTCATGAGGTCATTATTGTGTGTTCTCTGTAGATCTGTACTGTACGCTGGAGGTGGACTCTTTTGGTTACTTCGTCAGTAAGGCCAAAACACGTGTGTTCAGAGACACAACAGAACCACAGTGGAATGAGGTCAGCTTTTTAAAAGTGTAACATTATAATAAAGAAAAGTCACCTGACAAATCACCATCATGTATCTGTCATTAATTCATTTGTCCTCCTATAGGAGTTTGAAATAGAGCTGGAGGGCTCTCAGTGTCTGCGGATCCTGTGCTACGAGAAGTGTTACGACAAATCGAAGCTCAATAAGGACGATAATGAGATTGTGGACAAGATCATGGGAAAGGGACAAGTACAGGTAGGACAAAGAGACAAGCACATTGCTAAACCACAATATGTGCACAAACAGCAAACACTCAGTAGACCCCCACTCTGGTGAGTAGACCCCACCAGACTGCGTTTAGACCACAAAAGGTCAGACTTAATTTGTAGTGGTTTCCTGATGAGAGTCATTTTATTGTTGTCTGGTTTGAGCGTGTGCTCTGCAGATGGTGTGTTGTGGTGCTGTATTTTTGACATGTGCTGCTTTAATGCCTGAGAACCTGTGGTTTACATTTCTTCCACTTCACATACGTGGGAAATGCCCCAGTTAAACTGAAGTTAGAGTGTATGTGTTGAGATCAGTGTATTTGCGGTATATAGCTGACGTTAGAAACAGTTATCAGGATTTGCATCAGCACAAGCCCAAAAATTCCCTTGCAGGAATAATTTTTGAACAGACCCACCCAAAAAAGACTGTAAACATGCCTTTTTTATTTTACTGTGATAAATCTTTCATTGATATTCATTGTTGCTGCAACCATGTTAGCTGTTAATGCTGTCGTTATCAAGCCATTTTGTCTTGTTTTGCTAAGCTTTACACTTAAACCTCAGTCAAATTTGTTCTAAAAGTATTGCATTCGTTTTTCTTCTTTAAAATGTAGGGCAGCTTATGGGGGCTAAAAATGAGGTGGATTTAATTGCACTGGAGGTTTATTTCTGTTTTATGTTCATGTTATTCTCTTGGGATCATAGCCAGAGGTGAATTAACAGCACAAGAGATAATTCTCTGTTTTCACGGAAAATGTGGTGCGTGTGTCATATACACACGTTAACACAACGAGCTAAATGCGCGCACACAGCACTGCTTCTACACACAAGGAGGGACTCATAGTGATGGTCTTTTGGGAACAGAGATGTCTCAGAGATGCTTTATGCCAATGAGGGTGCAAACAAGCCTTTAGGAAATGAGTGGATTTTAGTTTGAATATTATGTGTTGCAGTACATTACTTTTAAAAGTAAAGTTACAATATTGCATTATTCAGCATAAAAGTATTTAATTATGCTACATCAATACTTTTTTGTGTAACGTAATGTGTTAAAAATCTTTTCCTGGCCACAATCTAATAGACACACTCTCTGTCTTTTGTGCTATATTTGGCGTTTTACGATTCATTGATTGATTGATTGATTGATTGATTGATTGATTGATTGATTGATTGATTGATTGATTGATTGATTGATTTTGCAAAAAGCACAAACCCCCACCTTCTAGTCAATTCTAAATATTTCATTGGATATTTCAATCACAGTGCTGAATGCCTACATAACGCTGAAATACTAACCCCTAATCTACACTATGACCTTACCTTAGATAGTGTTGGTAGCACATCCTTACAGATAGAATTACTGTTTGTTGCAGTTTGATACATCAATGCTATTTCTGAATCCATGAAGTTTAATTGACAGCTGACTGCTTGATTGAGCTGACCAACTGAATTGATTGCAGTTTTGGGCATGCAACATATTTTGCATGTCATGACATATAGGCTTTTACTGAAAAAGGTGCAGAAACAACAGTTTTTTTCTGTGGCTTGCTATAAATTCCACTAATTTATACAAGGATTTATTTTTGTTTGTCTATATTGTAAAAGGCCATTCACACATAATGCATTTTTGTGTTTAAAAAACCAAGCTGCATGACAGTGGAATAAAAAAAAAAAAGTGACCTTTTTTTTAAAAAGACACTGCAAAAATCGCAGCATGAACAAAACATTCCAAAGATGTCCAGCTAGCGCATGTTTACACATAAAAACAATAGAAAAGCACCGCAGTAGAATGCAAAAACACATTTTGTGTGAACCCCTAACTGGCTACAAGGCTAAATAAATAAAAGTATTTAATTATTTGAAAAATCTGATTTTGTGGTATGCATTTAATGAGTAATGTAATTCTATATTCCATTACTTGAAAAATTTAGTCTGATTATGTATTTTGAATCTGATTATTTACAATATTGTTTACTAATATTGAGATTTTCAAATATATTACCAATTTAAGAAAGGTGTTTCTTAAAGTTGTAGGCCAGTATGTTGGAGCGCATGAGCTTTTGCTGAAAGTTTCACTGTATGTGTGTTTGTTGAGGGAAGTGGCACAATCTGCCAAACAACCATCTTATATTCCCTTGTAATAGAAACCAAGTCTTCACAAGTGAGAAGGGCACAGCTGCTCTTATAGAGGTGCACTTCACACTCACCCTTTGGTATGTGTGACCTATGGCCCGTTTAACTCTCTCCTATGGTGTAAAGTATGTTTTTAAGAGAGATTTGGTTGCTTGGCCTTCTAGTTAATACCTTCCTTCCTGGACAGGAAGACAAGCCGCTTCTGAAACTAAAGTCACTTCTTTCTGTGCATGTGAGAGGCCTTGTCCGTGTTTAAGTGAGTTTAACGAGGGTGTTTAAATCAGTGGTGAGAAGAGACTTTGTGCAGCGTACAGGTCGATACTGAAGCGGATTTAGATTCATTTCTTTATACAGGTTATTACTGAGACATTCCATCAACCCTTTAGGTCTATTCATGGGTTTCAGTCACGTGACTTTTTTTTGCGGCCGCCATCTTTAGGACCTTGCGTAGCCTCTCCTTGGTGATCAGAAACCAAAATAACACTTCACCAACAACAGAAAACAAAAAATTTTTTTTTAAAAATAGATACTTTAGGATTAGGTCCTTATTTACTGTCAAGCGAACTGCTGACTCCAGTAAAGTCTAGTGAAAACTTACCAATTTGACGTTTGCTGATATTTACATTTACCTCATACACAATCCCTCTCCATACACTCGGGCCATTTTCAGTTAAATTTTCATCTGCTAGAGACTTATCCATCGGGCCGGATCCATCTGCCGCATCCGGCCTGGATGCTTGTGTACTCACTGCCTGATTCTGGGCCGTATCAACCGGACCAGACACGACAGCCGTAACTTACCGACACTGCCACGTCCAAGCCGGACTTGGCCCGGTGCGCAACACGCCATACTTAGCCCAGTTTCATTTCTGTATATCTATTGTACTGTTCATTAATATTTCACTTAAAATAAATAACGTTAAACGTTTACTTTCATTTGAATTATATAGATTATAATACAAAAATAACATGACTTAACAAATCTATAAACATCTCATTATTATGAAATCAAGTCCATTAAAGAACTAGCTTGACCAAGCTGGCATGAGGAAAATTTATTTACAAAACAATTTATTTACAAAACCATGCAATTACAGCAAAAAACAGCAGTTATACAATGTGTAGATAAAATATTTAACACATTTTGCAAAATTACCCATGCATTTACTTTAATGAATCAGTCATTTATGTACACTTGGACTGTAACATTTAATAAATAAAGGTTAAAACATTCAAAATTTAAAAGGTGTTTTGAAAAACACATTGGTAAATGGCAAAGTTTTGGAATTAAACATTTTGTATTTGGCAAAATAATTTAAATAATTATTACCTAACTATGAATCATTTTTAAAGGTAATCAGTGAATACTGTTCTTGGTTGTTGCTCATTTTCCAAATCTCTTGTCAGGAGTTGTGGTGGTCATTGTGCAGCATGTCTTTCCACATCTTAGTCCAGTGAGTTCTTTGCATAGGAGCTTTCATTTCTGCACCTGTAAAGAGCAAATAATGCACAAGTATCTATTACTAAAGGTTTAACTGAATGCACCAAACTGAATGAAATGAGATATATATATTAGTATTATATATATATATATATATATATATATATATATATATATATATATATATATTAGTATTAAAGCACATGTTGTTTGAAAGACTATTTAGTTATTATTTACCCATTTAATTATTGCACATTAAGTGGCTGTCTCCAGTATGATTGATATTTAAAGTGTGTGTCATCCTAATTAAAGAGATAGTTTATCCAAAAATGAAAATCAATTACTCCATGTCGACTACACGTGACAAACCTGTTGGTTTTGATTACCTGCATTCTTCAAAGTATCTTCTTTTGAGTTCTGCAGAAAAATAAAAGTCAGGGGTTTGAAAAAAATGAGGGGGAATTGATGTAATAATGTAAATGATGACAGAATTCTGGGTTAACTATACTTTTAAGTAAATTAGTAGAAACCCTTTTCACTAGTCATCACTGTGCAGAGAAATAACAGTGAATGCCACAATAAAATACTTGAAAAATACACATTCAATAGATCCATAGCTTCCTGTTGGTCAGTTTGTCAGAAATTTGTGGCACATTAAGGGAAATAATCAGTTATTCCTGTATGTCTGCTAAGTGAAGAAGCAACTAAAGTAGCAATAAAACTGTGATTCTGTGTTGTTGTTTTGTGTTTTGGTAGTGGTGAGCTACATATAAGTCTGCTTACATAGCAACTGTAAAAGCAGGACACAGCTACTGCAGATGATCTCAGACATATTTATGCATATAAATTTGATTGCAGTATATTGTCATCGTAAAAATCACTGCAACTAGCTTATGTATTTAGTTAACTGAGATTATTTGAAAAGAACGTTCTTCTATAGAATTATAATACTAATAGTACAAACAAATCCTCTTCACTCTAAAATCCTTGAAGTAATTACATTCATAAAAATAAGAATGTGGAAACTAAAACTACAAAACTTTCTCCTTGTATGCTGGACCGTCATCATCCTCCTCTTCTTCATCTGTTTGTTTGCGGATCAGAGCGTTGCTCGTCAAAGTTTAGTGCAGCGTACATATTCTAGACTCACATAACTGTACTTAGATCAAAGATCAAAAACATCTTGTTGATTTATTAGCTTTAGGTGGAGCGTAACGAAAGTTTTCTTGCAAATCATCAGTCTTGCACGCGAATTTAACCTTTTGCAAGTTTCATTATGAACCTGCTAAATAAAATACTAAAATGTAAAAACGCATATGCTTATGAGAAATATTTAATCAAAAGAATCCCATACACCCACATCTCTTGGTGAGTAATCCATTGTGATTTGCTGTTATCACAGCCTAGAGCGCAGCACTGCAGATAGACGGAATTGCAATTCGGTCCTACAAATGGCGGCCGCACCACTGTGTGACGTCACATGAAACCTATGAATAATAAATATGCTTGATTCAGTGTGTGACCTTGAAACTTTCTGCATCCAGTTCATTTGGTTATTTGGGTTTGTCTAAGTTCAGGACTTCTTTTTAAGGATCTAACACCAGGAGCAGCACATTTTTTAAAACACTTGACATGAATGTAGCTGCAGATATAATGATGGCACATGCACACAAAGTACAGTATGAGAGGGTTAATGAGTGTGGAGTACGCAGCTGTACTCTGGGAAAGATACATCACTCAGAGAGAATGAGATACTTTGATGACTTCATCAGGTTTAATTAAAGTCATACTGCACCTGTCCGCTGGCCTTCTCTAAACCTCATCACAGCCCTCTAATGTGATAATGGCTGTGCCCTCAAACAGCTGCTACAGAGAAACATGAGGATGTAATCGTGTATGGAAAGGTGTAGTAGTGAAATATACCACCGTTTTACTAGATTTGTTGCGTTTTCACTCACTAACTAGAAAGTATACCATTAAGCAACTGTAAGTATGATATCACCTTGGCTTCTTGACGTACATACCATGCTGGTAGCAGGTGGTTTTTACACATGTTATGGTCAATTCAAATATTGGTCAATGCTATGGTCAATTCAATTCATTTCAAATATTTTTTTTCAAAAACCGCTTAGTGTAAGTACTATGGTCCATGCATAAAGTAATCGATCAGTATCATGGTTACTTACATGCATGGTTTAGGTACATCTTCTGATTTTCAGTTGGAAAAATGACAATGAAGTAAGCAGATTATATATGGCAAATCTGAATTTTCAGCAGCCATTACTCCATTGTTCAGTGTTGCATGATCCATCAGAAATCATTCTAATATGCTGATTGGATGCTTAAGAAGCATTTATTATTGTTGTTGTTATATTATTATTATTATTATTATTATTATTATTATTATTATTATTATTATTATATCAGGATTCTTTGACTAGAAAGATTAAAAAGAGCAGAATCTATTTTAAAATGTTCACTTTTGATCAATTTAATGCATTCTTGCTGAATAAAGGTATTAATTTCTTTAAAAAAAATTACTGCAAATGAAGAACAATTACTGCCACAAACAGTAGTGTATATAATTTTTTATCATTAATTTTTATTATTTTTTTTAAATAGCTTTATTCTAATGTTAGGTATGTACAGTAAGCATCACTAGCATGACATTTACAACAGCAAATAGAAAACAATTCATCTTTCACATATTCATAAATTATAGTAAATAAATATTTTACCCAATATTGCTGTCTGATTTGATTTGTGAAACTAAGACATAAACTTTATTATTTAATATATTATTTTGCAAAAAGCTGGCCAAAAGGAATGAAAATAAAGGTAGAATTACAGAGAACTAAATCACTGTCATTCATGTGTTTAGGATAATATTAAACACATGCCAGGCACTTTGTTACATTATAGCCTACTGACTTTACTTGCCTGTGATCAGTGGTATTGAGGGCAAGGTCAACATCTGGACCATCTTATGCTCTAAAACACACAATCCTCCAAACTAATCAGTCTCTGTCATTTCGATTATGTAATGCTATGATTGTGTTGCCGTCATGAGTATCTGAGCCTGATCTTCTGTTTAAATCTTTCCCTCTGAGCGTCTGTTTTCTTAACTTCTCTGGTTGAGGTGGACAGAGCCAAAATGTTTCCCTTCCCTCCCTGGAGAGATCCTGATTTATTTAACAACTTTCTGGCTCCGACATGAAAAAATCCTTAAATGGTCACATTGTAGCAACTCCATTCTGCTTTTAATGGACCCTGGTACTACAGTCGTGTTTTATAGGGAGATGGGAAAACTTCTATTCATCTATTCACATCCACAAAGTAACATGATCATGATTCATGTCACTCTATGGGAGAAATAACCCAAAGTCTGTTAATGAAGTGGGTAAAATACTGTACAGTAGTACAGTATGTGTTGTTGGTAAGATGATGATCACAGTCACTAAATCTTCTTCTGCATTCCTCACCAAATTTCTAGCGTTAAGTCATTTTTCTGCCCACACTGAAACCACAATACTGTGCAAATCAACAAAATAATAGCCAAACACAACAAACTGTGCATCACAGCTCAAAGAATGGCTTTGTTGCTGTCACAGTAAACCCTCCTTGGCTCTTGTCCTGCCTGGTTAAGACATAGTGTTACTAAAAGCCCCAGGATCATCCTGAATGAGTCAGAAGCTGGTGTGATCCATTAATATCACTCAGGCCTTTTATTTCAGCATATCTGCTTGGCTTGGGACCACTGGGAGTTGATCTTTGACCTCTAGGGGTTTCATCTGTTATTGTCCGTTAAAGAGCTTTTAAGTGCTGTTCCCCTTTGTAGTGAGTGAACTGGACAGTTCTTCTGATGGAAAACTAATCAATATCTGTCACTGTCAAATCAAATACAAACACTCACAGATCCTGTCAAATGAAGCTTTAGGGAGCTTGATTGATTAACATTTACTTTCCATTAATAAGGTGTAAAATATCTATTTTCATTTTGTCAAATTAAGTTTATCTAACATATTTAATAGTTCTCTGGAGAAGACGAAAACAACTTTGTGCTTTTAATGCTTTATAAAAAGTTATTGAATTTTGTAATGTACCAATTTGCACACTATTCCAAAGTACCAGTATGAAAAACTAGTGAAAACAAGTTCATCGTCTAACTTTCTAAACACTTTCATCATACCAAACACAGTGACCTGAGAGTGTTACATCGATGTAGATAGCGATATGATGTTTTGCTTTTCTCTGTAGTGGCTTGTTATATAATGCCACAGACGACAACCACAGCATTTCAAAGGCTGGAAGTGTGTAAGATTGCTTTTATGCTTTACTCCTCTCCTCACCAGCCTCCTTCTCTTCTCCCTCAGGGAGTCCTCTTTCTCTTCATGCCTTGCTTTCGCTTTATCTCTCCCCCTTTAGTCAGTATCTTACGGTCTTTTCCTTTTGTTTTCAGCTCTTCGGCTGTGAAGTGCTGTGTTGAATGTCCTTGTGGAAACTCTTTCAGTTAATGATCTCTCTGGGTGGGGTTTTATCCCCCTCTACTCCCTGTAAGGCAACTAATGCTATGCTTTGTCAACACAATGCTCTCTTTCATACATATATGGTTTAAAGGGAGCCATATCTTACACTATAATAGCATTTTATTATTCCCTGACATCATTTATTACTGTTAAAACATTAGAAACTTTTCTAATCAATATTTTAAACAGTTGTGCTGCTTAATATTTTTACGGAAACTGGTCATTTTTAATGAGTCTGGGATGAACAGGAAGTTCAAAAGAACAGCATTTATTTGAAATATAAGCCTTTTGCTACATTAAACATGGCTTTACTACCACGTTTGATCAATTTAATGTTAATTATTTAAAAAAAAAAAATAAAATCTTAGTTACCCCAATTTTTTGAACAGTAATGCATATGTAAGGGATAATCAACGGCTAGCCGTGCATTATAGGATTTTAATGCACGACGTGGAGGCACAGAACCGCCTGAAGCGAAGCGAAGTGCATTAAAATCCTTTAATGCACGGCTAGCTGTTGATTATCCCGCTTATTCCATGGTCATTTGCCAAGTTTTAAACAAGTTAAAACTTGTATTGCTCTTTGCATCGCAATATTTGAACGAATGGGTAAAAATGACGGTTATTTTCGTCAGTTACGGGTCATTAGCGCTAGCATTCTGCCAGCTTCAAATCAGACACAGAGATGAAATAGTGCGGTAAGACTACATTTATTTGAATGAATTATAGCATGTATTTCAAGTAATTGTCGATTGAGAGAGAGAGAGAGATGACAGTTGTGTGTACCTGCTTGCTGCGTCTGCGCGTCTCTCTCTACAAACAATTACTTCAAAAACAGCGATTTTATCACCTCGTTGCTGGGGAATATAATGTACCAATCTAGTATCTGCCTTTTAATTTTGTAATAAAAATTGCGGGGAAGCGTTGACAACAAGTTTATGTGTGTGTGCGCACAATTTGCGATCTCTGACCTTTCTCTTTCTCTCTCTCTGTGTGTTGGTTAGTGTGCATCAATTAAAGCAGCGCATTAATATGGAACGGTGATTAAACTGACCTGGAACTACCTGTGTAGTTAAACAAATTTAATCAACACCTGCCAGCCAATCAGAATCGAGTATTCAGACAGACCATGGAATAAGTTTATGTATATCATGATTAAATATTTTAATTTGAATCTGACAGAACTAATAGAATTATCATCATCTTCCTCTAATGTTTAGGAGTAATGCAACAATAATAATTATCATTATTAATAATGATATTGCTATCACAATAGTATTATCCATCCTGCTTCCTCATGGTTTCATTCTGACAAGGTATTGAGCTTAAAATATTTATTTATTGACCAACTTATTCAATGCTGAATAGACATTGATTTGTAAATCTTGGAGATATATGAAGATTTCAGAACTTTTTTGCATAAATTATTTTTATGCATTGGTGAAGGATTTTAACATTGAGATTATAAAACGGATAGTTCCGGTTCTTAATTCTGATTGGTTGAGCCAAGTTCGAGGCTGTTGTAAATTACTCTACAAACATACACCTTTGTTTACTTCTGTGTTTTGCTCAGCAACCACTTTGTTAGAACCACAGCCGTTTCTGAGGAACTACATTGTTTGGCCGAAGAATAATGTTTTTATTAATATCATTACACTTTATTTGCTCTGTTTTATTTTGTGAAACCTTACTACGCATGTGGAATAACGGTTTATAACTCCGCTTCGCGTCGTGCCTAACAACGCCCCTTAGCTGTTATGAATTCACTGTAAACCACAGCTTCTTGGGGCTTATTGCTTTATTATATGTCTGCACATTGATTAAATTGGACTGGAACAGTGTTAGACCACTTTTGACTACCACCACCGTTAAAAAGTCTTTTAATAGTAACAGTGTGGAAGAATTCATGCCTCTAAAGAAAAAGCCTCCACTCTAATTGTCCATGTGCTGGTGGAACAGGATGTCATGTCCTCTTTGAGGCAGTATCCTTATTCGCTGTAACTCGAGCTGCAACAAACCCATTCAGAACCGAACTCCTCTAGAGCTCCCTACAGAGACAAACAACAGCCAGCAGCTCTCTCTTGGTCCTGTTCCTCCCACTGACTCTCTTTGCGCTTTGAGGTTACTCCACAAACCCATACCTTCTCGAAACATAATTGTGTAAGAAAACAGCTTTCTGGCAGCCTGGTTCCAGATGACTTGTATTAGAATAGATTAAGCTGTGAGTGCCTTCGCAACACCTTCAGCAAAAGGTTCATCAGCCGTGAAGAGCATTTACACTTTATTTGTCTTCCTAGAAAAATTTCGTTTAGCCACAGAGATCTGGTGTCATTTTAAATCCTGAACTGGTTTATGTTACAAAATAAAAAAAAAAATAAAAACTAGTCTGTCAGGCCTGATTTCTTGGTTTTGGCATCTTCGGGTTGTCTTTGTGTGGATATGGTTGAGCATGGATCCATGCACCGTTATTGTTTTCCAGTGGCTGGGCATGCATTCATGGAGCATATTGTAAACTGAATACTATGGACAGTCATTAATCATAACCACTCTGTCCATCAGGTTTTTTTGTAATATGTCATGTCACCTCTGTTTCTCTCGCTTTCCCTCAAACATCCTAAAATCCCCAGAGACCCCTGAATCCATCAACCTTGACAGATGGGTGTTTTATGGTGCCCGCAGATACATACGCTCGCACACACAAACTCGCTGTAGGGTGCACATACTAACAAATTGGTGGGACAGATTTGTTGCATATAAATGGCATCAGTTTGCCGGTCCAGCTGACGCTAGTGGCTGTCTACATGCGACAGTGTGTGTTTCAGTCCATCAAAAATGCAGCAACTTGGGCATCACTACTCAGTATTTTCTCCATAATCAAATATTTTTACCTTGTGTATGGTGTATTGATGTTTATACTCGTTTTTTGTTTTTGGCTGTCTTCTGACTTCAGGCTTTGCTTCTTTGACAGTACCATTGTTCCATAATTTTCACTCTTTGCGTCACCAAACAACACATCGCTAATAGTGAAATCACCACTAATTACATTTATTCTCCTGCAGTTATTTCTGTCCCTCCTATTAAAATCTCTGTTTAATCTGTTTTCAGGTTGATTCATTGTGTTTATAGACTGTTTTCTAACTAATTCCAGGTTTACCGATTACTGAAGGCTTTTCCTTCTACATTCAAGTCTGCAGTGATCTGGCTATAAAAGCTGAATTTAGCAGTGAGGATCGGATATAATTGGGTCATGTTTAGACAGGAAGTGGAACACAAAGCCCCAGTGAAAACCTCTTAATTTAGCTGAAATTCACCAAAATTCACAAGCCTGCCAGCTTGTGTTGAGTCTTTCTTTGGAAAGTCTCATCAGATTTAGTATTTATTGACTTAGTTTATTCACTTAGTTCTTGAGAAACAGAACAATGGGTCACTATTGGATGATTTCTCTCTATGTTCTAGAAATACATTTTCTCTCTCTCTTGGTTTCTTTTTCAATCTCCTTCACAACTCAAATATTCATCAGGGCTCAGAGAGCTCAAAACAGTGACGCTCAAGGGCATTATGGAGCTAAGGAGTAGAACAACAATGAATTCATTGAGTTCACTCCATTTTCCCAACTCTTATATCACCTGTACATCATTAACAAGGTTCTGTGCCTGATTGCATAAAGCACCTTAAGTTTTTCCCTTAAGTATGACACTTAAGGCGTGATTTCCCCTTACCTAAGGGAATGACTTAAGGGTGTTGCATACAATTTAAGTTAAGGGAAACCGTTAAGTATTTCACGACAGCGACCCAGGTTTTGCCGTTAAAAAAAAATCTACTGTTGCCATGGACACGTTATTTGTTAATGCAGATAGTGGTGTAAGTTTTCACAGAAACATAACATTTTCAGGGACTAATGTGAATAAATCTATATTTAAATGCAAAGAGACAAGAGTCATTTTATTCGGATCCAAAGCGAGGCGATGTGAACATTATGAACATTATGAAGTGCTAAACACTCCTATGCAGTGTGTTTCATTCGTACTCAAAACTACCCCTTTTAACATTTTTGGGGCACAAAATTTGGGATGGGGAATATTTTTTGCTGTTGTTTGTAAACATAATGTTACAATACAACATGCAACATAAATTACAAGCATTATATAATGTAATGTTTGTTGATGTTTACATTGTTAATAAGAAGTTATGTCAACAGTACATCATCTATGATAGAAAGATACAAATGCTTTGGTCATGAATAATGCATTGGCTGTACACTCATAAAAGTATAACAAGCAATGTCTTCATGACCCAAATATTATTCACACATTATGCCTTAATTCTGTTCTGTTTAAAGAATTACAAAGTGCTACACACACATTTTTTTGTTAATATTTTTGGATGGCAAGGGAAGAAAATCAGCCAATCACAATCACGTGTGAAATTTATCTTTACACTGAATCTAAATTTATTAAAAAAACATCAGCGTCTCCTCAACGGAGCAGAGCTCCTTCGCATTCAGAGAGATGTTAACACAGCTTCCTGTGGTGTGGAGTTACATCATCCTCATCACACATCATCTATATGAAGCATTACATAACCGTAAGTCTAGCTATGCAACCTCTCTGAGAGAGAACATTCACATATCTTGATCAGTGACATGCATGTTTTCAGTTCGAACATTGAAGACCCTGCAAAATCATTCATTTTGAGGCCAACTTTATGCTAGGATACTCCAGAAAGTTAACTAAACTTCACTTTATTTTCACACAGCTAAAAGTTAGATCTAAAATGCATCAAAAATTCAATTTATCAGATTTCATGGCATCTGTAAGGTTTTTTTTTTTTTTTTTTTTTTTTTTTTTTTTTTTTTTTTTTGTGCGCACCAGCATGTTGTCTTTTTTGCTGTGGGGCAAAAACTATATACCTGAGCAAATGTATTCATGAAGTCTATGACAGAAACAACAGTCAGAAAGAAAGAACAGCAGCATTGTTTGGGAGGAGAGTATTTAATCAGAGATTACAGCTGGCAGTTTTTTTCCTCCCAACAGAAAGCACAAGAACATGAGAACAAAGAAAGAATGATGGCAGATGGTCCAATAAAACAATATGTCAGCATGTCGAAAACATAAATCAGAGAGGCGATGTACCCTCCATGCGCAGCCCTGCCCCCACACGCTGCTCTGGAGACCCCCGGGGAACCCACCTCATCTCATACACATTCTCCATCCACACAAAACCTTCTCTTGCCCCTCCAATAATGCTCTATTTGTACATTCAGGCTCAAAATTAAATTTTTCATGCACATGCCAATGGTGAGTAAATTGATAAAATGCATTGGTTATATATTGTTTATGTATAGGTCATGAAAGTCATGCATTATTGCATTATTTTGTATTATTTTCTTATTTCTAAAATATTTTGCCCCTTTATCAAATGAAGCATTTAGAAGCTTTCCTCTTTTTAATCTGTGGCAAAAAGTATGTTATGTCACAGAACATCATATTTGATCATATTCAGATGATGCTAACCCTGGAACAACATATAAAACTACCAAATTTTGCTTAATCGCAACGTTTAATCGAAATCGCAAAGTTTATTCGCAACATATAATCATTGCAGTTAATAGTGTTCACCGTCTGTTTGATTACATAATGTTTGTAATTTGACGTTGTAACGTTTGATTACGTTTGTAATTTGTAACTAACTGCATGATTCTTACTGTACAATTCTGCCATAGTCACCACTAATAACCTACTCCTAAATATAATGTAGAAACTTAACATTTTCTGTAAAGCTGCTTTGCAACGATTGGTATCGTGAAAAGTGCTATACAAATAAACTTGAATTGAATTAAATTTTAGATCATCTATACAATATATACTGTATACACACACGCACACACACACTATTGTTAAAAATGGGGTCAGTAAGATGTTTTTTCAACAAGTTCACAGTATATTGATCAAAAGTGGTAGTAAAAACATTTATGTTGTTTTCAAAAGATTTCTATTTCAAATAAATTCTGTTCTTTAAAACTTTTGTGTGAAGGATTAGACTATAATTCATAAAAATGTGTATTTAAACTTATTACTACTTATACTTTTACTTATTACTTATAACTTATGTTATTGTAATTTATTTTATCGTATGTACACTACAGTACATAGTACTGTACTATTACGGCAACTTTTGGCTATTACGTAGTAATTATTTGAGTAGAGTAGAGTAGAGTAGAGCCCAGGGTTATTGAATGTGTGTTTGTGTTGTCTTCACTGTGTAAATGAACATGGATTCTCTTTACCTGATTTCTGCTGTCCCTCTCAGGTTCACACAGTTTGTTCATGGTTTTCCTTTAGCCTCGTTTAGACTATCAGCCCAAATCCGATTTTTGTGCAAATCCGATTGAAATCCGATCACATTTAGATAGTCTGAACAGCAACAAACTACATGAAATCCGATCTGTGCAAATCTGTTTCGAGCTACATTCGTATGTGGTTTGGAATCCTATTCAAATCGCATTTCTGGAAATCGGTTTCAGTCTGACCGGTCAGATTGGATTTAGTGTAGCTTTTTCACGCTCTCACACCACGTAAAACGTAAACACGTCAGACATTTTTGCAGAAAAGATGCTGAAAATCTTTGCAGAAACAAGCTTGTGTCATTGCGAAGTGCAAGTCAAGCGGAAAAACAATATACTGCTAATGTACGTACATCTTTGAGTTTTGAAAGTAGTGGAGACGGCAGCACAGAGTAAAGCTGCTCATTCCAGCTTCCTGCGTTTCTGTCGCTGCCTCACAAGACGAAATATAATAATACAGCTCAACTGCAACGGCAACATGTCGTCATGTCGTAAGACAACATCTGTATTGCAAACTGTATTGCTGTTACTGTTGTTTTTAGCATAGGCATAACAACGCAACGGCATTACCATAGAAACCAATGCACATTCCGTAAAAACGAAAGAGCGCTTATGGACACGCAAATCAGATATGAACAGCTGTGATACGCTGTGTGGACAGTCAATTATTCAAATCAGATTCCATCCGTATATGCACAAAAGCGGATTTGGGCTGACAGTCTGAACGAGGCTTTTGTTTCAAAGTGTCGCTGCATGTTGGTTGCATATAGGGATGCTCCAGTCTGTCTTTTTTGCATCTGATACGATTCCGATACCTGGGATTCACTACTGGTTCAAAGCACCAAGGGAAGATATATAATGTATTTTATCTGAACAACAGTTTATGGAGCCTTTTCTTTTAACAGTTTTAAATTTAAGTTACTGTGCACATTAAAAACAATTTGTAATCTTTTCTACTCCTGTGTTTGGTTCTAACAGATACCCGGTAGCAAGTGACATGATTTAGAAACAACCATAAACTCCAGCAAGATAGTCATTTTATGCAAACTCATAGAAATTTATCGACAAATTAAGTATAATAATGGGTCCACTGAATGATCTTGGAGAGAGTTTTACCGAGCTGACTGTGGTAACTGATCGTGACCAGACAATGGAGAATAACTGACAGTTGCAGTGGAGAAAAGAGTTTATTTGAACTTCAATGTAAGGACATAAATATTCATCTGTACCTTACATTAAGCGATCATATGGATTCAGAAGACATGGAATATAGTGCACAAAAACTTAATTGTACATTATTGTGCTTTATAATGATTTTATGCCTTTTGTGCGGCTTAATAGTAACACAGAATAATACGCACAATATCGGATTTAAATCGGCCCTGTCAAAGAATGGCAGTATCGGAGTTGATGCCCATTATGAGTATCAAATCCCTAGTTGCATATGTTGCGTAATGCTGCTTTTTACATGAATGCTGGTTTGCAGTCCCAGCTTCCCCTTTACTCTTTTATTGTTTTGCTTTTGTTTCAAATGATATTTTTGGATCTAATCAAAGTGCAAGGTATCTGATATTCAAGCCTGAAATGGTTCACCCATGGGGGTGTTTTATCATGTATGGTATGTGTTTATGTACAAAAGAGCTAAGAAAAGAGTGGGAAGTCCGAACCCCTATGTATGACTTTCTATATAGAAAACACAGAGCCCATGAGAGCGCATTTGGACCAAGTGCCTGTGTGAATACCAGAGATGATTGATTCAGAAGTGACACGATGAAGCCAGAGAGCATTCCTGTCCTTCTCTCACTTCATGAATAGCAGATGATATTGGTATGAAGGCTTGGTGGATGAAAGCAGTTGTTCTTTCCTGTTTGTGTCCCAAAGATTTCATATCAGTACACATAAGTAGAGCAACACACAAACATACCAAGTGCACTTTTACTTTTTTGGGCACTTGTACATTGTTTTTATGTACATATTTTAAACTATTTAAACTTTTAAATTATTATAACTTCCTTTAGTCTAATAAATTTCATCAAGGTCCTCAGATTTCCATCATGTTCATTTGTATTATCAGTTTCATTTTTGAACGTTGTGTGTGGATCACTCCTTATTTTTTATTTAATTTTTTTTTTTATAAATGCACCTATCTTGTGCGTTATTTTTATATTTAGATTTTAGTATTCTAATTAGTTATACATTAATATATTTACTTTATATTCTGTATAAAAGTATATATATTAAAATTATAAGTATATATTATATATTTTAAAATATGTTTATATATATTTATATTAGGGCTGTCACAATATCAATTTAGACTGTTGTGGCCAAATTTTGAATAATGAAATTATGAATAATTAAATGGGAAAAAAAATGCTTTTAGTCAAATTTATTGAATCAAGTGTTGGAAGATAGATAGAAATGTTTTTATCATAATGGTACAAAAACATACAAAAAAGAACTTACTGTTGATTGGCACTTCGTTATCGTCAATACTGCTATATTGTGAGAGCCATAATTTATATATTTTGTTCCAGTGGTACTTGTTGAATTTTTCAAGTATGTGTGTGACTCATATAAAGAGACTTTTTGTGCTGCTTGTGAGGATGAATTTGCTTTGTTCTTTTCTTGGCATTCTTGCTAGCCTCTGTTTTTTTTGTTTTGTTTTTTTCCTGAAGATATAGTGAGTTCACACATACATTGCCCTGGGCTGCCATTTCTATTTGCCAGCCGGCTAATCAGATTTCCCATTATTAATCGTGCCAGATTTTTGCCCTCAATGTAATCTGTCTTTTCTGTTTTTGTCCCTTGAGGAACCAGGACAGAACATTTTGTGTCCCTTGCTTTTCCCACTCTTGGTTTTAGATCTCTCTGTTTTTTTTTCTTCCAGCTATTCTTGTATTTTTCCAATGCTTCACTTTCTGGTCAAGTCCTCTGAGCATTTCCCATCTCCTACTCCTAATTTCCTGCTGGTCCTCTTTCCTATCTCAGTATCTCTCAGTGTTTCTCGGTATTGGTCAGGCCTGGTGTTCTGTGTAGTTATCAGCTGAGAGGCCCATGCAAACGATGTGTTGTGTGCTGCAGAAGACCATGACCAGACACCCACAACCCTCAAATCATGCTTTGGTGTGGGTGGTGTGGCATAGTGGCTAAAGCTCAGGATGTTCTCAGGACATGCTGTAGAGCACATGTGTCTAATCCGGCCCGCCACATTATTTTATGTGGCCTGCAAGAGCATATGATTGTCTTAAAATAAAAATCTATGCAGCTTTATTTAGTATATAATGAAAGTGGGTATCAATACTCCAAGTTTCTGTTTCTATTTGGCGTTCCAACTACACGCAGAAATTGACCTTGGCACGTACAGGATACGCAATGGATTAGGGGTGTGGGGTTTTCCCTTTGGTGACGACTGCGTGGACGCTCAAAGGAATAAGTGCGGACCTCAGTGCTCGAGCACCACTGACGGAAATGGAAAAACACGATATTCTCCTTTCATTTAACAAATTAAAAAATCAATTGAAGCTTTCAGACACGACTTTCTTCTCGTTCTATGGAGTTATTTTAATGACAAATGTCTAAGGATCCAGTAAGTGAATGCATTCAAACAGTAAGTTCAAAACAGCGCTAATGCAGAGAAAACACGACCGATTTCATCAGAGATGGTGGTCATAATAGTACTCATGTACAGATGTCAGTAAAAACAAAAGAAAAAAAATCAGCAAGCTATTTGGCTTAAAAGCCCGAGTGTTTTATACTGGATGCTGGCTGAAGGTGTTTTAGTTTACGCAGTAGTCAGTGGTTTAGCAAATCTGGATCAGTCAGGTCAAGGTAGCTTATTTAGTGGTCTTTTGGCGTCCCCCGTGTTCCTGTTTGAGATTGCAGATTGACTTTGCATTTTTTTTTTTTTTTTTTTTTGTTATTAAAAGTGCTGTAAACTGCTAAATGTAATGTAGAAATGTTAATTTTCTGTGAAGATGCTTCTCAACAGTGCATCATGAAAAGTGCTATATAAATAAATGTGAATTGAATTGCAAACAATTAATGAATATTGTTGTGGCACTATATACATCCATTGCAAATTATGAAAATTAAAAAGTACTTTTTTTAGTGCTTTAGTTTGTATTTATTTATTTATTTTTTGGGTGGGGGAGTGGGGTTGAGCACTGCCACTTTTTTTTTCTCGACTACAAGCATTGATTGCGTATCATATGCACATAAAACACGTGCATATCATATGCACACCAAAGTCAACCTCCGCGCACAAAACGCATGCCAAATAGAAACAGAAAATTGTGCCATGCGCACCTTCATGAGACCGGGCTCATTTGTTTCTTTAAATGCCATATCTGCCACACGTTCTTAGCAGCTCACAATTATTTGTTGTACCATAAATGTAATAAAAAAATTTTTTTAACAAAGTTAATGTAATGACCTGTGTTTGATGATACTTGTCTTTATTTACTTTGATTTATGGAGTAATTTGGTTTTCTTAAACTGATAAATTAAAAGGATTTATGTTAAAATAACACAGAGCAATAACATATTTTTACATCTATGCAAATGCATATGCAATATTGACAATATATAACAATATGTTAAGGAGTAGTATCATTTGTACAGTCGTACAGTTACAACCGGCCCTTTGATGGCAGCCATAATGTTGACGTGGCCCTCAGTGAAAATGAGTTTGATACCCCTGCTGTAGAGTAACAGTTCTCAGTACCCAACAGAGAATGATAGTTTCCTTCAGATTCAACAAGATGTGTCTTTATTCCACTAATCTGCTGTAAACATGTCAACTTTAAGTACCTTGCTCAGCAAGGTTCTCTTCAAGCTGATGTTCCACAGTGATATGTCCCATATAATGGCGCTAAAATACCATTTATACTGTCTCTCATTAATCATGAACAACACAAAAGTGGCAGGCAATATATATCTTAACCAGCCATGATATCAACAAATGACAGGATTTTGCTGATTTCATGCATTTCTATTTTTATGGAATTAAGCCACCTTTTTTGTATCTCTGACCAACCACTGACTGGAGTTTTTAGATCTGATTTGAGCGCTGGATATTCTGAAACGAGGCTGTGTAAGCGGACTAGTGAGTAGATGTGTTTACCTGTTTGGCATGATGACATTTAATGTCCCTAATAACCTCTGTAGTCCCCTTTATCCACTTGTTAGCAATGGCCTTTTTCAAGACAAGCAAGAGATTAAAAAAATCACATTGGGTATTAATGATGTATTTTATATTGTAGAACAAAACGTGAGAATTTATTGAGCTTGTTTCAGCCACAGTCTTTATTTCAGATATATAACTAAAAGCCTATTCAAAACAACAATTTACTTCACGATGATGGAATTAGAAGTGCTTGAATGCCAAGTTTCCAGGTTTTGGCCTACAAAAATGCATCCCTTCTTTTTACCATGGTGAATAATGTAACTTCACTACCAGTTTGAGTGTTCTGTACGACTTCCACTATGTGGCAAATGCGACAATCATACTAAAATGTTGGAGAAAGTAGAAAGACGACTTTAAGCTGGGTTACTGTGTTTGTTGTGTAATGCCAGTACTGTGCAAACATCAAACAACTTCTAATTGGCTGTGAAAATTTTGACTGGAAACATGTCACATTGTGCCTAGTTAGAACATGGTTTTACAATAGTGTCCAATAAAGTGCCCCTTGTGTAAGTATTGAGAATTTTCAGAAGATATAACGCTTATATATTATTAGTAATTGCAATACAGTAGAAGGACATTTTATACATGCAGAATCCCTGCACATGGCTGTGATGTGTGTTTGTTCTCATGTTCTCATTATGGACAGTGGCTGTTGTTCACATGTGGTCAGGTCTGATCAATACTGTCTGCTCCTCGGGGAACCATCACACAATCAGATCGCACTTCTGCTATCTCAGCACCAATAGCTGATGTGTAGTATAGTGACAGCAGAGACTCCGTGTGATTTCAGATGTCAATATTTCTGTGGGATCTAAGGAATAAACATTATTTTGTGTAGATAATATAATGTGTGTGTGGTTTACTTTAATTTGCTATAATTCCCCTTGTTGAAATATTCCAGTACACAGCTGCATTCAAGTGACTGCATCAAATGGTAGTGGAGTCAGCGTTTTCATTCAGTTAATAAATGCACTTCCTCATTCAAGCATTTTCTGATGCTTATTCACTCGAGCCGAGTGAGATGCAGTGAATAGCTCAGCCGCTGGGCTGCTCTAGATGGGCTTTAACTGCCTCTTATCTGTAGCTACAGCCCTCCTGGATGAGGATTAACTATTTAGCCATGAGGCTATTGCTTTAAATCACTTACACAACACACACACACTTAGCCCATAAGATATTTACTGTTGACACAACTGTTAAGGGCTTTTTTGTAAAAGACAATTGCCTTATCCATTGTAAACAATCTTGAATTCTGCATGAACCCATAGTTCACCTCCATAAAACACACACACGCATGCAGTGGAGTTTATAGACCTGTCATTTTCCCTCAAGTATCCGTTTAAGATCAGCTCTTATTTGAGTCCATTACACACTCAAATGTCATTTCCTGAGTTAAAGCAGCACGCTGACCAAAAGTGACATTATATATATATTGATGAAATAAATCTATTATATTTACCATAGATCTTATAAATGAGAAATTTAAAAAATAAATAAATAAATAATAAAAATCATCTTTTTAAATATTAATCTTTTCTTTTTAATCTTTTGTGTGTGTGTGTGTTGTGTGTGTGTTGTGTGTGTGTTGTGTGTGTGTGTGTGTGTGTGTGTGTGTGTGTTTTCACATTAGAGCAACCAGGGCACTTCAGCAAACTTCAAATGAGGAAACAAGATTACTTGAAATGATCTAAAATAAAACAAGCTTTAAAATAAGATTTAAAAAATCTTAACCAGAGTTCTCGCGGCCTTGAAAATCCTGGATATATGAGGTAGTTAAAAGTGTGATTTCAAGAATATACATTTTACTAGTAATGCCAAGTTCTAAAATATTTTTTCAGAGTAGAAATAATTTCTAAAAATCCTTACCCAGTAAATTATAAACCTCTGGAAAAGTAATGTAATTTTAAAAAGAATGGGATCCCTGAAGGACTTTCAGCTTATTTTTAAACACTTTGTCATTACTAAAGATGTTCCAAAGGGAAACCAAATGAGAATCCTAGAGAGATGAGTAATAATATTGATATTTTGGCTTTATAATAGGCTACTGACAATGGGAAGGGTGATTTGGGAGTTAAATATGACAGAGATTTTTCATGCCAGTTTTTTTGTGAGATTCACCAATTGAGCTGATTGGCAGTTAAAGATGATCAAAACATGATGAGAGAGAAACAGATAACAACAGAGAGCGAGAGATATTGAAAGGTTACATCCCTCATTCATGACCCAGACATCATTATCAAGTCCCCCGATGGAAATAGCTGACACAGGAAATATCCCCTTCTTCACAACACAAATCAGTGTAACTCCGAAAGGGAGTTTGACAGAAATGTCAGAGGAACATTTTCCCTCACCTTTAAATGTCACTTCCTTCTCATTCCTGCAGACGCACTCACACAGACATTCAGCTGTAGATTTTAGGTTTGAGAAAGAAAGCTTTTGAACTTTTATTTTTGTTGTTTTACTGTAACTTTGCTCTGTTAAGGTAGGTGGTGTTTTATGATGGGAACGTGTGTGTGTGTGTGTGTGAGATAAGGTTGATATGGTGAAGGCTGTTCTCTTCAGATAGAAAGATGCTCTCTGTAATGAATGCAGGATTCCAGTCTAGGTGTCGCCTGTACATTGCATCAGATGTCACAACAGTGTACGTCATCTTGCGATACCCAGGGTTTGTTTTCAGTACAGGCACCTTGGCTCATCCACATGTAATTTCTCTAATACCATGGGATTTACGTGTCTCTTTGATCACAGGAATAAAATATATTAATATATTAAAATATATTAAAATAGAAAGCAGTTATTTTAAATAAAAATATTTCACAATATTACTGTTTTTGCTGTATTTTGGATCAAATAAATTCAGGCTTGGTGAGCAGAAGAAAATTCTTTAAAAAAAAATTAAAAAATTGTACTATTCAGAAACTTTTGACTGGTAGTGTACGTCAAAATTAAGATACTGTATATAACATATGTTTAGGATCTAGATTAAGATCAAGATGTATATTTATCTTATTTATTTGTTTCAGCTATGTATGTTTGGACATGTGGTTCTCTGTGTATGAGTATATTCCTCTAAATGCTGGAAGGGTTGCGTTTTTTTTTTTTTTTTTTTTTGAGTCTCTTTTTGCTCCCAGAAAATCTGATCCAAATGGGTCAAGACCCAAATAAACACTCTAGAGGGGCCACAAGACAATCTGTTTAATCAGCTGACTGTAAGCTCGCAGACCTGCTACTGTACCACAAAGAACCAAAAGCTGAGTCAAAACACATTATTGGATCATATCAACTAGATCTGGTTATCAAAGACCTGGTTGAGGGGCAAAGTATGATAATCTACTAGTTACTGTATCTTTGGCATGTGTCTACAAGCAGATCTTATAGCAGTTGGTGGGTCCTGACTAGGGATGTCAACGATTAATCGATGATTGATTAATTTTTGATAAGAGATGCAATCGATTAAAGCTATCGATGTTCGATTAAGCAGTGTAATTTTGGGGTGCGAGCGGCTGTGCGTGACGGTGACGAGGCTGGATCTTGACAGTGATGAGCGCAGCGTTTTATCCAAAGTTGAACATTCTTCAACTCCCGAACGCTCAGCACGAAAAAGACGCTCAGCACGCTCCTGGCGTTTTAAAAGACGCGGCGCATGCATTTAGAACAATTGAAAAAATACGCCAGCCTCGGGGAAAAAAACGCTTTGGTGGACATGCGGCCTAACGTACAAATTGCGCTTTTAATGTGATCCAAACTTTAAAATTACATTTAAAATAGAAACAATATACATTTATTTTGTACTGAAATGTTGTAACTAAGTTTAATTATAATTTCCCCAGATATAATTGTTTCATACCAGGCTCTGCGCTTCGACAGGGCTGCAGGACACGAGCTGGACAGGTCTATATATAGGCTTGGGCTATAATTCGCAATTTAATTCATTCGACTTAATAATTTGTGGGAACTGTCTATGTTTCATTAATTTGTTCCCTAGAAAACCCATGATTTAAGTAAAATAAGGGAACGAATTAAGCCATAGGAACAAATTCTTAATTCATGGCCACGAAATCTTTCATTTCCCCCTGCATGTTTTCCACAGTAAGAAATGCGAAAACAGTGATTAAAAGTGAACGACAATAAAATAAACCTGCGAAATTAGAGGGTGAGACGGCGAGAATTTGAGAAAAGAAACAATATTATTAAATTCCTGGAAACTCGTGACCAGCCAGCAGAACAGACCATAAAGCCGCGTATGACTTTAAATGTACAGGTATCGAAAAGCATGAATGCAAACGCATAGTCACGATGTAACATTTGCCTGCTAACCCATTATTTCTCTTATAAACAGAGCTTTGTACCTCACTTGTGTCATGCATTAAAATGTTGCATGTGAGCAGCAGTTTTCCGTAGCACCGCCGATTGAAGCGGTTCTCTGACCGACGAGCCGCAGTTATATTTGAGATCATTTTATTTTAAATGCCAATAATGTCAATTTCAAACATTGCGATTGTGTTTTAAAATACAACAATGACTGCAATGAAACCATTTAAAGAGGCACATTCAGCGGTCTCCGTGACGGGATCTGAAAGAGCCAACAAAGTAAAATGATCTGTACTATGGCGCTCTCTCTTCATTTTATCAAATAATCATAATCACATCTTTTCATTTTACAGTCCTGCTACTAGCCTTTTATTTAGACTAAAACCCCTTTAATTCGGGTGAGGAAGCCTGCGTTTTGAGTGGCATTTGCTCATCCTGTCATGCCAGTGAATATATGCCACTGCAATAGATGCAATTCGCAGTATTAAGGTTAACGATTAATTGATCGTTAATTTAAATGACGATCAATCATGGAAATGATCAAATTGACATCCCTAGTCCTGACAATATGACCACATGCAGGAAGTTAAAGTGCTGATGAGAGGTGATTGGCAGTTTTTTGAGTTCAAGACACTTGTTTGCTACGACTACTGAATCCCAGCTGTGGGACCCTGCTGGAAAATATTCCATGTGTGTGGAAATTTCTGAGGCAGAGAGAGTAACAGAAAGGGCAGCATAAAAGGCTTTTGTAAAGGTCTGTTTTTGAATAATGAATCGGAAAACAGCTCACATTAAATTTTGTGGTTTCTTTACACAGCTTTAAGGCCATGTTGTGAACTATGTAAATATGTCTCAGTGATGGGTTTATCTGCGTTTTTAGTGTTAATATTTGTAGCAGTGGTGCTATAACAGTAGTGACGGGTTTTAGGATTTGTTTTTAGTCTGACTAGAATTAACCTCTTTTAAAGTATCAACACAGAGGCTTCTCAGAGAGACTGTTTTAGCTATCAAAGTGTTAGCATTAGCATGCTAAAACCCTCTCTGAGAAGTTGCATCACTAAATTCATTATAAATAATTAAAGCACCACCACTACAGAAATCAAAGCAGAACTTTTATAACAAATCCACTTACTTCAACAGTAAATAACAAGAACTATTACTGTAGGCTTTCACATTGTGTACTGTGACCAATGGTCTTTTTATAATATGTTCAGTAAACCTATGTTTTATATAATTTTCTGGGATAAATAGTGTGGTATTAGTCTAATTACTGAATATGTATCAGTCATTTTATTGTAAGTCTATGATCGTATATTGCTAAAAAGCTTCTAACGTGTCTGATGAACTCATAACCAGTCAACTATTTTCTTCCTATGATAACCTGAACTTTGAGTGACTGCTATACTAAGAATCTCAGATTTGCACAGCAAAATAATTTCTGAGAATAGATTTCCAGATCATTCCTTCATTCTAACTGTGTGAGCTCATTGTTATGGACTTCTGTCATTCCTGTGGAACTCCACGACACAGTCCAGGTCATCACAGCACACATTCCTTTCACACAACCGATTATTTATTACATTTATTTTGAATGTTAATGTACTCAGCTTGAAATTGAAGCTGAAACTTTATCTTCCCTACATATGTTTTTTAATAGTTCACTTCACTTATAGCTTTAAGAAGTAACTTAGTTTCCTGTATTTACCTGCAATAACCCTGCTTCTTACTTTATAACACATTGTATACATTATGTAATAAAACAATTGTTTTCAAGTAGCCTATAACAGTGGTTCTCAACATGGGGGCTGGAGCAAACTTTGAAGGGGGCAGCAGAATGACTTTTAAAAATTGAAATAAAATGGTAAAAAATATCCCTCAATAACTAGTGCTTTTATTGAAGAATGTATATCAATATTACTTTTAGCAATAAAAAAGTTTGAAAACAAGCTGATTTGTCATATTACAATAGAAGTACTGGAAATATGAGTTTTGAATATTATGTTGGACAACGGGAGGCCTTTGAATCAAAAAGGTTGAGAACCAATGGTATAAATACACGCACACATACACACGCACACTCTGTCATTTACCTTTCACCCTTCAACTTCCCATTACCAGTCCAACAAAGATTGGAGTCATTTCCAATCCTGTGCCTCATTTCCCTGGTCAGAGGTCACCTGTGCTTGACATCAGGGATCATTTTGTGACCTTTTTCAGGGATTGACTGCTTTAGAATGCGTGAGACTGAAGTTAAATACTTGGGTTCTTAAATGTAAATTTAAGTTAAAACCGTAAAAGCTAAAATATTGCTACCGTATTTTTTACGGTAAAATTCTTGCAACTACAGCTGCCGTTTTTTTCCCATAAATTTGAGAAGGGTATAACTGCAGCCTGGAGATCTCCAAATGGGGGCGGGAACTCCAAAACGGGGTGGGAGCTCCAAAATAGGGCATGGCTTCCTCCTACTGACAGACAGGCACATGGCACGCATGCGCAATTTTTTCTTCCAATCAACTTCAGCGCAAACTCCACCCCACAGCTGATTCTAAAGATTTTATTGGTTGTGTCAATCACAGTGTTAATTTCCTACACTACGCTATAAAAATACTAACCCCTAAACCTACCCCACACCTGACCCTAACCTTAACCAGTGAATTTGGCTGCACGGCAGGATTGGCGCTGAATAGCATGGTAAAGAAAGTTGCAGTTCAGGAGATAAGCAGTTAATAAAATTATGCGATATGAGATTGCTGAGCCGGCCATTCCGTAACTCCCCAACCGGACCTCACCGGACAATAGCACCTGTTTAGTTACACCCAGCGTCACTACCCCCTCCTACCCTGCGAATTTCGAGCCCTGGGACGCCCCCATAGCTTAAAACAAAGTGATAGAGTAAAATCTCTCCCCTGCACTGTGCTGGGACGGCTCGCGGGAGAGCTCGTGGGTGATTCCCGTTTATATCATGAAACAGAGGTTCAAAGTCTGGTTCGAACACCACTGGCCACGAGTTTTGGTCTCTGCTCTCACGGAGAACATTGATTTATATAGCATATTTTATTTTAGATCAACTAGAAACAATGTTTAATTTATATAAAGTTTTATTTTGAAATGTAAGTCAATAACATTTGGCTGAAGCCAGAGCCAATTGTTAAACTGACTTTTGGAGTTCATGCCCCATTTTGGAGATCTCCGGTCTACAGTTATACCTACTTGATAAATTTTATGGATTTTTTTTTTTTTTTTTTTTTACAGTGTAGTTTAAAAGCCCACAACTGACTCTCATGCAGTCAAAGTGTCTAACTGCAGCTCTTTGATACATATGGCTATAATGAGTAATGAAAGGAGAAAACTCTCTCACATTCTCTTTCTCTCAGAGGAAATCCAATAACCCTTGAGATCAAGCAGTTTCCCCTTTCTGAATACCATAGAGACAGGCAGAGGTAAACATCCTGCCAGAGGAATGGAGGTATGAATGGAGAGACAGAGCAGATGAGTTTCTGTACGGTTACTGCTACAGTACGTATACAAGGAGCATATGTGAGTTTACAGCTGATCTCGGATAAGCTGAACTCTACAGTACGGATCATCACACGCAGCAGGGGTTCATGTCATGTCATGTCGGGCATCTATCAGATGGTCTCAGGGGGTGTGTGCTGGTTCTGACATGAGTGTGAGCGGTGTACCTTGACTGTGGGGTGACTCGAGTATGTGTAAGTGTGGACACTGATGTGACAGGTGTGTACTGTGACCTACTTCCAGAAAGATGGAGGCAGGAAGCAGAGTTCAGAGATTTTTCAGAAGTTAATAATTCAGTCTCACACCAAAGAACAGGCACAGGAACTGTCTGCCACCGAGGGACTGAGAGACAGAGAAATAAAGGCTCTGTTCCAAAACCTAGTGAGGTCCCTGTAAAGATGCGTTCATGCTGACAACTGTTAAATCACTGGAGTTGCTAGAGCAAATTATTAAAATAAAATTTTCACATCACACACTAATACACAGCACACAAAACTATTCGGGGGTAACAGTAATTTGTAATGATACTGGAAAAAAATATAAAATGACATTTTTCCCCTAGCCTTTAGCAAAGCATTCTGAGATTGCCTTACCCCAATGCTGCCTTAAAATTTGATCATAATTAGTTATCTTCAAAGGTAGCATAATACTGTTGCTAACCTTTTGGAAATGCCTTTACATCAGGAGTGTGCCTTAAATGTAGTAGGGAGCTCACTAGGATTTGGAACAGAGCCGCAGACACAGAGCGATGCAAACAGCGAGTGAGCATTATCTATGATCACAGTGAGCAAACCCAGCCATTAGCATGTGAAAGCTCATATAAACACAATCAATATCAAGCCTGAAAACACAAGCCATACATTCACATAATGAGCTTCTCCATGGAGCAGCACACGGCGCTAACGTCATTACAACAGTGCTGAGGAGAGAGAAGCATCCTGAGGCGTACAGCGCACATATAACATGGTTATATCCTGCGTGTTTATCTGTCTCTCTCATATAAACACACTTTAGTCAGAGTGTTGAATTATTACACTGAGGAGAGATTTTAGACATGGCTGCTAGTGATATCATGATGTAAAGTACAGAGATATCAGAAAATGTGCAGTTTAGTTATCAATTGCTTTTTTTTTTTTTTTCAATGCCAGATGCAGATAACAATAAGCTGGATGGTCCACATACATAATCTAATGTTAGCAAATGATATGTACAGTACACAACATCTGAACTAAAGTTTCACACAATAGTTATTTATTATTCACAAATAATGTATTTTTTTTTTAAATATGACTTTTTGTTATGAAGTAGGACATCAATTTCATACATGTCCACTGTAGAGGATACCAGGACTTAAAGCATGTTTATTACACATTTTGGGAGACGCAACAAATGAATAGAGAAAGAAATTATATTTCAATATCCCTATGAAACATTAGATATTATTATGAAAATCCTGCCAATTATTACACTTTATTCATATTAATATATAAATTAGATACAGTGTTTATAATGGGAAAACCCTCTTATGGCCGTTTTACACATATTGCAATTAGTAAAATGGTAAATCAAATAATTCTGTTACATCTTTCATAACAGTTTAGAATCATCTTTATACAAAGTTTGATGGTGATTTAAAAAAAAATTGTTTTTGCCTATTCATGTCTATTTATGTCATTTTATTTGCATTTTTAATTCCTGGTGTCTTGTACAGAGGACATAGCATAACATATCATTTTTCAAAATAGTTATTTTTACATTTTGTAATGACATGGAAAAAAATACAAAATTCAAATATATATACACACACGCAACTGTTCTGGTTTGCAATCATTGAGTTAATTTTTTTTTTAATGTGGAAAGTTTTTTTAATGTTTGAAAAATGTCATTTATGTTCACTGAGGATGTATTTACTTGATCAAAAATACAGTAAAAAGAGTAATATTATGAAATATTATTACTATTTATACTATCTATATAAAACAACTGTTTTTATATGAATATATTTTAAAATGTATTTTATTCCTGTGATGGTAAAAATCCATCTGCTTTATATCTATACATGATACAAGTGAACTGCAGATGTTTTTTAAATAAAAATATAGCAAAATGAACATCTGAGTCCAAACTTGCAAAAGGAAACACTTTCACACAGGACCCACATTAGCTCTCTTTTGCACATCATAAGATGCAACGTTTAGGCAGATTGATTCCTTCATGAAAAAGACAGCAGTGATTTAGAAAGAGTTTATAAGACAGACCCCCTGTGCCCGCTCTGTCCTGCACTTCCTCAGTAATAACAGACACGAGTGCTGAAGCAGTCTGCAGGGGACAGGAATATATGAAGCTGCGGGTTGGGGTTTGTATGGAGGCTGACAGATGCTCCAAATGATACAGACTGATGTGCAGAGAAAAAGATAAAGAAAGAAGGGACAGAAAAATAGAGGACTAAAGAATGAAAAACACACGGTGCCTGTGTTCACACAGTGGGTGAGCAGTGGGCGACACTAACTCTGTGTGAATATGTGTGATTACCAGCCACTAACTTTCAATCTCTGTTATGCAACACCTGATTTAAAGACTACATCAGCACACGCTCCATTTTTCAGCTCAAGTTGCTCTATCTTCATACAGGAGTGCTACACACATATACACCTACAGACATGTTCCTTAGTTGTTGTGCAACGGCACTAATACGCTTGAATGTGGCATGACTTCTATTATGTAAGACAGAACTGCAAAAAGGGACACCGAAAGAACCCTGCCGAGATGTGGGGAAAAAATCCAGGCGTAAATACAGCTAAGATAATTATAATTACCTAGTACAACTTTTCATTAGAGCTAGGGTTTTCAATAGGGGACCCAACAATTATAGTTTCACCTCAAACTAATTTTAGTGAATAAATTAAAATACAATATAAAGTTATGTATGAGTTTCTTTCTTCTGATGAACAAAAAAGAAGATATTTTGAAGTTGGTAACCCAACAGTTGATGGTAGCCATTGACTTCCATAGTATTTTTTTCCATATGGAAGTCAATGGCCAGCTGTTACCAACATTTTTCAAAATATCTTCTTTTGTGCTCAACATTAGAAAGAAACTTATAAAGGTTAGGAACAATTTGAGAGTGAGTGAATGATGACAAAATTTAAATTTTTGGGTGAACTATCCCTTTAACCCATGTATTTCCTTAATACAGGCAAGTTCACATACTACAAAATGAAGTGCAAGATTTCCCAAAACTATCTCATGACCAATTCATACGTATTTTACGAGGTGGCTAAATCGTACGAATTCGTATGACCTCACTCGTATGATTTTGTACGATTTGTCTAAACCCCAGTGAGGGGTAGGTGTAGGTCATTTGTACAAATTCATACGAATTGTGCAATTCGTAAAATACGTACGATTTGGCAAAAATCGTATGAATTTGTACGAGTGAGGTCGTATGAATTAGCCACCTCGTAAAATATGTACGATGAGATCGGGCTGATGTTCCTTAATCTGCTAATCTAATCTTATTTTATCTATAACAGAAAGAACTACAATGATAATCCAGGGCATCCAGCTTAAAAAACACAATAAACAGATGTTGACAATCAAATACAAACACTTGCCAGAGTGAAAAAACTATATTTTTGTTATCTAAAATACTGTATATGTGAGTAATGCTTAGCTATGCAAAACTTACAACCATGATGCTATTGTGTGTTCTGTTTAGCTGGAAGGGCATTAGCATGCTACAGTATGTGGCTACTAAGGCTTTTAGTTTTTTTTTTTTGTTTTTTTTTTTAATTTAGAAGTTAAATGCCATAATTTCATTAACTGGTATAATGTTAATATACCAAACCATTGAAGTACTGAAATCTGTCTTGTACCTTTGTAATACACTGATAACCACCAAAAGCAGGTGGTGATGAGAAAGTCACATGATGAACCAAAGCGCATCAAAAGCAGGTTTTAAATATTAACATATTTAGAAGGTTCACATTCACACAAACACTAAACACAATACATGAAACTAAAACAATGCAATAAACATTAATTTAACAACATTAGATGTAACATACAACACTAATGTACAAAACTGATAAGAAAAAAAACTAAGAAACAACATAGTTATTTCAATTAAAAACATCAAATTTGAAATGTAACAGAGGGAATTCTGGAAATGTCAATTTACGGTTATTCACTATAAATTATGTTCTTTTTCCACTTCCAAAAACGGTATACTACCATAAAATTACATGTAATGTCCAATACAGTTTTTCACCGTATATAGTAGGGGAACTTTAACCGTTAACCATTTAACAGGTTTTTACTGTAGCATTTTTACAGTCTTTTAATGTTAAATTCACTGTAATTTTTTTACAGTGTATATAAAAATCTATTAAAAACTGTTTATTTAAAAAAAAGCTGAAATAAAATTGAATACCAATATTAAATGAAAAACTTAAATTTGGAAATCTTGACTGACTGAAAGTTGTAGTACTAAAATGACACAGCAAAAGCACAGCAAAATAACTAAAACTTAAAGTAAAATTAACATAAATATTGAAAATATAAAAATAAAATGTAAGTTGATCTAAAGCAGTGCTTCCCTTATCAGACACACCTGATTCAACTCATCAGCTCGGTAGTAGAGACTGCAAGACATGAATTGGGTGTGTCTGATAAGGGAGACATATAAAATGTGCAGGGCTAGGGGTCCTCCAGGACAGGTTTGGGAAGGACTGATCTAAAGCTATTTTTATGTGCCTTTGTACAATTTGTGTATGGATTCTGTCACAGTCATATTGTGAACACATTCATCATAGTGTCATGAATATGCTGTGTACTGTATGTACAATGACTGTAGTAGTATATGTGAAAATATATTTTGTTTATTTTTATTTTTTGTAAAATATGTATACATTGTGCTACAATTAATTCATGCAAAACTAGCTTCTTAAATATGCTTCATTTTCTTTTTATTTATTTATCTTTAGATTTAGAAATATGACCCAGGTATTTCTTCATGAGATTCACCCAGAATTCCCTTGTGGAATATTAGGAATCTTAATCATTGTTGTGGAATATCAGACGAATATCATCCACGTGACGCTCAAATGAGATAAAACTGGGACAATCTGCCGAGTTCAGCGAAAACACACTGACACACACAGATGCTACAGTGACATTTCAAAGACTGCTTTTGTGTGAAGTCTTTAGATGAGAAGTGCATTTTGTGATGTTGTTGTTATTAAGGTCATTGGTAGTCTGTAAAATGATTGCTGCATATCTAATGATGTTTGCATCAGAGCTGTTATTAAATTTCAGTTTTCCTCTTGCGGTACATCAGAGTGCGGCAGCTCTGAATATTGATTCAGTTAAAGCGGTTATAGTAGCGCAAACACAGTCACCCTGGCAACCCGGCATCATCTACGGATCTGTCAAAGTGCTCTAATACTTTTCCTGCCCCTTAGTTGCTGCATGCATACACACACACACACACACACACACACATGTGCAGAAAGAGGTAAGGTATGATAACTGTGGAGCTGCTTTTGTTCTTAAAACCATCATTAGGGTGGGTTTGATGTGGGACGGGCTCTGCACCCCGCACATGAAAGCGGGGTCTGCTAATGCACTCAAAGCCCCCCTCGTTCCCTCAGGACACATCCACACCCACCCAACCCTCAGCCCTTCACATGAAAGGCCGGAGCCCCGATCCTGTTTTCTGTCCTTGATTCCTCCACTCCCCTCCATCCATTCAGCATCTTTGTGATTCGCAGACACAGTGTTTCAGCGTCTGTGCAGTAGCAGATCCATGTCAAAATGATTTTGTGTTACATCTTGAAATTCTACATTCTGCCATGGGGCAGTGATGGTAAACTGTGGTATTTTGATATACACCACAGTAATGAATAACCACCACATTCATTTATGGCATTTACTCTGTATTCTAAGCTACTTTAAAGAATACTGTGGCATTACGTCCTTCGTAGTGTCCAAAAATATCCCAAATGGTAATACTGTGGTATTTTCTTTGTGATTGTTGGCTCATAAAGCATCCAGTATGACCATACACACACACACACCTCTCACCCTTTTACCAGCCCCCTCCAACCCTCCCATTATCACCATTACACACATCTGTGCAGTTCTGCTCATCATGTTTTCAGCTCTCTGTGTTCATTTGTATTCCAGTGGTATAAGGGTAGCACCCATCCGAAATCATCCCACAAAAATTAAAGCAGAAGCTGCTTAATTAAAAGCATTTTTAACTGGGGATTAAAACATGGAAAATCACCTAGATTTTAGGTTAATGTTAAGGAATATTTTAAAATGTTTGATGTTAAATTGTTTAGACACATAAATACGCATGTTTGGGAACAGTTTTTTTTTTTTTCTTTCTTTTTAAAGAAAAAAAATGTAGCATTTAATTGATCAGAAGTGACAGTAAAGACATTTAAATAAATGTTTTTTTACACTTTCTATTCATCAAAGAATCCTGAAAAAAAAGATAATGCTTTCGACAAAAATAGTAAGCAGAATAATTGTTTTAAGCATTGATGGTGATAACTGAATGATGAAAAATGTTTCTTGAGCAGCAAATCTGCATTTTAGAACAATTTCTAACATGTGACATAAAATTCAGATTTGCCATCACAGGAATAAATTACATTTTAAAATATATTAAAAGAGAAAACAGGGATTTTAAATTGTAATAATATTTCACAATATAACTTTTACTGTGTTTTTGATCAAATAAATGCAGCTTTTTTAATTAAATACCCTTTAAACACTGTTTAAATGTCACCAAACCCATCAAATGTTGATGTCTTATAGTTGCTACTGTATCTGTAGTTTCCACATTGATTTGGTCTATGGTAAACCATGATGTGTCTGCCTAAACCCAGACATATCCTCTAATGTGTAATGCCCGTGAGACCATCTACATTTTAAAACATGCCCAGATGACGTCTTCACACAGTAAAGTCCATATAATTTCCTCGCCCCACTTTCCCCAAAGCTGGAACTCTTATTGTAAACAGACATTATTATCTCGTAAAGTTGAGTTCTGTGATTATGAAGTCAGTATAAGCAGTATGTTTGGGATTACTGTGAAGTAGCGTCTGAAAATGGACCTATGTGGTTAAGACATAAGCGTATGGTTACCGGGCCGCCCTTTTTGTGTTTTTATTTGTGTGGCTCTGGTCAAAATGCCTCATTCAGATGTAGTCATTATGTCCATGAATAACTAGTGAGGCAAGGTTGTGGACTGAGGTTATGATTGTGCCTTTGGTGTAAGTTCAAACACCATTGTGAGCTTTGCTTCATCCACTGCTAAACTTCCACCTGTAGATATCTCAAGGCTCTCAGGTACAAGCCCTCATCAATCCATCCATTCATAAATTCTCCAAACCACTTGTCCTAAATAGGGCTGTGGGAAGCCTATCACCTTCAACCAGTGTAATGGAAAACTACATAGAGCAGGACGTCGCCTCAAACATGAGAAGAAAAGAAAAACGTCTGTGAGATGAAAACCGTTCCCCTCCCTCGTGCATTGTTGTCGTAAGCCAGTCTCTGACAGAGAAGAAAGAGAAAAGCAAGAGAATAGAGTGTCTGCCCTCATCTAAACTCCCTCTTTCAGCCTTTAGCTTCACCTCTTTAATGAGCATCACTGTCACTCATTTCTGGAGAGATGAAAGAGAGAGCCCTTCTAAAACACTTACCATCCTCTTTATATGCTAAAGTCGACTCTATTTATTTATTTATTTATTTATTTATTTATTTTGCTCTACTTTCCAAGAGAAGACCTATTTTAGTTTTTTGTAGGGTGCACCAGAAGCAGTCCTGACTCACTTGATACCATAGGCAAGAAAAGACAATAAGACATGAAGAAAATAGTTTGTGGTTCTATGTATATGTGTAATGCATTAGTGAGCAAGGACATCTGGGTTATGTGTACATGTATGTATGTGCAGCTAACCAGTCAGAGCACATTTTGTATTTCAGAAGGAGGGATTTCATTAAAACAGAAACTAAACAGAGTGTTAGAGACAGACTGGGAAGAGAGATGCCACAATAATGTAAAATATGTGCAAAATAACGTGCTTTTGGAATAAACAAGCATGAAAGCCTATTCTAGTACCAAATCAAGACTTTGTAAAATGGCATATAGGACCCCTTTAAGATAAAAATAATGTTTTTGTAAGTATATATATATATATTTTTTTTTTTCAAAATTTGCTTGGCTCTAAAGGGGCACGATGCTTCTTGAGAAAAGTTGGACTATGGTAAAAAGGGGTTTCACTGTTGAAACATCCCATAACACGTGTTTAAACCTTGCTGCCTCATTCTAAAGTGCCTCTCCATTTTTTCCCAAACATTCTTTTCTCAGAACAATGATGCATAGCCTGAATGAGTCCACTGCGTTTTATCTCCATTTAAAAAATAACCAGTCGCAGTGTTCTTACATGCCCTCTTACCACAACCCTCTGGAGGCAGAGAGAAAGAGAGGTAGAGCGCTCAAGCTGCCGAGAACACCCAACGCATCTTAATCGGTAATTATATCACTGACGCCACAGCCGTTTCAATCCCTCTGTCTCCTTTTGGCCCATTAAGTCTACTTTGAAGCAGCCCTGGGGCCAAAGCCGTGCCCTCAGATTGGAGGCTGTTTAGTATGCTGTGCACTAGTCTTTATCTAAAGAAGGAATACATAAAAATTCAAATGAATTTTCCAAGTGTTACTTTATTAACAGAACCTTAGCCTAACAGTGAACACTTTGAGCTCTGGTGCTTATTTGGGAAATTCAAGTTTGAATTTGGCATGCGCCCCTCTCTTTTTTGTCACTACGCTCTTCTCAGTTAGAAGTGGAGAAATGCCGAAGCTAAAAGAATGGGTTGAGATCCTCACTATCCAAGGATGTGCCGCTGTGTGTCAGACATTCTCTGCTCACTATCTGCCTTTAATTCAGTCTTTATCAATGTTGTGTCAGACTGAGATAGAACTGTAATCTGAAAATTTTAGCATTAGCACATTTCTGTATGCACACGTCAGTAATGTTATCATATATTCAGGTCATAGCTCATCATTGTTCCATATGTTTTAGTACACGTAAACCCCCACCATAGCGCGCACACACACACACACACACACACATGCTACAGAGAGCAAGGATTCTGTTCATGGTAGCCAGTTTTACATGATTTCTAGTTGGTCAAAGCCAACACTTAATGGTCTTTAGCTGTTGCAAGATAGTCTAGATGGGGGATTTAAACTTTTTTAAATCAGGGACCACCAAATTTGATGATGACCCCCTTTTTAAAATGTAAATATAAACACACCCTAGTAAAAAGTACTATATTTTTCAAATACATTTTTTTTCATACTAAGTGTAGTTACTGATATACAAATTTTAATTAAACTTTTTTTAGAGTACTACTTCTACACAATGCACATTTCCTTTTATTAAGCCTAAAATATGTTTTAATGTCACTATTGATGAGGATTGTCTGATCTCTGAATAATATTGGTCTTTAAAATCAAGATATTAAAGTGTACCTGAAGTATACTTGCAATAGTTTCACTTTAGCACAATCAAATATACTTCAGCACTACTTCTGCACAATTAAAGTGCATTAAGTACAAAATTAGTTGTTCCAGTTTAGCAGACTTTAAGTATACCAGTTTAGTATACTAAAAGTACAATTGCAGGCTATTTGTATTAAGTACATAAATATGTAAATGTATTTATAGTATACTTAGCATGACATAAATGTATTTCAAATACATTTTAATATATTTATTTTTCACTAGTTACATCGTATGTAAAGACCAGTTTATACTGTGAGAGATAAAAATGTGATATTAAATGGGCAAACTGTTGCTGTATTTTATATTATTGCTGTAGCCAAAATTAAAATTTTATTTGAAGTGATTTTCAGTTCAGATTTCTTTGCATATAATTTTTTTTTACCAATAAGATCCTTTTAGTTAATGTAAAAATACACTTTAGCGCAGGTCCATTAAATAATATTAATGGATAGAATGTATTATCAGATGAATTGTGAGTTGGTAAGGCTGTTTGAATTGATAGACAGTCTTTATAATGCTACTTAGAGCTGTTAGACAGCCTTGAACCAGCAACAAATCAACAACAGCTTGACTATGTTAAACTGGAACTTTTTCCTGCAGGTGACTGGAAAGACTGGCCACTGTGACTTCAATCTTAACCATTCTAATGTGATAATTCCGAGCCACTTTCTGCATTGATTTTAATCTATGGAAATCTGTCTAATACATTTAAAATGTTTTACACAGAGCTGAGTTATATTTGGTAGCTGAAAGCTTAATCAGATTAGACAAAATATTTAATAAACTAGCACACAGCAAGCAGGGAATACATGGAACTTTGTGAAGTTTTTGCACTTGAAAGTGCTGCAGGGTTTTGTGGATGCTGATTCCATGGGGGCCTGGAAACACGGAGTGCTCAGATGAATCCTGGGTAACTGGATGTGCTTAGGTGCATGGCGCAGCACTAGTACCGCATTATTTTTAAGTACACCCGTTTGATGTTCACATACACCAGGCACAGCTCCTGCAGCACCTGTGAGGTTTTCACAAAGAACTAGTAATACAGTGATTTTTCCGGGTCTTATGCAATATAAATGAGATTTGGATGGAGGAAAGGTGGCGTGAGGACAAATGGAAAGAGGGAGAAGGAAGCAGAGCGAAATTACCTGGTAGGAACCATTGCGTCCGGCTCTAGAGACTTGCATGAGGACAGAAGATGTAGAACAGCCCCACTCCTGCTTACATAACCAACATATATACACCAACACCCACAAGACATGGCTGCCTCAGGCTCCCAATGACACACACTGCAGAGATTACAGAAGCAGAGAATGTGCTCTGTAACAATAGTGTCAGATGATGAAATGTGTTTGTGTTCACTGACGCGCAAACTTTAAGGGTATTTTTGTCTCTAACTTTGTGTCTGTGGTGTTTTTGAAGTGAAGTAGAGAGCGTGGTGGTTCAGGTCAGGTCTCACTGGGGTTTGTGGGCGAACATGTGGAAAATCTGTCATATTTCACCCCAAAATCAAAACAGAAATATGATGTTAAATAATATTTTTTGGGGGGGACCAGTAAGATTTTTGTGAGATTAACATTAATTTTGTGACAATTTAGTACGTTTTACATAAAAATTATTAGAGTTTGTTTTAATTTTACTCCTTTTATTCTTATTACTGTAAATAAATGAACATGAATATATTCATATAAATATGAATAAATAATAATGAATATAACATAAATGGTAACAATTTAGTATAGGGACCAATTCTCACTATTGACTAGTTGCTTATTGGCATGCCTTTTATTAACATATTATCTGTTTATTAGTAATTATAAAGCACATATTCTACATTACCATATTCTACATCCCTAATCCTACCCAATAACTATTAATAAGCAGCAAAGTAGCAGTTTGAGACAAAAGTCATAGTTAATTGTTTGTTAATAGTGAAAATTGGACCTTAAAATAAAGTGTGAACATATAAATAAATAAATAAATAAATAAATAAATAAATAAATAAATAAATAATTATATACACACTGTTGTTTACAAATTTGGGGCCTGTAATATTTTTTTTAAATGTTTTTAAAACAGCTATTACTCCAGTCTTCAGTGTCACATGATCCTTCAGAAATCATTCTGATATCCTGATTTGGTGCTCAAGAAACATTTCTTCTTCTTATTAATATTGAAAACAGTTGTGCTGCTTAATATTTCAGTAAAAACCATGACGCTTTTTTCAGGATCCTTCAATGAAAGTTTAAAAGAACAGCATTTATCTTAAATGGATTTTTTTTTTTTTTGTAATATACTCTTGAATAATTTAGTGAATCCTTGATGAAAAGTATTAAGTTTGTATAAAAAATTATACACTCCAAAATTCTATTGCATATTATACGTGCAGTTTTACACTACACATGCTTTACATTAGGGGTCGACGGATTAGCGGCGCCGACATTAAGCATTTTATGGTTATCGGTATTGGTCATTTTCAAAACCGATTTGCCGATAAAATAATTTGAAAGCATTTAAAGAAAGTTTTTGTTATTCTAAAGTTTGACATTAATTTTCATTTTTATACCAGACATATACAGTACATATCAGTATTATTAGATATTGGTTATCGGTCTCCTTGAACTACCATTACCATTAAACATTTTTATGTTTATCGGTATTGGTCATTTTCAAAACCGATTTGCCGATAAAATAATTTGAAAGCATTTATGAAAGTTTTTGTTATTCTAAAGTTTGACATTAATTTTCATTTTTACACCAGACATATACAGTATATATCAGTATTATTAGATATTGGTTATCGGTCTCCTTGAACTACCATTACCATTAAGCATTTTTATGGTTATCGGTATTGGTCATTTTCAAAACCGATTTGCCGATAAAATAATTTGAAAGCATTTAAAGAAAGTTTTTGTTATTCTAAAGTTTGACATTAATTTTCATTTTTACACCAGACACATACAGTATACATCAGTACTATTAGAAATTGGTTATCGGTCTACTTGAACTGTAATAATCAGTATCGGCCTCGGCCCTGAAAAACACTTATCGGTCGACCCCTATTTTACATGTAATGTGCATCACACATCACAGCTGGTTTGTTTATTTATTTATTGCATAATACTGATCTGATTGTGGGAATATTATTTGTTATAAAATGTCACAATGAAAAAAGGCATTATTTTCTTTATGCAAAATATAATTTCTTTAAATAATATTTATTTTTTTTCATTTGGGGGTTAAATGTTCTTGACACATTTTGTGAGATTCTGAGGTAACTCAGCACACAAAGAATGCCTCCCCTTCCGTCTCGCATCTGGAGACTTAAAAACTGCTTGGTGATAGAATCAGCTCACCCACTCCCTCTCTCCCTCGCTCCCTCCCTCTCTCCTTTTCTCCTCCCACTCTTTCTTCCTCTCGGTCTCTGTGTTTTCTGGAGATCAGATGTTAAGAGCACAGGAGAGAGCAGGAGAGAAATGCAGGCAGAGGAGAAAGTTACTTTAATATCCAGTGAAGGATCTATAGTTCAGTTATTAAACCTGAGAAAAGACAAAAGCATGGCAATGTTTACTTTCCTCCAGAAATGAGCCCTTTATTTCACAGGCTTCATTTCTCAGCTGATTTTTAATCGTTTTTTAATCGCTCCCTCCTCAGAGAGCACTTAAGACACAAAAAGTGAAGAATTTTGTCTTGTAAACTCCAAGAAAAAATTGTTTTATTTTCTAAAAACATATTTTTAATCAGTTTGCTGTGAGGAATTTGGGAAGAGTTTGGTTTTACTGTTGGGAATCGTTCTACTGGTGTTCTGGGGGTCAGTGCCCCTTCTCTTTCCTTGTGTGCTGCTGCGAGAGGAACACAGTCAGGATGACAGAGATCGTGGTGACGGACTGTAATCTGAACTCGGTGTGTGAGCGCGTGGAGCAGCACTGCTGCGTGGACAATCCTTCAGCCATCAAAAGACACACCAACACCGGCGCCAAACTGTGGGGCCGTGTGCGCAGTAAACTGCTCCGACAAAAGGTCACTCACTCTTTCATTCTCTCTCCATCTGTTACTTCCTCTCTCTGCAGCTTCTGCTCTCATTCTCTCAGTCTGTTTTCTGCCTGTTTCCTGGTCTTAAACTGACTGAAAGTCACGGTTTATGGACATGAAATAGAGAATGTTGATTCTTTAAAATAATTTTATTGTCTAGTATTTTTGGTCAAAGGTGTTTGCATCTTTGTAGCTGATCAGTTCTCTTGTACCTGCTTTCTTCTTCTCCTGTATATATTTTGTTCTTCAGAAGATGAGTACGTAATACAAAGTTACTGAACATGAAGGCGTTTAAATGTATTTTGGGGGTAATTAATAGTAATAGAAGTATGTATTTCCTCCTTCCTTTACTTTTATACATTGGTGGTTTGTTCACTCTCGTTTTATGAGTGTGTTCAGCGTTGTTGGACTGTTGTGTTTGTGTGTATTTGTTTATGCTACATTGTGCATTATGCTACAAGGATAGTAAATCCTGAAATTTTTGACATTATGGGGACTGGCTCACAAAAATACTAAATTATGTTTGTCTGAAAGTGTAACACTGCAAACAGGTTTTCTGTAAGGTGTAGGTTTAGGGATGGACTAGGGATAGAAAATATTGTTTGGTCATTATAAAACAATAGAAGTTTATGGAAAGCCCACACTTCACAGAAACCTAGTGTGTGTGTGTCTGTGTGGGCTGGCTGCAGTTAGAGGTTAATTATCACTTTAACCTGCTGTCCTCAGAGCCCCTGGCAAGTATCACCCACCCACTGATGGAGGTCAATTAATCACACCTTTACTCTCACACACACCACTGAATAAACCTTTATTAATAATTACAACACCAGCATGCAATTGCAGAGGCTCTTATAGGACCAAAGTTGCTGTGATCTGTAGCATGGTTTATAAATGAATCTATGAATCTTTATTAACTGAGGCAGAATCAAAATCCAATATTTTGATTATAGACATCCCAATTTAAAATACAATTATTTAGGATTAATTAATTAATTAATTTATTTATTTATTTAGTAATTTTGTGAAATATCACAATTAACTGTTTTCTATTTTAATAGTGTGTGTGTGAATTGAAATCTTTTGTAACATAAATGTCTTTACTGTCACTTTTGATTAGTTTAAGGCCCAATTGCAGAATAAAGTTTAGATTTCTTTAAAAACAGTACTTACTGACCTCAAACTCTTGATCTGTAGTGTAAATCAAAGTTTCACACAGCAAGAAAGGTTGGGGACCCCTGCTGTAGAAAGAAGGATTGCTCGTCAGTGTCATTTCTAGTGTGACTAGCGTTGATGGAATGGCACTGGTGTATGTCACATGATCTAATTCATTCTAGTTCAGTGTTCAGTGTTGCTGAATGATTGTTCTGCTGTGATGAGATCAGTGCCTTCACACTCTGCATGTAACTGTGGGAGTAGGTGTGCAGCTGTGTGTGTTTGTGTTCGTGTGCCGATGTGAGTCGGCGAAATCTAGGTCTCTCCACGTGGGGTGTTTGCCCTGCCAGCACTTTGAGCAGTAATTTATGTGCATAGTTTTTCTGGCTATAAGAACAAAGCAATTTAGCCTCCGCTGTATTTCTGTGTGTCTTCTGCCCAGTCAGGTCAGTGCTCTTCCTGATCCACTGACCCAGGACTGACTTGTAGAGACAGGTTACAGACAAAGACCCCTGAGATGTAGCTATAACACACATCACTGTGACTCTAGGATAATAGATTTTGTTATTAATTCACAACAAAGCAAGACCCACGTCTTTCCATGTGCCAAGCACATGCTCTTTTGAAGCTCTCTGTCTCTTGCGTTGTCTTTCTTTGACTTTCTCTCCTTCTGTTGTTTCTCAAACATCATTCTGTATTAATTTGATCTGGTAACATTTTCCTTCTTTGGAGGAATTCTAAATCACATACACATACTGTACAGACACACCCTGTCTTTGTCTTTGTCTTCCCACAGGTATTGACACATAAAGACTGTCTGTTAAATGTAGACACAGACAGTTACTCGTATATGCTCATATTCAGACACAGGTGTAACAGATACACACATAATTGCCACTTACCGCCAATTACATTTATAAACAAACCTCATTTTGCAGTCATTTGCACTTTAAAATGCTTTGAAACACACTCTCTCACAGATGGCCAGTCTCATTGACTTAATATTGAGTCTTTGTGGCCTAGAGAGAGTGTGTTTATCTGTATGAGTGTGTTCCTTTGATATGGTCATGAATGATTCCAGTGTTGTCTCATGACCTGCTTATAATGTCTGACCTCCACAGACGCGCTTTCATTTGATAAACGTAAATCTCAACAGAACACACAGCCAGTTTGACCCTTCAGGCCAGAAACATTGGCTGTGTCCAAAACTGCCCCCCAAATCCTTTGTCAAAGGTATATAGTTCACTATTTCACCATTTGTAGTGGGGTCCAAAACCATAGTGCACATTATCAAGTGTATGCATTCAATCCCAGAATGTATTCCAGCCAATATACACTACTTATTCCTATTTCCTGCATCTTGCTGGAAGATGCCAACCATAGTCAATAGATTGACTGAGAATGAATTTTTGTAGAATTGTACACAATTTTGATTCTGTGTTGAATCGCCTCTTAAAAGAGAAGTTCACTTCCAGAATGAAAATTTCCTGATAATTTACTCACCCCCATTCATGTCTTTCTTTCTTCAGTTGAAAAGAAATTTAGATTTTTGAGGAAATAATTCAAGGATTTTTGTCCATATAGTGGACTTCAATAGGAGCCAATGGGTTGAAGGTCCAAATTGCAGTTTCAGTGCATCTTCAAAGGGCTCTACACGATCCCAACTGAAGGAATAAGGGTCTTATCTAGCGAAACGATCAGTCATTTTCTTAAGGGAAAAAAAAAAAAAAAAAAAAAAATTATATATATATATATATATATATATATATATATATATATATATATATATATATATATATATATATATATATATATATATATATATACACATACATACATACATACATACATACATACATACATATATATATATATACGTATATACATATATATATATATATATATATATATATATATATATATATATATATAAAATAATAATAATAATAATAATGTACTTTTTAACCACAAATGCTTGTATTTTCATTCTGGAAGTGACCTTCTCCTTTAATGTAAAATCCAATGTAAAATCTTAGTCCTGAACCAAAACCAGTTGAGAATCACTGCTTTTTATGCAAACACAAATGCAAATACTTTCCCAACACATTGGAAGTGTAATTCATTTGTACATACTGTTCAGTATTTTATTTCATTGACTTTTATGTTCCACAGAAGAGAGAAAGTCATACAGTTTTGGAACAGCATAGGGGTGAATGATGGGTAAATGATGACACACCTTTAATTTTTAGTTGAACTACCTCTGTAACAAATATAATACTCAAGGAGCATATGCTATTATGCCGTATTCAGTAAATTTTGCCTGTAGTTGACCTGAAAGAGAAAACTGATTGTAAGAAGACTGTTCACACTAATGCTCACCATGGTGCCCCTTGTGGCGAAGCAGAAATTGTTCCTCCTTTCAAAGGAATGAAAGAACAGAAGGAGGGAGGGTCTGTGTGAAAGAGATGAATTATGCACAAGAAGAAGAATATGTCCCCAGAGATGAACCCATCCTCAGCTGTAACTATCTTCTCTACAGCTTATACTGCTCCACAAATGCTGCTCCAGGTTATAACATGCTAATGACTGAACCACTGATGAACCCTGCTCCTCTTTAAAGGCCTTTAAATGCCAGCTATATGCTAATGGATGCTTTTATCGCCTGCATAAATCTTCTTCTGCCAGTGTGAGGGCACCAGACCCCTATGAGGGGCTGCTGAACCCCCACAAGGCCTTGCGTATTGTGCTAATGAAGTGATAGTGAGGTCCGTTACTGGACACAACAGCTGTTGACCTGCTTGGATTTCTTCTTTATACAGTTAAGTGCTGTGGCAGTACCATGGTACTTTGATATATATCATGGCACTGGATGTTTCCATATTACTTTGTTTTACAGTGTCCAGTGTATACGATTGTACTATGTTAAAAAATACAGGTTATGCTTTTGGACTGTTTATGTCTGGTTCAGTAATTCTTTCACGTTTTGTTTCATGATAATTTGTGCAATTGAACCAAATGGGTCCATGAGGAATTGTGTTATTCATTGTTCTCTTTTAGCAGATGTTTAGCTTGATTTATGACACTGTCTTCTTTTAGGTTAACTGGCTTGCATTTATTAGCAACAGAGACATTAGCATCTAATGGTAATGACAGTCTGTTAAAAATATATCTTATGCTCCATAACTTTCAGGGTATTTACGATAGCTGGATTTCTTGACTCATGGGATTGTTGTTTTTAGTTTCTGTAGCTACTTTTAGTTTTATTTTTAGCAGTCACACAAACAAAAACCTTTTGGTCATGTTTTTGGATACATACAAAAACAATACCATGTTTTATAATTATGCTATTGTATTCTTTGAATAAACCTCCCTTATAAAAACTTACTGTACTATAGTAATACCGGGGACTTTGATATTACCTTAAATGGGACTCTGTGGTTCTTTCAAGAATACCATGCTGTGTTCAAAGAAAAGCTTTTTCTCATAGTATATGTACTATATATGATAATCATTCAGTACTGTGGTATATATCAAAGTTCTATGGTATTACCACCAGTACTTCGATCACAAGGACGGTCACAAGTATTGTTTTTACATACCTTATATGGAAGAGCTCTAAATATGTTGTACAAAAAATGTGTATGATAATAGTAAAAGATGTGAGCGTGACATTGATCATGATTATGAGTCAGCAGATTATTGGCATTTCCTGTGTGATTAAGTTTGCTGGAAGAGGCCCAGTTATGCCTGGCAGGCCGAGCCTGTGACATCAGCTCAATGCATCAGAACACTGCAGCAAACATCAGTCTGACCTCCACACCAACCTCTGAATACCACAGTAATTACGGCTTTTTCCCACACCACACACTGAGCAAACACGTTTTCCTACAAATGACAAGATTTCTCCAGAGTGAGATCTGTAACTACTGGCCGCATGCTACAGAGATGTGTGAAGGGTAACGCTGGGTGTCTGGCTGTAGCGTGCCATATAGTCATGAAAAATAGGGTGGTCAGGACATTATGAAACAGGGCTTGATATTTTACTGAGAGCTTGTTGAACAAAGCTGTTTGTCGTGTTTATTTTAGTGCTTTAGCCTGCATTGCTCCCTGTGGGTTCTTACAGTATAAACAAAGCGGCATAACTACAAGTTGTGTTTTTGCTGTATTCATGCGTGTTTGCTCACAACATGAGTCACATTACATATTCAGCCATGTGTTAAGCTTTATTATACAATACCAAGGCTCTTTATGTAAGGAGGACGAGCACAGAGCTACACCAGTCACACAAAACTTCCTCCGTTCATTCAGACATCTGACAGTACGCTGGACGTTATACTGTATGAAAGATGAATTTGACTGTTTTGACTTCTTCAAGGAAGCAACCTCTGATTGAATAGAGATGAGATTTGAGAAATGGTTTTCCTCTGAACCAATTCCATTTTCTGTTTTGTTATGAGTTTTTCATGACATTTGGTTCCAATATTGGTTCTTCGGTGCCTGGATTCTTCTGCCCTTGCTAACAGACACTAAAATACTCTTGACAATATTTTCTGCACTCTTACCGAATCTACACTGCTGGGACAAAGAAATGATGTTATGAGCTTGAAGTCTCATTATTTATTATTCCTGTCCTTGCTGTATATTAATACACAACCATTCAAAAGTTTGAGGTTGGTATAAGAATTTTTATGTTTTTGAAAGAAGATTATTAAACTCACCAATGGTGCATTTATTTGATTAAAATACAGTAAAACAGCCATATTAAATATTATTACAGTTGAAAGTAACTTTTGTGTTTTAATATATTCTAGAATGTAATTTATTCCTGTGATGCAAAGCTGAATTTTCAGCAGCCATTACTTTAGTCTTCAGTTTCACATGAAATCGTTGGAATATGCTGAATATTTGCTCAAGAATCATTTCTCATTATTAGTTCTGCTGCTTAATATTTTTGTGGTACATTATATATTTTTCAGGATTCTTTGATGAATAGAAAGATGAAAAGAACAATTTATTTGAAACTGAAATCGTTTGTAACATAAACGTCTTTACTGTTAAGTTTATGCATCCTTGCTGAAAGTAATTATTTCTTTCAACAATATTACAAACCCCACAGTAGTGTATATTTCAGAGAGTTAAACCATGGAAATAAAATATGACAATACATCAGTCACATTTCACTGTGTTTATGCAATTGTTTGATTGTCTCAAACAATACAAGCTGTAAATGATTGTCATGGTACAATGGCTTAAAAAATACACTGTGGAATTCACTGCTAGGGGGAATGTAAGAGAAAAAGGGACAATGACAGGCTTTTAAACTCTACTTGAGGAATATGAATTAAATACTTGATTTCTCTTTGATCAAACAAAGTGGTGTAATTGCGACTGAGACGGTAGACTGCGAGATATTTCTGCAGATATTACCTGCGTTATCTGTTTGATGTATTTAAAGGATTCTTCAGCGATGTGTTCTAGAGAGAGCAGCGTGATTGTCCAATGAGGTCAGTGTAACTTAAGTTTGGCAAAAAAAAGTGCAGTCTTTCAGCTCTTATCAAAGCTCTATGTGTGTGTGTGTGTATAATCAGAGGAGTAGGGAGACTTTATAGTCATCTTAACAAGGACTCGTGTGCTGCATGTGCCTGCTGTATTTGTAACAAATGCACTGGTATCATGTTCTTCCTCCCTTTGTTCTCGGTAAGGATCCTCTGAGCAGAGAGAGGCCGGCCAGAGAACACTGTGTTCTGCTCCATACAGCAGCAGGCTGGCAGAACAGAGGGAGATGAGGGAGACGGGGTGGGCGGTGGGGGACACGCTGAATGAGACTGCAGGAAAGAAGAGAACGGAATGGAGATCTGTATCTCCAAAGTTCAGTGCAGGATGTGCTTTATAGTGACTATAACATCATTTTGGAATTAAATATTTCTTAATACTGCAATAATACTATGTTTTTTCATTGTGTATCATGGGAACACTATGTTTTTTTGGGCATGTGTTCTGATAATACCACATTTTTTTCACTGTGTTTCATGATAACACATTGTTTCATGGCATCTAGTGTGGTAATACCTTGTGTTTTAGAGCTGTACTATTGCAGTACCAGCATTCAATGATTATGGTGCTGAATCACATGGTAATACAGTGATACTTAATAAATATTCTGTACTTAAAATTGTTCCAAATTAGTTAAATTATTTTTTATGGTATTTACATGGTACTTCCAAGAATACAAAGAATACTTTTTGTAGGTTTAGTTATACTGTGTGTTTTCCGATGTGTCAGAGTAATAATTTCTGGATATGTACTGTGATACTGCTTTGTCTTTTGAACATGTGCCTTGGTAACATCATTTTTTTTCTGGGCATGTACCATGGTAAAGGTGTTTTTTTTGTTTTTTTTTTGTTTTTGTTTTTTTTCACATTGTATGGTATTATGTTGTGTTATGTTATTATGTTGGGGGGGGCTTGTTTGAGGTTGTCATGGACCAGAGCTCCTCAGAGTTTTATTCTCTCCATTTCAAAGCTATTGGATCAGGACACATAAACCTCATTGTCAGGTCTGCATGGATGCTCTTAATTCAAAACATTTCAGAGCTGAGGAGCTTGTGTCTTTGTTTTGATTGTGCAATCCCTGAGCGGTTTAATGAGGACATTGAAGATACAGTATTGACTGGTGTCTTGAAGATGTTTAGCCCATGCTGAGAGTGATGAGAATAAGTTTCTTCCTTGACCTTCACCCCACCTTAACATGATCATCCGGTTTGGCTTATTGGGAATCAGTTGAGTACGCTGTTAAAATAATCCTATAGACATTAATTTTGAGCTCTTTTATCCAAAACTTTGAGATTTCCCAGAGGAAAGTGAAAAGTGGTGTTTGTGGGGTGATGTGAGGTGAAATCCCTCAGGACATGTACTAAGAGTTTGGAGGAAAGCACTTGGGCAGATGAGGTGTCTACAAGGCGAGTCTTTGTAAGGGTAAGCCGTTTAGCTGTATTAAAGGATTTTCTAAACATATCATGGACCCGTTTGATTCCATAAATTTTTAATAAAGTACTGTAAGAAGCACCAGAAGGTTAGAGCAGGGCTCAAGTAAAGGGCATGTGCCTTAGATATTTGGGATCTTTAAGGCTACATTCACACTGCAGAAGAATATGATAAATACTGTTATTTTCATTAATTGTTCATAAAAAGTGACAATTACATGTGTTTTGACATGCTTATGAGTTAAAAGTTTATCAGAGGGTCAATGAGTTGACTCTCACCTATATGTCCAGATCTTATAAGTTATTCAAAAATACATTCATGATGATTTGAATACACATCTTTTATGTTATTGAATAGTATGACATAATTGTGATTTATTATGACGCGTTATTTCTTAGAAAATTCTTAGAAAAGCAGTTTATTATATCTAATAATAAAAAGATATCATAGAGACCCCTGCAGACCCTCATGTCTGTGTCAAGGTCAATACATTCAATAAATCTCTTAAAATATCAGAAAATATCAATTAGAATTGGATTAACCTCAGAACCTCAGTAAACACCAAGACTCGCTTGCGTCCTCACTGCTGATCTCAAAATATCCATTTATTACCGTGTTAATTTAATTGGTGTAAACATGTCATATTGGTTTAGCAGTGGGATAATAACAAGGTTGCAGCATTCCATAAATATCCGATAAGAATCTCATTATAGCCCTAATATGTGTATAAACAACATCAGTAATGATCATTGCCCACTAATTGTATTGAGAGAATTGATTTTAGTGATACAAGCTAATGCAGTTTTATGTGCTTGACGGACCTTGTCAGACGTTCTCATAAAAAGCTACCCAACCTACGCATGTTTTCCTGTAAATGTTAATTTTATGGTAGATTTGTCAGCATGTGTGCTGTTTGTGTTCCCTCATGCGTCAGCCAACTTCATGCTGATTGTCAGTGAAGTTTAATTAAATGCATATGCACAGGAATTGCTTTGGATTGAGTCTTAGTGTGGAACAGCACAGCATATTTACTTGATTTCTAACAGTGATCAGTAACTGGATTCAGATTTGGTCCAGGCTGTCAGGTTGTTTATTATTGTGTATCTTACCTTTGGGTTTGATTGACAGATTAGTTTAAGTGTCCTCCCTAGATAGCGCTTCCCATCATCCATCTTGTCTGTGGCATATGGCATGGGAAACTGGTGTGTATGTGAGAGAGAGTGTAACTAAGTCTGCTCTCCTTAGAGAGCTGTGTGTTAATGGAAACAGCACAGATTTTGTCTAGAGTGCTTTTCCTTATATGTTCACAGGACAGTAGCTCGAAAGTACCTAAATATCATAGTGTGAGTTCTTATGAATTATGGGTAATACTAAACACTCTAAATGGCCTGATCTCTGAATATAACAGTTTTGTCACTGTCACATCCAGCTCATTGATGTAGTGATTCATTTTGTGTTTGTAGTGCTGTGTTTCAGTGACGACCGTGTTCATTATAGAGCTTCATTCAGGTTTGATTCATCTATGCTGGACTCCTGCTCTCATGCAGCAGTGCAATACAGTTAACTTTCTGGATATGTAATAACAAGGGAAGAACTCTACTGTGAGTTTCTCAGGGGTTTTTTTATAGAAAGGACTGCTTGGGAATTTTTAGATAGAATAGCAAAATTATTTTGAGTCATCTTTATCAAAAAGGGAGGGGGGGAAACAGAAATAAGATGCTGTTGTAGGTTTAAAATGTTCACATAAAGAGTTGGCATGTAGAAACAGGCATACTATATAGCAAATCTCAACAGCTTGATTGCTTGTATCATTGCAAAATGTAAACTATATTATCACCTAGCTCTAATCTCCTAAATCCAACTATAAGGCATTAAGAAATACTGAACTTTTAGCATAATGATTTTTAAGCTGCTTTGAAACAATGTGTGTTGTGAAGAGTGCTATACAAATAAATACATTTGAAAATTTAACATACAATGCAGGTGTTTAGTGATATATTGCTGTGATAAATCTGAAATGCCCTCATGCACCCCGATAAACAACTTTTGTACTGAAATTCACAAAACTGTGGCTGTTCTGAGCCTCAGGCCTTTTTCATTCTGGAGGCAATTTAATGGTATTCATTGTTGGAATATTTTTCTTAATGTAATAATAATCCAGCACTCTTGGTCTGCTGTGGTCTCTCAGCACTAACCTTTGACCTATGACAATATTCGAGGCAATAGTGTTTGCATTGTACTGAGCAGCAATAATTGCATCATAATTTTCTGTTTAATGATGAAGTAACTCTCACACTCATTTCTCTCTGTCTCTTTACAGCTGGACCCACAGACTGCGCAGTCCAAAAACTGGCATATGGATGTCATAGAAATGAATGGGGTACTAATTTATTTCCCATCAAACATATTGATATTTTTTGCATTATTGCCCTACGCATATCTCATTTATGGTTATTTTTCAGATTAAAGTGGAGTTTTCCATGAAGTTGACGAGTCGGGACTTAAGTTTGAAGAGGACGCCTTCTAAGAAACAGAGCGGTGTGTTTGGGGTTAAAATCAGCGTGGTAACAAAGTGAGTGAAATCTCAAGTCTTAAAGTTGCCATTCTGAATGCATGTTATTGAATTTGTTGTGAATGTCCATCTGTGCATTTGTTTCTTTTTTTTTTTGACCTTGTAAAGTTTAGTCAAAATTAATTAAAAAATTTAATTAAAAATGAACTGGATGTCACAGTAAGGACAAAAACTGGATGTTACAGTATGTCAGTTTCAGATCGACTTTAAACATTCAAAATATACTGCATAAAAACACTACATCATTGTGGTGGATTTAGCCTTACTGAACAGCAATATTTGTCAAAGCCTGCACAGTTTCTCTCTGTATTTTTACATCACGTACAGTACATTGACTTTGCCTGTTGCTGTTCCTCAGGCGTGAACGCTCCAAGGTGCCTTACATTGTGCGGCAGTGCATTGAGGAAGTGGAGAAGAGAGGGATTGATGAAGTGGGCATTTACAGGATCTCTGGAGTGGCCACAGACATCCAGGCCCTCAAAGCTGCATTTGACGCCAGTAAGAGACTCTTAACCAATTACACTTTACACCAGGGGTGTCAAACTCAGTTCCTGGAGGGCTGGAGCCCTGGAGCCCTGCAGAGTTTAGTTCCAACCCTGCTCCAACGGACATACTATGCAGTTTTCAATTAAGCCTGAAGGACTTGATTAGTTGGATCAGGTGTGTTTAATTAGGGTTGCATCTAAACTCTGCAGGGCTCCGGCCCTCCAGGAATTGAATTTGACACCCCTTTTTTTTTACACACTCATCCAACTACTATACATGCAAAAGTGCAAAATGAGCCTTTATTTTTTTATTTTGTGATACCTTGCAAGTCTGATTGGCTGGGAAGCCAATTTGCGAGGCGACAATTTGCATCAGCATTGCATACAGTGATTTTTAGTCAGATCCCTATTAGTGAGCTTTTCCTCCATTCGTTTATTATTATTTTGCTTTGATTTCCCATCAGTCTCTGGTTATGTGAGGTCAGTGGAGGCCTGTGTCTCGAGTCTAAAAGCAGCAGCAGTGTTATGGGAAAGGCCATGCAGAGGTCTGACCCCTTCCAGCTGTCAGCTGGCTCAATAAACACACACACAGAGTCTCTAGGGACTATCCAGAGCTGTACCTTCATGTGTTGCTCACTATTATGTCATATGTCATGCCGGGAGCTTATTACTCAGCCTGCATTAGCATTTGTTATGATGGCAAATCATTTACTCTTTCTCTCTGTCTCTCTTTCTCAGATACCAAAGATATCCTGATGATGTTGAGTGACATGGACATTAATGCCATAGCAGGGACACTGAAATTGTATTTCAGGGAGCTGCCAGAACCTCTTCTCACAGACCGACTGTACCCGGCCTTCATGGAGGGCACTGGTATGACCTTTCACCTTTGATCTTCTTTTTCACACTTAAAACTGCATCACCGTGTGATTAAATAAGAGTCATTTACAATTAAGGTGGTTGAGGTGTAATAACACTCCTCTTCGTCAAACTCTTTATCACAGCTCTGTCAGATCCTGCAGCAAAAGAAAACTGCATGATGCATCTGCTGCGGTCACTACCAGACCCAAATCTCATCACATTCCTCACCCTACTGGAACACCTGAAGAGGTAAGAGCACACTCTCATGTTGTGTTTCCATAATGATTTATAATTTATACTGTATAAATTGTAGATTTTATCTCCTAACCCTACCCCTAAACACAACCCTCACAGAAAATGTTCTGCATTTTTACATTTTCAAAAAAACATCTTTTTGTATTTCAATGTCCCAATGAAATCAAACATTTTGGGTATCACTATCCTTGTGGGGACATTTTGACATTTCTTTGATTAACAATACAGCAATTTTGTGAAATATCTTAATGTTTTAAAATGTAATTTATTACATTAATTTAAAATTTGAAATGTAATTCCTGTGATGGCAAAGCTGAATTTTCAGCCGTCATTATTCTAGTTTTCAATGTCACATGATCCTTCAGAAATCAGTCTAATATGCTGATTTATTGTCAGTAATATGGTACTCAATATGTAATTGTTTCTTATCAATGTTAAAAACAGTTTTTGCTGCCTGTTTTTGTGGAAATCATTTGATGAATAGACACCCTAGCCCTAGCTTTTTTCCCCACAGAAATATTAAGCAGTGAAAACAACTCTCTTCTACCTTGAAATGATTCTTGAGCACCAAATCATCATATCAGAATGATTTCTGAAGGATCATTTGACACTAAAGACTGAAGTAATGGCTGCTGATTAATTCTAGCTTTTTTCCGGGAATAAATTACATTACAAAATATATTAAAATGAAGGGAAGACAAAACTAAATTGTTGTTGACAGTGACTCTTTAAAGCCAGCAGCTTCATATGAACATCAGTTAAATTACCATCACAAAATACCCGCAGTTGTTTTATTTTAGTTTGTGTGAAACTGGTGTGGCATTTCACACAGATCTCTGTGAAACATCAGCAATTAGCTAGCAAGGTCTCGGGTTTATAAACACTGTCACAAATAATCTCTCTGGAGGCCTTATTGCCAATTATAACTGCCGCCCATTAACACAACACAGACACAGCATATGCTCAAGTTACCAACACTGCTCACTGTGGACACTTGCTGGCCAACTCTATACATCACACTTGAGCTTAAGTACATGTATCGAGTTATTATAATAAACTGTGTTCAACTTGATGATTTAATAAGATGTAATTCAGTTCTGTATTGGTGTTTGTTTCCTCTCATTTCAGGGTGGCAGAGAAGGAGCCGGTCAATAAGATGTCTCTGCATAATTTGGCCACAGTGTTTGGCCCCACTCTGCTGAGACCGTCGGAGTCAGAGAGCAGTAAGGCCCACATCACGCTGGCCTCTGACATCTGGTCACATGATGTCATGGCACAGGTCAGTCCTGGCTACTCACTGCTCACTCAGTGGAAAGGACTCCTGGAGTCTTTCCCAGCATGGATATAACATATATCACCATAATGGGCTGTGGTTTGGTGTGTTTGACAGTTTGAAGATGCACATCAGCATCATTCCATCATCTTGATTTCCATACTGTCATAACACACTGACCTCAGGCGGAGAGCACAGTCCTGGGCATCTTCAGTTCACTCGTGTATTTATGCGCTCATGTGTCGTCATGTTTATTGTGTGAATGGATCTAAAGAGACTCTTTGACTGTTGATGTTGGCTGTTATGGTTTGTTCATGATATATCAGAAACTGAATGAATGGCCTTAGCCAAATGTCTTAACGAGCCATAACATGAGCTTTTTCCGCAGTTAACCAATTTTTCTGTCCGCACTAAAAGCACAAATGCTATGAGAAGCAACTCAAAATAATCGAAAGTCTATACCCACCCTAGGTTTTTATTTTATTTATTTTTATTTTTTAACATATCTAAACTAAAATGATTGCAGCACATGAATCCTTTGGGCATAATTTTGGTATATTTTGAAAGAAGACACTGAATACACACACACACACACACACACACACACAAACTATTTTGAACAAAACTCCCAAGTGTATATAACTTTGGAGCTCAAATTTTCTAATTCTTAATAATAATAAAAAATAATATATTAATACTGTGGAACTTATACACTCTTAACCACAACAACAATAATAATTGTATTATTAATACAATTACTACTATTAGTTCAGTGCTTTCTTTCTCTCAATAATGATAATTATTGTCTTTGTTACTATTATTATTATTATTTATAGTTTAAACTATAAATAATAATAATAACAAAGACAATAATTATCATATACTCATATACTCTTAGTCTTAATACTACTACTACTAATAATAATAATAATAATAATAACAATAATTGTATTATTACTGCTACTACTACAATAATTATTATTATTATTATTGTTGTTGTTGTTATTGTTATTATAATACAAATGTGGCCTCTGGTTAGGACACAATATTTTGCGCATTCCCACTTCTTCAGTCACCACTAAAGGCCTGTTCACACCAAAGACGATAACTATACAGATAAAGTTATAGTTCTAAAAATCATTCTCAGTATTACAGAATAGCAGAGACCACACCACAGCTATTTTTTTTTCCAGCTGATGAACAATAAAACAATGACACCAAAACGAGCTGGAAAATTTACAGCAGGAGACGAGTGTGTGCTTATATACTGAAGATTTCGTCCACTGGTGTGGAGGTTAATATAGTTAACTTTATATAGTTATCTTTATAGTTTTTATTCTTAGTGTGAATGGGCCTTAATTCTGAACTTCTAACATTAGATCTTGCATGTTCCATGCTAAAAAAAAAAAAAAAAAAGTAGTAGTTTCCAGTTTTTTGACAGACTAAACTCAGTGTCATTCATGCAGGAGTTAGAGCACCATCTAGTGGTATGGGTGAATAATGCTGACAGTTTGACAGATGGTATGGTTAGTATGTGGATCACTGCATCGCTGTAATCCTCCTCTCTCTTCACAGGTTCAGGTATTGCTGTACTACCTGCAGCATCCACCCATATCCTTCGCTGAGCTGAAGAAGAACACACTCTATTTCTCAACTGACGTCTAACCCCAACAACAGACTCCCTTCCTCTCAAACATTGTCTTTTTTGTGTACAAAGCCAACAGTCCAGCGGGGGGACAGCGAGAGACTGTGGTCACTCTCCCCTGCGTTTGTTGTCTCCAGTCATGTTCATGTGTAAAGGGAGCTTACGCTTCACTCCAGCGCGGAGAAGAGCTGCAGCGAGAGGAGGACCATCTCGAGCGAGCCCAGGATTCAGCATCACCTTATACAGATGTTGCACTTATCACACATGTGTCCTGCCAAACACAAACACACGTCCTACCATGTCAAACACCCGTTTACCATTCCCGTCCGAAGGTTCGTGTCTTGGGATGTTGGTTGGTCTGAGTTGCAGATGCATGCTGGGATGTCTGCATCCGTTGTGGCGTCTCCTCTAAAGCCCAGTTCAGTGATCCCGCAGCTGGAAGTGAACTGCAATTGCTCTCTTCCCGAAGAGACATTCCAGTAAACATCAGCATTTATGTGTTTTGGAAATATTATTTGTTTGTTTTGTTTTGTTTCATAAGCTTTGTGCATGTGATAAAGAGGACAGTGAGCTGTAAGTGTGTGTGTGTGTGTGTGTGTGTGTGTGTGTGTGTGTGTGTGAGAGAGAAAGAGCAAATACATTTGTTCAAAATATCTCATGCTGTGAGTGTTTCCTTCTGGGCAAAACATTGAAATCCCAGACCTTCCTTGTCCAAGTACATCCAGGCCAAAAATCGCCCTATTTATTATGAACATATACTGTTAATTGTGCCTGTACAGTTCAGTACACTTTGAGACTCTGTGGAGTCCTTCAATTGCAATTTTTGGTCTATTTTTTGATTTGTTTTAACGTCCTGTCAGTATAGACTTGATTATACTGTAGAAGAGAGAAACTAACAGTTAAATCAGACAGCTTTTGGGACAAGTCGTGGTATGCAATGTAGTGAAATTATAGTTGGAAAAATGCAAAACTATGTCTTGATTTGGAGAAAAATCGTCTCCTGTCATCTTTGCAAGTTGAAGTGTCTGGTGATACTTCAGTTTATTCTGTAGAAGGATCTGTGTTATTTGCCCTTTTTTGCATGCTCAGCTTGTCAGATAAAAAGTGGCAGGATAACACAAAAGTTCATTTTCTTCTTTGTATTTTGATTTTATTTAATGATTATTATTATTATTTTTACTCCACTGCTGAAGACCACTGGCAGAGCGGAGGGAAAAACAAAACTTTTCTGCTATAAAGCCAGTGACATGTACTTCATAAGCACTGTTAGATTGCAGACTATTTGATATTTTAATATAAAAGGAAATTTAAAAACTGGTGCATTTTATTTCTGTTGGAAAGATATTGAGTATACTGTATTAACAAGGGTAAATGTTGATGTGACCTTTTTCCCCTGTTTTTAGTAAAACAAATAAAAGTGTACATTGAGCACAGCAAGTTTTTGTTTTATTAAAAGGTCTGCTTGAAGTCAAATATTTTAAATATGCTTATGTGGGGTGGCTTTACAGTTGTGAATTGTTGGATCAAGAAAAAAAAGGCACAGTAATCTATGCATAGGTGTAAAAAGGTATATAGCATGACATGAAAAGCCAGGTATCATATGGCCACATGCTCAAGAAATACATTACATACACAGCTTTATCACAAAGCTATCAAACTTTTTCAGCATGATTATGCTTCTGTGTGAGGTCCAAACAGAAATAATTTACTGAAAGATCTGGACTGGCCAGCACAAAACCTGCACCTGAACCTGACTGCACACTTTGGGGTGAATTAAAGGAGCGAGTCACATCCCATCATTCAATGGCAGAGCTTGACCCCACCGATGGGAGCAAATCCCTACATCCATGATCCAATAGCTCATTAAATGCTTAGTAACCACATTTGGTGTTGGTGTATTTTAGTAAAAAGGATTTCATTAGTTCACATGATTATCAAACAGGTAGCACTTAAACTTTTGCTTTAAACACACAAGGACGGCCGGGGATAGTTCTCACATGGTTTAAGTTGTCACAAGGACTGTATCAAAAAAGGGTTTTTAAATCAAAAGTTCACTTACACAAAAGTGTGTTTCCTCTAGCAGTGGTTTTGTATGTTGCTTTCAAACATCCAGATCTAAACCCTCTTAAATTAGAATCATGCTTGTCATTCATTTAGTCCATTAAACTAAAATGACAATATCATCATATTTTGTAATTGCTATGGGGTAACAAGTGAACACATAATAATACCACACTTACATGGTCTACTATATAATGAAGACGAGGATAAGGCAAGGATATACAGTATATATTTTGTCATATAAAAGTCAGTTTGGGGAGAGGTGTGACGTGTTTATGATGGTATATTCTATGTATTATTTTGCTGCCCTTACAAAATAGGTGGTATTGTAGTTCATTTTTATTAAATAAACTTAAAGTTCAAGTATATTTTCCAAGTATACTTGATGTAGTATGTTAATTTCAATGTACTAGTAGCATACTTGTAAGTGTACTATTTCAATACTTGGGACATTTAGGGCCTTACAATACTTTGTTATAAATACTGAACTTAACAGCCAGTGTAGAGATGATAAAGGAAAGGAGAAGAGAGGACAGGACAGGACAGGACAGGACGTGACGTGTGGCCAAGTATGGTGTCCCATACTCAGAATTTGTGCTCTGCGTTTCACCCATCCAAGTACACACACACACACACTGTGAACACACCAGTGCCTTGCTCAAGGGTTTCACCTCATTCGTGGTATTGAGGGTGGAAGAGAGCACTGGACATACACTCCCCCAAGTCCAAATCTCTAACCATTAGGCCAAGCCTGCCCCCCTAAAACTGAGGTGATGTGATCATAGTAGGATCTAGTAGGAACTCCTGCAGCTGCGTTATGATCTGTACACTCTTAAAAATAAAAGTGCTTCACGATGCCATAGAAGAACCTTTTTGTCTAAATGGTTCCATAAAGAACCTTTAACATCTGAACAATCTTTCTGTTTCACAAAAGGCTCTTTGTGGTGAAAGAAGGTTCTTCAGATTATAAAAAGGTAAGAAAGAGATGGTTCTTTAAAGAAACTTTGACTGAATGGTTCTTTGTGGAACCAAAAATGGTTCTTTTATGGCATCGCTTGAAGAACCTTTTAAGCACCTTTATTTTTAAGAGTGTAGCTTGTTTATTGAAGATACAGGATAACCACATTATAGTGCATTACAATAATCCAGTCTAGAGGTCATGAATGCATTAACTAGCTTTTCAGCCTCAGTAACAGATAGCTTGTTCCGTATCTTGGCAATGTTTCTAAAGGCCAATCCACACCACACCGACAGACCAACAAATGGCAACAGACACATTCGGCAGGTTTTATCGCATGAGTGTGTTATCTCTGTTGGTGTCTGTTAACCTGTTTTCACCGACTGAACGCGTTGAATCTGTGTTTGTGGGTCTTGGACCTTCTGAGAAGTGACGTACTGTACTCTGTCGGCTGTCTATATTGGTCTGAGTCTGTCGGTGCGGTGTGAATTGACCTTAAGATAGAAGAAGGCTGTTTTTATAACACGTGGAATGTGATATTTTTCATTCATCAAATAAACTGACATTAATTAACATGTATAAGTGACATTTTTGATGACAGAAAATGAGTGTTCAGTGAGGAAATTCAGGTCAGATACGGAAGAAAAACAAGACAGAAAAAAGTTAAATATTACAATAAAATGTTGCTCAGTTATTATTCAGTTTTTAGTTAGCTGCATTTGTTATAATCACATTTTAATGTTGTAGAGTTTCGAATTTTACGCATAGTCTAGGCCATATGTTTTATATTTTGTTGAATATGTTTGTTTGTTGTTTGATTATAAAGTGTTAATAAACAATGCATATGTGTGTGTGTGTGTGTGTGTGTGTGTGTGTACTGGTATATATGGTTTACGAGGACACAGATGTGTATAATGACATGGGTACTACAACGTAAACATGGTTTATGAGGACACTTCCTGTCACCGTAAAACAAACAGCTTAAAAAACATACTAAACAGTATTTTCTGAAATTCAAAAATTGCCAGTAGTTTCCTGTGAGGGCGAAGTTTAGGTGTAGGGTTGGTGTAGGGTGATAGAAAATACAGTTTGTACAGTATAAAAACCATTACGCCTATGGAGAGTCCCCATAAACCACAAATTCAAGTATGTGTGTGTGTGTGTGTGTGTGTACACATACATACAGAGGCGGACAGTAAGTACATTTACTTGAGTATTGTACTTAAGTACACTTTTTGAGTATCTATACTTTACTTAAGTATTATTTTTTCTGGAAACTTATGACTTTAACTTCACTGCATTTGAAAGACAAATATTGTACTTTTCACTCCGCTACATTTCTATCAAGGTCCTCGAAGTAGAAAGTCGTTAGCAGCTTTGAAATTCGGTGGGTGATTTTTTTTTTCTTCTCTAAAACGTGATTTTCTTTTTTTCAGACAGTTTATCAGTAATCACTCTTGTAAGGCTACATGAAGTGATTTCCCAGCATTTTTGTGAACACTGACCAGTTGCAAATGTTATCAACAATTCAATAATAAGAAGTTAATATTGTGGTATATATTAGGCACAATATTGTCTGATTTTGCTAAACTGTGTAAGTGAAAACATTACCTATAAAGCCACAGAAGTACTGTAGTGCGTCTCCTAATAAAACACAGGTGTTGGACTTGAAGCAGCACTGCACAGACCGTTCTGTGTGTGACATCAAAGTACCACGAGAGCTATTAAACAGCATTTTTGAAATTTTTGTTTTGATGTCAAATAAGTCTTGCTGTTTTGCTTTTTTGTTAAAGCAGTGTTGCTGTTGTAAAGTTATACAGCTACAGTTCTGTTGCTGGGTTTTAAAGCAGGTTTGATTTTTTTCTTTCTTATCACTCTGTATTTACAGCAATTTCACTGTCCAGTCTGCTCAAATGTGGATGAATGGCTACACATAGATGTGTACACACACTGTCAAAGCCGTAAGAGATCACTACCATCCTGCTTTTGTGGGGGTGGGTAGGGGTGTTACATACAGTATATATATATATATATATATATATATATTTTTTTTTTTTTTTTTTTTTTTTCTTGTTTTTTTCCCCCCATAGATTTTTAACATTCTAAAAGCTCTTTATTCCAAAGAGACAACAAGCTAGTCAGTGTATTCAGTATGTGTAATGTATTATAAGTTGCTTCAGCGGTATTGCAAGTATTAGATACAACAACAATAAAACAGTGCATTGACATAAAAAAAGAAATTTACTTTTGGTACTTAAGTACTTTTAAATCCAAGTACTTCTGCACTTCCACTTAAGTAAAAATCTGTCTTTACAACTTTCACTTGTAATGGAGTAATATTTGACCAGCAGTATCTGTACTTTCACTCAAGTAATGGAGTTGTGTACTTTGTCCGGCTCTGCATACATACATAAGGTCAACAAAGGGTCAACAAAGTCAGAAAAGAAAATAAACACATCTGTGAAAGGCACAGTTTACCTGAATTCACCCTATAATTTTAAGTATACCTCTTTTTAGTTTAAAAGAAGTATATAAATAGCATAATTCAATAAAATTTGTTTTTGTAAGGGTTGTTTTGTTTTATAATTGTTTGCTTACATTTTGTCAGGCTATTTACTGGTAGGTTCTGGCAACATATTTCTAATAGCAAAAGTTGGCATGTGCTTGTTGAAAATGTTACAATGTTTACAAGAGACAGACAGACAGACAGACAGACAGACAGACAGACAGACAGACAGCACGTGCCGCTCAGTAAATGACACGATCACAACAAACAGGAGCGCGTGCTTGACCCTAGTGACCTTGCGACGACCTCGGTCAAGCGAGGGCCAGGTGGTCAGTGCCCCAGACAGACCACATTCCTGTCTGGAGTCTGCTATAAATAGCTCGGGGTGATTTTGTTCAGGTTTTGTTATTTGAATTTTATTTAAATTCTTCGTTGATATGGTTTGTAATTTAGTTGACAGTCATCTAATAATAATAATTTTTCCAAATCAATAGCTACCCAAATATAATGTATGAATAAAAAACCACCAAATCAACAACTGCTGAATGGAAAAAGGACACAATTTTAGGTTTTCAAATGTTACAAATTTAACAGGCTTCAGTTTAATATCTGATGTAAATAAAATTACAATTTGCGCATCAGTTTAAGAAAAGAATTGTCTCTTAAATCCATCTGTTAGTTTAACAAGTTAAGAAAAGCTTTTTCAGGTACTTGGGTAACTGACTTCTTTGATTTTAAAAACATGCTAAAATGTTTTGAGAGTTTAACTAATATTAAAGAAGGAAATTGTACTCTCTGAAGTAATATTTTTTTAAAATGAGAATAATTTGGTCATGCTGTTTGTTCCGTAGGTGGTGCTATAAATCAACGGTATGTTATGCGCCACACAAACTAGAGAAGAAGAAGAAGAAGAAGAAGAAGAAGAAGAAGAAGAAGAAGAAGAAGAAGAAGAAGAAGAAGAAGAAGAAGAAGGTACTGGGGCGGTGCGGGAAACATAAACACGGTAAATGTTTGGACATATGTGTGTCGCTAAACGTTAAATATGTATATATTCAGCAGATATCGGGTCAGTTGATGCTTTTAGAAGCTGCTATCGAATCGTGTCGAAGTTACTTTGATAGAGACGATGTCTAGATAGTGGTAGTATTGGTTGGTTTTCATATAGTTTACAGATATATTAGACGAATGTCAAATATAAACACTTTCTCAACATTACTGAGCAATTGTTAATTAGTTTGTTTTCTAGTAGTTTTCTTTACTTTGTAATTAACTCCACATTTACAAATATGTAAAAAAAAAGATACTAAAAACAAATCATTACGCAATGTAACACTGCGGTCAAGCCAGCCGCACTTTTTTTGGCTTGCGCGTCTAATCGTGCACTTACGGTACGGCTGCTGAGAGCGGTCTAAATAGATGTAAAGAGGCTGTCATACCGGCGTTTCCTTTACACTTTTGATTTTTTACGTTTATTTTTTATTTTAATGTTTGCAAATACATTATTTTTGTACATAAACGTTTGTATTGTGCATTAATTATTTTAATTCTACTAAATGTTAATATTAATGTTAATTCATTATTTTTTAATTTTAATGTTTGTGTGTGTATGTACAGTATATATGTATGTGTGTGTGTGTGTATGTGTATATATATATATATATATATATATATATATATATATATATATATATATATATATATATATATATATATATATATATTAATTTTCAAACACTCATAAAAAGCTTTTCTTAATAGGTTAGCTCATTCTTTCAATTAATATTTGATCCTGACTATCAATGTATTCATTTTCAAGTCAATTTACTGTACAGTTTCAGAGAAAATTAAAGGCAACATCACCCCAGACATTCTTGCACTTGGATTATTTCCGTATATTCAAACACTCATAAAAAGTGTTCCTTTATAGGTTAGCTCATTCTTTCAATTGATATATATTCAGAGTCACCCTGACTATCACTGTGATAATTTTCAAGTCATTTTACTGTATAGTTTTGGAGAAAACTAAAAGCAAATTCGCCCCACACAACAAAATGCGTCCTACCACTTGCACTGTGTCCCATTTTCGAACACTTATACAAAAGTGTTCCTTTATAGGTTAGCTCATTCTTTCAATTGATATATATTCAGAGTGACCCTGACTATCACTGTGGTCATTTTCAAGTTATTTGACTGTATAGTTTTGGAGAAAACTAAAAGCAAATTCACCCAAATCATCAAAATGCATCCTACCACTTGCACTGTCCCATTTTCCAACACTTATTAAAAGTGTTCCTTTATAGGTTAGCTCATTTTTCAATTGATATATATTCAGAGTGACCCTGACTATCATTGTGGTCATTTACTGTATAGTTTTGGAGAAAACTAAAAGCAAACTCACCACAAACATCAAGCTCCATTGTTGCAACTGGATTATTTCTGTATATTCAAACACTCATAAAAAGTGTTCCTTTATAGGTTAGCTCATTCTTTCAATTGATATATATTCAGAGTGACCCTGACTATCACTGTGGTAATTTTCAAGTCATTTTACTGTATAGTTTTGGAGAAAACTAAAAGCAAATTCGCCCCACACAACAAAATGCGTCCTAGCACTTGCACTGTGTCCCATTTTCCAACACTCATAAAAAGTGTTCCTTTATAGGTTATCTCATTCTTTCAATTGATATGTATTAAGAGAGACCCTGACTATCACTGTGGTAATTTTCAAGTCATTTTACTGTATAGTTTTGGAGAAAACTAAAAGCAAATTCGCCCCACACAACAAAATGCGTCCTACCACTTGCACTGTGTCCCATTTTCGAACACTTATACAAAAGTGTTCCTTTATAGGTTAGCTCATTCTTTCAATTGATATATATTCAGAGTGACCCTGACTATCAATGTGGTCATTTTCAAGTTATTTGACTGTATAGGTTTGGAGAAAACTAAAAGCAAACTCACCACAAACATCAAACTCCATTGTTGCACTTGTATTATTTATGTATATTCAAACACTCATAAAAAGTGTTCCTTTATAGGTTAGCTCATTCTTGCAATTGATATATATTCAGAGTGACCCTGACTATCACTGTGGTCATTTTCAAGTTATTTGACTGTATAGTTTTGGAGAAAACTAAAAGCAAATTCACCCAAATCATCAAAATGCATCCTACCACTTGCACTGTCCCATTTTCCAACACTTATTAAAAGTGTTCCTTTATAGGTTAGCTCATTTTTCAATTGATATATATTCAGAGTGACCCTGACTATCATTGTGGTCATTTACTGTATAGTTTTGGAGAAAACTAAAAGCAAACTCACCACAAACATCAAGCTCCATTGTTGCAACTGGATTATTTCTGTATATTCAAACACTCATAAAAAGTGTTCCTTTATAGGTTAGCTCATTCTTTCAATTGATATATATTCAGAGTGACCCTGACTATCACTGTGGTAATTTTCAAGTCATTTTACTGTATAGTTTTGGAGAAAACTAAAAGCAAATTCGCCCCACACAACAAAATGCGTCCTAGCACTTGCACTGTGTCCCATTTTCCAACACTCATAAAAAGTGTTCCTTTATAGGTTATCTCATTCTTTCAATTGATATGTATTAAGAGAGACCCTGACTATCACTGTGGTAATTTTCAAGTCATTTTACTGTATAGTTTTGGAGAAAACTAAAAGCAAATTCGCCCCACACAACAAAATGCGTCCTACCACTTGCACTGTGTCCCATTTTCGAACACTTATACAAAAGTGTTCCTTTATAGGTTATCTCATTCTTTCAATTGATATATATTCAGAGTGACCCTGACTATCAATGTGGTCATTTTCAAGTTATTTGACTGTATAGTTTTGGAGAAAACTAAAAGCAAATTCGCCCCACACAACAAAATGCGTCCTACCACTTGCACTGTGTCCCATTTTCCAACACTCATAAAAAGTGTTCCTTTATAGGTTATCTCATTCTTTCAATTGATATGTATTAAGAGAGACCCTGACTATCACTGTGGTAATTTTCAAGTCATTTTACTGTATAGTTTTGGAAAAAACTAAAAGCAAACTCACCACAAACATCAAACTCCATTGTTGCACTTGGATTATTTCTGTATATTCAAACACTCATAAAAAGTTTTTCTTTATAGGTTAGCTCATTCTTGCAATTTATATGTATTAAGAGAGACCCTTGACTATCACTGTGTTTATTTTCAAGGCATTTTACTGTATAGTTTCACATAAAATTAAAGGCAAATTCAACCCATACATTCTTGCACTTGGATCATTTGCTTATATTCAAACACTCATCAAAATATTTTCTTCATAGCTTAGCTCATTCTTCCTACTGATGTTTATTTAGAGTGACCCTGACTATTACTATCTTCATTTTCAAGGCATTTTACTGTATAGTTTTGGAAAAAAATAAAAGCAAAATCACACCAAACATCAAAATCCATTGTTACATGTGTTATCTCCGCATATTCCAACATATTCATAAAATAGTATTTGAGTCATGGCAAATTCCCCCTAACATCAAAGTCCATTCTTGCACTTACACCATTTCTCATTTTCAAGCACTCAGAAAATCTTTCCTTTTATAGGTTTGTTCTTTCTGTCAATTGATATTTATTCAGAATGACCCTGACTGTCTTCATTTTCAAGCCATTTTACTGTATTGCTTTGATGATAATGTAAGACAAACTCACCCGAAAAAACAAAGTCCAAGCACATACACTATGCCTCATTTTCAAGCACTATACACACAATGACTTCTTACATTTTACATTTTACTGTCATTTAATGTAGTGAATACCTTCTTTTTAACCATAAGAACTGATTATGTTCATCATCCATTTGAGAAGTAGTTATTTGTGTCCATGGTTACTAATTCCTCACCTTCAGTTTAATTTCTTATATCTACGTTTTTTTATTGCCCTGTCAGTTTCGTTTTTGGTTGTTGTGTTTATGGTGATATCCCTGCAAAGCTGTTTTTTTTTTATTTTTTATTATTGTTTATCTTAATCTTCAGGCTATTGAATAAAACTGGTCAGCTGGAATTCCTCACTTCTCCACCTTGACTGAATCATTACAATTATATGGTATTGAGATTAACTGTTGAATTATCTATTTAAATGAAAATCTATACAACGAGTGGGAAATCACAGGGATATGGAAAGACAGTTGAAGAAAAATAAAAGTGATGCAGTGTTATGTCCCTGTTTGAATATGATCACACTTTTATAAATTTTTTGCTTTTGTTATTACAGAAAACAACTATGTGCGTCTTGAAGAAGAAAGGCACTTTCAGCCTACTATTGTACTCATGTGCAACCCATCAGACTGCACAACAGTGTCTACTGTGGCTTTAGTACCTGCGGACATTTATTGACTCTCTGCTGCACACTAATGCACACGCCTAATAAAATCATATTATCATAATTTGTTTGTGTTTAATTGTTTTAACTCTTTCCTACTTGTTTCACTTCTGTTTCAGTTTTTTGTTTATAACCATTTACTATGTGTAAGTAAGTTGTGTTTTTTTAGCATGTGTGCTTGGCAGGGTTATTATTAAGGATTACTGATAAACTACTCTCGTTTGATTTGCATTTGTTATTTATTTTAATTTTAGTTAAATTATGTCTAAATTTATTATGTCTGTATAGGTCTTTTGTTAAGTTTTAGTTTTAATACTTAATACTTCAAACTAAATGGAAATGAAATGATATATATATATATATTGAATTTATAAATGTGTTTGTATATATATGTATTTATGTGTGTGTGTGTGGTTGTACATACACACACATATATATATATATATATATATATATAGAGAGAGAGAGAGAGTTGTTGTTTTTTTTTTTTTTTTTTTTGGTGTTTGGCTTAGTGTTATGTTAGAATCATTACTATACTCTTATTGTCAGTCCTCTGTTGTGTGTGTCTTGTGTTCCCGCCTCTTGTGTCCATATTTGGTCATGTTCCTGTCCTTGTTGAGTTTGATTGTTTATGATTTCTGTTCAGGTGTGTTTGATTTATCTTGTGTGTGTATATAAGGTCCTGTCTGTTCAGTTAGTGTTTGTCTGGTTTACTCGTTATTTCCCGGTGTTCCTGTGTGTCAACCTTGCCTTGTTTTGCCCTGATGTCGACAATAAAGACTATTATTTTGAAGTTACTCCTCGTCTCCGTGTTCCTCGTTCCTCCCTGCTGTGTACACCGTGACACTTATACCTTTTGTTCTTTAATATTTTGAATTGTTTTTAGCTTTTTTTTTTGTTTTCCATTTAAATGTTAAGTTTTTAAATTTTGTTGAATTCATTTGTCATTTTTATTTAATTTCTTTTTAAAATGTGTATAGGTAGTATTTATACATTTTTAGCTTTTAGTTTTGGATCTGTTTTTAGTTGTTTAAATACTACATGTAAGTACAAGTTAGTACAAGTAAGTCGCATTGGAAAAAAGCGTCTGCTAAATGACTAAATAATAATAATAATAATAATAATAGTTTAAAAAATACATATTTGCATTTGTATCTATTGTGAAATGTCATAACACCGGTTACATAATGCCTATCCAACCATCTGTCTGTAATTCAGTATTTATAAAACTATTGTATACATTGCATAGGTTGTACTGCAGTTTTCTGAAAATCAAGCTTTCTGTACAATAACAATAAATAGATAAATAAAAACTAAGGAAAACTCTAAAAATATATGTTGTTCCAATCAAAACATGAACATGATAGTTTTCTACTATTCATACTAAAATAATAATAATAATAATAATAATAATAGAAAAGTATGTTTTTTTTATGTCTTTTTGAACTACAAAGATAAGGTATACATTTCTAATTAGGGTATTTTACAGGGTGCAATAATCAAATTAATTTAGCCAGGTCAATTTTTTCCTTTAAATGCAATCAAATCTAATTTCCAGACGACCTTTTGTCCTCTTAATTGCAAGTGTTTTATGTCATTGTTTTATTAGCTTTTTTAAAACTTGTTTGAAACTTACATACTCTACTTTACAGTATAAAATGTTTCTTCTGTGTTTAGCATACAATTGAACTGCAATTTGTATATACACACACACACACACACACACACACACACATATATATATACTTTACTGGCCTTTTTTACTGACCTTTACTGGCTACTTTTACTTTGTATGTGTAAGTAACCTATAAAGGAACACTTTTTATGAGTGTTTGAATATACATAAATAATCCAAGTGCAACAATGGAATTTGATGTTTGTGATGAGTTTGTTTTAATTTTCTCCAAAACTATACAGTAAAATGACTTGACAATGACCACAGTGATAGCCAGGGTCACTCTGAATATATATCAATTGAAAGAATGAGTTAACCTATAAAGGAACACTTTTTATGAGTGTTGGAAAATGGGAGACAGTGCAAGTGCCGGGACGCATTTTGTTGTTTTGGGTGATTTTGCTTTTCGTTTTCTCCAAAACTATACAGTAAAATGACTTGAAAATGACCACAGTGATAGTCAGGGTCACTCTGAATATATATCAATTGAAAGAATGAGCTAACCTATAAAGGAACACTTTTTATAAGTGTTGGAAAATCGGATACAGTGCAAGTGCTAGGACGCATTTTGTTGTGTGCGGTGAGTTTGCTTTTAGTTTTCTCCAAAACTATACAGTAAAATGACTTGAAAATGACCACAGTGATAGTCAGGGTGACTCTGAATATATATCAATTGAAAGAATGAGCTAACCTATAAAGGAACACTTTTTATGAGTGTTTGAATATACAGAAATAATCCAAGTGCAACAATGGAGTTTGATGTTTGTGGTGAGTTTGCTTTTAGTTTTCTCCAAAACTATACAGTAAAATGACCTAAAAATGACCACAGTGATAGTCAGGGTCTCTCTTAATACATATCAATTGAAAGAATGAGCTAACCTATAAAGAAAAACTTTTTATGAGTGTTTGAATATATAGAAATAATCCAAGTGCATGAATGTCTGGGGTGATTTTGCGTTTAATTTTCTCTGAAACTGTACAGTAAAATGTCTTGAAACTAAATACATTGATAGTCAGGATCACTTTGAACAAATACTAATTGAAAGAATGAGCAAATCTGTAAAGCAAAGCTTTTTATGAGTGTTTAAAAATGGGATATATATACACACACACACATACACAAACATTAAAAAAATAAGATCGAATAAAAACATTAATGTTAACATTTATTAACGTTAATAAATGTTTTATAATAATTAATGTACAATACAAACGTTTATGTACAAATTTAATGTATTTACAAACATTACAACAAAAAAAAAGAAAAAAAAAAGAAAAATTTAAAATAAGGAAAGGTATAAAGGAAACGCCGTAGTTTCCAGGTGCGTTATGGGCTCTGCTTTCTGCTTGGGCTCTGCTTTCTGTTGCTGGGCAGCTTTTGAAAGACCTTCAGAGAACTTACTCGGAGACAAACCAGAGTGAGTTTGAATGAATGAATGATGCATTTATATAAGTCTGAAACTCACACACTCGCTGATATCTTGTCAGCTGGATGAAGCCATTGGGGGATGAAACATTGAGTAACATTTGCAGCTGAAAAGCAGAAAAACTACTAGACATCCTGCGGTTATCTCATCAGTCTTCACAGACAAACTCACACTGTACAATGGGCTCCAGAAATCTCTGATCACTTGTGAAAATGTGCATATATTGTGCAAGTTATATTTTTTAGTACTAACTAATACCAATTGTACAAACTAGAACTATTTTTTTTTCTAGTATTAATGTTAGAGATGTTTAGCTTCAATAATGTCAAGCATGAATTTGGATAGTATGCTGTAGGGTTAGTATTTGGTCTGATACTGATATATGTATATTGTGCTTCAGTGGAAGCAAGAACAATTTGACCTAAAACATCATAACCTTTTTTTTTTAGTTTCTGAAACTTGTTTATTTCTGGGTTAAAGATTTTCAATGTGTTCTCAGACATTTGGACCCCGTGTGTCTCATTTAAACATTTGAACAACAAATATTTAGTGATTAATTGATTCATTGATTCTCAGGTAAATTTCAGAATAGATAGTAACTCTGTACAGAATCAGCGTTTCACCCTATTAACAAACCTGTCACCAACTACGGCTTTAAAGGTCACAGCTTGGCTATAATTAAATACAATCAAAACATCCTTCAGTATATAATAATGAGAAAAATAAATAAATAAAATACTACGAAATAAGATGAATAAATGAAATCCATTCTTATATCACATTTACACTGGCACTATCAGCATATTTCTCACACAGATATTACTGTCGCTTTTCCAAATAGGTTAAGTACTTGGACCATTTTTATAGTATAGGTTTAGCTTGTCTGTCTGCTTTTTTTTCCTGAATGCAGCCACTCTAGCTTGAACAACAGACATTTGATCAACATTTTAAAAAAGTTTAGGCCTATTAATAAAAACTGCATGTGTGGAAGTGAACTGTAAAGTCAGTGAACATTTTGAATCTTTAGACATGACAGTAGAAATGGATGCAGTTTCTATTACTGACACCAGATGGTGCACTAATACAAGTTTCATGTATTTTTCGCTCCACTGCTGCAGTGTTTGATTGCTTAAACAGACAACACGTCCTGTGGAGTGGTGTTCAAGTTTCTTATGATCCATGGTGTTGAGGTTGCCTTTTGCATAGGGTTTGAAGTGTAGAGATTTATGTTCATATTTTTCCCCTACAGCATCATGTTCCTCAGAGCCTATTGCCTAATGAGATGTTCAGTAGTCCAAAGCCTTGCATCAAATAATTGTTAAAATGTCAATGTATTCATTGAGTTATTGTTAAATCCTTATGTGTGCAGACAAGACTTAATGCAGAACATCTGGATAAGAGTAATGACATTATTCTGTTGGAATTTTGATGTCAAATGACGTTAGAGAGAAATATCAAGGGAGTAATGAGTAGGGGAGTAATGATTGCTGTAGTGTTTTTGAGATTGAGATGTCGTTTCAATTTGTGCTCGTTTGGGTCTTTCTCGAGAGAACCATGGTGGCCACAATAAACAACCAAAATAGGCTGTTTTGCATGACTGATAATTGGTTATTGTTGTTATGTTAACATGTATTTAATTTAAAGTAGTTATTTTTCCCAGATGTTGTTTCATGTACTCATACACTGAACAAAACTATAAACGGAACACTTTTGTTTTTGCCCCCATTTTTCATGAGTTGAACTCAAAGATCTAAAACTTTTTCTATGTACACAAAAGGCCTATTGCTCTCAAATATTGTTTACAAATCTGTCTAAATCTGTGTTAGTGAGCACTTCTGCTTTGCCGAGATAATCCATCCACCTCACAGGTGTGGCATATCAAGATGCTGATTAGACAGCATGATTATTGCACAGGTGTGCCTTAGGCTGGCCACAATAAAAGGCCACTCTAAAATGTGCAGTTTTACTGTATTGGGGGGTCCGGGGGGGGTCCGAAAACCAGTCAGTATCTGGTGTGAGCACAATTTGCCTCACGCAGTGCAACATCTCCTTTGCATAGAGTTGATCAGGTTGTTGATTGTGGCCTGTGGAATGTTGGTCCACTCCTCTTCAATGGCTGTGTGAAGTTGCTGGATATTGGCAGGAACTGGAACACGCTGTCGTATACACCGATCCAGAGCATCCCAAACATGCTCAATGGGTGACATGTCCGGTGAGTATGCTGGCCATGCAAGAACTGGGATGTTTTCAGCTTCCAGGAATTGTGTACAGATCCTTGCAACATGGGGCCGTGCATTATCATGCTGCAACATGAGGTGATGGTCGTGGATGAATGGGACAACAATGGGCCTCAGGATCTCGTCACGGTATCTCTGTGCATTCAAAATGCCATCAATAAAATGCACCTGTGTTCGTTGTCCATGACATACACCTGCCCATACCATAACCCCACCGCCACCATGGGCCACTCGATCCACAACGTTGACATCAGTAAACCGCTCACCCACACGACGCCATACACGCTGTCTGCCATCTGCACTGTACAGTGAAAACTGGGATTCATCTGTGAAGAGAACACCTCTCCAAAGTGCCAGACGCCATCGAATGTGAGCATTTGCCCACTCAAGTCGGTTACGATGGCGAACTGCAGTCAGGTCGAGACCCCGATGAGGACAACGAGCATGCAGATGAGCTTCCCTGAGACGGTTTCTGACAGTTTGTGCAGAAATTCTTTGATTATGCAAACCGATTGTTGCAGCAGCTGTCCGGGTGGCTGGTCTCAGACGATCTTGGAGGTGAAGATGCTGGATGTGGAGGTCCTGGGCTGGTGTGGTTACACGTGGTCTGCGGCTGTGAGGCCGGTTGGATGTACTGCCAAATTCTCTGAAACGCCTTTGGAGACGGCTTATGGTACAGAAATGAATATTCAATTCACGGGCAACAAGCTCTGGTGGACATTCCTGCAGTCAGCATGCCAATTGCACGCTCCCTCAAAACTTGCAACATCTGTGGCATTGTGCTGTGTGATAAAACTGCACATTTTCTATTCATTGTCTATTCAGCATCTTGATATGCCACACCTGTGTGGTGGATGGATTATCTCGGCAAAGGAGAAGTGCTCACTAACACAGATTTAGACAGATTTGTGAACAATATTTGAGAGAAATAGGCCTTTTGTGTACATAGAAAAAGTCTTAGATCTTTGAGTTCAGCTCATGAAAAATGGGGGCAAAAACAAAAGTGTTGCGTTTATAATTTTGTTCAGTGTATATGTTGCATTTGTGCAATAAAAAACATTCTTTAGCTTTTACATTTTTCAGTTTTATAAAACGCTATTAACTAATATTATCTCTCTTTCTCTTTCTTATAGTACCAGATGACCTACTAATAGCGTAAGTATTTTCCCCCATCTCCTCCCCCTCCTTCTTCTTAAGTTACATTTACCATACTGTGAGATTTGGCCTTGAACTGGTAAATATTTTGAATACTCTTGACCTGAAGTTGAGGAGGGTCAATTATCGCAGATGTGTGTATTATTGCCACCGAACACTGTACAGAAACCAGTGTTTACCTCTTAACTGCAAGATGTACTCAACACAAGCTTTATCAAGCACATATGTATGCCTTTACCCAGCGCTCTCTTTCTAGACGTCATTGAATAAATCATGACGTTAAAAGCATCCTCAAACCCACAATGACAGTCATCAAGCTGCCATTGAGGGAAGCACTAAGCCACAGTAATTACTCTACTCTGCTTCTCTCTGAGACATTATTTGAATGTGGCTGGATGATTTTCAGATGATGCAGTTCCACACTTCCACTTTAGAATGTATTGCTATTGATGTTAAGACCAGATTGGCTCACAGGTGACATTGTTTTTGAGTTTTATATTAAGACAGGAAACAGTGCTTGCTTTGGGTTAAAAGTGAGAGCTGAGGTTTGTTGCACCTCAGCTTCCTGTGTACGTGTCACTGTCTTATCTCACCTAGCATGGTTTCCTGTACCTACAGTTAAAGGAAATGGTTCACCCAAAAACGAAACTTTTCTGAAAGTGTGCTCACTCTCAGGCTTTCAAAAATGCAGTTTGTTTCTTCATCAGAACAGATTTCGAGAAATTACATAACTTGCTCACCAATGGATCCTCTGCAGTGAATGGGTGCCGTCAGAAATCAGAAGTTCAAACAGCTGATAAACCATAAGTAATCCATATGACTCCAGTCTATTAATGAATGTCTTCTGAAGTAAAAAGTTGCTTGTTTGTAATAAATCCATCATTAAGATGTTTTTAACCTCAAACCATCCTCTATCTATATAATATCGCTTTTTACAGTGAAAAAGATGACTCGTCTGAATCAGGAGAGAAATGCGCACACAAGTGAAAACAGTTCTAAACAAATATGTTGGTAGATTTTGATGTAAGAAGACAGCAGGGGATGGACTTTTACACTGGTGGAAGCGTTTTTATGAATTATGAATTGGGATTTTGGCCAGAAGCACTGGTTTCTATTTGAAACGATGTAATGATGAATTTTCTTACAAATATGCAGCCTTTTAATTCACTAGATGTTAATTGATGGATTGGAATCGTGTTGATTATTGGATAGTGATGTTAATCAGCTGTTTGGACTCTCATTCTGACGGCACCCATTCACTGCAGAGGATCCATTACTGAGCAAGTGATGTAATGCCAAATTTCTCCAAATCTGTTCCGATGAACAAACATCTACATCTTGAATGGCCCGAGGGCGAGTTAAGTTTTGGTAAATTTTAATTTTTGGGAGAAATTTTCCTCTTACTCTCATTTTATTCGATCTTACAGATTACGGTTTGTGTTTGGCCAGTGTGCTCTTCAGGCATTGGACCTGGTGGACCAGCGCTCCATCACGTGTGTGTCATCACCTAGCGGTCGAAAAGCATTTCAGGTAGGAGTGAATGAACGTCTCAAATCAATTTTTTCCACACAGCCACTGAACAAAAATTCTTTTAATCGTGTTTGGCTGTTATGAATGATGTACAGAAATTTCTGCAATCAAAATATTCAGGCAAAATCTTCAAATTCTTGGTTTCGGCCTGATTAGTTTTGGAGGGATGAAATCATTGACCAAAACACATTTTGACTGTGTCAGCATCTCACACAACATAGAAAAGCTACAACAGATGAACATGTCAGCAGTGAGGACCAAATAATGATGCTTATATAGCAGTATGTCAAATTCTCCAAATATGGAGAATTGGCTTATTGTCAAAGAACTTTACTACAACTGCTTTATCACCTGTGAAATAATTGCTTTGTGATCTCATTACTTTCAACATTTCAAACATTATGGTAAGTTGATGATGCAACATAGTCCTATGATTATTCACAAGACTGCATGTTGCTTTGTTGTTGTTAGACGCTTCTCCTAATTAATCACAACAGTACATTTTGCTGTCATAGATTTCTTTCCCATAGATCCAATGAGTCTCCAACACAAATACGGCGTTTAGAGTTTCTTGATATGAACACTGCAAAATAATCTCAAAAGGTACTGAAAATGTATTTGTCTTTATACATTAAATTATAACTATCGCCGGATATGTGTGTATTTGTATAATGTATGGTGAGCTAATTTGTGGCAAAACTTGGATGCTTTTAACTCGGTAAGTGTGAAATAAAACTGACTGGATCAGAAGCTGTTGTTGTGGTGTCTGTCTGCCCTCCTCCCCTCCACTCCTCAGTTTACCACGGCCACTTTTGGAGCATTTTTCAAACCTGCGGTGAGAACAAACCAGTGCTGAAATAAGGAGTTTTGTAACCCTTTAAAGAGTTCAAATGTGATGTGTTAGTCAGAGTGACCTAAATCCCCTCTGTTTATGACCAGTCAGTCCCTGAAAATGTCCACACTACGGTCTACAGTCAGACATATCAACACCACGCACAGTGAACTCATCTTGTACTCTCAGTCCCAGAGTGTCTAGAATGGTCAGCCAATGTCCAGGAGGGAGAAGGTGGGTGGAAAAGCCTCGGTTTCCCCATAATTCCTCACATGACTGACCGTAGATCTGAGCATATGTCTGTTACACTGGGTTAAGTTTCCGTAAAACGCCTACGACAAGACCGAACAGAAGAAAAGCAAATAAAGAGCAAACATTATCCAATGATAGAGAGTGGGTCTCAGGGCCCTGGTGCTGTAGGGTCAAGGTGCTCTCTGGTCTGGGGTTTATCACAGTCCATCAAAAAATACTACAGAATGACTATGGCACTCTTGTGAATTAAAAAGCCTTTAGTATCAAATGGCTACATCCAAAAAGTCTAAACTCTCCAACGCGTTTCGGTACATGCCTTCTTCAGGGAGAGCAAACAAGCAGCTTAGCACAGGTGAGCAAACATTACCAGAAAACAAAGTATAGTAATAAAAGTTAATAGCCCTTTTTATGACCTGATGTGATTCATCTTTAGACAGTCATTGATGTCTGTGTGCGTTTATCATCTCTATTTGTCATTGGTAATTCTAGGCTCAATTGACTTTTTTTTTTTTTTACGAAGTGATGTAGTTCCTGTAATTGCATTTTTTTAGTATTTTCCAGGAATCTTTTCTGTTCTTGTTTAATAAAGGGACGTAATAAAGTTCACTTCTGAGATCTGCGGAGTTTACTGTGTATTGCACACATGCAACTTTTCTTTTCTGTTTTACTGCTAGACCAGACACACAAACAGAGGGACACATGACCACAGGATGTCTTTATCTTAAAAAAATAATATTTTGAGATTTGAGAGCTCTGAAATGGAAGGCTATCCTACTACTTGGCGGTTTGACTGTCTGCCAGTATTTTCCATTTCAGTCACATGTCCTTCTTTGATTCATTTTTTGTTTGAAGGAAGATCACTCTTTAAAAATCTATTATGTTTTGTACTTTCCATATTTGTAATGCACTGAAATCAGTTTTTTACCTGAATACCATAAGCAGAGTTTTTATTATTATTATTATTATTATTATTTATTTATTTATTTATTTTATTTATTTTTTTAATTTAGCTGAAAATTGAAAGTAACGTTTCCTTAAATTGGGGTCATTGGGTAATTGAACTCTGTACTGTATTCTTGTGTAGTAAATTAAACAAGTCATAGTGAAGGTCTTTGGCAAAGAGCTGCCTCTCAATATTTCAGTTGAACAAATTTGACATCTTTCTACTTTAGCATACTTTTTGGTCACGGTGAAAAGTGTCCACACTTCTTACACATTTACCTGTTGTAGCTTAACAATGTTGTGTGCACAAACACTAATGAAACACTAGCATCTATTTTTGGATAATGATTTGGCCCTTCCAATTTTGGCCAAATTATTATTTTTTTTACATCTTCAGTCACCAAAATTTTGGTACTTTTCTACTTTATATGTCCAATTCTGAGTTCTCTGCAAAAAGTAGTATTATATAATAATGGGATTGAAATATTACAACATTATGATTGATGATTTTTTTTTATGACGTTCATGTTATGACAGGATGTGGTACGACTTCAGTCACTGTGTCTCCTGGCATGAGAAAACAGTTTAAAAGATTGAGTGACGTGAGAGTGATGTTTTTGTGGATTAGGTTCCTTAATATGCAATTTAACATTATTTTTTATCATTAGTATGTAGATGTGGCACAGTAGTTTTTAGGGTGATTAGAATATTTCCTGCATGTTGGAATGATGATGAGTGGTTTTATGTAGATCGGTTTGAAAACAAAGCAAGTGAAATGATGTTGTGGATAAATGTAGCTGTTGAAATACTGTGCTATGCAGAGATCAGTGCTTCTGCAGTCTACATGCCCTGAGGTGCTAAATTGTTCCGATCACGTTCCCCACTTTAAATTGGAATTTTTTTCTTTAGTTCTGGAGCTCATTCGTACTGAACGCAAAGGTGAATGTGAATTTTTGTTCTGCAATTTATGTGATTTAATATTTGATGAAAACACTTTCACAGTGTTTGGTCTTCTAGTCAAAAGGAACAGTATAAATGCAGGGATATTCAGGCCCACAGGAATCTGTAGAAAGTGCCGCAGGTTCTACGCATCCTCCATAAATATTTAGTCTAACCTGTTTGTTTTCAGCACACTTCAGAGTGTGGCACAACCAGATCTGTTTTCCATGGTTAAAGTTTCCTCTAAAATCAGCACAGAAAATGTGGAAAGAAGTCCACAGATTCTTCTCGGGCCCCGGGGTTGTGTGTTGGCGAGTAAGTTTGTGTACGTGTACAGACCACATGCAGAAATCCGGCGGCATTGCTGTAGCAGGCGTTCTCTGGTGGCTCGCCCTTCAGCGGTAGGAAATGTTTCCGGTTGGTCCAGTAGCCAATATCCTGTCAGTCAGCCCCTCTCTGGGGAAAGAAGCATCATTAATATGTCATTGTGATTGTCATACTGTATTAAGATCAGCTATGCTTAATATCGTCCTGCCCTGGGGCTGCTGTCCATCTGTCGTAGTGTTCTCACTGACCTTCACTTACCATCTTTGAGTCCTGACCTACAGTAGCATGGGTGGAGTCAAGAAATAACACGGACATAGATGTTTGCCTGACAGCATGAGGTAGTTTCACTGTTGATAGAAATCTCAAGACGCTTTCACTGCTGAAATGCACTTAAAAATGGAGCTCTTTGAGTGACCTGTGGAGGAAGGGGCATGTCTGGGAAAACATTCTACACTATATGCTATTTTTGTAGTTCTGTTTGGTGACGCTAGTACAGTATGACAGAAATTACATGGCTTCACTCCAGTGTACATGAGAGCATGAACTGATAACAGAAGTAAGGAGAAACATAAATATTATATAAGTGAAAACATATACAGATTTGATGCAGGGATTTCTGGTCCTTTTACTTATTTCCTTTGTGGGTTATTAGGTGGATTCTTATATTTTTATTTTATTTTATTTTTTTTTTACTTTAATTTTACTAATATTTTACTGAAAGTTAACTTTATCATGAAATACATGCTCTATATATATATGCAATATATATATATATATATATATATATATATATATATATAAAATATAAATACACAAAATTTTGGGGTCAGTAGATTTTTAAGCTCACCAAGCCTGCATTTATTTGTAGAACAGTAATATTGTAAAATATTAGTTTTAAAATAACTTTTCTATGTTAATGTACAGCAGCCATCAGAAATCATTCTAATAAACTGATTTGGTGATCAAGGAATAGTTGAAAACTGCTCCATAAAATAAATAAATATATATGTGTGTATATGTGTGTGTGTGTGTGTGTGTATATATAAGTGTATATATGTGTGTGTGTGTGTGTGTGTGTGTATTTATTTATTTTGTGAAAACTTTATTTATTTCAAGGTACTTTGATCAAATAAACAGCATTTATTTGAAACAGAATTTGTAGCAATGTTATAACAATGTAAGAATCTGTACTATTGTTTTTGATTAGTTTAATACATCCTTGTTAAAATTATTTATTTCTTAAAAAAAGAAATTGTAATATTTTACCCATATGTTTTCCATTATTAGTCGGTTCAATTCAAACTTTTGTTCTTGCAAAAAATATTTTCACACTAAAATGTTTCCTCCTATGTATATTTTCACTGTATATGACAATGTAATTTATAGTTTACCAGTTGGTTTTTTTTTTTTTAATGTTATTCTGTTTTAAAATTCTGTACATTTTACCGTGAAATGAAAAATCTTGTTTACATGTGACACTTTGCCTCTGATTTTGACTTTCTGCTAACCTGCAAGGGCATGTAAACAGGACATGGGCAGCTTCTCTCTAATGGTGAAAGTCTCTTCCTCTGTGTAATGTTGACTCACATTGACAGCAGCAGATCAGTGCAGGCTGTTGTGATGATGCTCCACTGACACTAATGACTCCTCTGGCCTTTGTGTCCCTGGGAAATAATGCCTAGTGTTTGTCACACCAGCTGCTTTACCAGCATCCTCGTTGTGCCTTAATAAGGTGGGATGTTTTACTGTAGGGCAACTATGGAAAGAATGCAGGTAGTTTGATGGATGTTGGTATTTTTAAAATGTTATTTTTGATTGGAAGCAAAATTGTTAGTTGTTAGTTAGATTACATGTTAAAATAAGTTTATGCTTTAGTCTTAAGAAATGCTCATGAAATTACACAAGTCTTTAAAATCCTCTGTTGTGCAAAGACGCAGCATAGTGAGGTCTGTAAATGTTAAGTTTGAGCAAGACTGTGCTTGCCTTCACTGTCATACCAATTTTTTGTGTTGTGTAAAACACCCAAGAGGCTCGGACTAGGCTGGCAGTGCCTTCAAATCAATAGAGACACTCGTGAAACCAACATAATCAAAATAACCATATTTATTTTCTTAATGCGTGTTCTTATTGTGATTTATCGCCCGTGCAGCGATGAAATTAAAAGCTTGCCCTATTGTGAACAATTTATTGAAGCGTATTATTCCAGAGGTTAAAAAAAAGAGTGTTTATAATCTTTAATCAAAATGTAATTACCTGCTCCACCTCTGAAACATCTTTTCTTTTTCGGCTGACTTCATGCATCACTTTTACTTCCACTCTTCCCCTCCTATCCACCCGACTTCATTCTTGCAACAGCCTCTTTTCACATTACATTCAATACCACATTGATAAAATCCCATCCTACATTTTTTCATATTTTGCACATCACGTGCATAAATGGGCTGCAGATAACATTTTTCATGTTGACTAATGCATGCTGAGATTGTTGCTGATATCTACCTGTAACATACTCACATCATCACTTGACGATCTTCCGAAAAGTGCAAAAGAGATTGAGATTGTGGTTAGTGGTGTGGGACATTCCAGGAAGATTTTTAAGGCAACAAAAGAAAAAGCTCTGTAATAAGGTTAAATGCAGTCCATTTTTCAGCAAGAAATCTGTTGTTTTTCTCTACTCTCACCTGCCTTTTTTCATTCACTCTGTATATGATCTTACCAGGGAGTTCAGACCTTCTCATTTCATACAATCTTTTATTTCATGTTTTATGCATATCCGTACAGAAAGGTAGCATCTCCTCACTATAATCTCTTTTCCCATCTCCTCACTATATGCCCCGGGCAGTTTGAAGTGTGGGGGATGTTCAGAGCTCTGTGACTGTTGGCCCAGTCCTGTTATAGAAATGTGTAAGGTGCACATTTTTCAAGCTGTATTTAAGAGCATAAACCTTCCTCTTATTCACTGACCACCTGAAGTCCAGTTTAAACTGGTCACTATGTGCTGATGTAACACCGTCCTGTGCGAATTTAAATTAAATCATTGTCAACACAAACACGCCTACTTTCTATGTAAATCAGCCTTATTAGATTGTTTCTTATTTGCAAACTGCCTGGTGTTATTACCGCCCACAGAAAGCAGATGGCAAATTAAATTAACCACGTGAAGCCTGACATTTGAAATAATAGTCTGAATTAAAAAAAAATATATATATATATATATATATATATATATTAGTTGTAAATGTGGATTAATACATTACAATTATACTAAAAGACCTTTTACTTGCTAATAAAGTATAAACTATTAATCAGACAACAGAAGGCATGTAATAGATTGTACAACAGTTTTGCGCCGTTACCTGATTTATTTTTAATGTATCCTCTAGAGACTCTTAGTATTTTGAAACACTGACTGCTCACGCTGTACCCATGTTGACATGATGGGATATAAAACAGCTAAAGGAAATATGAGGCAGTTTGTTTTTTGTCTAATCTAGGTATTTTTTTGTGATTTTATGTAATAGATTTTTTTGGCTTATTAACAGATTTTGCTTCATAAAAATGGGAAGTAATAATATATATATATATATATATATATATTATTACTTCCCATTTTTATGAAGCAAAATCTGTTAATAAGCCAAAAAAATCTATTACATAAAATCACAAAAAAATACCTAGATTATATATATATATATATATATATACACACACACACACACACACACACACACACACACACATGTATGTGTATCTGTTTTAAAGTAGACATATTGACTTTCCTTTGAGTAGTGAGTGGTTGACATCTCCAAATAATATTATAACTTGTAGATGGTTAGCAGTAGGTTGGGATCAAGAATGGGCTGATAGATCTTAGATCAGACTGATCTTAGACCAGCAACAAACCAGCTAAGAAACCATAAGCATACATACTGTATATGCTCAAAAGCATATTTATTTTATTATTACTCCCCATATGTATTATCCAAACTATCAAGAAGCCTAAAAATCTGGATGTTTAGTGAAATGATGATTTATGAACCTAAGAGTCCTCCACAAAATGTTTGTACATTTATATCTTGTCCAAAGTGATCAGCCAGATTGCCACCAGCTGCTCATTTGACTGGTCAATTCATCCAGCTTGGAAAAACTAGAATTTATCTCCCATGTTCCACAAACGAGTTGTTTGTTGGTTTCTGTTTTCTTTTCTTTCTTTTTCTTTTTTCTTTTCCCCAAGGTGGGAAATATATATAAATATTAAAATAACTGTTATAGTGCATGATGATGAATAGTTTTTCCTGTCCTTTGATTTCCTGTTCTGTTTCCTTGTCATGAATACATGCAAAAGGCCTTTTTTTTTTTTTTTTATAAAGAAAACCAGATTGCACTGGGCTTTCTTCCAATGAATGTCCTCCACTTGTCCCATCCCATTAATAATACTTACATTAGACCTCTTACCCCACACCTTTTAACATGTCACATTTTTCTATTTATGTGACACGTCCAACCAAAACTACAGTAACCTCCACCACATATTAGATTCAAGCCTATGAATTAAACATTTCATTCCACAACTCGGCCTAACTAACTTCCCACAAATCCAAAGTCAACCACTCCCCGGAGGACCGGCCCTGACATCTCTTTGGTCTGACAGATTAGATACTGGCCTTTTCAAACCACTCCAAACATATCTGCCGCACAGTATCTGTTTTTGAAGAGGTCCCGTGAGGGGGAAGAGAGTTAAGGGTATCGCAGTGTTCCATCCAGATCCTACATATCATTTTTATGTCGTGTTGGAAACATATGATTGATTTATGTGTCAGTGGTTAAATGTTCTCCCACCAGCAGGAGTCCAGAAGGCTGAAAACACACTGAAAATCTGAGCTTCAAACTCAGATTTAAATCTGGAAACAAAGATTTAAAATATTTAACATTTTTATACTATTTAAATATAAAATTACTAGGAAATATTGACTAACATATTCAAATAAACAAATTAGCTACATTATTTGGACCTATTTTGCTAATTAAATTCTAAAAGTTTAATTCAGCAGTGTCATACTGATCATACGTAAATATACTAACAATTTTCAAAATAAATATGATGCAATAGGCTTTAAAGGGACAAAAGAGATGTTGGTGTTCATTCTGAATTGATTATAGAAGCAATAATTCATCAAATGATGGAGAAAAGTGATAAGACCAGGCATGTAGTCATTAGAGAGCTCAGCACTGAGCATCTTAAAATCACAGTGCTGGAGCAATGCTCTACAGTCCCAGTAAAATATGCCAGATCACAGGTAGTCTGTTGTAGCCACCATTAAGCTGTCATCCAGAACCAACATATTTTTATGTTGTGTTGGAAACATATTGACATAGTCATATTCAAATAAACAAATTTGCTACATTATTTTCACCTGCTAATTAAATTCTAATAGTTTAATTTAGCAGGGTTATACGGATCATACGGAAATGCTGTAACAATTTTAGTTGAAAATATTTTAGATAGGAGAACATGTAATTACATGTAAATGAGGCAGTAAAAAAAAATAACAGTAAAAGGTGCATTAACATTGAAACAATGAACAAGGAAGTTTAAACATGCATATGATGCATGAGGAACAATGAGGTTTGTTGTAGCGTTTGTTTTTATTCTTTGCCTTATATGTATGGTGTGTGTGTGTGTGTATAAATATAAATATATATATATATATATATATAAATAATGTGTGTTGCTTGCCATATGTGATGCACTCTGTGTATGTGTGTTTATATGAGAATAAAAGCTTAATGACATCTGTTAATTATAGAAAGCATTTGTATCTCTTCAAGACTTTGATTAAACGGCTCAATTTATATGAATTAGTTTTACAATGCGAAGGTTTGATTATCTGGACTTTCAGTGGAGAAACACAAACTTCTCAGGTTACATCTTTATTTATGTTTCAAATATCAAAATCAAAGTCTGATGGGTTTGGAAGGACATGAGGTTGAGTAAATCACTGATTTTTAATTTTTGGGTGAACTGTCCCTTTAAGATGTATCTGATTTTCACATTGTTGGTCATTTTATATCTGCAACAAAATCATTCCCCTTTTATGCAAAGCAACTTACAAATGAGGAATACCACAACAAAAGCAGTTCATCTTAGAGAGGAACTATGCAATACAGAAAAGATAAATAAAGATAAAAGTTAGTACAGAGATGTAGAGATCACCCTTAGGCTGTTTTTGAAGACAGAAAGCGATTCTGGTGAGCTCTGTGATGCTGCACAGGATCACTAGTTCAAGACATTTCAAATACACACATCATGAAGGAGCTGATCTTGTGAGGCACGAAGTCCTCTTCCAATTATCCATCTCTGTACAGTATATAGACAGAATATGAAAACTTGCATTTGGTAACAACCAGTGAATGCTTTTACAGCTTGATTTCACAACTGTGCTTCACAGTTGTTATATAATGCTGTAAACACTGTTGGATGCAGAAGCCTCTAGTTTGCTTTATGCTGATGCCATTGTAATGTCATTCTGTGTCTAAATGAATCTAAGAGGCTACATCTCTAATCTGACCTGGCTGGTTTTGCTGGCTGTCGGTTGATGGTCTGTCAGAAGCTTCCTGTATGTTGTGCAGGCTGAATTATGAATATGTGAGCATATGAAATGAAGCGGTGTGCTGTATTAGCCTGTGTGTATTGAGTTTTGTCAGCATCAGTCCTGCTCTCTCCCGCTGCGACGGCTCTGGCCTTTGAACTGCTTTCACTCCTTTGGCTCCATGTTTCTAATTATCCTCAGTGTGACTCACCCACAATGAGGTGTCAGTCTTTGACAAAGCGAGGCCTTTCCTCTTCACAGGGCAGAGGAGCAGCTTCACTGCAGGGGATTTATCAATGTTTGCCTGATAATGGAGTGTGTGGTCTGATGAGTTTTCCACAACGCTAAGATTTATTCATCAAGATAATACCTTCATGAGTTATATTCAGTACTGAGACTTCAGCTAACACACATGGAGAGCAAGAAAGAAGCTTATGGAAAGTTGAAGGTATTTTATGGAGCCAGTTTGTGGAAACGCAGCAGTTGTAAGATTTAAAAAAAAAAAAAAATTGTGTGTGTGTGTGTGTGTATGTATGTATATATATATATATATATATATAATGGGTTGTTGACGTGGCATGGCATTTTCACTGTCTCACAAGATAAAAATAAATATAATTAATATTGTCATTTATTTAACATGCTGTAAATCATTAAACATTTCTTTGTCTTACATGGAACTGTTACAAAAGCTGCAGTGTTTTATTTATTTATTTTATTTTTTTTAATTTTGAGCCAAATGTCAAAATTGTCCTATAGTGTGACTGTCTCAAGTATGGTTTAATAAATTACAACTTTTATAAATTAAAAAGAAAAGCATAAAAATGTTAATAAATACCTCCGGCATAATTGTACAAGTGTCTATTTTAGTAAATGGCAATCATTTTTTTTCATCCATACATTTCAGAAAGTGTAGGAACTTGATACATTTTGTCTCTGAAAACCATGTCCTCTTGTGTGACACCATATCCTGGTTTTAAATTGGCAATTCCAGAGAAAACTTTAATTAGTTGAAGGACCTCATTCATGGTCGTGTTACTGAAGCCCGTCAAGCCCATGACCTGTGCAGATGGTAAATTTTTGTCTCAAACGTTTTTGGAACCACTACAAAAGTGTTACTTTTTGTTGTCCTTTGGTGTGACACCCCTAAATTATATTTTTTTTTATTAAAAACTGCATGTTAAGCTACATAATCATGGAAAATTATGCAAATGTGTATTGCAAACTGCTACTGACAGGTTAGCTTGGTATAGCAAGGTCATTAATTGACTCAAAAAGCTGAAACGTCCTATGGTGTGACAGAAAATGTCCTCTGGTGTGACGCCTCTACTGTCACACCATAGGACAAAGATGTCACACCAGAGGACAAGGTCTCTTTAAAAAGCATTTTAAATAATTAAATAAGATTGGTTTAACTCTTTTTTTGATTATTTTCAGTGTTCTTAAATGCAATAATTACATTAATTAAACTATTTTCTGAAGTTTTTGCAGAAAACTTGTACTGCTATAAAGTGTCATGAAAATAAGTATAAAATGTGATACTTTGTTTTTGAAGCAGAAAGAATTGAGGGAGAAAAAAATAGTGGAAGAGAGAGGACAGAAATATATAGAGAAAATTAACAGGAATCCAACAGAAGGGAGGAGATCCTAAGAGAACGATGCAGAAAGTAAATCGAATCAAAATCATGCCTTAAAAAGAGTAGCTATATAGTTTTTAAAAAAATAATTCACATCTTAACGAATGTAGTTTCAATCATATATCAATAATATTTAGCTGTATCATAAATATCAATCATATTTAGCTGTGCCGCACATGCAGCAGGGGGGCTAGAAGAGTTTCAGTAACATGCTAATTGACTACGAGACACGTTGATATTGTTTGTATCAAAATTAAACTCTTTCTCATTTGACATGTTCAAAATTAAATAGAAATACTTCAGTAACTACCATTTCTTATGTATTGCAATAGGGGAGATAGAAATATCGCTCATCTTAAAATGGTTTAATTTTCAGCAGTTTTAAACAGATGACAGCAAAGTTTGTCTTGTTGTCAAAGTTTGTCTTGAAATTGTCCAACAAGTCATGGGGAAAAAATTAATTATAATTTCATATTAAATAAATAACACTATATGAAAATAAGTGTCTAAGAATGAAGACAAATCATGCTATTTATATATTATTAAGAGTTTTTTTTTCTTCATAATTTTTGCTATGTCACACCATAGGACAAATTTATGGTACAGTTCAGTAAAAATGTAAAAAAAATAAATAAAAATAAACATTAAAACCATGAAAGAGTTGACGAAGTTAGAGACCCTTTATATTTTCTCAAAGACCAGACTTCACACTATATAAATATGCATTTCTTCAAAAATGGTCTTTTACAAAAAAGCATTTTTTATTGGCTAGCCAATAAAAAATGTTTTTTTGTAAAAGCAAAAAATCCCACCTAACATTTAAAGTTATTAAATATACTTTTATAATGCAATAATTTCACATTCAATCTTCAAATTAATGTAGAGACAACAAAGTATATTTTTAATATTTGTTTAATGGCATCTTTTTTATGACTGAAGGCAAGTCTCGCTGATACCAATACTACTGATGTCTCTTGGAAATTGTTCTTTTTTCCTAATATTTAACCAATAACTATAGCCATCCAACATTACAGCATAATTGAGAGCTATCAATTTTAACATTTATTAAAAAATAACTAATTTAAGTGAAATTAAAACAATCTTCACATAAACCCATTATAATAAACATCATAGGCCTACCTGTCCCCTTCAGCAAAAGGATGAGCTGTCTTCATGAAAAGTCTTTAAGATACTTTGGTTAATTTCTCAATGGTAGTGTAAAACAACACCCTTTTTACCTTTTCAAAAACAGCTCTGTTCACAGCGACCCATTTCAGTGCATGTCCCTTTAAATGCTAATGAGCTCTGCTCACCCCACACCTCTCTTCCATGGGGTGATGAGCAGCTCTGTAGACTGTAAATTTTAGCTGCATTTGTTGAGGAACTTGCTTACTAGCACATTATTAGGAAAGGCCATTTGCAAAGATTCATAAAGAAAAAAAAAAAACCTTACACTCACTTCTTCTGTAGGTGAAGCTGGATCACGAATGATTTGCAGGAACATAGACACATTTAGGGTCTATGTTAAAACGGCCATGTCAGTCAATACTCGTGGGAGGGGCCTGTGCAGAACTACGTCATTCTGCCAAGAATCTCGGAACAGCCTGATCTGAGAAAGTGATCATTATTATTGGGGATTTTAAAAAAGCACTGGGTGGATTTTTATCATTATAGGGTCAATGTGTACACACACTGCCAACGCACATTTATGTTCAAACACCATGTAAAAGTGAATTTTGCATCTGATGACCCCTTTAAAGCTAAAAGTTATTGATTTCCTCTTTTTTTTTTTTCTTTTTTTTTCTTTTTTTTTCAGCATATCAATCACAGCTACCTAGTTATTTGGCTGCTATTACTTTAAGAGCTGCCGCTGTTGAACGTGACAGATCTGACACACATGCTCGTAGTTTCATTTGCGCTTTATATGCAATAATACAGGCTACAGTATAACGGCTGACATGACAGGAAAATTCATTTTTACTGACATATGGCCTGACAGGATCTCATCTGACCGCAGTTCACTGTTGTTCTACTGAAGCTCCTCGTCTCCTGAAGCTTTTCCACACTCGTTTGAATAGCACCTGGTGTTGAGGCAAAGTGGAGGGTGGGTCTGAAAAGTCTACTGTTTGATGTGGTCGTAATAATCACAATTCTTGTCAAGAAATAAAGAGACTGAAGCAGCAGTTGTGAGTGGGGTGGCCAACCCTAGCTCCCCCCCTGTGTTAACGGAGTTAAATATTTTTAACGTAGTTAAACTGTAAAAATTATTTGCCTTTGTTAACATGCTATTTTTGACAGCATGTAAATGGTTGCCGTGTATTGCATTACTAAATGATGTTAAAGAAACCCAAACTCAGAGCAGATGCTGAGATGGAGTTTGTGTGGAACAGAGCTGCTTTAAGATGCCATAAACACTGGCTAATAATGAACTATTCAATTCAACTAATTCAATTACAGCTTTTGTGATTCGATAATTGCACTGAGCCAAGTTTTTGGTTTTATTTCGATTAATTGTGCAATCATAGAATGGGATGCTGACTTGTAGGTGTTTTTGTACTTGATTATTGAAATGTATTATTGTATAACAACAAAAAAATATGAAGCTATTTTACAGAAACACATTCCCCACATGATGTTCCCATATTCCAGCATGGTAATGCTCCCATATAGGCTGCTAAACAAATCTAACACACTCAATGTCCTTGCCAGTCATCAGATCTACACATCATGAGTCTCTCTGGGACGTCCAGAGTGCAGAATGCAAATGAGATTTCCACCTTCTTCATACCTCAAACAACTGGAGGCTTTTCCTCTTGAAGAATGAAGACGTATCATAATGCATACAATGACTGCATTTCAAAAAAGAATTGAAGCTGCTCTGCAAAGTGTCTCTACTACTTATTAAATTTTGTTAGTTCTCATTACCCTTTTTTATGAGATTTTTTTTTTCTTTCTTCAATGACAAACCCTTGAAGGGAATCAGCACTGCAGTCCTTTTGAGGCAGTGCAAAATCCTTTTGAGTGTGGTTGTGCATGAGTTTACATAGTTTATTGAAATGTCAAGCATGACTTTCTTACTCCGATTAGTTCTAATTTCTTATATTTTTCTTAATTATAAATTATATAATTTTTTTTCCAACTGTAACTGAGAGACTACATGAAATGTGTACTGCAAGACCATTTAAAGTCATACTTTACCCAAAAATCTGTCACCATTTACTCATGTCGTTCCAAACCTGTATGACTTTCTTCTCCTGAACACAATATTTGAAGAGTGTTGGCAACCAAACATCGATGGAGTCCAAAAAAAATGAAGCCACAGTAATCTTGTTTTGTGTTCAGATAAAAAGTCATTCAGGTTTAAAAAGACATGAGGGTGAGTAAATCAAGACAGAATTTTCTGTGAACTGGTGACCACCTACAACACAAAACATACACTTTTCCTTATATTACACTTTCCTGAATAATTTAGACCTAAACCTGAAATCTGGGCACATGTGTAATTTACAAATAACATATTTATTCTGCCAACCAAAGAGAACTGTTTTGTTTGATGTCTTGATTGTGTTTGAGATTGTCTCATTCCCATAGAGACTACAGAGAGAGCTACCTGTTATTTAGCCTGTACTGTTTGACATACAGTCTGTATTTTTGGAAGCTGAATTCCTCTAGAGATGACTTCAGCACAACACCCGTCTCACATTTCAGTGTGGCTTCTCTCTCTGTGTGTTTCTCTCTCCATCAGGTGTTAGGTGGATCAGGGCGTCTGTACACGTGCTTCACATCCTGTCACTACTGCCCATGCCCTGCCTTCTCTTTCTCTGTGCTCCGGAGAAATGAGAGTCTGATGGTGAGGTCACTTCCTCTTTCTGTTCACACACTCACACAGCTGTACTCACAGACCCTGAGAACCTCATCCTGTTTCGTTGTTTGTTTGTCAATATATGTTTACACACTGGGGGTTGAAGGTATAATAAAGATTTTTTTTATATATTTGAAAAGTCTCTTATGCTCACCAAAGCTGCATTTATTTGATTCAGTAATATTGTTAAATATTAGTGCAGTTTAACATAATTCAATTTTTTTTATTATCAATGTTGAAAACAGTTGTTCTGCTTTATAGTTTTGTGGAATCTGTGATACACTACCAATTGTTCAAATGTTTGCACAAAGTAAGATTTTTAAAAATAAAAAGAAACTAATACTTTTAAGTATGCATTAAATTGGTGAAATGTCTTTTAAACACATTTGGTTTTTGTTTTAAATAAATGCTTTTCTTTTTAACTTTCTATTTATCACAGGATCCTGAAAAAAATGTATCACTGTTTGCACAAAAATATGTTTAAATAGAAAACAGGATTTTAAATAGTATAATAATAATATAATATTTCAAAAATGTTTTTACTGTATTTTTGATCAAATAAATTCAGCTTATAGGTGAACATAAGAGACTTATAGAAAAAACTTTACAAAAATCTTTATTCCAAACCTTTTACTCCCTGTGTGTGTCTATATATAGTTTGCGTTTCTGTCTTATTTTCTGCGTTTTCTGTTTGCTTGCTTGTATGGCTGACAACAATAACATTTACACAAATTGATGCTAAATAGTTGACAATATTACCAATTAGTTGACCACATTATTTGATATGCAAAATTAACTGATTATTGAAAACCGTTTTAGTTGCGTCACCACTTTTATTTGCCTGCTTTAGTTTTAAATATCTTCCTTTGCTCTCTTCATCTGCCTGTTGCTGTGGTTATTTCTAGCAATTTTATTTGTTTTCTGGTCTCCATTGACTGTCTGTCCTTTGTTGGTGTGGCGCCGTTTCAACAAAATCTGTTGCCGCACAGTTGCATGTGCATCAGGCTGGCTTTGAGCCCAGGGGAGCGAATGAGACTAAAATTAGTCCTTAAGTCTGAGAAAGAAAATCCAGAGACAACCCCAAAATGCACTGCTTCACTCTGATAGCATGACCTCACTCTATTATCGAACTGCAATGAAATATAAACGCGTTTTATGCCCATGTGATCTGAGAGGAATGGTTTCCTTGTTTATTTATAGTCCTCTGTGTAATGCATTAGCGTTTGCTTGATGTGCTAGAAAATGTCTCAAATGTGATTAAGCTGCCTGCTCTCAGTGACCGTCTCAACCAAAGATAAAACACAAGAACATGATGGGAGATTCTTATCAGGCACGAGTTGTTGGGTTGGTGGTCTCGGTATCGAGGGTCTGGGGTGCAGTCAAGCCTGTAGTAGACCAACAATTAAGGGCGCATGTCAATAATAAAGCAAATACAGTCTGTTTTTTTGTCATTACACAATAAATAGTAGTGTGAAACACATCTGATCTTGAGTCTATACTGTTTCTCTCTCTATATATATAACCAAACTGGTGTGAGAATAGCTCTATTATATAATGTTTATTTCAGTCAAATCAAAGCTCTGTTTTTAGCATGATTAAGCATCATTTTATTGAGCTGTTTTGCGCATCTGTGTTCTCTAGTGTAAGCACCTCCTGGCTGTCTGCCTGAGTCAGGCCATGGGTTTGTGCCAGTAGGAGCAGGTCTCAGATCAGCAGATGACCCACATTCTCACAGGGCAAACTGAGGCCAGCACATAAATAACTGGTCCTGGAGTCTGATAAGAACACCCATGCAGGAATTCAGATATTTATAGTCAAAATGGATTAGAATGGACTCGTCTTTTCGAAGTTGTTGTTGCACTTAAATTATTATTATTTTTTTAATAAGGGATGATCTGTCACAGAATATTAAAAATTGCTTTGAAAGTAAATAAACAAGCAAAGTTGTGACCCTCAGTATGATGTTTGTTTATGTTTGTATATATGCTTGCAAAATATTTTATCAGTTGCCAGAGAATGTACATCTGTTCATTGAGCATGATGGCGTTTATTTTTGGAGTTTCCGTTTGTTTGAAGGTTAAGCACCAGAGACTGACTCTCATCAACAAACAATGAAACCACATGCTTTAAATACTGTGCTTTTCGACTTTTTGTTTTTCTCAGCTGAGTTTTGGGTTTTGCATTCATAAAATACTTGTGAACTTTTTACTAAACATTCAAGTAGCTAGATTTTATCATGCTTTCTGTAATGACAACCACATTACATACTAAAAGAGGACTTGTTTTTTTGTAATCAATGAGGTACGAGAGGCCGTGCTGTGCTGCTTCGCTCCCTTCAGCCATGACTTGCAATACAGCATGGCCTCTCTTACCTTTTTGCTTTTATAAAATGGTTACCACACTACAAAAAATATTAAAACCAAAAATGTATGTATTGATATAACTTTTTTTGAAGTTTGTTAAATGCTGTCCTTCAGCTAAAAAATTATTCCTGACAGCAACAGTAACATGCCTCATCTTATGGAACTCTTAGTTCTCATCTGCCGGGGTTTTTTTTGTTTGTTTGTTGTTTTTTGTTTTTTAACATTTTCTCACACACATACGTGGGCCAGAGTTGAGAATCCCCTGCACTATATTTTTGAGTGTTTATGTTGCTAAGGGTGTTGTGCAGTGTTTACACACTGAGTGAAGTGGTCATAGCCGTGCTTTATCGTGAATAAAACACAGCTGATATATGTTTGTGTGTGTGTATACTGACAAGCAGAACATGGGCAAAACATGACATTTTGTTTTTGCACACAAATTGCACATTTCTTTTGCACGTTTATTTTTTTTTATTTTGTCTGTTATTTTATCTTTAATTTTTCGCTTACACGTTATGTAGCAGCAATACTGTATGAGATGTTAAATGTTTATCATATCATGACTCAAATCACTTTTTTTGTTAATTTATTATCCTTATCCTTTTCCCAACCTTAACGTCCTAATGAGGACTTTATATAAAGCTTTTTTGTAACAATATTTACAAGGGATCTTTATTTAGTGAAAAGTTAAAGGAAGAGGTTTTGCTAATTGAAATATGAAAAATAAAACAAGAAAGAACACAGAAAGCAGTAGATACAGAAATCTATCAGGTGAGATGTATGTACATGTAATGACGTGCTTTGCCGTGTCCCTCCAGCTATGCTGATATGTGTCAATTTCAGTTTCCACGTTTGACAGGAGTGCCTATACACATTTCATCTGTTCTATTAGAATTCACTTCCACCATGGCCATGGAAAACAGAAACCTACATTGCATTATGCATCGAGTCTATAACCTGACTAGTGCTTGACACTGGTTACATTACCTGCCTGTAAACATTTCATAGTGTATAATGATTCTGCACATTAATGGGTCGCAGAACTACTACTTTCAAAATCTATATAAATGAAGGATCAGTTTCTTGTGGGTTTTTTTCAGTGTGTTTAAAGGTGTGAGAATGTGGTATTTAATAATGATATTATTAGTGTTTATCATGTAGGGAACTGGAAAATGGTAACCGCCAAATGAATAAAAACAATATATCAGCTAGGCTAGATTCTTGGACTTTGTGGCTTTGGCTCTGGTAGAAGTGTGTATTTGAACAAACGCTGCACGTGCAGTTTCTCACAACACACACTTACAGATACACTTTCCTTCTGAAGAGACCACAATTGAGCTGAGCTTAAACTGTCCAACTTTCATATAAAGAAGGCACAAAAGATATATAAACAGCTTTTATTAATAAAATAATTCACCATACATAGAGATTTATTCATGTTAAATAACAAGACTCCATTTTGATGATAAAGGTTTTTGTCTTGAAACTATTTTCTTTCAACACATACAAGAGAACATCACAGTCTATGTAGATTAGTGATTAACACACACATCAAATACATACACATTTAAAAGCACAGACTCTTTTCTGTTTGCTCCAAAGGCAGGAATAAAATATTCAGGTACACTTGACTGGTAAAGAAAAGGCCTTTAGTTTTACTGCTTTCACCAGACAGTACTTCATGGAAAAAAACATCAGCTAACACAGTTGCAGTGCAGTACAGATTCGTCTCCATTGGAATGTCCAAGATGTCTGGCACACTCCTGTAATTTAGCCCTTACAAACAGTAACAAACATTTGTACATTTACATCATTTAGAGACTACAAAACACAAAAATACTGCTAAAGAAGGTCTTTCGTCCCCTCAATAAATAGAAAGTGTTGGCACAGCTGTGGTTGGGGAAGGCATGTCACTGTCAGGGACAAACACATCAGTGCATCTGTCAGTTTGAGTCGGGTACCGAAACCAGAGCTGATGAAATCCACACACTGTCCTAAACAACCGTTTCCAGGAATAAGTCATTTTTCTGTTCATATTGAAAGCAAACAAAGAATGTGACGATCACAGTCATGATTGATGATTGTTAAAGGAGTAGTTCACCTAAAAATGAAATTTGTGTCATCTCACCCTCAAGTTGTTTCAGACCTGTAAGATTTTTTCTTCTTTGGTTGAACAGAAGAATGTTGGTAACCAAACAGTTGACGGTAGCCATTGACCTGCATAGTATGGAAAAGGATACTATAGAAGTCAATGGCTACCGTCAACTTTTTGATTACCAACATGGACAAAAGCAATTTCGTACAGGTTTGTAATAAGTTTAGGTTAAGTAAATGATGACAAAGTTTTAATTTTTGCTTGAACTATCCCTTTGATATACAGCTATAGTAAGTGGAGTGGGATTTTGGACCAATCAACTTTCAGAAATAGAAATCAATTGAAAAAGGTCTGCCAATTATCACAGTTTTACTTGGGGTGAATATTTTTTTTTCCAGATGTGCCCTGACTGGAGTTTCTGAATTGCCTAAAATATCCAGGTTTTGGCTTTATACTTGCTGAAAGTAATAACCAATAGGGTGCAGGCATTATACATAATCAATCACGGCGTGTGAGAAGGAGGGATCTACAAAAAACAAAGAAATGCAAATACGTATACATATAATGTATGTACTTTAGAGAGCATGTCAATAAGAAAACAAAGCCAAAACTTTGGTATTTTAGGCAATTTACAAATCCCAGCCAAGACATGTCCCGGAAAAAGAGGATTTATGGTGAGCCTAGATTTAATGCTTGCTTTTTCACATTTCACCTGGACACAGTTGCAATTCACTCAAAAACAAAAACATAATTGTACATTCTCTCGATTTCAAAATAACTTCTAAATGTGGGCTTATTAATTTTTTATCATGTTAGACCATCATCACGGGGTGTCCTTATTTGTGACCCTGGACCACAAAACCAGTCTTAAGTCGCACAGATATATTTGTAGCAATAGCCAACAATACATTGTATGGGTCAAAATTATTGATTTTTCTTTTATGCCAAAAATCATTAGGATATTAAGTAAAGATCATGTTCCATTAAGATATTTTGGAAATTTCCTACTGTAAATATATCAAAACTGAATTTTTGATTAGTAATATACATTGCTAAGAACTTCATTTGGACAACTCTAAAGGCGATTTTCTCAATATTTAGATTTTTTTGCACCCTCAGATTCCAGATTTTCAAATAGTTGTATCTCGGCCAAATACTGTCCTATCCTAACAAACCATACATCAATGGAAAGCTTATTTATTCTGCTTTCAGATATATAAATGGCAAATAGCTATCTCAAAAGCAAATAAACCAATAGATACATTTACATGCACCCAAATAATCTGTTTATAATGGCTCAGTCAGACTGAAAATTGTTCATGTAAATGCCTCAAATGATCTGAATGAGCTCGATCCGAATGAAATTTCCATCCAATTGAAAGGAGTGGTGTAGACCTAAATTCAAAAGGAAAATCACTGCGGTGCAGAGCCATGATGTGTGTTTACATGCATTTTACATCTTATGAATATTCTTATGTTTCTTGCTAAAAAAGTCTATCACTGGTGTCTTCGGATGACTGATCGCTGTGCATGCGCTGAAGTTTTATGTGGAATACATGTCATGCACATTTAAACAAATATGTCAATCATATTGCATCTTTTAGGTTTTATATAAATAGCGCTTTCAGAATCTTAAATCAGATTGCAATCATTCCCATTTACAAAAATCAGTGCATGTAAATATACCTAGTGAATTTTTACATCTAAAACAATATCATGACTCAAAAATCAGCTTATTATAAAACATAACAATTGATGCCAAAACAATCAGATATGCACAAAAAGACATTAAATATTAGAATAAACCATCCAAACATCAATAAAGTTGTTTTATACAGAACCAAATTGGAAAAAGTGCAAAAAAAAAATGTTTGATGTTGCTTTAACTGTTTGACCAATACTCAAAAGAACAGTTTAAGGCACTGAGATGACCTACGCTTGGCCAGATTATATAATATAACCTGACATAAAAAAATGAGTGTATACTCAGTGTTTTTGAAAGAACAGGATCTCTTCAGATGACACACTAAATATAGCTTTATTTTGTCTATTTAACTGGACAAACATAATGGAGAGAAAAACTAGTGACCGAGATTGAGATTGGGATGAAGACACATTTCAGTCCAGACTAAAACCTACATCTCTAAGGCTCAGTGTCTGAGGAGCATGCGCTCAAATCACTGTCACAGCTCTGAGCTTTTAGTCATTTTATAATCATATTTGTGATTCTTCCAAATGAGGTCTAGATGAGCCAGTTAAGGCACTGATGAATGAACAGGAGACCACTCTTCAGATCTGTAGTTATACTGTAAAGGTGGTTGGAGATTAATAGAATAGTGTGACAGTATGGGCACTACAGAGTGTTATAAACTATCCATCTCCAGTGGTGACACTAAATTTCTCTCCAGAGGAGACAGTCTTTGCTGCAGGTCAACTGCTGTTGTTTCAGTCTGGGTAGTTTGTAACAGTCAGACACACAGATTCCTAAGGGCTGTGACACATTAGCAGACAGACATCAGAAATCTAAGGACACTGATATTACAGTGAGCTCCAAACATCCGAGACCACAGTGAAAACCTGGGATTTAAATCTAATTTTACTTGCAAATAATCTAATAAACAGGTTCTAAATTTAATAGGGTTTTTTTTTCTACTTTTTGAAAAGGTTTAAAGAAAGAAACATGATATAAAATCTTCTGCACTATTTTCTGGTCACTAATTAGAAAAGGAAATGATCATTGATCATGTCAGAAATTGTCAAGATGTTCTTTGGATCATCTCAAATCATATTGGAGAACATTATCATCAGGTCTGACAAACTTATGAAGTTCATGCAGCTCAACTTATAATATAATGCAAAGTATCAAAATACAAAAATGCAAAAAAAAGAAAAAAAATGTATGTATATAAACTCCTACAGAGTATCATGAGACTTTTTGTTAATGTAATGCAATACATTTCCAAATAGAATTGGGGTCACTGTGTACCCAGTATACCTCAGTCATTTTGCTTTCAGATATGAACTTGTTGGGTTAATTGAGCTGTGAATGGACCAGCAGTGCATTTTAAGTAATGAAAAAAACTGAAATCGGGGTAATTTTTCATAACTGGCTGTACGGAAAATCGTTTTATGATTTGCTTTCTATTATGGGTTCTTAAATTTGCTTTTACCTCGTATGTGTTCCTGAGCAGTCTAAACCATCCGTCTCAATTGTAAAAAACAACAAAAGGTCTTAATACATTCAAGCATTCAAAAACGTTTCTTTGTGTTCTCTGTTCCACGATGGCGTATTCATCTGATGTGCCTTATGGATTCAGATTGTTCCTCTGGGCTGTCATTATTAAAGATTTAACAAAAGCTGCCCAAAATGACTGTTTTATTGTTCTGCAGGATCCTCATGTAGGTTTCTTATACGTGGTTCAATTCATCGTTCAGCACTTCCAGAGGCCCAGCGACCACTCATAGCTTTCATTCCTGCGCTAAGGCTTGACCTATAGCTGCTGCAAAAGTCTGCTTGGAAATGCAATCTATCAATATTTCCACAGATTTGTAGTGACAGAGGCTTTTTTTTTCACAGTTCAATGTTAAATTCTGAAAATGTGACCACAATGTCTTCATGAATAGTGGGCCACGCTAGACATCATCTCAATACATGATCATGCTTTTTGCAGTTCTTTGATCTGTAAACATTTCTCTCATATATTTTGACAAAGACGTCTAAAGCAGAGGGTCAATAGTCATTGTAATCTGGTCTCTGTGACAGCTGTTTCCATTGGAGCTGCGATACAACTCGTCCCGTCGACAAAAGAAATGGCGGTTCAGAATCTTCCTAAAAGTGAATCTGAACTCCTGAATACGGTAGGCGTAGATGATGGGGTTGACGGCGGAGTTGGCGTGCGAGAGGATGATGGCGATGTTCATGATGAAGCTGGGCTTCTTCAGCTCGCTGTAGAAGAGAGTGAGGCAGTTCAGGATGTGCACGGGCAGCCAGCAGAGAGCGAACAGGCCCACGATGATGGAGAGCGACTTGGCGGCACGAATCTCCCGCTGCAGCAGGCCGTGGTGCTGATTCTCACCGTTACTCACGCTGCATTTGAGCTCGATCTGACGCAGCTGTTTCCGTGCCACCGTGAAGATCTTGACGTAAATGCCCAGCATGATGAGCAGAGGTGGCAGCACACAACCGAAGAAGTTGAAGTACACCATGTAGCTCATGTCCACCACTTTCTCAAAGAAGCACTTGAGGGAGCAGCTTTGCAAGAAGCCCGTTTCCATCTCAGTGGTGTCACTGCTGTTGCTAGTCTGTGTGAAGCCGCTTTCGTTTCTGGAACAGGCCAAGTCTTTACGGTTCCAGCCCACGAATGGGATGAGTCCAATGATGAAGGACAAGATCCATAAAATAGCAATGATCTCTCTTGCCCTTTTCCCTGTGACAAGCTCCTTATACCTGTACAGAGGAGTGGAGATAGAACAAAGATTATTACCTTTGCAAATTTTGAGGTTTGGCTATTGATGGTTGAGTTCACTATAGGGTCCAAAAGTCTGAGATCACTAGCAAAAATGCTTCTATTTTGCATTTACTTGCATTAGTCTGTACAAAGAGCCACGTGATCAATGTCATAAATGTACTTTTTTTTATTAGTGACCTAGAAATATTGCATGATATTGTTTCTTCATATTAAGCCACATTTGCTTATTTTTGCCATGGGATAAAAAAATAACTAATTAAAAAAGGTGCTTGCAACTTTTCATATCACAATTCTGACTTTTTTGTCCCCTTATAATTCTATTTATATATCACAATTCAGAATTGCAAGATATAAACTCGCAATTTTTAGAAGTCGGAATTGTGACATAAAAAGTAACTTTTTATTTCTTGGTGGAAACAAAAAACATAATTGGAAAATGTAAGCTAGGAATTGTCAGGGAGAAAAATGTTGAGTGTATATCTCACAATTGTCTCTCAATTTTGACTGTTTTACAGATTTATCAAAATATTGTGAGATAAAGTTGCAATTTCCTTTATTGTTGTTGTTATTAATTTTTTATCCTGTGGTGAAAACAAACTTGCACACATTTCTTTGTTTTAAATTGATCAAAATTCTAAAATGTATTTTATTTCCAGGTTTAATTTGCATTTTTAATCATAATTGTCAATTTGCTCCTAGAATTTTGGATCTCACATTATATATTTTCACATTATTTAATTAAAAATCAAAAGCTTGTTAAAACGTTCAGCTTCAGAGTTCTAAAATACAGGTGCATCTCAATAAATTAGAATGCCGTGGAAAAGTTCATTAATTTCAGTAATTCAACTCAAATTTTGAAACTCGTGTATTAAATAAATTCAGTGCACACAGACTGAAGTAGTTTAAGTCTTTGGTTATTTTAATTGTGATGATTTTGGCTCACATTTAACAAAAACCCACCAATTCACTATCTCAACAAATTAGAATATGGTGACGTGCCAATAAGCTAATCAACTCAAAACACCTGCAAAGGTTTCCTGAGCCTTCAAAATGGTCTCTCAGTTTGGTTCACTAGGCTACACAATCATGGGGAAGACTGCTGAACTGACAGTTGTCCAGAAGACAATCATTGACACCCTTCACAAGGAGGGTAAGCCACAAACATTCATTGCCAAAGAAGCTGGCTGTTCACAGAGTGCTGTATCCAAGCATGTTAACAGAAAGTTGAGTGGAAGGAAAAAGTGTGGAAGAAAAAGATGCACAACCAACCGAGAGAACCGCAGCCTTATGAGGATTGTCAAGCAAAATCGATTCAAGAATTTGGGTGAACTTCACAAGGAATGGACTGAGGCTGGGGTCAAGGCATCAAGAGCCACCACACACAGACGTGTCAAGGAATTTGGCTACAGTTGTCGTATTCCTCTTGTTAAGCCACTCCTGAACCACAGACAACGTAAGAGGCGTCTTACCTGGGCTAAGGAGAAGAAGAACTGGACTGTTGCCGAGTGGTCCAAAGTCCTCTTTTCAGATGAGAGCAAGTTTTGTATTTCATTTGGAAACCAAGGACCTAGAGTCTGGAGGAAGGGTGGAGAAGCTCACAGCCCAAGTTGCTTGAAGTCCAGTGTTAAGTTTCCTCAGTCTGTGATGATTTGGGGTGCAATGTCATCTGCTGGTGTTGGTCCATTGTGTTTTTTGAAAACCAAAGTCACTGCACCCGTTTACCAAGAAATTTTGGAGCACTTCATGCTTCCTTCTGCTGACCAGCTTTTTAAAGATGCTGATTTCATTTCCCAGCAGGATTTGGCACCTGCCCACACTGCCAAAAGCACCAAAAGTTGGTTAAATGACCATGGTGTTAGTGTGCTTGACTGGCCAGCAAACTCACCAGACCTGAACCCCATTGAGAATCTATGGGGTATTGTCAAGAGGAAAGTGAGAAACGAAACCAAAAAATGCAGATGAGCTGAAGGCCACTGTCAAAGAAACCTGGGCTCCCATACCACCTCAGCAGTGCCACAAACTGATCACCTCCATGCCACGCCGAATTGAGGCAGTAATTAAAGCAAAAGGAGCCCCTACCAAGTATTGAGTACATATACAGTAAATGAACATACTTTCCAGAAGGCCAACAATTCACTAAAAATGTTTTTTTTTTTTTTTTTTTTATTGGTCTTATAAAGTATTCTAATTTGTTGAGATAGTGAATTGGTGGGTTTTTGTTAAATATGAGCCAAAATCATCACAATTAAAAGAACCAAAGACTTAAACTACTTCAGTCTGTGTGCACTGAATTTATTTAATACACGAGTTTCACAATTTGAGTTGAATTACTGAAATTAACTTTTCCATGACATTCTAATTTATTGAGATTCACCTGAATAGTAGGTAAGAGAAGGGGAAGAGAGCTTCACATAAACACACTTCATTATGTTCAGTGTGTTATCTGATGGCTCAAGCTTTCACTTAGAGACTCTTCATCAGGCATCCACAGACAGCTCTGATTCTGATTCTACTGATGGACTGGAGTGACTAATACATGAGGTGCATTATTCATCACACCCACCACAACCTTTCTCAGAGAGACCTGGGCTGCCACAGCCATCAGAGGTGCTGCCCCAGTGACGGATGCAGGAATGGAGGGGGTTGGGAAAGCACTGAGTGATAACATCATGTTGGTCCACAGATAACGAACTACATTATCTTACACAAGCATCACTGTTAATGTTCCATACACTTAGGACAGTGTTCTTAACTAAAACTATATATATATATATATATATATATATATATATATATATATATATATATATATATATATATATATATATATATATATATATATATATATATATATAATATATTATTATTATTATTATTATTTTATTTATTTTTTTTTCAAAAATCATTTTTGGTAATTGAAATAAAATATAAAAAATATAGAAAAGCTTCTAAATTAGAAATTTTAACTAAGTGAAATAAAAATAAATTTAGGTAGAAGTACAAAAATTATTAAAATGAAAATAAAAAGCTAATCCACAATATTAATAAAAAACTATAATACTGTATAAATAATACTAAAATTACACTGACTTAGGCTTACTTTTGTATAGCATTTGCGCTCTAATTTTCTATTTTGTTTATAAGGTAATACTCAAAAAAAAAAAAAAAAAAAAAAAAAGTGCAGCTTTGGACTGGATTACTGATTTAAAACTGAGATAAAACAGGTACCCCCCCCCCCCAAACTGCATCCAACCAGAACACCTTTTAGAACACTCAGAACACTCTTTAGCAACTGTATAGGAACAACACCATAACATTGAAAATGTAAAAATCTAGTTTTATTAATTTTATATTCTCAAGAAAGGGTTTAGGAATAGACACATCACCCATAGCTTGAAAAAAAAGCCATCCTTGGCTTTTTTGTAGCACAATATTTAATTCTTTCTCTTTTTTTTTTTTTTTTTACCCCCAGATGCAAGGACACATGATGTCATTGCATTTAGCTCCAAGAGCACAGTCTCCTTTTGTTGGACACTTCTTTCAGCTTTAACACGTTTTTCTCTCTCTCAGCGCCAGCTCTCCTCTACACTCAGGGTACATGAATGGAGGGAAGAGTGGATTAGTTGTGGCATGACAACAACCCGCTGGCATCCCCAACTCCCTCTCTCTCTTTCTTTCACCCCTTCATTCTATTCCACACACAAATCCATCCTCTACCCCTTCCGTTCTTCAGCTGCCTCGCTTCCGCTTTAGACCACAGAGCTCTGCCAACAGGCTTCAGTTTAAGTAAAAACAGTTGACACAATGACTCTGAAGGGAGAAGGTCTCAACTGCTTTGCTCTCAACGCATATGAACAGGTGCATTAAAACAGTAGTTCACCACAAAAAATAACAGAAATATGTTTATATATTTCAGTTATTTGCCAAAACAACATTTAGAATTTTTGTTTTACTGAAAAATTTTCACCAAATATTTGTATTTTATTTCAGCTCGCTTTTAACAAAAATATTTTCAGTATTTTTCAGCTTAATTAATGACTGAAAATAAAAAATTGAAAAATAATTACTAAAACTGAACAAAAATGTAACCGAAATAAAAATTATAGTACACAAATTTAATTTAAATGAACAAAACTATAATATTATATAAATAATACTAAAATTACACTCTTCTGTAATTTGTATTTATTTTTTGTCCATTCAATGAAAGCCACATTAGGGACCACATTCACTTTCATTATAAAGGCAAAAACATTCTTTAACAGTTAAAAAAGTATCTAAATTATCTTCTTTTGTGTTACACAAAAGAAAATAAGTCATTAATTACAGCATTCCACTTCCTTTGGAATGCCATAATAATTTGATTAGTTAAGGACATTGTCCTGAATTCACAGTGTGAAAAGAAAAATCATTAATGGATTTTTTCCCCACTATTTAAAAAAATCAATACGTTGACCTGTAATGCATCACTAGTTCATCAATGCACTTTGCTCTCACTTATTTATGACAAATCAAAAAGGGTCACTGAATGCTCAATAACAACAATAAATAGATAGTTCATCCAAATAATTTTTTTAACTGTTAAAGAAAGTTTTTGCCTTTTATAATGAAAGTGAATGTGGTCCCTAATGTGGCTTTCATTGAATGGACAAAAAATAAATAAAAATTACAGAAGAGTGTAATTTTAGTATTATTTATATAGTATCATTTACAAACCATTCCAAACCAGTATGACTTTTTTTTTTTTTTTTAAGATATTTTGAAGAATGTCGGTAACTGAACAGTTCTGGTGACAATTGACTTCCATATGGACAAAAGACACTTCCCAAAATATTTACTTTTGTGTGCCAAAGAAGAAAGTCATTCTGGCTTGAAACGACATGAGGGAGAGTAACTGAACTATCCCTTTAAAGAGAATTAAAAAAAAAACAACAAAAATAAAAAATAAAATAGAAGCATTTGGTTGTACATTATATTAAAAACACATTGTATGATACATATCACATCACTAAAAGGAAAAGTTCTGCCATTAACCACCTTTTATTATTTCACAGTGCAAACAACGACTCAGAGGAAAAAGATGCTCTGGGCCTCTTTTGCTCAACAGTGGAAAGACCTTCTCATTCAAGCCCACGCTTACATTTATATAATAGCTGCCTACTGTTTTACGAAACTTGAACCCTATTTAGATCCTTCAGTCAGTGGACATGTAGCTAAATGCAGCCAGCACTGAGCTTTCGTGTTTCTATGAGAGACGGAGAGAGACAGACAGATGAGCAGAGAATGTGTGAGTAAGAGAGAGATGTGGCGACCAGTCTAATGAATGAATGCTGAACGGGGAATACTGTCTGGCAGCAAAGTGAGGAAACTTGGTTCCTCTTGGATCATCTGCTGACAGCAATCGTGCCAAAACCCTGTATTTTCAGTAACTACAGTGTAACGAGAAACATACGTTCATCTTGGCCATGAAACAGTGCAAGTAACATGACCACCCAAGATCTGAGATGATTTGGAGTGCACTGAACAACTTTATCATTAAAGTTACCACCTGTAAGCATTTCCTTATTCAACACTATCATTAAAAACACTGTGAATTGAGAGAAACTGCATTCCCACAGGACTTAACACAGTGTTGGCTGTGGAAGTGAAACCTGAGCCCTAAATACTCAGTCATAAGTGTGCTTCAGTAATTACATGGCATAAAGCAGAAAGAGAATGCATGAAATTACACGTGCACACTTGTTTGTGTATCAGTCAGTCAATATGTAATTCCTTTCGTCAGTCTTTCCATTCATTTTGAAGAAATATGACGGCACAAGTGACAATGAGCAACCTCCTTTTTTTTTTTAATTGCCCTCCTGAAATTTACCTATAAACAGATTTAAAAAATTAGGCCGACATTCATTTCGAGTTTAGCGTGACATATTCGCGCTGTCCTGAATAAACCTTTCCGTGTTTTAACTTCGAGAAACTTGATGAACTTTGAACGAATTGCAAAAGAGGAACGCGCATCATCATATTGATCGCATATAAAATCAATACAGCGCCTTTCAGGAAAGATGCTGCTCGTTTTGTTGTGTGTTTATAAAGACGAGATAATGAATCAATTATATAGGCTAATATTAATGAGAAAGTGTACTATTAGATAATTCACTCAGGACTGAAAGTGCAGAAGACAGCGAAGAACAGGTTCATGGTGCACGCGCGTGTAAATGTCAGAGCTTGTTTCAAGACAGCTGTGAAACTGTATATAGCATGCATATATATATATATATATATATATATATATATATATATATATATATATATATATATATATATATATATATATATATATATATATAACAGGTATAGCCTGAATCACTGCGTTTTAATGAACATGAAATGCTAATAATCGGAAAAACTCACCTCAGGGGGATCTTTACAGCCAGATATCTGTCGATGGCAACCGCCAGAAGACTAAATATTGAACTTTGAGTCAGTACCAGAACAAAACATGCCAGGAAAAGGCATCCGTAAAAGTCTGAGTGCAGACCAATGCTTATTGTAATGGCAAAAGGGATGGCAAGACATCCAACCAGAATATCTGCCACGGCTAGAGACACCAGAAAGTAATTGGTGGCGTTCTTGAGAGTGGAGTTGATGGCCACAGCCCAGCACACCAGCACATTACCGGCGATTGACAGCACGGCGATCACCAGCTCAATAGCGATATACAGCGAATCCATTGCCGCACACCTCACTGAGAAACACCTTCAGACCGTCATGAGTCTGTCTGTCACTCTGTGCTGCTCGTCCCGTGCTAAAAGAACCGATTTGCAGTAATCCACGGATCTCCAAAGTTTGTGATTTGCCAACACGGCCATCTGTTGATTTAAACAAACAACGTTATTTGTGTTCATTCTCTGCATAGAATCATTCAAGACCATTAGAGGCAGTTAAAGACGCATTGTTTCTTTCCTCACTTCCAGAAGTTCCCACTGACGAGCAGAAACTTGTTACAGAAACATTTAAATTTTGATGAGGTGGAGTTACTTACCCTCATTTCAGAGTTGCTGTTTTTGTTTGACGTTCCACTTTAAAGTAACTTGTATTCGCGTCTGTGGTGCATGATGCAGAAGCGCAGGGAAGCGATCTGACGCACCGCGAGCGCAACACATGGCTTTTCAAGCAGCTCGCGCAAAACAGCCTGTACATCACAGCTCGACGCCACGCCCAGCGATGCGCTGACACACACGAGCTCTGAGGATTTTAATGAGCAATTTCAAATAAAACACACATTTAGGATTGTCCGCTGACCGCTGTTATAAAGAAGAATAAATGACAAAGAATAAATCTAATCAAACTAGATTTGTCTTACCTTTAAGAGATTATAGCCTAATACTTGGAAAGCAGATAAAAGATAGCGTTAAAGTAAAATCATAGTAAGAGAAGTTGAAACACAAATAAGCTATAGATAAACAAATGGAGAGGGAGAGATATAGAATGCAACAGATAGGAAGCTTCTGTGGTCTTGCGTTCTGAACTCGTTTTTATCAAATAAGCAAAGAAAATACGATTATAATTATGCATATATATATATATATATATATATATATATATATATATATATATATATATATATAAGACCAATCAGAATCCAGTGTTCAAATTTTACGGTGACATCATAGTTCTTACGCGTTGAATTTGAATGACGAATATTATCAGTGGGTTTAATATCATTGTTTAAACAAAGTTTCATGATGATTATAATTAAAGTTTAATAGTGTAGTAAGAACATGATGAGGAAAAATGGAGTTTAGTGTTGCTGTTTGGTTTAGTGCAGGGGTAGGCAACATGTCCTGCAGAGTTTAGCTCCAACCCTGAAAAAACCTCACCTGCCTGTAGTCCTAGTAATTCTGAAGACCTTGATTATCTTGTTCAGGTGTGTTTGATTAGGGTTGGAGCTAAACTCTACAGGACAGTGGCTCTCCAGAACCGACGTTGCCTATCCCTGGTTTAGTGTAATGTTGCGGATTGGTTTAGTGTAAACTCTTACTGGAAAAAGTTGGAAACATTTGCCATGTTTACCAGTCCCAGTAAAATCTGTTTATCTTTATTGACATTTGACATTGATTGAACTTATCTGTGTTAAGCCTATAGATTTTTTTTTTTTTTTTTGTACAAAAGTCTGATTTTCTGAAAATTGAGCATGTAGAATTTCTGAGAAGATCTTGGTGAGTGAAGTGACAATATTGTGTAATTGCCAAAGATTTACAATGTGGACTCTGTATCTCTCTGTCTGTAGCCACACGTTTCAGCACGTCATTTTAAGGGTTTGTAGCAGAACTATAAAAAAACGGAGCCAGTATAAATTGTCAAAGTGCCCAATTTCACTTCTGCATAAATCAAATGGCAGGAGAGATAATATTAGCATTTTGTAAATGAATATATTGTAGGACATTTGTCTCTGAGATTCTCTATTCTGTTCTAATAAAGGTGACATAGCTTTTTAATTCAAACAAGCAAACAATATGATGACAAAAACCTTTATTACCATTATCATCAATTAACAGTCTTCTATCATGAAGCAAAAACTGAAGTTTCAAATAGAAAAAAAAAACACATTCCTTTGCGATCTAAATATTTAAGAGCAAAGTCAATAAATAGCATTTCCAATAAGAAAACATTTGAAAACACAGATGCTGTCTGTTTTTGTATGCGTGTTTTCTTCTGTTGAGAGAGAATTAATTGTCAGTTGCCCATGCATTTGAATTAAATAATTTTTGTAAGAATTTGGCACAAATTACACTGTTGACCAGCCTAAACACATTCCTGTGAGAGTTTTTTCCAATATTGGTACTTTTTTAAACATTGTTTCAATTTTTTTTTAAACACATTCCATGTAATTTAAACAGGCACAAAAAAAAAAAAAAACAAACAAACAAAAAAAAAAAAACCCATTAAAGAATCAATAATGGTTCTTTGAAACAGTCTCATAATATTCAATCAGACATTGACTTCCTGGCATTTTTTCAGGAAATAATTATCTAGAGTAATATAGAAATAATCTTAGTGTTTGTTAATAAGGAATACGTAAATGCACAAAAGTCGGTTAAACAGTTGGGACATTGTAAAGGTTTTGGTGGTTATTGTCTCTCTGAGTGACAAACTACAACTTTTCAACAAAACATATGAAACTTATTTTCATAGTTCACTAAGGTTTGATATCTCACCAAGACATATTACAAGTCTTTAAAATTATTTGTGGGAAAACTAAAATTGTAAAAATACTTTATAAGTATATCAATATATAAGTATGCCAATATATAGATTTGGGTAACAATACTCTCTATAAAGATTAGCAGCTGCACTTCAGCTCTTAGCAAAAATTTAGCAAATTAAAAAACTATACCAGTTTCAGTGCAAGATTGCAAACCTACACTCTGCAAGCAACTTCAAACTTCAAAAACTGAGTTAGGTTTATATGACACACGAATTGTGAGGAAAAGAGAAGTTGTTTGAGGCTAGAAGAATTGTGTGTTTGCATATGTGTATATGACTATTGTACTGAATACGATATGCTGGTTGTATTCAGAGAGAGAGAACCTGACTGGTGTGAACACTACAGAACTGTGTGTGTTTGTGTATTTAGAAACACTGTGAAGGGAGAACTGGACCAGGCAAATAAAAGTGCTTCTGTGCCCTCATCTTCATCTTTATCTTCCTCTTCCTTTCTTCCAGTCAAAAATTAAGTCTCAAAGTACTTATAGATCTGAGATACATATTGCATGACACTTTGCCAGTCCGGTCGGTCTGTGTGCATCAATTCATCAATGTCCTACAGAGAGAGCAGACATAAAAGTTTACATGCAGAAAACACTTTTTCACACATTTGTTTCTTTAACTATGTGAACTTAATTTCATTTAATTATTTTACCCTTGCCTTAGACTTAGACTCCTAAACTATAATAAAAAAAAATCCATCTAAAAAATATTACAAATAATAATATTAATTATGATGATTTGAAAAAGGAATGAAAAAAAAATTAATATGCATTGTGTGAAAATGATTTATAACAGTTTTTCTGACAGTAGTGGTGTCATTTCCACCGCAACAAACCATTTTGGTCTTAAAAGAGTAGTTTTGTGGAAAATATACTAACCATCAAGCTATCGAAGATGTAGAGGAGTTTATCTCTTCTTTGGAACAGATTTGGACAAATGCAGCATTACATCACTTGCTCACTAATGAATCCAATGTATGCAGTGAATGGGTGCCGTCAGATTCCAAACAAGTGATAAAAACATCACAATAATCCAGTAAAACACACATCTGCAGTAAGGCAAAAAAAAAATCTGCATGTTTGTAATAAACAAATCCATCATAAAGATGTTTTTAAAAGGATAGTTCACCCAAAAATGAAAATTAGTCCAAGATTTACTAACCCTCAGGGCATCCTAGGCATGTCTGACATTCCTCTTTCAGATGAACACATTCGGAGTTACATTCAACATTGTCCTGTCTGTTCCAATCTGTATAATTGCAGTGAATAGTGCCCCTGTTTCTGAATCCATAAAAAAAAAAAGTATCCAACCATCATAAAACTACTTCATACGGCTCCGGGGTGTTAATAAAGGCCTTCTGAAATGAAACAATGCGTTAGTTTAAGAAAAATGTAGATTCTTAAAACTTTATAAACTGTAATGTGCAGCTTCCGGTCTCTCAAGCAGGTGTGTTCACAACAAGGCGGTCGAGCGTTTGACGTAGGTGTAACGAAAGACGCAATGTAAGATCCGGAAAGAAGACTGTAGTCTTCTCCAGTAAGCTCCAGAGAGAAACGTGTAATCTCGCCAGAACCAAGTTTTGTGTACAGCACAGGGAAACCATGTGAACAAGTAAATTGTATCTGTTTTGATTAAATTGGTGCGTTCGTGTGAAAACCCGGGATGTTTAAATAAGTTTGTGACAGGTGTTTTGTTTTGCTTTCTCCTCTGTGCGTCCGCGTTCGTCACTCTCTCCCCGGATCTTATGTCGCACCTTTCATTACGCCTACATCATACGCTCGACCGCCTTGTGAACGCGCCTGCTTGAGAGACTGGAAGTTGCACATTACAGTTTATCAAGTTTTAAGAATCTACATTTTTCTTAAACTAACGCATCCTTTCGCTTCAGAAGGCCTTTATTAACACCCCGGAGCCGTGTGGAGTAGTTTTATGATGGATGGATACTTTTTTTTCGGATTCAGAAACAGGGGCACCATTCACTACAATTACAGTGGGGAAAAAAATTACTTGATCCCCTGCTGATTTTGTACGTTTGCCCACTGACAAAGAAATGATCAGTCTATAATTTTAATGGTAGATTTATTTGAACAGTGAGAGACAGAATAACAACAAAAAAATCCAGAAAAATCGCATTTCAAAAAAGTTATTGCATTTTAATGAGTCAAATAAGTATTTGACCCCCTATCAATCAGCAAGATTTCTGGCTCCCAGGTGTCTTTTATACAGGTAACAGGTATAAGGTTATACAGGTCTTAAAGAGAGTGCTCCTAATCTCAGCTTGTTATCTGTATAAAAGACACCTGTCCACAGAAGCAATCAATCAATCAATCAGATTCCAAACTCTCCACCATGGCCAAGACCAAAGAGCTGTCCAAGGATGTCAGGGACAAGATTGTAGACCTACACAAGGCTGGAATGGGCTACAAGACCATCGCCAAGGAACTTGGTGAGAAGGTGACAGTTGGTGCGATTATTCGCAAATGGAAGAAACACAAAATAACTGTCAATCTCCTTCAGACTGGGGCTCCATGCCAGATCTCACCTCGCGGAGTTTCAATGATCATGAGAACAGTGAGGAACGGCCCAGAACTACACGGGAGGATCTTGTCTATGATCTCAAGGCAGCTGGGACCATAGTCAATAAGAAAACAATTGGTAACACACTACGCCGTGAAGGACTGAAATCCTGCAGCACCCCAAGGTCCCCCTGCTCAAGAAAGCACATGTACAGGCCCGTCTGAAGTTTGCCAATGATTCAGAGGAGAACTGAGTGAAAGTGGTGTAGTCAGATGAGACCAAAATCGAGCTCTTTGGCATCAACTCAACTCGCCGTGTTTGGAGGAGGAGGAATGCTGCCTATGACACCAAGAGCACCATCCCCACCGTCAAACATGGAGGTGGAAACATTATGCTTTGGGGGTGTTTTTCTTCTAAGGGGACAGGACAACTGCACCGCATCAAAGGGACGATGGATGGGGCCATGTACCGTCAGGGCCAGGGCATTGAAGCCAGCCAGGGCATTGAAAATGGGTCGTGGATAGGTATTCCAGCATGACAATGACCCAAAACACACAGCCAAGGCAACAAAGGAGTGGCTCAAGAAGAAGCACATTAAGGTCCTGGAGTGGCCTAGCCAGTCTCCAGACCTTAATCCCATGGAAAATCTGTGGAGGGAGCTGAAGGTTCGAGTTGCCAAACATCAGCCTCGAAACCTTAATGACTTGGAGAGGATCTGCAAAGAGGAGGGGGACAAAATCCCTCCTGAGATGTGTGCAAACCTATTGGCCAACTACAAGAAACGTCTGACCTCTGTGATTGCCAACAAGGGTTTTGCCACCAAGTACTAAGTCATGTTTTGCGAAGGGGTCAAATACTTATTTGACTCATTAAATCAATTTATAACTTTTTTGAAATGCGTTTTTCTGGATTTTTTTGTTGTTATTCTGTCTCTCACTGTTCAAATAAACCTACCATTAAAATTAAAGACTGATCATTTCTTTGTCAGTGGGCAAACGTACAAAATCAGTAGGAGATCAAATAATTTTTTTCCCCACTGTATACAGATTGGAACAGACAGAACAATGTCGAATATGACTCCGAATGTGTTCATCCGAAAGAGGAATGTCAGACATGCCTAGGATGCCCTGAGGGTGAGTAAATCTTGGATTAATTTTCATTTTTGGGTGAACTATCCCTTTAACTTTAAATCTTTGTTCTGGCTAAAATGAATAGTCTATCCATAATATTGTCTTCTCCAGTGAAAAAAGCCTTCTCATCTGAATCAGGAGAGAAATATGCACAGACACTGTTTACAAGCAAAAACAGTCCAAAATAGTTCTAAACAAATATGTTGGTTGATTTTGATGCAAGACAAAAGAGATGGACTTTTACACTGAAGAAAGCATTATTATGCATTATTTTGGCCAGAAACAACAGTTTAAAGCGCTTTAATGGATGGATTTGTTTCTTGCAAACATGCAGCTTTTCACTTGACCAGATGTAAATTGATGGACTGAAGTCATGTGGATTACTTGTGGATTATGCTGATGTTTTTTATCAGCTGTCTGGACTCTCATTCTGACGGCAGCCATTCACTAGCAGAGGATCCATTGGTGAGCAAGTGATGTAATGCAAAATTTTTCCAAATTTCAAGATTTTTATTTGTCACATACACGATTATATAGAGATATAACCAGCAGTGAAATTTGTTCCAATGAAGAAACAAACTCATCTACATCTTGGATGGCCTGAGGGGGGAGTAAATTTTAAGCAAATTTTCATTTTTGTGTGAAATAGTCCTTTAATAAAGTTTCATTAAGAAGAACATGCTTGAGATGAAATGTGACGTGTAAAGAAAATTAAAAGGAATTAATGTAAATATTACTTGAACAGAATATTTAACTGTGCATCATTTGCAATCAAGCTGTTAAATTGTAAACATTATACAAACAGTGAAAATATTATGAATTGTGTGAAACAAAATAATTAAATTAGCCTCAGCGAGGACTCCAGAACAACAGATTTGGAATATCTGAAATGTAATTTCCGTCACAAAATGATATTAAACACAATACAGTACATAATTTGAGATGTGGTAGAAATGGCACTGTTCAAAATGACAAAAATAACATCAATAACAGAGTTCTCCTGGGATGCATGTATAATATACACACACCATTGTACATTGTTAAACTCATTAAACTAGTGAGAGAGAGTGAACAGAATGAAGTTTTATTTTCTAAAAGTCCACAGGTCCAAAAGTCCTCATATTTGAAAAAAAACTTCCTCAAATGATGTACAGTTGATATATACAGTTGATTGTACTAAAGAAACAAGATCACACTTCACACATTATATATTATGCATTATATAATTAAAAACCCAAAAGGACAAGGGTAGACAAATTTCTTTCATGAACCGCCAGAGGTTGTGACATTCAAAAACTATTCAATTCTCCTCTAAGAAAGAGCAAATCAGCCGGAGGTGGGATTTTCCAGTCATTTGTTAGTGTTGTTGTGAAGAGATTTGGGGATGACATCAGGGCAAAGACCTTCACTTTAACATCATAACCTGTAAGAGGTCACAATCATCATGTTTTCGACCCAATTGCATCACACACGCACACACACCGTGGTAAGGAAGTTAATAACACAGATCTCAGCTGGAGTTCTCAAATTCTCAGCAAATCCACCAGAGGCATCCACATAATATATATGTAGAGTGTGAAAATTCTTCGAGGCTGTTATATTATAGGCTTGACAGTCATTAAAGTACCACAGATTTAAAGGAACAGTTCACCCAAAAGAACCTTCTAAGTTGTGTGTGTGTACCATCTCTATGAAAACAACAGCTTGGTAATGTTGGCTAACTGTCTTTATATTTACATCACAGTTTCTTCCTTGTGTCTACAGTATGTTGGGTGAAGTGAACTCCTGACTGTGGCATTTTCTTGTCATAGTATTTATGGGTGTGTAGGAACCTGGAGAATCGTTAAACATTTACAGGTCATTTTTAAAAAGCCCACAGAGGGCAGTGAGGCATTTGGATACATTGTCCTGTTTTTCCAAACACGCCTCTTTGCCTCTTTCTCACCACACTCAACACACTCACTCTTAACCATATAAAGCTTACTGTGTGATAAGCAAATTTTAAGGTCTTTAAATGATCAATGTTAAAATTTTACTGAGAAATCTGTTGTATACAGTCTGTTACATGCCTTCTTACGATATTATCTGTCTGATATACAGTAGTTTATATACTTTTTTAGCAAGTAACAGGCCTTTTAGTATAATTGGAAAAATGTTCACCTTCAGGTTGTCGTTGTTCATATTTTTTTTGCTGTGAAATCTTTACTGATTTTATTAAGTAAATGTAAGAATATCTTTTATATTGTTCATTATATTTCAAGATAAACACTTATTGGACTGTAGCAACTTATTTGATTATCTATACATATTTTGGTCACATTATTTTACGGTCCAATTCTTGCTATTAAAGGTATAGTTCACCCAAAAATTTAAATTCTGTCATTAATTACTCACCCTCATGTCGTTCCAAACCCATAAGACCTTCGTTCATCTTCAGAACACAAATTAAGATATTTTTGATAAAATCTGAGAGCTCTCTGACCCTCCATAGACAGCCAGGGTCCTACCACGGTCAAGGTCCAGAAATGTAGCATGGACATTGTTAAAATAGTCCATGTGACATCAGAGGTTCAACCATAATTTTACGAAGCTACGAGAATTAGAGTCCTGCACGGGCCTCAAATTTAGGCCCTAGCCCGGCCCTGGTCCAAGTCGCTCAGGCCCTAACCTGGCCTGTGTCTGACAACTCATCAGAATTACCGACCCGAGCCAGTCTGTTTTCCCCCTTCTCCTAAAACAGCTACTACTACTGTTTCAGCTATTAAAATAGTTCAGTTTCGTATGTAATGGCAAATAGATTATATTTAGTTTTGTTTTTTTAATAAGTTAATTTAGAAAAATGTTTGCAGCATTTTATGCTCCTTATAATTTTATTTATTTTTTTTTAATTTTATTTTTTTAAGTAACGACCAAGCGGCCAGCGGCAGACAGTGAGCTGATAGCCTATGTTTGATCAATTTAGCTTTCTCAAATCATCACGACTTGCCTAAAATAAAATCTATAGATATAAAACAATATAACAATTTTTAAACGTTAAACCTAGATAAATGTGCGCTGTATCCAATAGTTTGTGCGGAGTGTGGAAGCTAAAGCGCGCTTTGCAGGACATGGACGCGCCAGCACAATCACTTACATTTTTTTCAGTGGATACGCCGTCATTTTTGCTCATAAAGGTTAGAGTAATACATCATTCGGAACTGTAAAGGGTCTACTTTTATTTGTGTGCACTCACAATATCAACGAAACGTTGTGCTTTTATAAAATAAAGAAAACAAACATGATGCGCTTTCTGCCATCTCATCTTGAACAGGAGCACTTCACAAAAATGAACCGAAACTCAGCGAATACATGCAGGGCCGCATTAATGCATGGGCTTACCTGGGCTTAAGCCCAGGGCCCTGGGGTGAGGGGGGGCCCCGGTGAAGCCGGAAAATATTGTAATCGCATTTTATAATGAGTTGACTGTTCCCTTAAAATTACATTTTATCGGTTTGCTTTAAATGCACGTGTGGGCGTTGTAAGTCCTGCGCGAGAAGTGTCAGTCAGTCAGAAAAGAGAAAAATTGCCAAAAATTCCAAAGCTCACAGCATATTAACGTGGGGCAAGGAGAAGATGCCGATGCAGACATAGTCTTTGATGCAGATCATGGCAGGTAGGTCATATGCTATCAGTAGTTAGATACAGTAGGCTATAATTACTCAAATAATTAACTACTTTTCCATATTAACATAGCTGAGCTCGCAGTTGTTAGCCACTACAGCTGCGATGCTGATGTGGACGATTCTGCATAAATGCAATTAAATAGGCCTATAATATATATTAATGTACTGTTTTATTATAAGAAAGAACACTTCTTATAGGCTATATTAATAAAAAAAAAAGTTGTGCATGCCTTTGGAAGCAAAGCACTTAAGCATCTGATGTTTCCAGACAATCTCTACCAGATAATAAACTTCTCTTAAAGCAAGATATTTGGGCACATTTTTTTTACAAAAAGAATATGCATGAATGAGGAAAATACTGCGCGACCTGATTGATGTTAAAACAAGATTTTAAGCACAATAGGCTAAGCCACAAAGATCTCAATGCGTTACTTGCGCTGACTTACCAACCCAAAGCGTTCGGACGGACAGCCGCCTCTATCAGACAATAAATTACTTTTAAAAAGTATCTGTTTTTGGAGTTGGCTATTCGCGTAAACATTGACTGGTAAGTGAACGTAAACAGTTGTGGAAAAATCTGATGTGTAACATATTAGATTAGATTCGTGATTTAGATCTTAATATAATACACCTCAAACAATGAAAGAAAAGAGGGAATTACTCACTGCTCTTGACTGAATAACTTTTGTAGCTTTATTAATTGTAATTAATTATATTTACTATGATTATATTTACATTTGATTATTCAATTTCTGTATTATTCTGACTTAAATGCTTCTGTAAATTAGATGTAAAATGAAAAAAAAAGTAAAGCACTGTTAATTCAATTTTTTGATAGGCCTATTTTGTGTTTGCTCTACTGGTTTTTTAATTTGCATCTTTGTTTTTATTTATAATAACAAAGGTAAAATAACAAAAAGAGCTTTATTTTGATTATTCATTTACTATGGTAATTAAATTGGTGGAAAAGATGCATTGTGATGCATCATAATCATAATTAAATCAAATCGTGAGGCAACTGATGATTCACATATGTGATTTGGCCATAATGGTTCAACTGTGGTTTAAATTATTACTTGCCCTGCCACAAAAAATAAAATAGTTTTATCATTGTTTTTGATACCAAAATTATAGATACCAATTCAATTATACAATTCTCGATTCCAACTGAAGACAAGTGAACAGTCAGTAAAAACAAATAAACAAATTATAAGCAATAGCACAAATAAACAGAACAAAGATAAAAATTAAACAATGCTTTAGGTTTTGGAGTTTGTAGATGTTCATGTACAGAAACTGAATAATAAAATGTAAAATAACATTGCATTGCCTACTCTTGTATGTATTTTTCAGTTCAAGTGCAAGTTGTTGTGGAAAGAGCCCTTCGAGCCTCTGCAGTCAGTAGAGCTAAAGTTTCTGTCGTTAAAGACAGTACTCCTCACTGCTTTGGCCTCGGTCAAGAGGATAGGGGACCTGCAGGCATTTTCGGTTGATGATTCGTGCCTAGAATTCAGACCGGCTGACTCTCACGTTGTCCTGAGACCCCGGCCCAGATATGTGCCCAAAGTTCCCACCACACCTATCAGCGATCAGGTGGCGAACTTGCAAGCGCTGCCCCGGGATGAGGCAGACCCAGCCATTGCTCTGCTCTGGCCCGTCCATGTCTTACACATTTACGTGGACCGCACGCAGAGCTTCAGGACCTCAGACCAGCTCTTTGTCTGCTTTGCAGGACAGCAGAAGAGAAAGGCTGTCTCTAAACAAAGACTTGCCCACTGGATAGTGGAGGCTATAGTCCTAGCTTATCAGGCCCAACGGTTGCCGTGCCCCCTCGGAGTAAGAGCACACTCTACGAGAGGCGTTGTTGCTTCTTTTTGGGCATTGGCACAGGGTGCCTCGATAGCAGACATCTGTAGAACTGCCGGCTGCACCTAACACGTTTGCGAGATTCTATAATCTCTGTGTAGAGCCCCTGTCCTCCCGTGTACTTGCCACAGGTGGCCAGTAACACCGGACCCGCTCTATGTCAATCACGCTTGCTGCGCCATTCCCCTCTACGGACTGGATATGTGCGCCTTATTGCTTCTCAGTTCAGTTCCCCTTGGCGAACCCTGTTGAAGTTCCTCCCACACCATTGGCGGCTAGGCATGGCGGAATGCCAGGCGCCAGGTCCAGCACTCGTGTGTCTGCCCAAGGTCAGTCCTTGTGTTGGGCTAGGTGCTAGGTAGTGATTTCCCCCTTCGGGTGATCACACATGTGTATTCTTCCACGGTATGGCTCCCCTCACGGTTAGCCCGTGTCTTTCCCTGGCAGAGACCTTCTGCCATCTCTGCTGTGTATTGATCTCACCCCAGGCTGGCTGAGTCTACCGCAGGGACTTCCATATCTAGTACTGCCGATGGCCAGTCCATATGTGTAATTTCCACATGATACCTCCTACGTGCAGGATGTGGCTTCCGTAGCGTTTCCTTACTTAAGTGTGCTTTCCCAGTGTTATCCATACCCACTGTACGGAACAGCAGTGACTGCATCTCTGCCTAAGCCCTGTCCTATCTTCCATCTTAACTGGCGTGGGGGGACTTGCCGGCTTCCGCAGGGCACTGTAGGGGGTCAGCAATAGTGGCGTTTTCGCAGGGATCCCAATTGCGTCAGTCACTCTGACGTAACCTCAAATGTGACTGACTGATAGGGAATGTCTCGGTTACGTATGTAACCACCACTGTACGGCCAAGGCACATCGTCTCGGCTCCTCAGTGAAAAACTGATGTACGTCTGTACATGCTCTCCTTTTATACCCGCGCTGCGGGGTGGGGTGCGCGATCCAAAGCATGCACGCCAACTGTCATTGGCTTGTTTTGTTAACACTCGAAGGTGATTGGGCTCTCGGACGAGATCCCAATTGCGTCAGTCACTCTGACGTAACATCTCCGTTCCCTCCCTCAGGGAACGAGGGTTACATACGTAACCGAGACGTTTTCCTTTGTCACTATTTACAAAGTCGGTAAGTGTATGATGCCTGGTGTTTTAAAAATCTGTTCAGATTTTAAAAGTCGTGTAGTGTATTCCAGCCTTCAGGAGGAGATGGCGAGTCAGGATCGGCAACTTCAACCGACTCAGAAAACACTAGTATATTAGTAAATAATTCAAATATCTCCTTACTATTTCCCCCGGACACATTCATGGTAATTACTTTTGCTGGGGCTTTGCGGCAAGCTTTAGCCTATTGCATGCATTTGAACGCAGAACTCTTCAGCTGCGCTGATGGCACTTGCGCTCGCTGCTGCTGCTGTTGGACACTAAACACCGTCGAGCCGCTCTTGACAGTCGCGGTAGCACGGTCTTGTGTTGTCTCCACCAGCGCGGCAAATTTTTTTTTCATCACTAATTGATGGATGTCTAAAATATAAAAAATAAGGAGAAGCTTAAAACAGGCTCGAGGCCCGGCCCGCATCTGAACTATGATGTGAAAATTGGCCCAAAGCCTGGCCCTAGAGGCGTAAAAAAGTCGGGGCCCGTCGTGCCCGGGCTGAAATACAGGGCTGTAATGATAACACTTTTTGTGTGCAACGAAAACAAAAATAATGACTTTATTCAACAATTCTTCTCCTCTTCATCCAATCTCCTGCGACTCACTGCCATCGTGGACAGAGTATCACGACGTATGTGCTTACTTCTGCTTCATGTAAACAACGCATGCGCTTGATGCTGCTGCTTACGTTGAACATTCACATGTGTCAGCATGCGCATGCGTTGTTTACATGAACCGGAAGCAAGTACATGCGTCCTGATACTCTGTTCACAATGGCAGCGCCGAGTGAGTAATTAAAGGGTTACATAATCAACGTAATGAGCGTTGTTTATGTTCAGTAGACAGTAGTGTTGTCACGGTACCAAAATTTCAGTATTCGGTACCGATACCAGTGAAAATCCACGGTTCTCGGTACCAATTTCGGTACCACATGCTAAATAAAAACACACTATTTTTAATAATAAAGTCAAAAATAAAATGTACAAAAATCAATGCCATTCTTTATACTTAATTAAATTGTGTTTCAAGTTTTTCCGCAAGTAATAAAAGTATGAAAAACATACTTAATTAATGAAATTTAAACACATTTTATTTTTTTTGGTAAATAAAGGGGATTTACTATTAAAATTAAAATATGGAAGAAATAGTGTGTGATTATTTTTTAAAAATAAATATTTATAAATTATATTTTTCAACAGTAGTAATAATATCACATACATTCTCCTAAATAATATTAATATATTTCTGGCACAATGTCTTTAAAATAAACTTTTATTTTGACGGGTTGCCGTGAATACCTTTAAATTTCTGTGTGTAGCTATATGATATGACGCTGGTTTAACTCAAATGAAACGGTAAAATGCTCGTGAAGTGACTCTCAGAGCACTTCTGGAGACATTGTTTATGTATTTATGTTCTCATTTAGATGATGAAATCACCGCGAGCTTCACACGCTCTTCACTGTATGTAGTAAAAAGAAAAAAAAAAAAACGTGCCTCTCTGCCATTCATTCATTCACACAGAGTCGCACAGAGACTCACAGAACATGCGGGATTCATATTTGAATCGACTTTTGCGGCTTAATATTTACAGATACTAGTCCATTTCGCGATTTGATTTAAGTGTAATGACCTACTTTTGATTAATTCATCCAAACTTTGAAAAATTCCATGACATTCCGTGCTAAACTGTAAATTCCGTTTTTATAACTGGATTCCGAGATTCTGTCTGCATTTTCTGCATCGCGGAAATCATAGGGCCGTACGCGTCAAGAACCGGGTTGACCGGGTACTCGGTACCACCGGTACTTAAAAAAACCTGGTACCGTGACGTTTTCATTTTTTTAGTACTGACTTGGTACCGAAGTACCGGGTCTTTTGACAACACTAGTAGACAGCGTGCACATGCTGAACGTAAACAAAGCTCATTACATTGATTACGTCCTGGGTAATCTCCAAAATGGCGGAAGACGGTAACTCGGGGAGAAGAATTGTTAAATAAATTGTTATTATTGTTTTCTTTGTGCACAAAAAGTATTCTCTTAGCTTCGTAAAGTTACGGTTGAACCACTAATGTCACATGGACTATTTTCCTAATGTCCTTGCGATGTTTCTTTACCTGGGAACATTGCAGTTGCATTGCTGTCTATGGAGGGCCAGAGAGCTCTCAGATTTTATCAAAAATATCTTAATTTGTGTTCCGAAGATGAACGAAAGTCTTATGGGTTTGGAACGACATGAGGGTGAGTAATTAATGACAGAATTTCCATTTTTGTGTGAACTAACCCTTTAATGACAGAATTTTCATTTTTGGGTGAACTATCCCTTTAACAAACCATTAATTACTTTTGTCTCAATAAACTACTAATTTTCTGCTTATTAATAGTTAGTAAGGTAACTGTTAAAATTAGGTATTGTGTAGGATTAGGGATGTAGAATATGGTCCTGCAGAATATGTGCTTTATAAGTACTAATAAACAGGCAATATGTTAATAATAGGCATACCAATAAGCAAATAATAGGGAGAATTGGTCCCTATACTAAAGTGTTACCCATATATAAAAAGAATCATATTAAAATGTATCAAATATTCTTCTACTTTTTTGGTCTAAAGGCTCCAGAAACGGTTTACAATTTTGTGTGTTATATTATATAATATATATATACACACGTGGTCAGAATTGTTGGTACCCTTGGTAAATATGATCAAAGAAGGCTCTGAAAATAAATCTGCATTATTAATCCTTTTGATCTTTTATTAAAAAAAAAAAATAAAAAATCTAACCTTTCATTGAACTAAAACAATTGAAAATGGGGGAAAATCTCATTGTGAAATAAATAAATGTTTTTCTCTAATACACGTTGGACACAATTATTGGTACCCCTAGAAATTGTTATAAGTAAAATATCTCTGAAGTATATTCTCATTCATATTTACAATTTTGAGCACTCCAGAGGGATTATGAACATGAAATTATCCAACCATGGCTTCCCGTTTCACAGAAATATAAATAGGAGGGAAAACAATGTCCAAATTCCCATAATCATCCATCACAATGAGAAAAACCAAAGAATATATTTCTGATGTGCAGCAAAAGATAATTTAGCTTCACAAATTAGTGAAGTGGTTTAAGAAAAGAGCTAGAGCGGTGAAAATTCCCATTTAAACCATCAGGGCAATAATTAAGAGCAATCCAGTCAACATAAAATGTTACGAAACTGCCTGGAAGAGGACTATATCTGTGTCTATATCGTCCTAATGCATGGTGAGGAGGAGAATTTGAGTGGCTAAAGACTCTCCAAGGACCACAGCTGGAGAATTTGCAGAAAATATTTGAATCTCGGGGTCAGAAAACCTTAAAAAAAAAAAAAAAATTGTCAAACAGCCCCTACATCACCACGTTGTTTGGGAGGGTTTCAAGAAAAATTCTCCTCGCTCATCCAAAAACAAAAAATTAGCTTTTTAGCAGCAAACACTCAAGATGGGTTTGGTGCACACAGGGATAAAAAAAGTACCCCATGTGTACAATGAAATATACTGCTGTATTTTTGATGTTGTGGGCCTATTTTTCTGCTGGAGGTCCTGGACATCTTGTTTAGATACATGGCACCATGGATTCTATCAAATACCAACAGATAAAAAATTGATAAGTGACTGACTCTGTTAGAAATCTTATAATGGGCCATGTTTGGATCTTCCAGCCATACAATAATCCAAACACAAACCTCAAAAACAATACCAAAAATGGGTCACTGAGCACAAAACCAAGCTTCTGCTATGGCCATTCCAGTCCTCTGACCTGAACCCTGTAGAAAATGAGTGGAGTGAACTGAAGAGGAGAATCACCGTCATAGAGCTGTGAATCTGAAGGATCTGGAGTGATTCTGGAGGAAAAAAAATGGTCTCGGATCTCTTGTCAGGTGTTTTCTAACCTCATCAGGCATTATATGAGAAAATTTAGAGCTGTTAAACTAGCAAATGGAGGTTTCAAAAAGTATTGAATAAAAGGGTACCGTTAATTGTGGCCATTGTGTATTAGAGAAAAACATTTATTTCATAATGATATTTCCCCCCATTTTAAATTCTTATTCTCCAATGAAAGGTTAGATTTTTGTGAATTTTTTAAATAAAAGATCAAAAGGATTAACAATGCAGATTCATTTTCACAGCCTTCTTTGATCATATTTACCAAGCGTGCCAACAATTCTGACCATGTGTGTACACACACACACACACACACACACACACACACACACACATATATATATATATATATATAAACCCATACACAGACGTTCAGATACAGGTCTTTATGATATAATCCTCTTTGCATGTGTTTGTTTTGTGTCTGTGTTTAAGTCAGGCTGAAAGCAACAAACATAATCTGCTGAGTAATGTGTCAAGTCAAAATATTGTGCACACTTCTGTAATGAAGTCATAAAAACACCTCGGGTCAGAAATGAAACAGTCAGTGGCTAACAAAAAGGGTTCTGAGACACTTTGAGATGTAATATTTTTAAACAATAGCCACAATCTCCATATTAACTGGACATTTACTGCAAAAAAAATAAGCCATTACCCTAAACGACTGAATTATTCAAATAGTAAACAAATTAAGTTTGAAGCACAAATTAAGAAAACAAATGTGTGCACAATTACACAGGATACACATAGTATTCTTACTTCAGCTAAAAGCATACAGAAAGTGCACCCTCTTTAAATTCTATGGTTTTGCATGTCAAAACAATAAAAAAAAATCATCTGATCCTTAAGCAGGTCTTGAGATTAGGTAAATACAACCTCAGTTGAAGAACAACACTACATATTACACCGTCATTATTTATTTAACAAAAATTAAGCCAAAATGGAGAAGCCATGTGTGGTTTACGCTGAAAAAAATGATTCATTGAATTTACTAAAAAAAAATTAAGGTAAGTGGTTGCAATCAATTTATTTTTGCTACATTTAAATAAATTTTGTTGAAAGTTAGTTATTTAAATGTAGCTAAAATAAATTGATTGCAATCACTTACCTTAATTTTTTTTAGTGTAGCATGATTCAATAGCTTGTAGAACCACCTTTAGCAGCAATAACTTTAAGTAATAATTTTCTGTATGACTTTATCAGTTTCTCACATCATTCACAATGTTGTTTCAGTTCATTGAGGTTTGCAGGCATTTGTTTATGCACAGCTCTCTTAAGGTCCTGCCACAGCATTTTAGGTTGAGGTCTGGGCCATTGCAACACCTTGGTTATTTTCTTTTTTGTACATTCTGTTGTAGATTTGCTGGTGTGCTTGGGAGCATTGTGTTGTTGCATACAGCTTTAGCTATAGGACAGATGGCCTCACATTTGACTCTAGAATACTTTGGTATACAGAGGAGTTCATGGTCAACTCGGATCCTATGGCTGCAAAACAAGGCCAAATCATGACCCCTCCACCACTGTGCTTGACAGTTGGCATGAGGAATTTGGCTGATATGCTGGGTTTGGTTTTTGCCAAATGTGGTGCTGTGCATTATGGCCAAACATCTGCTCCAGGGTTCTCAACTCTGGCCCTCGAAGTCCAATTTCCTTCAGTAACTTTCTAATAATCCTGAAGATCTTGATTAGCTTCAGCTGTGTTTGATTAGTGTTGGAGCTTAATTCTGCAGGAAGGTGGACCACGAGGGCCAGAGTTGAGAACAACTGATCTCTTAAGTCCAAAGGATGGAACACTGTCCTTTTTCGTTTGTTTGTAGTTTTCTGGTTTGTTCATATGTAACTTTGCAAGCATAAGCCATGCTGCCATGTTAGAGAGAAGAAGATTTCCATCCTTCCAAACAAGCCATACTTGTTCAGTCTTTTTCTAATTGTAGTGTCATTAACTATTTCATCTAACATAAAAACTAAGGCCTGTACAGTCTGAGATGTAGCTCTCTAATCTTCCTTACGGTAGACTTCAGAATGTTTAGAAATGGCTTTATAACCCTTGCCATATTGACGGGCAGCAACAATTGCTTCTCTAAGATTATTGCTGACTTTCCTCCTTGGCATTGTGTTAACACAAACCTGAATGCTCCTGACCATGCTTGCTGATCATCAGTTAATCAAGGGCATTCTCAATTCTTATGGACATAGTAAGGATCTATTTAGTTTTTCACACGTGGACTTTTTGGCCTAGATTTTGGTAAATAATGACAGTGTAATATGTCACGTATAGTCGGTCATTTGAGGTTAAGACTTGCAATGGATGATTTTTTTATGTCATGTGGCCAGTTCCATAAACTGTTTAGACTAGTCCTAAAAAATTACTTATCTATTTTTTTTCTTCATGACTGGTAATAACTTTTTAAATTCAGCTATGAAAATGTAGACGTCAGGCTGACGGTGAGCGACGGTCGGGCTAGTTTGTTTGGTGTGTTCCACTCGTCGGCTCTCGTCGAGCTCACGTCGGCGGCAGTTTGCCCGATTCAACATGTTGAATCGGCGTCAGGGCCGTCGGGACCATCGGTGAGAGGGAGAACTCTGATTGGATGTTCAGTTTAGCGAACGAGTCAGTGCCCGAGAATTAAAGAGAAAGTGATGAAAACAAGCATGTAAATGAAGGCGGTACAGACAGAAGGATGTTACGTGATCTTTCCCAATCATTCTAATACGCGAATGTTTTCATAAAAACATCAGCTGCTTAAAATTATTAAAGTTATCAACGTTACTGATATTCAAAATTGTAAGCAAGCACTGCTTTGTTTACGTATATCTGCGTTTATCTCGTATATCTTTGTTTCGGTTTCTACTTTTAAATGACGAATATATACTGTTGATAGCTGCTGATATGGACAGTTAATTCCTCTCACGCATGCGCAGAACGCACGTTAGTTTGCCATCGGCTGTAGTCTGTGCGGTGTGTTCAAGCGCAGCTTTTTGGTCCAACACTGCTGACGCGAGGCGACAACACCGTCGGCTTTCGTCGCCGCTAGTTCTTTGAAGTCGGCTTGGTGTGTCCCGGCCTTTAACATGGTTTATGCAACTGGCCCCTAATCACAAAGCCATAGAATTCAATGTCAGAATATTTTATTGTGTACTGTTTTCAATAAATGAAGCTGATAGAAACACAAGAACGTTGTAAGAGACTTTGGAGTCTGACAGTCTAAACATCACATTGAAAATCTGGGATTCACAATGTTAACCTGGCAGAGGAAGTTTCAGGATTTTGAAAATTGGGGGGAAAAAAACATGAATAATGAATGAAAGAAATATTTATGATTCTACACAATTTTTTACAGAATCATTAAATATTACTATTACATTCTACAATTATGAATATAATGTAATAATTATTAATTATGGACACTTTAAGTCTTTTATATCAGCTGGTGAGTGGTGAGAAGTTAAAAATTTTACTTTATGCAAATAAATAGTAATTTTGGGGAGAGATAACCAATATAAGAGATGACGGTAGAGCTCACGTGATCCATCTCTCAGCTGCTGCAGTGATGGAAAGATGGAGGAAAATATGATCCAGTTTTTTTTTTTTTTTTTATGTGACAGCTCTGACCGTGTACATTAAAGAAAACTGATGTATGGAGAAGCGTATCTGAGATCGAGGGGATTCCAAGTAGTTTTAAATAATCACACAGCCTACTATAAAATTACCAAATAAATAATCTGTTTTGAAAATTTGTTACATGTAAGAACTTAAACAAAACCAGATAAATTGTAGTGTATAAACATACCATCCATGATTGTAGTGAATAAACATACCATCCATGGGCTTAACTCTGTGACTCTGTAAAGCGCAATGCAAATCTAATCTACTGAAAAACTGATGCCGTGTCAACGGTCAGTTCAGCAAGACTTGAATTTGTGACCTCCTGTAGTTTAAAAATAAAATAAAATAAAGTAACTGCTTTGAGCCAGATTTTTAAATGATTTTCTTTTAGATTTTGTATAGTATTTACGATTCAGTAGTTAATTACAGCTGCATGGGGAATGTACTTTTATTTTACTTGTGGAGACTTGCTAAAATAAACAGCATTCTGAAGTTCCTTTGATTTAACTGGGTGTTCTAGATTGATTGTTTTTCTCAAGAATGGAAAATTAACACAGCCTGAGCTCACAAAGGCAATAGCCAGAGGTATGCATGTAGCTCTATACACCACACGCCTCGACTGCTGAATTTTTAGCCTCTTCAACAGTCCATCTTTGGCTCACAGTTACAGTGCAGATGCAAATGACCTGTATTTAAATGTGCTCGCTGTGTCAGGCACACAAAGCAGTGATTAAAATGTGCAAAATGCAAATTACTCACCAGGAAAGGCAAAAGTCTACTGAGGTTGTCTTTTGCTGTTTGCTGTAATCATGCTTGTTTGGTTATAACAGTATTCATTTATATTTAGACTCGAGTAATGAGTTATTTATTATTGTCAAAGTCATGGACTTTTGTTTGTGTTTTCATTCCTCATGTGCTCTGTGTGACCTAGTTTTCCCTCATGATTGATTGTGTCATTATGTTCAGGTGTTTCTCGTCAATTATTCTCATTTATGTTCCACATATAAGTTGCATTCAGTTCAGTGTTTCTTTGTCCGGTCTCGTCTGTATTACCCTGGTGTGTGTGTGTGTGTATGCTGCCTCTCTAATATGGACTACCCTTATGTGGATTATTACATACTGCTTATCGTTATCCTTTTCATCTTCGTGTGTTTCTCCCTCACCACACCGTGACAGAAGACCAGACCTTATAAAGTAAAGCAGCATGCTTCCCCTCGTGTTGTTTTTCATTTTTGTTTTGTTTATGTATGACCCTGCCGTCCTCGTCCTCCTACTGGAGCAGGGGGGATCGCTCTCTCTCAACTACACTAAAGACTTTGTGTTCCTCGCCAACCTGACACACTACTTGGACAGCTGCCTCTGCTTGTTTTATCAAGCTGGACTAAACGCCGCTACGCGAGCGCAGCTGTCTGGTGAGGGTCCTCGAGAGAGCCTCGCTACCTTCATTGAGTGGGTGCTGGTGTCCAGCAAATCCCCGCTCACCATGGACATCGCGGACGACGACCAGCCCCACTCCTGACCCAGAGCCCAGCCCACCATCACCCCACTGCGCAGAGCCCAAGCCTGAGCCCACCGCTGACGGAGAGCCAGAGCCCACCGCGACTGACGAGCCATCGCATGAGAGAGCGACAGAGCTGACGATCGCCCCAGAGCAGCGCTCTGTGGACTGTGTGTTACCTGCCCTTCTCCCGTTATCACCTGCCTGCCCTGAACTGTCTGTCTACCTTTATCTATACATCTGTCTGGAAATGTTTGGCTGCTCTGAATCATATGCGTCATTCCCGTCGTTCGCTGGACTCTGTTGATTGTCCTCTTTCTGGGTATCCATCCTCCGCCAGAGCCTCCACCTGTACTGCCTTCCTGCCAGCCCTTCGCCGTCCCCTGTCACCATCCCACATCCAATCCTTTGTCCTCCTTCTAAGTCCCCATCCATCCCTCCCTTTTTCACTGCGGCACGAGGTCGCGCCTTCCGGGAGAGGGGCGAACTGTCACAGTCATGGACTTTTGTTTGTGTTTTCATTCCTCGTGCTCTGTGTGACCTAGTTTTCCCTCATGTTTGATTGTGTCATTCTGTTCAGGTGTTGCTCATCAATTATCCTCATTTATGTTCCCCATATAAGTTCCATTCAGTTCAGTGTTTCTTTATCCGGTCTCATCTGTATTACCCTGGTGTGTGTGTATGCTGCCTCTCTAATATGGACTACCCTTATGTGGATTATTAAAGACTGCTTATCGTTATCCTCTTCATCTTCGTGTGTTTCTCCCTCACCACACCGTGACAATTATCTATTTATTAAAAATAATACAATCCACTAAAATAATCCACACAGGATCAAACCTATTGAGATCATATTAGTGTTATTTTAGTGTAATTTAGATACTATATAGTTTTTCTGGTCACACTATATTGTTCAATTATTCAAATAGTAAACAAATAAAGTTTGAAGCACAAATAAACGAAACAAACAATTTATTATTTGTTTATTTTTTACTGGAATGGTTTTTATTTTTTATGTCTTCATTTTAATTTTAGTTAAAGTTGTAGTAATTTTGAGGCTAATAATTTGTTAAATATATAGTTTTTATTTCAGCTTCAGTTTTAGTTATTTTAAGTTAAGTTTGTTTAAGCTAGGGATGGGCATTTCAGGCAAAAATAATATTCGAAAATCGCCTGGTATTATTCGATTATTCTTCGAAAGTCTCACCCCTCCCTCCATAAACAGAGAGAGAGAGGTAGAGACCATTCACGCTTTTAATCTGTATGTTAACAAACTGTTTAATACATTAGGGAATAGGCTATCTTAACTCAAGCTATATAATTGTAACGTGCTGAAACATTAATAAAATACAACCGAATGACGGCACTTATTAACATAACAGTCCGTCGATTAGCATAAATCAATTGCTCATAAGGCTGCTAGGACATCAAAAATGAGCAAGAACATCCCAGATAGCAAGCACACTCGGGCCTATCCGGCTGAAATGTGGCACTGTCGGCTCAGTCTCGGCATCGGTGAGAAGATAATGGGCCAGAGCCGTGCCGAATCTACAAAACACTTCTGACTCTCAAACGGCTTTTCTCTATGGGCCCATCTCAACCGAAATCTGTTGTACTTGCGCCAGGTCCACACTCGGAGTAGTTGTGTGTATTTACCTTCGACCCGAGTTCGTTTTGTCATGGACGGGCCGCTGCTACAGCTAGATTAAGGAAATCACCAATTTCAAATCAGCCGCCTGAGAAAACTTTTGGCAGTCAAATCCTGACGCAAATCTTCAGTGTGCGTGTGAGCATAGACACATGCGTGTGAGAATGTGGTGTTCTTCTGTTGTCTTTGACAGCTTGTAGGTGCGTTATCGGCAGCGCCTCCCTCTGGTTACATGAACACATCACCACCACATCAGCACCGAAAACATAAAGAATTCTTGTCAAAAAAAACAAAAAAAATCGCACAGCCTATTCAATATTCTATTATTAAATCAACTAATCGAATATTCGAAAATCGTGACCCATCCCTAGTTTAAGCTAAACTAATTTCGTTATTTTAGTTATTTTATATTTAATTTTATTTTAGGAACGCTTATTTTATTTCAAGTAATAAAATGTTTTTATTGTTTTTTATTTTTTATAACCCTGGATCATATGGATGAATATTACACAATTTATAATAATAAATAAAGCTAAATTATTATTTCTTTAACAAATAAATGAATTCTGTGTGTGTGTGTGTGTGTGTGTGTGTGAACATAGACTCACCAGAGAGGGCTTGATGCCAATGCTTTCGGCTGCTTGGAAAGCCAGGGTGAGATTTCGCCCCTATAGGGAGAAAACAGCGCTCGCTGAATATTACTTACAGTAGTGAAAAGTAGGTGTCTAAACCCAGCTGAATTCTCTAGCGATGCTCTAGAGAGTAATGAAGCTTCCACACACGAGGCCTTTCAGTAGCCTTGACATTCACAACACACCCAAAGAGGCTTTGTTAATAATTCAAAAAAAGCATAATGTACCATCTCTTTCTGTAATCACTATTATACTTATAGCTGCAATTTGTCACACAGCTCCGAAGACTGTGGCTCTTTGCCTGTTCGTGGGTGTGTGTATGATTGAATAAACACAGGGAGGGCAGAGCAGCCGTTTATTTGTTATGTATGTTGTTTCTACACCTTTCCGTGTGCCGTCTGTTTATGTATTCTGTCAACACTAATCCATGAAAGCATGTAATTCATTACATCTGGCAGGTCAGCAGAAGGGAAGTCTTGATTGTTAACGCTATACTTGATTGCTAAATGTGTTAGGCACTAAAGATGATAAACTAAGACACTTCACTAACCAGTGTAACAAATATATGTGTGTGTTTGTGAGTACCTTGTCTTGGCTGATGAGCTCTTGGTAAGGGATGTGTGCAGGCAGATAGGTGTGTAACAGAGCACAGAACGCCAGGCCATCACTCCAGCTGCTGCTGAAGTTTGTCACATCTATATTCTACAAGGAGAAAGAGAAAGAAAAAAGTTTAAAAACACCATGTAACCAAAATAGGAGTTTTTAGCCCTTTTCCCAGACATGAAAATATCCAAATAATGTGTCATTAGTAACGCTTTGAAATAATCAATAATTATTTTTTGAAAATTTTTTGGAAAAGTGTGAAAAACTGTTTTATGGTCGGTCACAATTGTGACCGGTGGGATAATGTGTATACTAAATTAACATATTTCTGCATAAGAAAATAAAAATTGTTATATATCTTAGCCCAGCTATTTTAAACTGTTTGATCACATTCTAGGGTTACTATTATGAATAAAAAACCTTTATACAACATTGATAGGAATACTGAGAAAAAAGACCAAAAAAAAAAAACAAAAAACAAAAAAACAACAACCATCAACGTATTTCAAAGTTGTTACTTTTTTGTGACATAAATTATCAAATTTTTATATTAGTGCTACCAGTTTTACACCATCAATATTGTAACTTATTTGTAACATTTGAAATTTTAATCTAGTGGAATATTTTGTCATTGCAACATTTTAGTGCAATCTTAACAAACAACTGCAATTGGATTTATATTGTATTACCTAAATTCACTGTTATCCCACTGGTCACTATTGTGACCATGAAGATTTTTACTCATTCTATGACCACACTCAACAAAACTGAATATATGTGAATTCATATATTAATACTAGACACCTTAAATATAATGTGTACCAAAAATCTTTGTCATTTCATTGAGACCCTTTATTTTTTCCATATTTGCAGGAAGTGCACTAAAACATCAGTCAGTAAGGTTTTTAGAGCTTTATAAATAAAAACATTTTTTACGGTCACTATTGTTAGCAGTGAGATTAAATGGGTTAATTGTATGTCTGTTTGCTTTGAGGTCATCTGTATGCATTATTATTACTATTTAATTAATTAATTTATTTTTGTAAAAGAAGCATGCTAGAGATGCACAGTCAACCAGCTGCCAGTTGTTTTCAGAGGATATTCATTTCAAACCTGTAATCGGAGACTGACCAGTTTTGCTTTAATTAATGCTACACGCAAGAATTCACTGGTAAAGGGCACTGGTAATAACTGACATATACTCTAAATGCACAAATTGGCCACTGGAATTAATTGTTGGCTTCAGAACATAATGTTATATATAATATATAATACATTAAATTATATATATATATATATATATATATATATATAGATGTATGTATATATATATGTATATATATATATATATATATATATATGTATATATATATATATATATATATATATATATATATATATATATATGTATGTATATATATATATATATATATATATATATATATATATATATATATATATGTATGTATATATATATATATATATATATATATATATATATATATGTATATGTATATATATGTATATGTATATATATATATATATGTGTGTGTGTGTATATATATATATATATATATATATATATGTGTATATATATATATTATAATATATTAAATTTAATTTAATTTAAATATATAATATTAAATATATATATTTTTTATTGTTACATCAAAAACACAGCAAAAGCAGTAATATTGTGAAATATTACAATTTAAAATATTGGTGTTTTATTTCAGTATATATAAAAATTTAATTTATTTCTGTGATTGCAAAGCTGAATTTTCAGCAGCCATTACTCCAGACTTCAGTCTCACATGATCCCTCAGAAATCATTGTAATATGCTGATTTGGTGCTCAAGAATGTCGTTATCAATGTTGCTGCATAATATTTTTGTGGAAACCATGATAGTGTTTTTTTCCCCATTATTTTATGAATAAAAAGAATGGCATTTAGGCTATATGAAATATGACTTTTTTGTATCAATGTAGGTCTTTTTATTAGTTTAATGCATCCTTGCTGAATAAAAGTATGAATTTCTTTATTAAAAAAAAAAACAAAAAAAAAAAAACCTTACTGACCCCAAACCTTTGAATGTTGGAGTTTTCAAGAGCATCTGTCACTGTATTTTGCATTAATTTATGTACATTTAAAAGCTGCTATTATAAAAATACCTGATGAGTGGTGTCAGACTGCACATACATTTGAGAACCCTGTCTCATGACAGCATTACCAGTTTTCAGAGCTCACCAGAGATACTGTATAATACACAGCAGTCCTGCAGTACTAGCACAGTGAAGTCTTCTCTCAAATACTCAGTTATTATTGATTTGCATTAACCAAAAGGGAGTCAATGATTCAAGTGACTCACTGATTCAAGTGATTGTTCACTGGAGCAGTTTTGAAGCTAGCATTGAATAAAGTACTGGATGTTCCAAATTCTGCATTTTTGCAGATTTCTGTCTATAATATAAATATTTAATTGAAAACAGACATGAATTATTCCTGTCAAAGATCATTATGAAGCACTTAAAACTAGTAAATTACATGAGGGTTCAGCAGTATATATTGGTTTTGAATGTGTTTCTAGGCAGTGTGATGCTGAACTCTCATGTAATTTACTAGTTTTAAGTGTTTGATGATGATCTTTGACTGGAATAATTCATGTCTGTTTTCAATTAAACATATTATAGACAGAAATCTGCAAAAATGCAGAATTTGGAACAGAAATGGAACACCTGTCATTCATAAAGTTCTACACATCACCTGCTTAGTATATATTTATTAAATATTTTAATTAAAGGGTTAATTCACCCCGAACTGAAAATTCAGTCATCATTTATTCACCCTCATAACATTCATACCTTTATGATTTTTTTCATCCTTGAAACACAAATGAAGATTTGTTTCATGTATTTTCTCATATTTTTTGCATCTATTAAAAGTCCAGTGCAACAAAAATTTGGCTTTATAAGGTGAACTGATTTAATTTAGGATATTATTCAAATATAAACATTGATAAATGCACACACATAGACATCAATCATCAAATATGGTCAGCGAAAGCTCAAAGATGCTTTCTTAAAGTGTGAGAACCAATGAGTTTTGTTCTTGCATGTTACGCAAACATTTCTGAGCTTCCGAAACAAATATTTGGTTGTGAGGACTTTCAATGGATGGACATAAATTATGAGAGAATATTAAACATATTGTAAAATGAATGGTCTTATTATAGGTGTAGAATTACATGAGGAATAAATTATGACAGAATTGACATTTCTGAGTGAACTAGTCCTTAATTTAGTATAGTACTCTCTGCTTCATTTAACACGTTTTACCATGTTTAAATTAATCAAATTTCCAACAAAACAGTGCAGAAAATGTGAAAAAAGACTGCTATCAAACATCTTGACTGTTGCAGCCCTAGTCACTTCTGTCTGTAAGACAGATGGCACCACATATATTTTAAGCAAAATAGCCTGTGACAGAAAACAAAGGACACAGAAGGAAGAGAACTGTTGTTACAGCAATTAAAATATTGAGATGGACCTCACACAAAGACTTTTATCTCATTGTGTTTCACCTGACTTCCTGCTACTGCCTGTAAGTCCCAGTGCAGTCATTCTTCTTTGTATGAGTGCATGTAGTTTGGGAACAGGGCAAAGGGCCAGTGGCGACCCTCTTGGGCTCAGCCCTCATCAGCCCCTACTGGGCCCTCAGAGTCCCAACACTTCACAAACATCTTTTGATTTAGAATCAGATGTTAGATTTGAAAGGAGACCCCGATAGAAGCTCCATCCTCAGCTGGGCCATTGGGGCTGAGTTGAAGAGAAGAAGAGAAGTTCATTAGCCGTTTCTCGAGCAGGTCAGAAGTTCATCAGTAAGGACGTCACCCACAGAGGGACAGTGAGGAAGGAACCATGTGAAGAATCCCACCATCTGTGCTACACTCTGACTGAGTGGACATGTCTGGACATTTACAATCAGGTGTGTTCGAGGCATTCAGCCTAAACTGTCTTGTGTTTAATGTGAAATATAGTGATTAAAGAAAAATGAAAAATACATCAAACAGAAAGTAATAATATGGAGAACCATTAAACCTACTAAATCAAATTTTAAAGCGACAGGTCTCAAAAAAAAAAAACAAAACAACTATATTGCAATGACATTTTAAAGACATTTTAAATAATGTCCAAGCTACTCTAAATAGACAGTGACTACTGGCTGTTAAGCTCAAAAAAGGACAGAAAGCATAATAAAAATGACCTGTGTATTATTTTTAAATGAAGTCATCAAATAGTAATAATATGTGTGAGAAGTTATTCACTGTTACCACATTTCATTTGCACTTGTGTTTCAGTTCAAAACACTGAAAAGTGCATTAGCCAAGAGACATGCAGGAGCCAATGATGTTTAGCATCACTGACCTGTTGAACCTTGTGCTGTGTCATGTTTCAAAGTATACAAGCACAAATGATATTTGAGAGCAGTGGAGGGAAAAATTATCGGCAAATAATGATGGTCTGTTTCTCAGTTATCGTATGTCCTCAGAGATGCTATGTAGCAACATATGGATGACTTTTATGGTGCTTTTATATCCTTCTTGGATCCTGCTAGCCGTCTACCTTTGTTGTTCAGTATTATAAGGAAAAAAATCTCCTTTTGTGTTCTATAGACAAAAGTATGGAGTGATATGATGGTAAATAGATGGACAGAATTAACATTTTTAAGATTAACTATCCCTTGTGAAAAAGAAGTGCTCTTAATTGTATTGTGTGTGCACTTCAAATCTTAAAAGTATATTTTACTTGCAGATATTATAATATTATTAAAATAAAAGGCCATTAAAGAGAGTACACTTTCATGACTGTTTAACTCACTTAAATACACCTTTAAAAAGTGCACTTAGTAAAAATGCCAAATTGCAAATGATTGTTTTAATAATCTTTTGTCATTCTTTAAATAAATTTGATGACATATTAACATATTAAGCCACACACAAGGACTTGTTTATAATTTTAACTGTAGTGTGTATATTCGGCAGTACATTTTAACCCTATTTCAAAGACAATAGAAGAAATTATGAAATTAAAAAATGTAGGTAAAGGTCCACTTAAGTTCTACTTCAGTGGGTCAAAAAAAGATCTTTATAATTCAGCCTATAGCAGTTAATATAAATGTAAACTATAATACATTTTTATTTAGTGTCCAAAAACATTACATTCAGTTCAAACTTAAATGTTATTTACGTAATAAGTATTTTTTTTTATATTTATAAACTGATATTGTAAATAAAACAGAATTCTTATTATTTTAGAAGATTTTTTATGACAATGTACCAATCTACCTAAACATACAGATAAAAGTGCTTCTGTCATTTGCTCTTCAATTGATTTTCTAATATCTTCCTCTGACAAAAGACCTGCACAGTCATGTAGACTGACATTCCTCACATGCCTGTCCTGTCACTCTTAACAGGTGGCCCAGAGAGGGTGATTATACACACATACACATCCAAAAAAAAAAAAAAAAAAACACTCACTAGTGTACACAATTCTACACAGGCTTTAGGAGGAGATCGGAGGGGGGATGGGTTGGGGGGTGTTTGTGTGTGTGCGGTGCAGGAATGCTGGGAGTGAGGCAGAGAAGCACGGAGTCACATCCTGGATGGTCTGAGTGTGCAGGGATGGGGGGGTTGGGTGGATAATGTCATCAGAGCAGAAAGTAAGCACAAGAGGAGGGGTACAAATGTTATAAAAACAGTAGTCTCCATCAGTACACTGGGACCCAGCTTCAAAAAGCAAACACAGCATCCAGTGACAGGAAATCACCCTTGCTCTCTTCAAAAGACCGAGGCAGAGAGTGGATGCAAGACAGACAGAACACAAGCTGGTAGTTTTCCATCAGTTTAAAACAATATTGGCCCACCAATGTAGCTTACATTTCGGCTTGGAACAAAGCCAGATGTATTTTCAGCTTCTGCAGTAGAAACAGAAAGCAAGCTTACTCATGTCGGAGTGTAGTGGTGAGCCTAAATTGTCTGGTAGCAAAGAAAATGTCACTTCCTCTATAAATACGACTCTTAGACAGTGTAATTGTATGTTTATGGTTTTGAGTCATTGGTTTTAAGACGATAAACACATCTCAGCTGTTTATACGCTGAGAAACAGAATTCTTACTGAGAGATTTACTATGTATACAGACTTCCATAAGCACTTGACACACGTTAATAGAGTCCACATTTAATTGCATGGTTGGAGACAGCAAACGCACACACATACATTGCAGCTGGATTGTCAACACACACGGAAAGGGCTTTCAATGATGGGTCCACATCCTCTCCAGCACTGTCAGCTGTTATCTAACAAAGCCATGACAAGTAGTGACTTCATTGCAATATGAGAGACAGGCTTTTAGAGATAACAGCGTACAATCTCCATGGCCATCTCCAGTACACAAAAGAACACTAAATGACAGACATACTACATTAAAGGAGTACAGGAGTAGTTAAAGGAGTAATTCATCGATTTCTGTCTGAATCATTTAAATACCCTCATGTCATTCCAAACCCATTTGACTTACTTCTGTGGAACACAAAAAGAGATGTTTTGAAGAATGTGTAGGCAGCTCTTTCCCCCAATGACCAGGGGCTGCTAAACAAACAAAAAAAAAAAAAAAAAAAAACAAGGGAATGAATTAATAAAACATGGCCACAAATGAAAAGATAATGGTAACGGATTCTTAATTCTTTGTCACAATTCTTATTTCCACACTTCATGGGTGGGGTGTACAATAGCCTTTTGATGCCATAAAATTGAACATACCAAAGTTTCTGTTGATTGAAAATCTTCCCCTCTGAGATACTGTAGCTCTTAAATCTCAGGCACACTTATGCTTATTCAAAATTGGCTTGTCACATATGGTTAAAGTACCCCGTGGAACTCAAAATCAATCAAATCAAAGAGCACTCGCCACAAAATCACTAAAAAGCTGTCACTAATCTTAGTTCATCACATTCTCATTTTGTTATAATCAATGAAGCTCTACTCTACACAATGAATCTCTTATTTACATTGGTCTACACCTTGTTCTAATGGGAAGATTTGTGAACGTGCAGAACTCAGCATGGAGATCAGAACTCAAGAGTGTTTAATTCTACACCGATTTTTTTTCAGTGCACTTCTATGGTGCTTGTGGTCACCAACATCTGTCCTTACTGAATTTCTTTGTGTGTAGTAGTGCAAAGATTCTTTATTTACATGGCATTGGCTGAAAAAGGACCATAAATACAGGTGGTGAACAAAGCTGAGGTAAGAGGGGGCTGTATGATGAATTAGAGAGCTGAGTGGAGAGACACAAATAAACTAGAGATGTCAGGGTCAGAGCTCCTCAAATAGTCAACCACTGTCTGTCTGACCTCTCCATACACAGGAGAGCTCCACCTCAGCATTAACCACCCTCAGACCACCACCGGTCCATGAGGAGGTGAGGAAAGGAGTAAAAGTCGGTTAAACTATAAATGATCTTGGGTGATGGAAGACAAGTAGGGAGACATATTCAAGAACGCCACTTTTGGGTTTTTGTATGTTGTGAATGTTAGAACTCTGCACTGAGAAAAGCAGCAGGAGAGGAAGTACAGTGTTTTCAGGCATTGTTTGGTCTGATATTTCTGGATCAAAGTGAATGATCTGATCGTGCACCATAGGACAGAAAACACACAAATAAGATCACTTTAACAATTTATAGACAGCTGAGAGGCTAAACAGAGGGCAAATGGAGATTTTTATGTCCTTAGATTGTTCTTCTCCTCATTAGTGCTATAAATGATCTCAGCAACATCTCAAACTGTTCTCAGATTTACCAAAATTCAAAAGTTTGCAATGAAAAGTCTGATTTCAAAGTTTGTTTTAAGAAACGTTCACTGAAAGGTTCTTTGGGGAATCCAGAAAGGATCTTCTTTGGCATCACTGAGGAAACCCTCTTTTGGAGCCTGTATTTTTAAGAGTATGTGCACTAATAATCTCTGAGTAATACAGTTTTCCTGAGAAGCAGGACTGTAACGACATCTGAGGGCTTGTTTCCAAGAATATCTATCTACAAGGACCAAGCCAGGTGTAAGTGAGAGAGGGACAGACAGAGAGAAAAAGAGGAAAAAGGCCCCCACATCCTCTGTTCTCTTCCCCTATTCCTGGAGGATTACGCCACACATTTCTCCGTATCCTCAAGTCATTCTTCATCTCTGAACCAACCCCTCCTGGATAGACCAAGGCCCCAGCAGTGCTGTTTTTGTTTGTCTGAGAGAATGAGAAATAATGCAGAGAGGCGGATGAAGGGTGGCGGAGTGCAGGCCCAGCTGATTCCTCTGTTTAAAAGGACCGGCCGACCCCCTGTTTTCATTCCTCATTGTCTCCATCCTGAACAAACAGCTCTAGGGCTGTCTTTTTGTTAGCATTTTTCTAAATAAAATGCAGCTGACCTAAATAAAGTACTTCAAAGAAAGTTGGAAAAAAAACACTCTACAGTGGGAAAAAGATTTTGAGGGAATTGATGTGGGGAAGATGAGAATTTTTAATTATCTTTGTTCTTTTCCAGGACTGTCCAAGTTCAACAAGTCAAACTTGACCAACAACATCAATTTGAAAACACGACATATAAACGATGTTATAAAAACTCGATTTTCACCACAGGGAGTCTTTAAAAGACATTTAAGAACTAATAGCGATGGCCATCATTGACATCAAATTTAGCACAACGCACTGTTCCCTTTCAGTCGGTCATATTCGATGTCACGTCGGAACGTACCAACAAATTGGGATCTCGCCTGAGAGCCCTATCATCTTCAAGTGTAAACTAAATGAGCCAATGCATATTGGTGTGCGAGATATGCATCTCGCGCTCCGCCCCGCAGTGCGGGTATAAATGCGGAAGCGGGTGCAATGCACATTCAGGTTTTCGCTTCGGAGCCGAGAGGTTCTATCGTTCTGCTCTGCCTGTCATCTAAAGAGGAGTATTCTGACGAGTCAACGAGTGCTCTGGGGAAGAGGTTTCTTCAGCACTGCTGTTGGTGTGACGCCGCTGCAGCGGTGATTTCCCCTGTGCGCTTCAGCACTTCTGAAAGAGCTAATTTCCCTAAAAGAGCAAGACACGGGTGTGACGTTGCGTCTTTGTAAAGACAACGGTGCGTCTTTTTAAAGATGTCATTCCACCCGTGTGTTTCTGGATGCAGTTGTTACCTGGCACCGGATGACGGTCACGATTGTTGCCTCACGTCTTTGGGCATTAAGCAAGCTGAGGCTGCTTTCGTGGATGAGTCATGCTCTCACTGTGGGAGGATGACCATCTCAACATTGCTGTCGAGACTCCAATACCTCAGGAGAGGTGGAGTCCCCTTACCTATGCCCCGATCTAGTTCTTCTTCTGCACTGCAGAAGAGGGCTACTTCGGTGAATAGACAGGGTGACTTGAGGGTTCCAGTGGGGGTAAACCCGCCGAGTGAATCTCCGTGGGCCCCCCATTCCTCTAGCATGCCACAAGGTGTGGAGCTTCCGGGTGAACGTGCCGATTCTTCTAATGGGGGACCAGCCGTTTCATTCGGTGCTCCTCCAGATGACCAGATGTCGATTGCGGCATCGGAGTGTGAGCTAGAGTCTGGGGATGAGGACTATGCTGCGTTGCCCCCTTCGGGGAGAGTAGCGTTGTCCGAGCCTGACCCAGAATTTATGGCTATGCTTTCTCGGGCTGCCAAGGCAGTTGGGCTCGAGTGGAGAGAGCCACCATGTCCCGAGCCGTCGAGGTTAGATGATTGGTATCTTGGGGCAGCCCGGGCTGGTTCTCAGCCCCCCACCCTGATGCCTTTCTTCCCGGAAGTGCATGTGGAGGTGACCAGGTCGTGGAAGGCACATTTTTCTGCCCGAAACCGGTCTGGTGCCTCCTCTTCCCTCACTACCCTCGATAGTGGGGCAGCCAGGGGTTACGAGGCAATCCCCCTGGTGGAGCGCGCGGTTGTGATGCAATTGTGAGGAGTGCTGCCACCTGGAGGGGTAACCCTCGTCTCCCATGTAAGATGTTCTAAGATGATCTAAGTTCTCGTCCGTGCTTACGGCCTAGGCTTACAGTGCCACTGGACAGGCTGCCTCTGCCCTGCACGCCATGGCACTCCTGCAAGTATACCAGGCCAAGGCACGAGGGTATTTCTGACCCAGGGCTGATGCAGGAGCTGCACACAGCGACGGACTTCAGTTTACGAGTGGCGAAAGTCACTGCACGTCCCCTTGGTCAGACGATGGCCATGTTGGTGGTCCAGGAACGCCATCTCTGGCTGAACCTGGCAGACATGCGGGAGACCGACAAATATCGTTTTCTCGACTCCCCTATCTCCCAGGCCGGCCTATTCAGCGATGTAGTCGAGGGCTTTGCCCAACAGTTCTCGGGCTGACCAGAAGCAGACGGAGGCTATAAAGCACAACCTGCCCTGGCGGCCTGCTGCTGCTTTCACCCCGCCGGCTGCAGCCATTCTGCCTGCTCGTTGCCGAGGGTGCCCCCCCGCGGTTCCTCCAGCCCTGCTCAGCCTCAGCAGCAGCATTCACCTAGGCCACAGTGGGGAGCTGGCCACATGGGTGCGGCGACAAGCGCAAGAACAAGCGGCCCTGAGCTGGGAAACCCAGGGATGGAGGGGACAGCTCTTCAGGAGATGGTGACCGCACCACTCCCTCCCCCGAATGGAGGAGGAAAATCTTTTATTTCCTTTTCTTTTTGTTCCGCCACTGGCCTTTCAGCCAGCGGTACTGAAATCATCAAAAAAGAGCAGTTTCCACTATCTCTGGGTTCCAAGAGGGCGCGGATGACGCTGTGTCACGCCATGCCTGGCCAGCCTCTTCCATCACCAGTGGGCAGCAGGACCTGGTTCAAGGACGCCATGCCTTCTCCCGCGCCCGCTGCCCAACCGTGGAGCCAGGTAGATGTTGCACCGCACACCCAGACCCCACTTAGGGACGCCATGCTTTTCGACTCAGGTCCCTGTCCTCCGCCACGCTGCCCCACCGTGGGTACATCTGTGGTTCCTCTGGTCCCGCTTGTACGGTTTCTGGGAGCCTGGCTAGCGCTCCCTAGCCCGTCTCACTGGCTCATTCAGACCGTCAGACTCGGCTATGTGATTCAATTTGCCCGGCGTCCACCCAAGTTCAGGGGCAGTAAAGTTGCCTGTTGGTTAACCCCTGTGCTAGGCTAGGTGCCATATGTTGTGATCCCCACGGTGATCCCATGTGTGTATTCTTCCACGATACGGTTCCCCCCTCGGTGAACCCATTTCTTTCCCTTGGCAGACTCTGTTCTGCAGTCCCTGCCAGTGTGGACTCCCTCCTAACTGGGCCGGAGCCACCTCAGAGACATTCCCTATGTTGTACTGCCCTTTACGCCCAGTCCATATGTGTAAATTCCACATAATACCTCCCTATGGACAGGATGTGGATTCCGCAGCGTCCCTGGAAAGGGTATGCTTTCCCAGTGTTATCCAATAGGTCTTACTGTATGGCTCTAGAGGAACAACAGTAAATAGACTCTCTCTGCATAAGCCCTGTCCTATCTTCCGCCCCAGTTACTGTGGGGGGACCAGGTGGCTCACTAGGGGTGCTGGAAGGGGCAGCAATAGTGGCGTTTTGTTAGGGATCCCAATTCATCGGTACGTTGCGACATGACGTCGAACGTCACCGACAGAAAGGGAACATCTCAGTTACGTATGTAACTGGACTGAAAGGACTGAAATCCTGCAGCGTCCGAAAGGTCCCCCTGCTCAAGAAAGCACATGTACAGGCCCATTTGAAGTTTGCCAATGAACATCTGAATGATTCAGAGGAGAACTGGGTTAAAGAGTTGTGGTCAGATGAGACCAAAATTGAGCTCTTTGGCATCAACTCAACTTTCCATGTTTGGAGGATGACCCCAAGAACACCATCCCCACCGTCAAACATGGAGGTGGAAACATTATACTTTGGGGGTGTTTTTCTGCTAAGGGAACAGGACAACTGCACAGCATCAAAGGGAAGATGGATGGGGCCATGTACCGTCAGGGCATTGAAGCCAGCCAGGGCATTGAAAATGGGTTGTGGATGGGTATTCCAGCATGACAATGACCCAAAACACACGGCCAAGGCAACAAAGGAGTGGCTCAAGAAGAAGCACATTAAGGTCCTGGAGTGGCCCAGCCAGTCTCCAGACCTTAATCCCATAGAAAATCTGTGGAGGGAGCTGAAGGTTCGAGTTGCCAAACGTAGCCTCGAAACCTTAATGACTTGGAGAGGATCTGCAAAGAAGAGTGGGACAAAATCCCTCCTGAGATGTGTGCAAACCTGGTGGTTTGCACGTCTGACCTCTGTGATTGCCAACAAGGGTTTTGCCACCAGTCATGTTTTGCGAAGGGGTCAAATACTTGTTTCACTCATTAAAATGCAAATCAATTTATAACTTTTTTTGAAATGCATTTTTCTAATTTTTTTTGTTGTTATTTTGTCTAAAACAAAATCACGCAGGGGATCAATTTTTTCCCCCACTGTACATTCCCAGTGTGACAGAATTAGTGCTAACTTTGTGCGAAGTATCAGATTTTTCAAATGATCTCATCAGGATTCCCACTGTTTTTGACCAATGAATCTCCAATTATTTTCCAGATTATTACTACACAAGCTTTTAAAAAAAAAAGTCTTTATAGCAATTGCTGGGGATGATTTCACTTTGTTTGTCAGATACAGATCCTTGGAATTAAACCATTTAATAGTTTGTCCACACTCCACACCTTTATACAATAAGACAATAAGCCTGGAAAATGCAATTTAATATTGGCTAAAAGCATGAAGTGTAAATCTTATTTAACTTCTGCATGATGGCTGTTACTATTACAAAGAATAAATTATAATTAAAAAGAATAAACATACTGTAATTTGTAACTATATTTTTATGTAGTAATGGTATCTGTCCAATAAGTAAATAGGCCCGCATATTTCAGTTGATAATTTATAGCCAAATAATTGTGGGGCCTCATATGTTTTGTTAAACATAAATAAAATAAAATAAAATGTTTACTCTTATAAGAGTTTTTTAATCCATTTTGTTTCTGTATTTTTCATTATGTTTGTTATACTGTAAGTTATATTTTACATTTGACTTTTTGGTAACACTATTTTAAGGTGTCCTTGTTACACACATTATGTGTACTTACCATTATAATAACAATTAATTATGCATAAATACATGCAAGTAACCCTAAGCCCAATCCTAAACCTAACCAAATAGTTTGTACATGTAGTTAATTTATATTACTCAGTACTTACAGTAAATATACACTGTGAAAAATGACCGTGATTTTAATGGTAAAAGACTGTAAAAATGCAATGGTAAATGGTAAAAATCAATGGTAAGTTCCCCTACTGTAAAAAACTGTATTAGACATTACATGTAATTTTACGGTAGTATACAGTTTTTGGAAGTGGAAAAATAACGTATAATTTACAGTGAATAACTGTAAATTGACATTCCCAGAATTCCCTGTGTTACATTTAACATTTCATGTTTTTTCGTTGAAATAACTGTTTCTTCTTAGTTTTTTTCTTGTCAGATGTGTGCATTAGGGTTGTATGTTACATGTAATGTAATGTAATGTTGTTAAATTAATGTTTATTTCATTATTTCAGTTTCATATGTGTTACCATAATGGTGTTTAGTGTTTGTGTGAATAGTATTTAGCTTTGGTTCATCATGTGACTTTCTCATCACCACTTGGTTTTGGTGGTTATCAGTGCATTACAAAGGTACAACAGACTTCAGTTCTTCAATACGTTGGTATATTAACATTATATAAGCTAATGAAATTTTGGTATTTAAATGTAAATTTAAGTTAAATCCGCAAAACCTAAAATGTTGCTACCATATTTTTTATGGTAAAATTCTGACACCCACAGCTGCCAGTATAATTACACTGTAACAAGGACACCTTAAAATAAAGTGTAACCGACTTTTTTTTTTTTTTTTTAAGAAATATGCCTGTTTTCTTTATTCCAAAGATTCAAAGCTGGCCTACATTTTTGCAGTTTTCTGCAGTTGCACGTTTTACATTCAAAGATTTTTCTTCTGTACATAATTATCGGTGCCTTTTGAGGCCTGTATAGATCTGGACTTTTTAAGCAAGGAGGATAATCAGTAAAAAAAAAAATTGATATCTATTCAATATCTACAGGAAAATCAAATTTCTGGTTATCAGTATTGGTCAAAATTTCCATATTGATTTATCTCTAACAATTAACCAGAGATTCATACAGCAGTAGGTCCACTAAAAGGATAACTTTATTTTAGAACTGAAATAACACTCATCTTTGTACAAAATAACTAATATAAGTGCTTTAATGAAAATACATACAATAAAAATAGTATCCTCCAGAATGCTTTTCCCCATAGGACAATAGCACCCATCAACATGCCACAAATTCTGTCAAAACAGCTCTAGAAGCCAGCAACAGAAAACATGTTAACTCCAACAGACACATCCCTTCACAATCAATGACTAGCATACACTTTCAAGTGCATAGTCAATCGTCAATACACAATAGACTGGACAGAATAGGACGAAAAATACCACAAACAGAACCTTCAATTCAAAACAACGTGCAGAGGTGAAACTAGTCAACAATTATGCCTTTATAAACAGTGATTTATGTGGATGATTCATTGGTGCTGCACACAAACATGTGCTGCGTATGCGTCTGTGTGCTCATTAAGTTTCCATCATTCACACTGTGGCCAGCACTACATTATTAAAGGGGTAATCGGATGCCCATTTTCCACAAGTTGATATGATTCTTTAGGGTCTTAATGAAAAGTCTATAACATACTTTGCTTAAAATTTCTCAATGGTAGTGTAAAAAACACCATTTTTACACTGATAAAATCATCTCTGTTTTCAGTAAGCTGTTTTTTAGTTCATGTTGCTTTAAATGCTAATGAGCTCTGCTGACCCCACCCCTCTCTTCCGTGGGATGACGAGCAGACTGTAAACTTCAGCCGTGAAACCGGCTAACAAGCACATTATTAGGAAAGTCGATTTGCAAAGATTCATAAAAAACCCTTATAATCACTTCATCTATAGATGAAGCTGGATCACGAATGATTCACGCGAACACAAACGCATTTAGGCAGATCGGGATCGGCACATTCCCTTCAAAAATGAAAGTAACGTTAATCCTCTGTGTCCTCAGATGTCAGGAGTAAATGACGACTGCTGTATTCATTATTACATCCAACAACAAAACACCTCAATCGCTTAATCGGAGACATCTTGTCTTCCCCTGCACCAGAGTCGACACAATGGAGGACAGCTCACAGCTCACTTAGGGCGGGTTTAAGGTCAGACGGCCTTGTCAATCAACTATCGTGCGAGCGGCCTGTGCAGAACCACGTCATTCTGACAGGAACCTCAGAACAGCCTGATTTGAGAAAGGCGATTTTAAAATAGGGATTTAAAAAAAAAACCCTGGGTGGATTTTTAGCATTATATGGTGGATGTATACAAACACTTCCAACACACATTTATGTTCAATCAACATGTAAAGTGAATTTTGCTTTCGATGACCCCTTTAAGAGTCCTCCATGATCAATTCCTTTCTCAGTGGCTGAGATTTTACCGTGGCCTACGTGCAGCATAGCCTTCACACATAGTGACAAGTCCTCAGGGCCTGGGAGTGTCAGAAAAAACCTCTAGAGGCACATAACATTACGGCTGGTGCGTTTATGAGAGAGGGGCTCTCTGGTTATTTAAATTAGGATTAGTATCGCTGTAACCTTGGTGACAGCATGGGCCATGAGCATACAGATGTGTGTCTGCGTATACTCAATTGTGATTCTTTTCTATGGGATGTTTAATGTTGCATGTTCTTGAAACATTTCTGCTCTGCAGGAAACACATGCAGATAACTATGAGTATATGTGGTATTTTGAAAAGTTATCATGAAGCGATGCACATGCATACTTAAGCTCATGTTAAGCGCTAATGTTCATCTACTACCTGCAGTTATGGGGGACTGGGGAGTAACTCATAAAGAGGACATCCCATGTTAATTAGCATGCTGTTTGACCACTGACATCAGGATAAATGACTAATTACTATAGCATGACCCAAGTCTGACCTTCTTTCTCCACTTCCCTATTATACCCTGGTCCGATTTTTTCTTAATTCTTCTATCCATCTACACTGTAAAAAATGATTTTTCAAAGTAAATACATAAAACAAAGATTTGTGGTTTACGTTTTACAAGAAAACACTATTTCAGTCTACATTCTACTTGTTACTTGCCATTTCTTTGTAATAAATTGTGAAATTTACTAGCCATTTCTGAGTGTTTTTTCCAGTGCACCTGTCTATGAAATAGGAATTATATTTTGCATTAAAATATAAAGGCTATTTTTAGAATTTTAAGCAAATTCACCCTCAGAATTCTCATTAAATTCTAAATAATTTAATATATAATATAATATTTAAATATAATACATACAACATAAATATTATATAACTGTACTACTACTACTACTACTACTACACTACTACTACTACTACTACTACTACTAATAAAAATATACAATGATAAAAAAAGGAAGAAAAAAAAAATAATTTTCTGCCAGAACATCATCAATTCATTTTATGGACATTTCTGCTAACTCTAAACACAACACAATGCAATGCAAAATACAGGTTAAAAACCTGTAAAAATTAATATAGAAAATTACTTTATATTCAGTGTTTCCCCTGCCATTATATTAGGGGGAGCCACGCCTCCCCTTGAAGGTCAAGTTAAGTTTATTTAATTTTATATTCTATATAGCACCAGACCACAACATAAGTAATTTAAGTTTACCTTTCCTATAGAACAGGTCTATATCTTGTTCTTTTATTAAACAAACTAAAGAGCCTTATGTTATTTGTCTTATTTATACAACGGCATGTCATTTCTGTCTCTACATGGTCGCACGTTTACAATTATCCAGTGCTCTCTGTAATCCCACACACACACACACACACACACACACGTGCGCGCACACACAGGTAGGGCCCTATGAATCCTGCGATGTGGAAAACACGGATGGAATCGCAGAATCCAGTCATAAAAACTGAATTTACTGTATAATGCGGAATGTCACGGAACTTGTCAAACTTTAAATAAATTAATCAAAAGTAGGTGATTACACTTAAATATGGACTAGTTTCTGTAAATATTAAGTCGCAAAAATAGTACTATTTGAATATGAATCCTGCATGTTCTGCGTGTCTCTGTATGATTGAATGGCACAGACGTGCGGTTTTGTTTACTACACACACACACACACTGAAGCGCGAGTGATGCTTGCAGTGATTTCAGCATCTGCTGTCTCTCTAAATGGGGACATAAATACATGAAAAACATTTCCAGAACTGCTCTGAGAATCACTTCCTGAGAATTTTACCATTTCATTAGAGTAAAACTAGCCTCATATCATATCCACCTTTTATTTGAGAAAAAATAAAATGGATTTCATAGGGCCCTGAGAGCACACTCCCACCAGCAGACAGAGAGCACGCGTCGGAAAATATGCCACGTCAATCGCGACAACATATATATAATATAATAAACAATATTTTTTAAATGACAGTAATGAGAAAACAATATGTGCCTAATTTTCATGAAAATAATATTGCAAAAAATATATCTATTGTCTCTCTTTTCGTGTGAGAGTTGGGGTCAGACACTGTCCATACACACTCGAAACTAGACAAATGAGAACAATAAAGTAGCCAGTTTGGTGACACCTCATTTGAACTGTGCAGGAGAGGGCTGTGTGTATTTGAATGTAAGTTTGAATGACATTCAATACTCATAGCGCTGAACTGATAATGCCTAATTTAATGAGGCTTATCCCTAAGCATATGGGATCCAAAGTAAATGAATGTTTTCTCAACCTTTACACTATCAGTGAGGTTCTTGCAGTTGTGCTCTTCATTACATTAACATGATCCACCTAGCCACCAAACAGCCAACACAGTGATTTGACTGAGGTCAACACATTATTATTAACATTCATTTGTGGGACATAGGTGGTAGAGGAAGGCTATGAGTGATTGTGATGTGAATGGATGGGAGTGGGGGGTGAAATTTAAACAAGCTTTGAGGAAGGGCAGGTTGGAGCAGGTGACAACGCTGTCCATCTTAGCGTGTTAGTGGGTAATTAGTTGCTCTCTCGCTCTCGCAGCTGATGTCTCTTATGACATAGTGGACCAGTAGCCCTCCTTGACCTTTTCCTCAGCCCATATTAAGCTCAATTTAGGGCATGTGTTTTGAGCTAACCTTTTCCCAGGTCTGCAATGTGAGAAGAGGCCTGTGGCCATTGATGTTCCCATCAACACAATCTCCTACCCTCTTCTCTGGACAATATGAAAATGGATAAATGCATGGTCATCCAGTGACCAACGAATGAGAAAACACATGGTATTACTCAAAAATAAGGAATAATTCATATACATTTTGCATAAAGAAAACAATGCCTTTAGCATTATTATAATAATGTTTTTAGTATTACCCTACAAATTTGACTTTTTTTCTCATCACTTTTGAAATGACTATATACATTAAAAAAACTTAATGGTCCCAAAAATAGGCTAAACTTACACATACATGTAATTTTCTTTACATATAAATTTAATTTATTCTGTGCAGTCAATAGGACCGTTTAAATCCCCATATATACTAATAAATGTATACTTTTATTCAGCAATGATCAAAAGTGACAATAAAAACATTTATAATGTTACAAAAAATGACTTCATAGATTTCAAATAAATGCTGATGTTTTTAACTTTCTAATCATCAAAGAATTCTGAAAATTTGTAGCATGGTTTCTACAAAATATTAAGCAGCACAACTGTTTTCAACATTAATAATACTAAGAAATGTTTCTTGAGCAGCAAATCAGCATATTAAAATAATTTCTGAAGGATCGTGTGACACTGAAGACTGGAGTAATGGCTGCTGAAAATTCAGCTTTGCCATCACAGGACTAAATTACATTTTAACATTAAAATAGAGGGCAGTTATTTTAAATTGTTTTTTCTTTTTTTAACAATATTACAATTTTTACTGTATTTGTAATCAAATTCAGCCTTGGTGAGCAAAAGAGACTTCTTTAAAAAACAAATCTACTTTTGAATTGTAGTGTATTTATTTATTTCTTTATTTTCTTTTTGTAAGTGAATTTGAACCATATATTTTTTGACAGGTTTTATGAAATTCAGCAAAGTGTAGAAATTTTAAAACTTTTTTTTTTCTCAGTAGAGGGTGGTTACATTAGAGTAAAAAGTCCAATGTTAGTCACTTCATTAGAGTACCAGACACAAAACCACACAACACTTCACAGTCATGTTAAATTTAACTGCTTAACACACCCAATGTCTGGGCCTGGCACAAACAAACAATCTGACTCCATGTCAGGATTTAAGCATCCCCATAGACCGCACAGAAAAAAATTACATTGTATGATCGCCAGAAGCCTAATTATTTTCAATGCTAAAATCCACAACTATTAGTTTTAGCCTCTTATTGCATTCCAGTCACCTAGCGCTGATTATTTTACCCTCCAGACAGCGAGTGGTTAGAGAATCCAAACTGCTGAATAGAATCTCTGCAAGCCAAAGGGCAAAAGATGAATAAGCATTGTACTGACTAGAGTTTCTTCATCTTCAACAAAGCTGTTTATCTCTTCATATTCTGTTGTCTTTTCTAATGCTATTTAACAGCCAGCGCAGGTCACCTGAGAGCAGTTGGTCAGTTTCTGGTGCTTAAAACATCAATGCAAACTGAACAGGTCTCTGTTTTCCAGTGTTAAGCAAAAGATGATAAAAGCGGAAGGAGGAAAGAAAGCATGAGCGCCCCTTTCATCGTTTTGTTTACCAGCTGAGGCTAATATGGAAGGTAAGCATGTTAGCGCTAATCTTCCTCTCACACATGACATTGGCAGAGCATGGGGTCTGGTCCCCTGAGGGTTTAATGGGCCTCAGACAGGCTATTAAAGCGGTGAGTGAACCAGTAGAAATATTATCTGCTCACATACAATCGCACGTGACAAATTACACATTATTTGCTTCTGGCAACACAAACACTGGAATTTAAGTGGCACAAATACCAATTTGACTTGTAGGTCATTCAGTGTTGGGTAGATTACATATGAAATACAATGTGGTACTGATCAAGAACGACATGACTAAAATCTTTTTTTATTTAGTGTCGCAAGACTAATCTCATACTATTTGGGCAAAAATATAAAAAAAGGCTTAAAATGTTTCTTGTGAAAATACTGAAACCACTAGAAACCACAAGATGCCCTCTACTGATAGATGATCTTTAACCAGCTCAATTTATATAATAACATTCCCATTTGTGACGACAATTTGTGAACCAAGATTTTCCAAGTAAGTGTTCCCACAATGTTTGTTGTAATTGGTCTTCTTGGCAAAGCAATACAGACGTTATACAGAGGTTATTCCTGTGGATTGCACAGCTAGAAGCCCCACAAAATTGTTTACTCTATTTAAAATTTGGTATTTTATTAAAGCTTTACATCTTGTTTGTATCTAACATTTGTCAGGATATTAATATGTGTATACACGGTATTGTTATTGTTAGATAAGACTGCAATTATTTGATCAAAAATACAGTAAAATCACTAATAATGGGAAATATTATTACAATTTTAAATAGCTGTTTTCTATTTTAATATATTTTAAAATGTAATTTTTTCCTGTGATGGCAAATCTGTATTTTCATCATCCATTACTCCAGTCTTCAGTGTCACATGATCCTTCAGAAATCACTCTAATATGAAGATCTTGGTGCTCAAGATTTCTTATAATTATCAATGTTGAAAACAGTTGTGCTGCTTAATATTTAAACCGCGATACATTTTTGTCTTTTAAGAAATAAAAAGTTCAAATGAACAACATTTATTGGAAACATTTTATTTCTGGTAACAATGCAAAAGGTTTTACTATCACTTTTGAAAAATTTATGTTTATAAAATTAGCTTTTAATTTTTAACGATGGCCTGTGTCAAAGAATTCAAACTGGCAAAAAGAAATATTTGACTCTTTATGTAAGGGAAGAGATTTATGATCACGCAACACAACACCATCTGTAATTATTTCTCATCAAAATAAGCATATGTAGGATTTTATGAAACTTACACCTAAAAATCCCTATAGACTCTTCAATTATCTAATTTAAAATCATGGTGTGACATACTGTACAAACCACTAAAAGTCTAGTTTGCTCATATGTTGTGAAGTACGTGTACGTTTCACTGATCACTCTCTACTGTATAACTGTTTCATTATCCAAATCAAGTCTAAGCATCAAATATGAAAAATCCCTTTCATATCTCCACAGTGACACTTTCCCGAATCATACTTGCAATAAAACCCCCTTAAAACCTAACATGAAGCAAATATCTTCAATTACAGCTTAACATACGTAACTGAGGAAATTACGTTTTGTATAAACAAAATCAGATGCTTAAAATTGTCGATCAGACCATGAACAGAACACTAACTTAGCACTTAAATGAGTATTATTTTTTATTTATATTTTAAAGAACATAAAATAATAATTAAGAAGATGCTGTGACCACAGTCTAGTGAAGAGAGAAGAGTGTTAGATATCAGAAGTTCAGAGAACGTGCGTACTTTGATGTAAAATAAACAGTAGATGAAATCGGTTTTCTGCTCAGTTTGAAAGAAATTTAGGGGGGCTTTTGTCATTTTTACTCAGAGGAAATTGGGTGTGGGATTTGAAAATGGCATGAGCTGGATTCTAACTTGGGCCGTCCACAAAAGGGACTTATTTTATGAAGTATTTGATGAGCAAGTTAAGACAGTATATACAGTAGACGACCACTTATTCTTTTCTAATGACACTTCTGATAATCCACCATCACAACCACAACTCAAATGAAGTTAAGTATTCAAACTGCGTAAGACCATCAAATGTCAAAAGCTTTCAGCCATTACTGGTGTAGTTCTGTTTGGCAGCCCTAGTGGTGCAGAAATTACACATTTCACTTTTAAACATGTCAGGTTTTTTCACTCTGCATTCCTTTGGCAATGTTGTATTTAAACAGTCATGCCAATAAAACTTGTCTGAAAGACGAGAGAGAGGGACAGGGTGAGAGAGGGGGTCAGGGCCTGTGCTCCTTACCGGATAGCCTTGTGTTTTCTTCTGGCACCACTTCAGTAGAGCGTTCCTCTTAGATCCACCGTACTCCCGCGCCAGAGCAGACAGAGGGTCTGTTCTTTCCACACTAGCATCAGGGGACACACACATACACACGTACGGTCACTAACACTGCATCTGTACATGTGTGTGAGATCATGGGGTTTTGCAGTGTGTGACATGCATTTGTAACATTTACTTATTTCCTAAATGCGATTATAGCATTGAAAGAGCTAAATGTATTTGCGTACTCTGAAAATCTGCGCAAAATATATACTGTACTTGGGAGAAATAACGTAATGACAGATTGTGAGTGACTTTCACTTGACGGGTTTAGTGTTTAACCACTGCTAAAATCCTCACACTCATGTGAAAGTACATCAGTACATCAGGAGTGTCTGTCTGCGAGAGATACAGTATGAAAGCTAATCAGATTGCCTTGTGTGTTCGTGGGAAAATTGGATGACTCTGTGGTCATTGCACTGGAAGTCAGAACAGTATATGCGTCATTGTTTCATTAACTTTCACACTGATGTCTGTAAAGATTTGAAACAAGTACAAGATCACACACATACATATATATATATATATATATATATATATATTATCCAATACATAATATTTAATATGTTATAAGAGATTAATACTTTTATTCAGCAAGGATGCATTAAATTGATCAAAAATGACAGTAAAATTTTTATATTGTTATGTTGTTAGTATCACAACTATTTTCAACATTGATAATGTTTTTTTGAGCTGCAAATCAGCATATCAGAATGATTTCTGAAGGATCATGTGACACTGAAGAGTGGAGTAATGACTTTAGCTTTGACATTACAGGAATTAATTACATTTGAACATATTGAAATAGAAAACTGTTATTTTAAATTTTAATAATATTTTGCAATATTACTGTTTATGTTTGATCAATGAATGCAGTCTTGGTGAGCAAAAGAGTATTTCATAAAATTAAAAAAAATCTTGAAATAAGATTTACAAAAAAAAAAAAAAAAAAATCAGGAACATTTGAATGGTAGTGTATATCGAGGCAATTCTGTCATTTTTAATAATAATGAAAAAGACACATCAAACAGTGTCTGTTTTCATTGACACCAATTTAAAATACATTAAGGAATTTCTCTATATAGTATTTAAAAATTGTAAAAAAAAAAAAAAAAAAGAAGTAACAAATGGTGAAATGTTTAAATGATAAAGGACAGGGACAGGACCATGACAAATTTACATATTCGTGTACATTTTAAACTAAAACCTTGATCCATGAAAACATTATGCATCAACTTTCCAACACTGGTTTTGAAGCAGGGCAAAAAAAGGTCATGATTAATGTTCTATATCAAGACCTTTTTTTGTATCAATTTGTGCCAAGTATGATTCTGTTCAAGTTGTGAATCACCAAAGAGACTGACTTGCATAATTCGAGGCACTGTTTCTAAGCAGGACAGCAGGGGTTAGCAAAACGAAAACAAGAAACTGTTAAGGAATGTGTAATGCAAGTTTCTTATCATGGATAAGAAATGCAGTTCAGGTCTTTCTAATCTGAGTCATTTTATTAGTCTATGTCTCAGCTTTATTCACATATATTTAGCAGCGAAAGGAAGCTGTGTGTCTTTCTTTCATAAGACTGAGTCATCTGTTGTTTTAGTGCCCCTAGTGAGGAAGACGTTCACTGTGCTTTTGTAGCTTACTTGAGTTTGCTGTTGGCTCTGTTGTAAGTAAAGGAGGATGTGCGGCCATTGAAATGAGTTGGAGTTTTAATCACAGACTCGAGGGACGGACTCTTCCTCATAAGTGACGAGGGCTTCAGTTCATCACACGACCCTGAGAGAGACAGAACCACAGACACATAGGAGAAATTTAATATTGTGTCCCGTTATTGTCACATTTCTGGAGAATATCCTCTCTAAGGACATAATAAAATCCACAAAGAGAAGACATGACACAATATTTATTTAAATTAAGATAACTGATATTACGAATGCCAAAGCAAACCACTTTCTGAAGAAATAATACACCAACATAATACATGATGCATGACCAAAATAATAAGGTATTGGGTCAGCAAAGATTAAGAATTAAAGAAATTGTTACAAAATAAATAAAATAAGACATTTTTATTGAGCAGCAAATTACCACGTGAATGATTTCTGAAGGATCGTGTGACACTGAAGACTGGAGTAATGACACTGAAAATTTAGCTTTGCCATCACAGGAATAAATTACAATTTAATATATATTAAAATAAAAAACAGCTATTTAAAATTATAATTTTTTTTCATAATATTCCTGTTTTATGTATTTTTGATCAAATAAATGCAACATTGGTGAGACTTAAAAGAGGCATAAAACATTAAAAGATTTTACAGACCCCAAATATTTGAACAGTAGATATTTACACTATCTTCTTGGCTTGTTTTACTACATATTAATTACACTTCACTATCCTGAAGAACTGTTTGCACTATAAATGTACACATTTTTCTGTTGTTGTTTTTTTTTTTATTGGACTTTAAAAACGATTTTAAAAACAAATGTGAAGATCATAATAGTCACAAATATTCATTTTCACGTGTTATTTGATCTGTTACAAGTTATTGAAATCCTATATTAGCATTTGAACTAGTGCTCTCAGCAGATGAACTTCAACTCATCTTAAAATGATGCTAAGTTTTGTGGTTGTACTTTTGAAAAAATATACTTTTACTTTTCTTTCCCAGAGCAATACCAACAGACCCCATTTTAGACGCCTATGTTTTAGACAGATTTCAGACAAAGATATTGACTTTGTATTACAAGTGCATACATGCGCACAGTTTCACAATTTCAAAATGTCTGTGGTAAGCAACAACATGCCACAGATGCTATGAACAGCTGAACTTTAAATGTAAAGGTTTCTCTACAGTATAGCTGTTTAAGGATAACTGAAGTGTTGTTTGAAGGACACTCCTCAATTCTATGTCACTATGAAGTACCATTGTGGGGCAAATCTCCAAAGGCGATTTTTCTCTCAAGGGTCTTTGACAGCGGCTTGATTCCAGAGTGCCTCTAGAAACATAAAACACATGTAAGTGATAGCATGGCCCATACTCCAGTATAAATGCGTGGTTTATTGTGAGTTTTATACTACCTGAATGGGTGAGACAGCAGCAGCAGGGGCTGTACGGACTGGTATGCCACTCAGGGGGCTTCTGGGAGATGTATGCATCTGTACTGAGCTGCTGGTTCTATCTAGAAGAATACAAGTGAAACAATTTTAAAAATGGCTATAGAAGATCCTATTTCCAGCTACACAGACAACATTAAAAATCTGAATGGATAGTTCACTCAGTGGATAGTTTCACCCTTATGTCATTCCAAACCTGTATGACTTTTTGAACACAAAAGAAGGTGTTTTTGAATTTAGAACAGTTAAGGTGCGTTGTTAGACACAATGTGGAGCGGAGAGACTAAAACCCACTTATCTGTTCTAAATTCACTGGCTTTACAGGGTTTATTGCTTTTATAAAATATTAGCATGTGCTTAGCCCACCAAATAAGTCACAATTTTCAACAAAAATCTAACATTTTAAAACATTTTCATAGTGGCATAATAATACTGATCTAATGAGGTCACAGGTGTATGTTTCTAATTTACAACAGCTTCGAAAGTGGCTAAAACAATCATAATCAAGTACCAGAACTATCTGTGTTTTGGTGACCACTGGCTTCTATTGTATGGACAAAAAAAATAAAAAATCTCAAAATATCTTCTTTTAAAAATTTCATTTGGGTGAGTAAATGATGACAGAATTTCAATTTGTTGGGTGAATTATCACTTCAAAGTCATTTACACAGGAAGTTCAGTAGGACATAATACAGTAAGTCAAGAGGATACTACATAATATCACTTTTTTAATTATTATTCATCCAATACAGTTTTTTACTGGCCCATCTTTGAAAAACAGCATGCAAAGGGTTACAAATGAATCTCCACTCAAACTATTAATGTCATATAAAATGTAAATGTGAAAATTGGATTTGTCATAATACAAACCGTTTATGGTAAAGAAATGGTTCATGAGGACCCTTATGAGGACAATAATATTTTGATGAAGCTGGAATGACTGACGACACCACATTAGGTTTTCTGAAACACCCTATTATATTCTGCAGAACATTTTATAAAAATCACAAGCTGTACTAAAGGTTATTAATAATGGGACTCTTTGTCTTATTATTCTAGGAACATTAAACAACCTCTCCAATCTAACTTGACATTTTTTGTGATTAATGAGCAGAAGTCCTGCTGTCTCACCACCCGTAACTTACAGAAGTATCTGTCCAGCATAAAGACAGGCGGGAATGATTTGAGAGGTCTGGCTGCTGTAATGAGAGCCAGACTTTCCTGCTGCCGTGTTACTGATAGATTGTGATAGCAGACAGGAGATGTTTGGAGAGAATTACATCATTAGCTCAGATTAAAGTACGACTTCTGTTAGCATCTGTTTCACCATGATCTAAACATTTAATCACTGCCTAAATATTTTTTCAGCAATCATTTTACCATCTAACATTTTACCATGTAACATTCATTTTAAATGTTTGAGACATTAATAAGAAAAGATGTGAAAAGGGGAGAGAACTAGAATGAGAATGAGGGGAGAATGAGGCAAAAAAAGAAAAGCAGCGAGAAAGGTCGTGTCCTCACTCGGCACAGCTGTATCAAAGGACTTGATGAGAGATCTGACCGTGGCTCCTGGTTCTGAGGGCATGCTGCTTCCACTCTCATTACCATTGGTTAGGAAGCCACCAGGTGCATTCTGGGACATGGTCATTCGGCCCCAGTGAGGACTGCCATCTGAGTCACAGAGACTAACGTCTTCACTCCATGACCTATCAATCACAGAACACATATACACATATAGAGAGGCCACAGGCATGTGAATGTATTTTACATGAGGTGCTACATGTGTATATGAATAAACTATTTTACATGCTGTACAGGAAAATCAAATCAAATAAAATACAGACAATTATATGATTTTTGTTGTTTTATGACTTTGTAAAAATACAAAAACTTAAAACAGAAAAAAAGTAGATTGATACCAATTCATGTTTAATAATTTAATAATATTAAATAATAATAGTGATTTCAAATCATATCAAAATGGCATCCAGTACTAATGAATTAGTTAAATCATGTTTGGTTCACATCTCACCCCAATAATCAAAAGAGAAATTATATTTGCATTAAAAAATAAAGATATAAATAAAGATATTTTAGGACTACAATTTTAAAAAATTCATAGTGTCTAAGCATGTGTAATTGGCATTATCCTTGATTCTCATCATTTACAAAAATTACTGTTATTTTTTATTTTTTGAAAATGCAGCAATATGTTTTTATTAAAATGCAATATTAATAAATTAATATGGGGGGGGGGGATAATAAAATATTATCTAAACAATCTTAAATATTATAAAAATATGCATCCATGTTCTTCATGCACAATATAATTTCTTTGGACAGGTTTTGTGGGATTCAAAAAGGATGGCTGGCTGTTAAAAATTCACATATAATGTCCACAAAAAGAATTAAATTAAGGGATTAATTGAATAATTTTTAGCAGCAGTTAAAACGCATCTGATTACAGCGATGTGGATGTTTGCACGAGCTCTGCAGTAAAATCCAGTCACGTTTATTTATATAGTACTTTATGCAATAGATAGCCTTAAAAAACAGCTTTACAGTATTAAACATGAAAAACCAGAGTCAGTGTAGATTTCAGTTAGAATTACAACTTGATTTTCTGTTATAAAGCAGCTCTCCGGTGTGGAGCTAGCTAGTGATACAATATTTTATTAGTGGGAAAAAAATATTATTTCATTAAAGTGATGGTTTGCAAAGATCAAAGCTTGATCTAGCTCAGGATCAGTTTTAATTATCATAACCCTATAAGGTATTTTAAGAGAGATTATTTTGTGAATAAAACAGTTTATCCAAAAATAAAACATCTTATCACTTACCTTTATTTTGTTTCTTATCCATATGACTTACAAAAGGAGATGTTAGGCAGAATGAAGTGTCATTCAGTTACTTTTTCATATAGCTAATTACATGGTGAATGAGAGAGTTTCTCTGTCGGTCATCTATTTTGTGTGCCAAATATATATATGTATATATATAAATTAATTGTATAATAATTGTAATTACATAATATGACTTTCAAAAGCTCAAGTGATTACTGTTATATATTTGTTAGAATATGCATAACTCAACATTTTAACTAATTGCAAAAGCTGAATAATCAGTCAATGTCTACTGATTAATCAGTGAAATAATCGGCGATTAGTCGATTAATCGTTCTAATAATCGTTAGATTAAATGATTATCAAAATAATCGTTTGTTGCAGCCCTAATCAGTAGACAACATTGGTACAGTGGGGCAAAAAAGTATTTAGTCAGCCACCAATTGTGCAAGTTCTCCCACTTAAAAAGATGAGAGAGGCCTGTAATTTTCATCATAGGTATACCTCAACTATGAGAGACAAAATGAGAAAAAAAATCCAGAAAATCACATTGTAGGATTTTTAAAGAATTAATTGGTAAATTCCTCGGTAAAATAAGTATTTGGTCACCTACAAACAAGCAAGATTTCTGGCTCTCACAGACCTGTAACTTCTTCTTTAAGAGGCTCCTCTGTCCTCCACTCGTTACCTGTATTAATGGCATCTGTTTGAACTCGTTATCAGTATAAAAGACACCTGTCCACAACCTCAAACAGTCCAACTCCAAACTCCACCATGGCCAAGACCAAAGAGCTGTCAAAGGACACCAGAAACAAAATTGTAGACCTGCACCAGGCTGGGAAGACTGAATCTGCAATAGGTAAGCAGCTTGGTGTGAAGAAATCAACTGTGGGAGCAATTATTAGAAAATGGAAGACATACAAGACCACTGATAATCTCCCTCGATCTGGGGCTCCACGCAAGATCTCACCCCGTGGGGTCAAAATGATCACAAGAACTGTGAGCAAAAATCCCAGAACCACACGGGGGGACCTAGTGAATGACCTGCAGAGAGCTGGGACCAAAGTAACAAAGGCTACCATCAGTAACACACTGCGCCGCCAGGGACTCAAATCCTGCAGTGCCAGACGTGTCCCCCTGCTTAAGCCAGTACATGTCCGGGCCCGACTGAAGTTTGCTAGAGAGCATTTGGGTGATCCAGAAGAGGATTGGGAGAATGGTGAAACCAAAACAGAACTTTTTGGTAAAAACTCAACTTGTCGTGTTTGGAGGAGAAAGAATGCTGAGTTGTATCCAAAGAACACCATACCTACTGTGAAGCATGGGGGTGGAAACATCATGCTTTGGGGCTGTTTTTCTGCAAAGGGACCAGGACAACTGATCCGTGTAAACGAAAGAATGAATGGGGCCATGTATCGTGAGATTTTGACTGAAAACCTCCTTCCATCAGCAAGGGCATTGAAGATGAAACGTGGCTGGGTCTTTCAGCATGACAATGATCCCAAACACACCGCCCGGGCAATGAAGGAGTGGCTTCGTAAGAAGCATTTCAAGGTCCTGGAGTGGCCTAGCCAGTCTCCAGATCTCAACCCCATCGAAAATCTTTGGAGGGAGTTGAAAGTCCGTGTTGCCCAGCGACAGCCCCAAAACATTACTGCTCTAGAGGCCAAAATACCAGCAACAGTGTGTGAAAACCTTGTGAAGACTTACAGAAAACGTTTGACCTCTGTCATTGCCAACAGAGGGTATATAACAAAGTATTGAGATGAAATTTTGTTATTGACCAAATACTTATTTTCCACCATAATTTGCAAATAAATTCTTTAAAAATCCTACAATGTGATTTTCTGGATTTTTTTTTTCTCATGTTGTCTCTCATAGTTGAGGTATACCTATGATGAAAATTACAGGCCTCTCTCATCTTTTTAAGTGGGAGAACTTGCACAATTGGTGGCTGACTAAATACTTTTTTGTCCCACTGTATATTAGAGCTAATTGTCCACACATCACACAATGTACTGGAGACAGTACAGTATATGCACATTTGAGCACATTTAAGCGAAGTTTACGACCTGAGGCAGAAATTTCCTCTTGTGCAAAAAATGGTTATACGAACAGTATCATGCAATATGCGAACAGTATTGCATGATATAAAAATGCTAAATATTAGCAAGGACTCTTAAAACATAGTTCTAGTGACACCTCTGCTCAGGATAAAGTCCCAAACTGTCTGTGTCATGTTTCTTTACTGTAGATGCATGTATACAAACGTGAAAGTGAAAAATGAGAAACCCCAGTGGAAGCAGCCTTAAAAATACAGACATAACATGGTGGAATGATCTGATTTATTGACTTTAAAAATACAGAATACATTGATGACAATTTTAAAGGTACATTTAAAACCCCATGTGTTAGAGATAAATAGTATTGTATCTCTCATGAGTACAAACGTCATTGCAGTCACATGAAAACAGTACATAAGTTACATTTGCACATTCACTGAATCGTAACAGAAACTGCATCATTTAAAGGCAGAGGTGTGAAACTACTAAGCATGCAATCATATTTTGGCTCAGTCATGTCTGTGTGTCATGAACTGTTAATACCAGCATGTAATATAATTTCTGCTAAACTGGATCTAGACAAATATGTTCCTGCGAGACATACAACCTGAGATTTGACAAAACGGCAGTCGAGGACCTGACTTTTGTACACTTCATATTTGAGAGTCATGTCTCATTCGCATTCGTAATATCATGTTATATTCACATTCACGGAGAAACTTTCAATCCGAAATTGGCCACAGATGATTAAACAATGCAAATAGGGATGTGGAGTGGAGTAGAAAGCTTCACACATGAGGAACACAAACAGAAGTGCTTAGCTAAGTTGTTTACTTTGAACGTGAGGTAAAGCACGTTTCTCAAAAGCTCGACTGATTTCTTATCACTACTTTTAGTGACAGCGATGTAACAAAAAACGACACAGGGACAACACAACCACCCTTACCCTACAGCAAAACCATCCAGTACAAGTAATCTTCATTGGTTAGTGCTTGAGTAAATCAAATAAAAACATTTAAAAGTTAGTGGGTTGTAAACCAGCTGGGTTTTAACTATAAGAATCAGTGTGTTCAAAGATTAAAAAACAAGCTTGCTTGATATGTTGAAGTGTTCATATGAATGGTTTGTCTGCCATCTATTGTTGGATTTGCACACAGCAGTATGAAACTAAGATTTCATCATTTGAAAAGTGGCACATGAAAGTTCCCAATGTCTTCATGTAACTCAAATAGATGTGTCTACTCTGCCCAATGTGTAAACACAGAGAATATGAAAGAAATGACCTGGAATAGAGGGAATTAAATAGTTTACCCTATCATGGTTGCTGTCGAAATACAAACCGTTAAGACAAAATCAAAAAGTGCTGGTAAAGTATTAAAGGTCCATAAATGTTGGCTTTATTCCTAAGGCAGCACAATACAAAGCTATTTTTTGTACTTTAAAAAGACAGTGCCCAGTCAGGGATATAATAAATTAATGTTACAGTTACATCTTTACACAATTTATTCACTTTTTCTTCCAATTATCCCCAACATTTCAGTTGGCCCTGCTTAAAGGTATAACAAGACAAGCCTAAAGCAGGTCACATGATCAAACACACTTCAAATAGTGCAGGTGCTGTTTGCTTTAGAACAAACACAAAATATCTCCTCTGAGCAGCTGTGGAAACAGCATAAGTATTCCGGTTTTGTGACATCTTTTTCATCTAAAAATTCAGAATTCGTCCACTTTCTCTTCACGAATAATACTGACACACATATAACTCTGTATTACAATACTGTAAACCAGTCATCAGTTTTAACTGTAGACATCTATCGTCCCTCAACTGCAGTCTTGGAGGTCTCAAATGCAGGTCCAGTGGCAATTCTGAAAGAAACAAAGAAAACAAAGGTATATTTAACATTCAGAATTTGGTTCGGAATGAAGATATATTAATAAAATACTTGCTAAACTGAGTTTATTATGATGAAAGCCTCAGATTGACTCATTGAGATGAGCAGCGTCACCAGTAAATCGAGCATCATTTATAAAACAAATGTTTTCATCATGGCAGCAAATGCTCATTCGTCATCATCAACCTTCATGCATCTCTCTGGAAATCAATAAAACATTTGATACTTTTCATTAGCAGATTGTAAGCAGATGATTGAAGGAAGAAAACCTTCAAACGTTTCCAGAAACCTGTTTGTTTCACAATCTGTGAGCAAAAATCACAGCAAACAGCAGGTGTCGCCACATACAAAGTTTTCAAGGGCAAGAAAGACAGGAAAAGTAGAACTGGCAAACAAAGCAGACCCAGCCCCGTTTGAATAAAATGAGCAAAGCCAATCAGATAGTAGTATTGTTCAAAGCAGCGGGCAGGTGGCTAAGGCAAGACACAAGCTCTAGAACATCCTCAATGATTAAATCACTCTGACCATCCATAAGCATTCATACTAGCATTCTGTATGAGTGCTGGGCTGGTGATAGCAGTGCACTCACCTGGGTCAGAGGGAAATCCTTTAGAGAGCAATCTCAGGGAGCATCTGAGGGAGGGGGAAATCGACGCACACTGGCTGTCCGTTTGAACGGAGGGGAAGAGTTTTTAAAGATCTAGCAACTCAAACGCACTACTTATAAAAGTGCCCATCTCAAAATACTTCAGCTGGTATTCAATACATGCACTCATCTTATTGGATTCCTATAATGAAGCGCACAGGTCTAGTGTCACATGATAATGGGGAGACAATGTTGTTGCTAATGCTCTGCAGACTAATGCAAAATATTCTACGAAGCTAGCACACAAAACAGACATGAACACCAAAGCATTAATGCCAGCCCAACACCAAAGAGTAAACACATTTTGACACAGGGTAAAGATGTTGCTGGGACATTCATTTTCCTCAAAAAGTTTGTTCGGTGTATCAGATGTTGTTCTTGGTGGATGAAATGTATAAATTTGCACATCAAATAGACCATCAGTTCATTATCAGTTCAAGCTCAGTTCATCTAAATGAGTGTTTATAATCTAAAAGATATGGCAGGTATATTTGTGCGTTAAAAATAAGGCTGTGTATGAAACCTGAAAAAAGCTGTATTCACTTCCTAATATGACATCCCACATTTTGTGTGCATGTGATTTGGTGGCTAGTTAAAGAAATAAAAAATATAAATATAAATAAAAATGATGTTTAATTGAGTGGTTGAACAAAGTAAACAACATTTACAGTCTTGTTATTGTTAACTAAAACTATTAAAAATTATTTTCGTTAACTGAAATAAAACAAAATAAATAAACTAATTAAAAAACTGAAAAAAACATTAAAATTAAAAACAGTGCTATATATATATATATATATATATATATTATATATATTATATATTAAATATTTAATGTATATATAATATAAAAATGACAAAAACTTAAACTAAAATTTAAATGAAAACAGAAAATATGAAAACACAAGGTAATTCAAAATATTAAGAAATATCATAACAGTAACTATAAATAACTAATATAACATTGAACATTTATAAATACCCAACTTTTTATTCCATTTCTAGTAAGAGATAATCAAGCAAATATTTAATGACTACAATACTTATGTCTAAAGTTCATTTGAACTTGTGTTTTATCTTTATGTCTTTTAATTTACTTTTTTCCTCAGAAGTTAAAAGGAATATTTACAGAGCTCCCTTCGGTTTCGAACACAGTAGGTAGTCGTTTTTAGGGGCCATATCACAGATTAAAGCTACTATAAACAAACAAAAGAGTAAACAGATGCAAGATAGTGTGTAAAAGCAGAGGAGTGAGGGTAATTTTGCATGACTGGTGATTTGAGTGTTCATTGGTACAGTTTACTGCAGCCTTTAAAATGTCAAATATCAATTTCAGACATTTAAAATGTCAAATTCCAATTCTTTATCTGATCTTGAGATAAAATAGCTTAACTTTGGGATGTAGCAAACTACACCAGTGAACCCAGTCAATGGCTGTCAGAGATTGATATTTGAATAGAGGTGATGGTTGTTAGAGTTGAGAGCCCAGATGGATTGCAGAAGGGAGGGCAGTGTTGAGTTCATGAGTGATTGTGTACCTGGTGCCCTGGATCTGCTCCAACTCTGAAGCCAGACTTGCACTGTGCTCCTGCTCCTCCTGCAGACGTCTGCGCAACGTGCGCAGCTCCTGCTGAGCTTCCACCTTTATGTCATTGGCGACCACAACTGCTGTCTGGAGGTCAGCCTGGAAACGGCGCCACTCCTCTGTCTCATCCTGAAAGTCCGCACACAAACAAATGCTTTTTTAGTCATGTGGAGCGGAAGTGTTTTGGCCTTCTTGTGAGCTCATGGGGCTGGTCATGGAAATGTCATTTTCAATCTCGGTGACTGATGGGCACTGACATGGTAGACTGCAATCCAGCTTGCATTTGCAGCTCAAAGTGTGCTCTAATGAAGACCGTTCTGGTCTCATACACATAGCACTGTTCTGCACAGATGGAAGATATTCCTCCTGAATTATACAAACTGACATCCACTGTCAAACATGCATGGTTATGCTGTAGTTCATTACAAAATGAAGAAAGTACAAGAAGAAAAACAGATAAACAATTCCACCTTCATCTGTTTATTCATGGCCTTAATCTGCTTCTCCAGCTCAGCCTTGTTTTCTTCCAGCCTCTTGATTTGATCTGAAAAATCAGGACAAAATTATAATTCACAAAAATTATATATACACTACCATTTAAAAGTGTTGTGTCAGTAAGATTTTTTTTTAAACAGATGAATATTTTTATTCAACAAGGATGCATAACATTTTTTTTTCAAAAGTGACAGTAAAGACATTTATAATGTTACAAAAGATTTCTATTTCAAATAAATCCTTTTCATTTGAACTTTCTATTTAAAGAATCCTAAAAAAATGTTCACAAAAAAAAAAAAATTCCCCAAAAAAAAAAATAAATAAAAATAAGCAGTGCTAATGTTTTTAATATTGATAAGAAAAAGACATGCTTCTTAAGCACTAAATCAGCATATTAGAATGATTTCTGAAGGATCATGTGACACTTTAAATCTGTAATAATTTTTCAAAATATTAATGTTTTTATCAAATAAAAGCAGCCTTGATGAGCATAAGAGACTTCTTTCATAAACATAAAATTTTATAGACTCAAACTTTAGTGTATTACTTAAAATAAATGTATTTAAACAAATAAAAACTAAGCTTACAATTAAATCTTCATTACTTTTTTTTTTAAATACTTTTTTTTTTTTTTTTTTTTTACTAAAAACAATTTAACTTTCTTTTGAATTTGGGGAAACTGTGACCCGGGCAAGTTCTTGAAACTTAGGACTAAATGCTGTAAAGAGTTGAAATATAAATACTGTTTAGCTTATATAACTAAGGGTAATAACAAGGAGCTATTTAAATTTATTTTGTTCATTGCAGCTGGACAGACACAAGCTGAGCTGCAATAAAACTATAATCTGCACCATGAAATTTCCTCCCCCCTGCTTACAGAGGGAAAGAGAAGAAAGCAGACACGCTCACAGTGCATATGAATCCTGCATGATGCAGTTTGGCAAAGATTTAAGCTGGAGAGATCTAAGTACTAAACAGCTCAGTATCTCAATCCTTTCAGGCTGCCAGAACCAATCAATGTGTTTCACTAATCACAGCAGACTCCAGCCAGTGTGTGTGCATGTAGGCCAGATTCTGCCAAATGATACAGTATATTTAGCATTGGCTGAGGGTGAGCAGTTAAACATTCACAGCATGGGGTTATGATCGTTTGGCAAGGTGGTATACTGAGATCCAGAGACAGATAATTGTCATACTCTCCAGGTCCAGAATGGTCTGGTTGGTGTGCAGTCTAACTGCCCGTTGCTGCTCCACCTGGTCTTCCAACTCAAAGATGGTTTCTTTTAGGTCCTTGATCTGGTTCTCAGCATCTCTGTTCTTCCCCTCTAAAGTGAGCAAGTTGGCTTTATGATCTTGTTCCTGTTTCTCCACCCTCTCCAGCAGCTGCAGCCTATCTGCCTCCACCTGTACATACAGACACATACATGCCTCAAAAACAGTTACTATTTTTAAAACACTGTAGTGCAGCTATTCAGGAAGCATATCTCTTATTTAATAAGGCACTTCTATTGCAGCTCTAACTGCACATTGACTGCAATCCACAGCATTTGACTAACACAAACAGAGGTTACTGGCAAAACCTAACAAACCAAATTATTTTTTAATCACTTGATGCTGATTTAAGAAAAAAAAAAGAAAAAAAAAAAGATTGTCAGAGCTAAGGATTCAGATCATTGCCGCCCATCCCAGGCCAACACAATTCACATTTCCTATCGTTTTTGACCAAATACCCCTTGATTTGCATGCATTTTCATGTAACTGTAAGATACATAAAACAGATAAATAAAACAAAAAGTGAGAATGATGGGTTAGATTATATATATTTTTTAAATAAATTAATACTTTTATTTGGCAAGGACACATTAAATTGGTCAAAAGCGGCAATAAAGATATTTATAAACAGAAGACTTCTATTTGAGATATATGCTATTATTTTGAACTTCCTAATCATCAAAGAATCCTGTAAAAATGTACCATTGTTTCCATGTCATATTAACCAGCACAACTATGTTTAAAATAATAAATGTTTCTTGAACAGCAAATCAACATATTAGACTGATTTCTGAAGGATAATGTGACAATGAAAAATTTAAATTCACTTTAATTGTATTTGTAATAAAAAATGCAGGCTTAGTTTTCTTTCAAAACCCTGGTAGTGTATTTAGCTGTAGTATTTAGGATAATGTGTTAATGTTGAGACTTAGGTTTTAAATCATACTTTAATAACTTCTTATTTTAATAAGGTTTACAGGGTTAATATGCTCTAAAAGCACCATGCCCAGATCTATGCCGACTGTCAGTGTGCGAAAAACCTCTCTAAAAATGTAACAAAAAGAGGTCTTGTAAAATTCAACATTCATAAGAATCATCAATTATTATCCACCCCTGCAATACAACAAAACATTGCTTTTTTAAAGAAATTCATCACCATAGAGCTCCTTTAAGAATGAATAGTCACAGTCTAGTCTGACTTTTTAAAAATGTGTAGTTTTGCACATCTCTACAGATGTTGAAGTACTAAACTTAACATCTGAATTCTATAAAATGAGTATGAAATCAGACAACAGGAAACAGTATTGCTCCAGTGTTGCATACTAATTAATTGAGAATTAGATCATTCTTGTTGTGGTATAGGCCAGGTCATAATTCACTTGACAGCTGGATCAGCTTATACAGAACAGAATAGCGTCTGAGTCACATACACCTCTTTCTTCAGAGCCTTGTGAAGAGAGACGTGCTCACTGAGTGTGCTCTAAGACAAGTGTGGCATCTTAAAGCTCTGTCCAGTGGCAACTCCCTGGATGACATCTGGACTAAGGGTGTATGCTGAAGCCAAAAGGCTTGGCTCACTCAAAGCGGTTAAGAAAATTAAAGTTCATTTTGCGTTTGGAGGTGCACTGGGTTCATGTGACAACCACGAAGTGCCAGTGATGTTCATGTTCTTGTGGGTTTATAACGGTTCTTTCTGTGTATAATTGTATTTTAAAGGATGAGGTATGCCTCTAAACACATCACTACAACATTTACAAGTGCAAACTAGGCAGCTACAAAAGTTCACCTTTCGATATTTATGTAGGTTCCTCTCTAATTTTCTGGTGCTCTAGGCAGAACATGAAAACACAAAATATGCTCTGTGGTTGGATGTAATGCAACTGTATATGTGGTGACATTTTAACAGGTTACATGCAGTTCTTTTTGACATTAAGAGAGAAATAGAGAGCTGACAGAGCTTTGTAGATCTCAGAGAGCGTATTAGGCAACAAAGTTGTTTACTTAAGTTGTCCTCTTAAAATTGTACCACATAAATGTTCCCGAAGGGTACATAATACAACGTCTTGAAGGACTATTAAGGGCTATAAAGATTTCTGCATATACTAAGACTGACTTCCAAAAATCTATCATCACAAAAATAGAACTCTCAAGAAGCTAACAAAATGAGTATGTCAAAAATGAGTCACAATTGATTTGGCACAAAAAACCTCTGAGAAGAAAGACTTACATTGAAATGAGATTTACTTAGCATTCTTGAAGTTATCCTAAAATAATAAGGTGGAACTGGAACTGTTAGTTTGTGTATACCAGGGGTCTCCACCTTCCAGCAGAGTTTAGCTCCAGCCCTAATTATACAAACCTGAAACATCTAATCAAGGGTTGTCTGAAATTTCCCCAATATACCTCAATAGTGCACTATTTGAGGGGACAGCCATTTGTAGTGGTGTCCAAAACCAAAGTGGACATTTTCGAGAACACTCATTGAATCCCATAATGTGAATTAATAACGAATTTACAACCAATGTACCCTTAATGTCTAGTCACTAGAGAATACCTATGCACTGTGAGGGTCTTGCCAAATGGCATCCAGATGGCACTTTTGGTGCACTAATTCTCACTGGTGTTTGCTAACTCGTTTTCATTCACTCATTCAGCAGACTATATTAGTTGAGTAATGTATAGGAATAGTGAATGCAGTTGTAGGGTTTTTTTCTGGATAAAGCCAAGGTCTTCAGGATCACTAAAAACTTCAAGGCAGTTGTCTTGAAACTAAACTCTAACACCATGTCCTAACTAACTTCGACACGTGATAAAAGGTATCTTTTCCATGTTAATCTGTGTTTTTGTCTTAACTAGTCGTGACAGCCACACGAAATTTCAATTTTAGAAAGGGTTTCTATTTCCATGAACAACATACAAACTATATGACAGTGATAATCTCAGGTAATGATTATGTGCTTTATTCAATGTTAAACATGTCTAATGTGAGTTTGAATATCATTTTGTGTGACCATACTGAAAGCAACACTAGATAGTTTACCTCAGATCTTGAAAATAAATAAAGCAAAGATGTGCGTTAAAACTGTGAACTCAATGCAAACCAACAAGCATATTCCATAACAGAGATGGTAACAGTCACTCAGTATGTACATTTAATCATGTTAAAAAGATTTAATAATTATGAATTAGATTATAAACATATTCATTTTGTTGTGAGTGCAGTGCTCTTCCAGAGAGAGCCCGCCCACATACACTTTTGATTGGTTGTGATATTTGATTGATTTTATGAAACTACTTGTTGCTGGAATCTTGTCGTGTCGCGTCGCGTGTAGTTAGGACATGGTGTAAGGGTGCTCCGATCAGGATTTTTGTAGCCAATCACCGATTGTCAATCACAGGAAGCAGTATCTGCTGATACGATCACCAATACCTATCTTTTTGAAGCATTCTTTTTAACATGTAGAATTATTTATAGTGATGCTCCAATCGGGATTTTTACAGACATTCATTCAGGGTCTGAATTTCTTTTTGAAAATCGGGGGAATTCCCCTCTTAGGTGACTCTTGTGGTGGGGATTTTTTAATTTAAGGGGTGGAGGGGGGCATTTTTTAGACATTTTTCAAAAACATAATTATCTCACCTAAATGTTTGATCAAGCAGTGCATTTTTGTTTTTACAATGGGGCAATTATTGCACAATAGCTTACATACAGCACAAGCCTGATTTTGTGAACTGTATGTGAGGAATTCCGTAACAGTCTGCACACTGTCCTCTTGATGCAATTATTGTCATCAGAAGTGTCTGCGGAAGTCTGAGCACACCGTCCGCATGCAGCCCAATTTTTGTGACCACACGGACAGTCCGTGTACAACAGCCCAGGCGAGGTGAATGTTATATGTTTGTGCACTCTGGGTGTGCATGAGTGTACTGTCTCTAGGAGACCACACGCATGCTGAATGGTTAAAACACTGGCAAGACTGAAAAGAAATGCAAAATATAAACTTTAGTGATGATGCACCACTGCCTCGATTGTTCAAGTGAAAATTCCTGTCAGCTGTGCAGAATACAGCTCGCTTATCGCAGACATGATGTGGTGATTTGAAGCCATCTGCACAATTTGAGAGGGAAAGAGTGCACGTGGTGATTCACTCATGCTGTTCGTGAAATTATGTCTCATAGAAATTTTTCAAATTACTTTGTAAGTTATTTAGTAAAGAAATATGAATTGTACCTCACCATCAGCATTATAATTATTTTATCCATGCCAGACAAAGATTGAGATGGTGCCGCTGCATGTCATGCCAAACCTCTCACAGAAGCCACATCGTCAGCTTGAGATCGGTTTATGAGATTGGCCTTTAGAGACCACCGATCAAACTTCCCAAAACAATTATCGGCCGATAGCGTTCAATAGCCGATCAGTCGGAGCACCCCAACTAAACTCTGCAGGAAGATGGCCCTTTAGGAGCAGGATTGGACATCCCAGGCATCTGTGGACTAGGGCTGCCCCCTAATAGTCGACTAACCATTAGTCGACCAGAAGAGGCTTGACCAGAAAATATGACTTGTCATCTGAAATATGTTAGTAGCTGCAACTTTACATGGCCGCTCAATCAAATGTTAGCCTAGAAAAAATGTGCGTTATTGAAGTATCTGTGCAGAGTGTGGATGTGGAAGCTAAAGAGTAGCGCTCACTGCAGGACAGATGGAGGCACCGGTGCGCTCACTTGCTTTTAAAATACTCCCTCTTTTTTGCTCATACAGATAAGAGTAATACATCTTTTAAATCTGTAAAGACTCTACGTTTATCATTGCGCTTTTGTAAAATAATGAAAGCAAACGGGATGCACTTTCTGGCGTCTCAATCTCTGTGAACTTGAACGCGAAACTCTGTGTATATTTGTCTTACAGACATGAAAAAAAATATATATCTACAGAGAGCGAAATGTCTACTTTCAAATAAACCAATTCAAATGAAAAACAAATATTCTCAGATTATGTAATCCGTATGAAACATACAGGCGCATCCACTACTGCGGAGATGGCGAGTCAGTGTCGACTTCATCTCTTAAACTGAAAACAAAGAAAGTACTAGTTTATCAATACATTATTAAAATGTTAATGCAGCCTCCTTACTGTTTTTTCCTGACACATTCATAATCATTAATTCTTCTGTCGTTGTGCTGTGGCAAGCTTATGCATGCGCTTGAGCGCTTATTAGGCTATGTAAGCAATTAAAGGCTCATTATTATGATAAGGCTCATGATAGTTTATTAATAAATGTGCGATTAGTCGACTAATGCTTAAAACGAACGACTACTAGTCAACCAGAAAAATCTTTAGTCTAGTCCCCTACTGTGGACTTATTCTAACAATATTCTAATAGCATTCAAGCATTACCAAATTCAAAGCTAGTGATGAACAAATAATTTACCAGTATTTAGGTCACTTCAAGATTATTGGAAGAGGGCGATATTTGCACCTGTATATTATAAACTACCAGTGTGGTTCTACATCTTGTCCAGCGCACCCTGAGCACACTCCATTTTACTGCATACCTGCTGTAGCTCTTGTCGTAGCTCCGTGCAACTCAGCTCCAGATTGTCTCTATCTTCATGCGCCGCTTTAAGCAGACTTTGCAACTCTGTGTTGTCACTGGCGCTCTGCATTGCCTTCAGCTCAGCTATCTTCTGCCGCTCCACCTCCACTTGCGCCTTCAGACTAGCACTCTCCGCTCTCAAAGCGTCCGTGGCTAGCCGCTGTTCCTCAGTTTTCCTCACCGCCTCATCTTTAGCAAACTTCTCACTCTCCAGATGCCCTTGAAGAAGCTCTACCTCTTCTTTTAAGCTCTTCACAGCGATTTGTGCCTCCTGATTCTCCATTTCCAAAGCTCTAAGACTCCCTGTCAGCTGCTGCTGGATGTCTACCAGCTTCTCTCTTTCAAAGCAGGAGCTCTCCACTTGCTCAGCCAAACGTTGTTCAAGCTCTGCTACCCGAGAGGCACGTGCAGCCTCAGCTTCATTACACTGAGATTGTTCTCTGAACCTCTGGAGAAGGGACTCGTTCTGTTGCGCCAAAAGTTCTACACGCTCCCTTTGCTGCTGTAGGGAAGTTTGTAGTAGGCCCTTCTCCTCTGCCAGACGCTCATTCTCAGCTGTTAGCTCCTGGACAACCTGTTGCTGGTCAGCCAGCTCCTGTAGAGTGGCCTGAAGTTCTTCGGCTGTACTGTGGTGACTCTCTTCCATCTTCTGGATGCGGTCTGTCAGGGACTCCACTGAGAGCTCATTCACCACACCACTGGGCACAACACTCTTAATGCTGCTACTAACTGAGTCGGAGCGTGAGGGAATCTTCTCAAGCTCTGAGGATTCTGAGGAGGGTAAAGGAGAGCCTTTGGTTTCACTACCAGATGACGCAGAAGTTTTAAGGTGGCTTCCATTGACTGCGCTGACGGCATTTGAAGTGGTGTTTTCTGGAAAAACCCCATTAACTGAATGCTTACTAGAGCTGGTAGGCGCTGTGGTTGTGGTGCTCTCCAATGCAATAAGCTTCTGCTTCAAAGCCTGATTCTCTTCCCGCAAGGTGGCCAACTCACGCTGGAAACGTCCGTTCTTTTCCTTCAGTTCCCCTAAAAGCACCTGCATGTCTCCAGACTGTGCTGGAGTCCTTTCTATCTCTGAATTCCCCTCTGGTGTCCCAGCCTCTGATGATGAATCCTTCCTTTTATGCCGCTGGAGCTCCATCCGTAACTTACTGATCTCAAACTCTTTGGTTTTGGCCTCAGTCAGAAGCTCCCTCACCTGACTCTCCAGCAGGTTCTTGTCACAAACAACAGACTCTGCTTTGGTCTTGACAGAGCCGCGTGAATGCTTGGACAGCGTGGACAGACTAGAGGTGCTGGCACTGGTGACCATTTTTTTGGCTGTAGTGCTTTTCTGTTGGTCACGCAATGACACACGTTCTCTGGAGATGCTTTGTGGGATCTCACGAGGAGCTGGGATCCCTGACTTTTTGGTTGATTGGACACCTGGTTAGAGAGGAAATAATGATATTCTGTTAGTGTTGGAAGTCTTTGTCTCAGTATATGCTGTACAAAATAGTTTGCTTGAGAAATACGACCAAACCATTCCTTCTGTGGAGCTATAGCTCTTTTTTTAACCCAATAAATGATGTGATAAAAATTAATGATGTTTTCATATGAGGCCATAACAATTAAATAGCAATATGCTGAAACCGCTTAAGCAACAATATTGTTTTAGTTAGCCAACTCCTGTCCACCAGACCAGAGATTTGTTACAATGCCACCATTTTTCTCATTCCATTGTACAAGGCCTGGTGTATCTGTGCAATAGGTCATTCATTTAGTGATGACAGGACAACATTTGTTTTGTCTTGTCACATTCAAATGGCCACCAGGCACTGCCTCACTACACTGTAGCCATAGCAGCACAGCAGAAACAAGAACACTGGCATCTGACTGGCATCAGAATGGGTGTGGGTGATGTATATCCCCTCTTTATGCTGTTTGCAAAATGGAGGTTAATTATTCTTTAGGAGGGGAGGCTGGTGAAAGGATTTTGTGGGTTTTGGAATAATCAGCAAATACCAACACAAAAATATGCTGGACTGGGGCTTGTTAAAGCTGATGCCTTAACCTAATACAAAGAATATTTCAAAGTGACAGAGTTTTCAAAAAGATCATTGTTCCTCAGGCCAAAACAAAGTCAACCCAGGGGGCGTTGAGATGGTAGAGAGAGATAAAACTACAAATATAGATGGCATATAAAACTACAAATACAGAAGAACGCACAACGTCTTCAATGAACAAGAGAGACGTATAGAAAGCAAATGCACGAATGCAAACACTTTACTTAATACGACATAACATACAAGTGTTTGTGCATTAATATCCCCAGCATTGTTCGTGCTACCCCAGCAATGTTGTGCCAAGTTCTGCATGTGCAAGCGACATTCATAGTGAGGCTGTGCTAGGACCAGAGATGCTATAAATATGTAATCTACCACTCTCTCTCACACACACACATCCATCAAATACAAAACCAGGACACTCACTCCTGCATTATACATTACCATTTTCATCTGCAGCAACATCATAACTTCTCAGGATTGCTTCTTATAAATTCATAATGCTTAAGAATTGCTTTTTATTTCCTAATATTAAACAGTTGGTTTTAGAAGCACAGGGTCATTATACCACCACTCACCAGAATTGCTTCTTATAGAGTTATTACATTTCAGATCTATGATTCAAACACATACATATGAACAAACTCAAAGTCATTTATTGCCATTCACTGGGCAATGATATATGTTTGCTGCATAACAAGTAAAGAATGAGATTAAAGATTTTCTTTTCTATTAGTGTGACTAATGCCTGGGCAGTGCCATTTCTCCACAATCTCATCTTAATCAGTCCCTCCAGGATTTCGTGGCACTTTTTTCTGATTTTTGCGACCTAAAATGACTGATTTTGCTGCGGCTTTTCTCAAAATTTGCGGTGATATTTGCGGCATTTCTTATTGTTTTGCAGTGAAAATATACCACAGACAACATTCTTCTAGCATTGTTATGACTTTTCTGACTTCGGCTCCAGACTAATATTTGAGGACACCAGCACAAGTGCCATTAAGTTCTACAGAAGGTGGCACCAGCACCTGACAGTAAAGCACTCACCCTAATCGCACATGTACATCTCGGAGATGTCTATTTGATGTCTGCATTTACATACGCAAGATGTATTTTTTAGGGTATTTGCTCATCTGCAATACGTCTCCAAGACGTTTCCTGTCAGATGTCAAATAGAGATTTATTAGAATGCATGTAAAACTGCTTCTGAGATGTTTATCAGATTACAAGACAGATGTTTCCCAGATCTTTAGAAGACGTCTTACAGATTTACTTGTGCTGTCTGGGTAGTTGAGATGCATATAAAACTTACTTTTATTACTGTCATTCATAATGTCTAAATATAATTTAATGAATACAAAAAAAATATATATTAGGGAATGGAAATGGCTAATAAGCCTATAAGTCTCTGCAGCCATATAGTGGTAATTTAATGTCTTTTTTATTTTTAAATAAGTGTTTGCTTTCCTACATTATGAAACTTAGTTTTATAAATGGAGGCAACATGAAGGATGAACAAATAATTTCATCACATTAAAAATAACTTTAAAATTTGGTTACTTAAAGCTTTCAAGTGCAGGGAAAAGTTGTGTGAAGCATTTAAAAACAATTGAAGACATTAGACCATTTCTGCCACAAGTTGTTCCTGTAGTTATGTTAAATCCATGGTGAATGGTGGAGATTTGTGTTTACTGAAAGATGTTTTTCCTGGTTTCCACATCAGTGGCGTTTGTTCTGATATCCGTAGCTTTAACAGAATTCTGCGCCAAATTTGAATGCTTCTCACAAGATTTGACAGAGATGTTACTGATTCTGCGGTGAATTCGACTACTTTCTTCACTGTATCTGCCAGTGCTGTGTATAACGGTGTCGCGTGATCGAGAGTAGCCCGCAGCTCCGGCCCGAGCAGATAAACGGTCTGCGCCGCGTGGCGCGGATTAGTTCCGCTTTCGGTTCATTTGCCTAATGCAGCTCTAGTAAATCGGTCATGATGAGAACGCAAGGCTTCATTACATTTTTGTAATTAAGAAACAACCTTTCTTTGACTGAATGCGTGTTGCGATGACGTCACAGGACGCGTCTAAGCCCAAAATTTGTGGAAAATTTGCGGCAATTATGAAAATTTGCGAGCTCTTGCGAAAATTGCAGAGTTTGCTTGATTTTGCGATAAATTCAGTGATCGCAGAATCGCGAAATCCTGGAGGGACTTCTTAATACGCTGCATGAACCACCCTTAACTGAATTCAACTATTCTGTCACTGCTGACCTCTCCCCATGCTGGGAACATGCAGAGAATCACACAAGCATGCACAAAATAGACATGTTTCAGTTAAGAATGGATAGTACGAGATGGTCTGTTTGACATCTGAGGTTGTTGCTTATTAGTGAAGTTGTTCAGATTTGTTACAACTACAAAGAGACAAGTAAATTAATCTGATATGTTGGCTAGTTATTGTGTCCTTGTCCAGTATACATGCATATATGCAACTTGAGAATTAAATGCAACTTCATGAGATCTGAGTAAATTGCCTGATAGTGTTGAGTGACCCAAAGTGTAAATTTACGATTCTTCCTAGTTTGCAAAGTGGTTGCAAATCTGGTGCTGGTTCATTCAAGCAGTTAAAGAGAACAAAAAAAAAGCAGAATTATGCCAGCAATTGATTAATGACCTCACAAAAACCTTAATTCTTGTGCAAGACAAGCTCTTCCTGACTCCAAATTTATCTGTGCTTGGCTGCCCTCATGCTTGAATGACTATGAAAACTTCCTATTTTTAGCCTTTGAAAGGGGGGAGGAAAAGAAGAAAAACAAAGAAAGACAGGGAAAGCCAGAGAGAGGTGGTGTGGGACGGGGAAGGTAAACATCAAGCTAATTATGCATTCGCAAAAGCATGTTAATTGCCCAAGGAAAGAGGCAACAATAAAGGCTTGATAAAAAACAGGATCCAGGGTCCTTGTTGAAAAGCAGTACTTCAGCTTTGTGTCGGAGATCAGACTGTGGGAGATATACAGGTCTGAGTCATCTGTCCATCCTTAATCTCGAAAACCAAAAGACAAGGCCTATATTGTCCTATTGCCACTAAGCAGAGACTCATATTGGTACATGGAGTAAATAAAATGGGACATTTTATTCAGAGACAAATATATTCAACATTAAAATGAATGGGGTTTTGGTTTCTATAGTGCCAGTAATGAATTCACTCTAATGTGAGCTGGTTTAGTGCACAAACTTCACTCAAATAAAGAGCTCACTGTTGGCTGAGCTGCAATGTGAGGGAAGCTAACATAATCATCTAAGAATTATGTTGTTTTGTGAAACATGACAGCACGGGGTGAGTTCAAAAAGAGAAGCCATTGAAAGCCAAAACCAACAGTTCAGACTGCAATAATGTAGCCATTAACAGCATTTGTGTTTCTTCTTAGCATAAAGCAGCATTACCAGTTAAAAATATTTTACTTAAAAAATCAAAACCTCTGAATGTTTTTTTATTAACCTGGTCCATTGAAAAACACAGCTTCTTCATTCAGAGATGTCCTGCACTGCTGATTATTTAACACTAAAGTAATACCACTGCATGTTTCCCTGCATTAAGTGGACAACACATTCAATCATCTGTTTGTAATTGTGGATCAAGTTTTGAATTGCATAAGTAATCACAAGACTGAACAGCTTCCAGTGTGACCTGCCAGGAAATGATAGAGTGTAGTGCATCATGAAAAGAAACTGGTGTAATTAACTGCAAAAAGTTGACAGATAAGCAAAAGCAGGCAAATTACAGTCAGCTGTCATTGCATTAGCTATTAGCAGTGACATGAAAAAGTCACAGCAATCAGAGATGCATTTGTAGGATGAGTAAAGATCTTCAGATTCGGAAACTCATTTTAAATGGCTAATAAAAAAGCTTCAGCCTCTGGGATTTCAGGGATTCCCAAACTTTTTTGTCAGCCAAACTTCTTTGACCCAAAATATTTACTTGAAATATCCCATGAGAAGTCAATGTTTCCATAATCTAATCTAAAAAAACTTCAAACTTTTCAACTTTTTCATCATCTTCCACCACCCTGTTTAAGAGACCATACCCCTCCACCCATATGAGAGGAAGTTCCAGTAGGCCGGACTAATGCTTTCCAGTCAAGTGTACTGTATGTAAGAGCAACAGCCTAAACAGAATTTCTGGTTCTCTGCCACATTTTCCTGTTGTTCAGCTAAAGAATGACATGGGCACATCGTAGCTGGCTGTAAACATGTAGATGTAGCCAGACAGCCCTGCTGACATTCCACTCCACATCCTGCACGCGAGGGAAAACGGAATCAATGACTTTCCATGTGCGTCAGACCGGTGACACACTTTGCCCATCCTGAATGGTGAGAATGACCAATGGTAAGGGAAGCTAAAGTCTTTTATGATCCTGCTATCACTATGCCAGTCTGAGTGATAAAAAAGTTTAAGATGTCTGAGAAACTGTACAACGGACTGTAAAATCAGAGCAACCACTTGAAAGTATGGCTATAAAGAATTACATGATGAATAGAAAGATAAATGTGAAAATTTCAAGATCTCAAACAATTTATTGAAGGGGAAGTGTGTCATGTTTTGTGCCTCAGACTATAAAAATCTCCTTGCCTTATCAAAGCAGGAAATTAGATTATGTGGAGGTGCTTGCAATATTATACAGTTAGGCCTAGAGCCACAGTATGTACAGTAAGTGGATCTGGTCCTTTTCCATGTGTAAAATTTCACACTGTAAAGCCTGACATGAAATTACAGTCAGGAAAATCCATTCTATTTTTCAAATGGAACAGTTTATTTAACCTTTTGACAAAATCTAAAAAAAAAAAAATGTTTTTTGTTGGGTATCATATTTGATATATCAGGCTTTTATGGCTCATATAGTATGATATAAGAGAATATAGAATTCATACTAACTTCTGTTTTATTCAGAGCACCAAACTGAGCAAAATATGCAATTTTGTGCAGTTGCTCATGTTCATATGGCCAAAAAGTAAGATTCTTAAAATTCTTAAAAGCTTGTAATGTAAATCAATTAGATCTTTATAACAGCATAGCGGACTGTTTAAATAAAATCTCCCAGTAATATATCTTAGTAAGATGATATTTAAATGCTTGGTTTTATGATTAAAGTTCCTTAGTTTTTATTATGGGGCGCAAAACATATAGCCTAATGCATTACAACACAATGGTGATTGAGAGATAAATAAACATTCCTCAAAAACCTGGCATTTTAACATTATTTTTTTCTAAAAAATTATGAATGGACAGTCAAGTAAAAAACAAAGTTGCTTCAGTCAAGTGTTCATCTTAAAATATTATAAGCAGCTATTATAAGAGCTATTCTTACACTTCCTTTTTCAATAAAAATTTCACATCAAAAAGACGTATTACAACCTAAAACGGAACATTTTTAGAATGATATCAAAAGGCCTTTTACTTGGTAAAAAATAAAATAAAATAAAAACTATCAGATGACAGAAGGCATGCAGTAGACTGTGTACAATAGGATTTTAAGCAAGGTTTGATCATATTGCTAATTTAGAGGCCTTAGAATGTGCAAACCAAATATGATACGGTAAGGTTAACAGAATAATGTTTGATTGTATAATTTCAGAGTAGGGACTGTAATTTGGCTCTTAGAGAAGCATGAAGTGTATGTATTGTATGCAGAAATGAGGATTGCTGTGGTTGTTTAATATGCATTCATCAACACACTGTGTGGTTTGTGGTTACTTTTCATGATTAAAATGTAATTATACAAATATTTTAACCACACTGGTTGACCATAACAAAAAAACAATTTACCAAAATTATTTGAAATCCTCAAAATAGCCCTACTATGTACTTGCACCTAATACCCTCCATTCAGCATAGACTTAAAGTTCCTCTCTTCTTTCCTTGTTGGGAAAACTTCCTACTTTCTAGTCTGCTGTACTGCATCCCAATCCTCTGTGCAATCTACTGATGGACTTTTAGTGCTTTCTCATTCATGAACCAATCACATTTCAAGCCGTCAACTCTAATACTGAGTCAGCCGTTTGATTCTGCTTGGATTACTGCCTCAGTCATGTCATTTGACAGTACATTGCCTCTATTTACTGCACTGGATGACCTCCTGCTCTGGTCAGCTTAGGCGTATGGTAAAAATTAGCCTAAATTCTTAAAACAGAATCAGATTAAATGGGAAAAGACAAGTGAATCTCCGTTTAGTCGGGCAAAGGAAAGACAGCTAACAGCTAACACCTGATGGAGGGCTGTATTAAATCTGGGCAATTTATAGCTACAGAGAAATGTGGATCATGTAGCTTAGTATGCCACTCATGAGCAGAAGTCCACTACCTACCAAATACACCACTCACTTTTCTTTCTAAGATTTGGAGTGGTATAAATGATCTATGGACATTGAGCAGAGCTGCCTTGATAAGGACATTTTAGCACTTGGTTCATACATTGTTCTTGGTTCAAACCCAATAACAACTCACCAACTTATTCTGGGAGAGACAAAAACAAGCCAGATATAGCTTTGGAATAAGGTTTCTTCAGTGGCAAATACACCAAATTGTCAGAGAGCATGTACGTTCACTGGATTTTGATTTCTTTCCATTTCTGTTTTCAGATATCTCTGCTATGTGCATCCTCTGAAGAATCTCCAGTTATATTAAAAATGTCCACTTGCACTGGGTATGCAAGAAAACAGAACTTCATGTGCACTGGGACAGATCCAAGCATGAACTTGACATTCTTGAAGCGTTAACTTAATTTTCTTGCTCATCTTTCAGATGATAGCAAACTGAGGGAATTCCTTGCAGCCTTGCCCAGAGAATGAGGCAAATACCAACTAAGCAGCTTCAATGGGTGTGTCAAGCTGTCCTTTGTCTGTTGAATGCGAAAGCTTTTTAACACCACCACTTTAACGTTTCATGACAGGAGACAAATGATTTCTGTAATGGACAAATAATTGCAAAGGTATGTTTATCTATCTATAGTTCTGCAAGCAAATGATTTTATGATTATTTGCTTATATTATGGTGACCCTATCCTCTTTTTGCCAGCATAATAATTGATACTGCATCCCTTTATGATCCAGCAGCATGAATACACATTTCCTTGTATATATGCTGGGATACAACACCCATAGACTAACAGGATAGAGAAGTAATTCAAACATGACACACCTGAGCTGACAAACATACAGTGTGTATAAGAGAGCATGTTTACTAAAGTGAATAAAACTCTCATATCAGCAACAGAAAATGGAACACTATGAAGAAAAGAGACAGAAACACATTGACAGGCTCTATCAGTCTCTCAGTGTGTTCATGCTGAACAGGCAGATGTTTTGTCTGTTTGACATTGGTTCAGCTCAGATTGTTTCACAGCTATCAAAATGATGCTGCTCATTTAACATTACTATACCATATGTAAGAAAGAACAAAACCTTCCTTCAATTGTCCTAAACTCTGTCCTCCTTTTGGCATTGAAACCCAGCAGAAAGTGTTTTTGATAAAACACATACACACACCTCATAAAGGCAAGTCAGATGCATTCCAGTCTAACCTCTTCTAATGAGCTCACTGTGTGCAAGAGACCTTTCTTGCAGCAATTCTTTTGCTTAGGTTATCCTTTCATACTAATCTGGGACCAGCTCTGCCATTACTTCTGTAATGTTATTTGCTCATTATTGATTTTATGTGACTATTAGTAAAAATAAAATAATAAATGCCATTAATTCTGACCACTTACCTACCACCCGTCTTAAACTACTGTTCAAAATTTTTCATTTTCAAAAATGTAGTTAAAACAGTAATATTGTGAAATATTAGTACTAATATTTAAAATAACTGTTCTATTTGAATATGTTGTAAATTTAATTTACTCTTGTAAAGCCAACGCTGAATTCAGCAGCCAGTCTTCAGTTTCGTATCGCATGATCCTTAAGAAATCATTCTAATATGATGACTTGCTGCTCAAGAAACGTTTTTATCAATGTTAAATGTTGTATCAATTTTTGTATCAGCAGTTTTTACTCTCACTTTTAAGAAATACAATTAATCCTTGCTAAACAATATTATACATTTCTTTGACAAATATGTTACGGACACCAAGCTTTTTAACTGTAAATTCTAATATATTCCAATACATTCCTCTCTCTCTCTCTCTCTCTATATATATATGTATATATATATATTTTTTTCTACCACATGTAAAAGCTTGCAGTACAACTTTCATTGTGCCATGCAAATTAAATGATTTTGTCTGCCACAATAATGTAATATCTTTTATTTTGTCTTTTAATTATCTTTTCTCATCAAACTGATATATGAGCAACATATTGACACATGAAGTTAATATCAATCATTATTCAAAACACAACTGATTTGATTACAGTTTGCACTTGATTGACAGCTGCAGTTAACATCCATTTGGCTGCAGCAGGGAAGTGCCACATTTAACCGTGAGAAACAAAACTTGCTGATGAGAGCGAGGGCAGAGCTGTGCCCTTGAGCACAACAGCAAGTCACCACCCTTTCACAGGTGAAGCACTTTGCATAATCTCCCCATTAATCACACCTCTCTGCTCACAGGACACAGCAGCTCACGCAGTGAATACCTATCAGCAGGGCCTAAAACTAACTTTTTGCCACACCTGCCAATGGCTGGTGACCTGATCAAATTTGCCGGCCAAAATTTTTTTTTACCGGCCATGAAACTCTTTTTGCAAAAACAGGCAGTTATTACTACTACAATGACTAAACATACAGTCATGGCCAAAAATATCGGCACCCTTGGTAAATATGATCAAAGAAGGCTGTGAAAATTAATCTGCATTGTTTATCCTTTAGATCTCTTATTTAAAATATTCACAAAAATCTAACCTTTCATTGGATAATAAGAATTTAAAATGGGGGGAAATATCATTATGAAATAAATGTTTTTCTCTAATACACATTGGCCACAATTAACAGCACCCTTTTATTCAATACTTTTTGAAACCTCCATTTGCCAGTTTAACAACTCTAAATTTTCTCCTATAATGCCTGATGAGGTTAGACAAGAAATCAGAGACCATTCCTTCATCCAGAATCACTCCAGACCCTTTAGATTCCCAACTCCATGTTGGTGGTGCTTCTCTTCAGTTCACTCCACTCATTTTCTATAGGGTTCAGGTCAGAGGACTGGAATGGCCATAGCAGAAGCTTGGTTTTGTGCTCAGTGACCCATTTTTGTGTTGTTTTTGAGGTTTGTGTTTGGATTATTGTACGGTTGGAAGATCCAAACATGGCCCATTATAAGATTTCTAACAGAGTCAGTCACTTATTGATTTTTTATCTGTTGGTATTTGATAGAATCCATGATGCCATGTGTCTAAACAAGATGTCCAGGACCTCCAGCAGAAATATAGGCCCACAACATCAAAAATACAGCAGTATATTTCATTGTACACATGGGCTACTTTTTATCCCTGTGTTCACCAAACCCATCTTGAGTGTTTGCTGCTAAAAAGCTCATTTTTTAGTTTCATCTGACCATAGAAGTCAGTCCCATTTGAAGTTCCAGTCGTGTCTGATAACTGAATATGCTGGAGATTGTTTTTGGATGAGCTAGGAGATTTTTTCTTGAAACCCTCCCAAATAACATGTGGTGATGTAGGGGCTGTTTGACAAAATTTTTTTAAAGTTTTCTGACCCCGAGTCTCGACTATTTTCTGCAGTTCTCCAGCTGTGGTCCTTGGAGAGTCTTTAGCCACTCAAACTCTCCTTTTCACTGTGCATTAGGACGATATAGACACGTCCTCTTCCAGGCAGTTTCGTAACATTTTATGTTGATTGGAAATTCTTATTATTGCCCTGATGGTGGAAATGGGAATTTTCACTGCTCTAGCTCTTTTCTTAAAGCCACTTCACTAATTTGTGAAGCTCAATTATCTTTTGCTGCACATCAGAAATATATTCTTTGGTTTTTCTCATTGTGATGGATGATTAAGGGAATTTGGGCTTTGTTTTCCCTCTTATTTATATTTCAGAGAAACAGGAAGCCATGGCTGGATAATTTCATGTTCATAATCACCCTGGAGTGCTCAAAATTGTGAATATTAATGGGAATATACTTCAGAGATATTTTACTCATAAGAATTTCTAGGGGTACCAATAATTGTGTCCAATGTGTATTTGAGAAAAACATTTATTTCATAATGATATTTCCCCCCCATTTTAAATTCTTATTATTCAATGAAAGGTTAGATTTTTGTGAATTTTTTAAATAAATATCAAAAGGATTAATAATGCAGGTTTATTTTCAGAGCCTTCTTTGATCATATTTACCAAGGGTGCCGATATTTTTGGCCATGACTGTATTTACAATGTTTTTTAATTTGTTCTTTACTTTACTTACAAGAAAAAACAACAAACAGATTTATTGATTTATCTTTTTTTTTGTCCTAAAAATGTTGAGATTCTTGTCCTTTGCATGTTTTCGGCAAACGGAGCAGTCCATCGTGTTACGCCTGTTTCACACATAGTAAGTTTGCAGAATGTATGTGGTGCATATTTTTTTCCCACACCCATGTTAACGGATTAGAGCAGGGCCATTCAATTAGCTTCATTTGAGGGCCGGATTATCGAACTGAAAATTTGAAGGGGGCCAAGGGGGTGGGGGCCATCCTGATCTCTTTCTGGGGGACCTATAAAATTAGAAATTAAATTGAAATTTAAAATCTTTAAAAGATTATCATTAGTGCTGTCTGTCAATCAATTTAAAAAAAGTAATCACACATTTCTCTGTAATTAATCATGATTAATCGCATATTTATATTGTCATAATTTCACACTGAACCTCCAAATTAATGTAGAAACAACATAAAGATAGTATATTTTAAATATGTTTTTAATGGCATCTTTTTACAAAGTAGCCTATTATTAATGAAGCATTAATACTGTGATGCAGTAGACCCTTGCAGATCTACTGTGGGACGTTTTAGGCTTGACCTGTAGAAGTAAATGAAAGGTGACTTTTATTTACAGTGCGCCGTAAAAATGTCCAGTGGTGAGAGTATATACAGTATTTCCACAAGTGCTCAGTCCAAAACACAAATAGCAAAGTACCAAAAAAAAAAAAAAAAGAACAACATAAACAACAAATATTATGTACAAACGAGTATCCACAATATACAAGAGGTCTGGTTTTGCTTACGGCACCGCAGTAGCACGTTCGCTGACTTGTGGCGCATTTCCACTGCGTGGTACGGCTCAGATCGGCACGGCACGGCTCAGTTCGGCTCGGTTTGCGTTTCCACTGCAGTTTAGTACCACTTTAGAGTGGGCGGGATTATTTACGTGTTGTTATAGTTGCGCCGCCTCTACTACTGAGACTCCTGAAAAACTTTTTAATTCCGTGTCGCACCATCACGCTCTCGCTGGATCTGCTCCTCGGCTATCAATGAGAGGACAGTCTATACTTCCTCAACAGACAACGAAACAGACATTTTTTGGTTGTTAAAAGAAAGGTGCGCTCATTCAAAACAGTTGCATTCGCTCATTCGCTGGCTGTGCTGATTTAAATCTAGCGGGTCTGTTGTGTCTCGTGCTGCAAGTTCAATGACGCAGGCAGTGATGATTTTCTCCGGCCAATCAGTGATCAGCAGAGTTTACACGTCACGTTTTGGTAACGGTACGGTTCACTTGGAACCTCGGCCTAGGTGGTACTAAAAAAAAGTACCAGGTACCAGGTACTGTACCCAGTGGAAAACCCCCCAAAAGTGAACCGTACTGAACCGTACCGTGCCGTACCATGCAGTGGAAAAGCACCATTGGTAAACAAGCAACTTGATGTGAGCCTGGCCTCCCTTCTTATAGGCCAGGCTCCAGCCCCTAACCGGAGTGTACCATTAGCAGGTAAGTTTTTTAATCTTATAATCTCATTTTAACCCATAAACTTAACATAAAACATCAATCACATTATAAAACACAAAAACCAATAAACCATTATTAAAACATATATTCTTTCATGTTAAATTTAATCTTAATATTTGTTGTAAATTTAATCATATTACAACAGTAAAAACATTTTATTTATAACAAGCATCAGCGGCAACACTGATTTTAACAATAAGCAAAATAAATGTAGAATGTCTCATTTTCAAATGGAGAAAATAAATAAAGGGCAGGAGTCATAACTTCATTTTAAACTACAGCTTTAGGTTTATAAGCTGTTTAATATGTTAAAGAGTGAAGAATAATTCACTGGATAATGTTAATTCACTGAATATTATTCTCTGGAATATTGAAATATAACAAACAAAACATCGTATTTTATTGCATTTCTCAACTGGTATGTTATATCAGAATTATTAATATGTTTTTGTCATTCTAGATTATGAAATGCCTGCTGACAGTGGGGTTTATCTATGCATTTACACAGAACTATAGCCTACTCAAATTGCGATCGCTCGCAGAGATAATAAATAATTAATTTCCATAGCGATGTATTTATTTAGATGTTTATTAACGAAATAATGGTTATATGGTAAATGTTAATATAATTTAGCGTGTTTTAAACAAGTGAATATTGTTAAAAGTTACATGTGGTGGCCGTGCTGGAGCATTTCCTGAGCATCAACCGCTGAGTGAAGAGCAATATGAAAGCGGCTTCACGAGACTAATGATGAGCATATACAACAGAGAGAGAATTAAATTCAGCGCTTTTATTTCCAACACGCGCTCATTCATGGCTGTATTATTTAATTCATGCAAAGTTACGTCTTTATTTGGAGAGGACTTGACGAATTAGCCTACGTGACTCCGACTTCACGAGACTAATGATGAGCATAGACAGCAAAGAGAGAATTAAATTCAGCACAACATGCGCTCATTCATGGCTGCATATTATTTAATTCAGGCAAAGTTATGTCTTTATTGGGACAGACTGACGGATTAGCTTACGTGACTCCATGAGTTCGTCTCTATTTCTTAGAGCCAAGCTATACAAACTGCATATCAGGCATTTATGTAATACATGTAATTTGTGCATTAATGGCTGTTATGTTAAATAAAGTTTACTAACTACAGCAAATCAAGTACCTGTGCACACCGTTGTTGTTGTCTCGTCTCCCCTCAGACGCGCTGCAATGGCGATCCTGTGCGCAATTCTCAAAACACCCACAAGATGGCGCCGTTTATCTGTGAATCCGATATTACAAAACCGATATCCGTTTATGGTAAAATGCTTAAATATTGGGAAAAATATCGGTAAATTGATATATCGGTCGATCTCTAGAGTCCGACTACTTCCCACACACACAAGACAAAACGAACTAAAAATAAAACTTCAAACTAACAACGGTGTGTCTGTGTGTTTTATCCGGGTATGTATAATGTAAAGGGGGTGAAGAGTGTGTGAAATGTCCGTGTGCCATCGAGATTAGGTGTGCACCCTCTCTCCGATGGCTAAACAGCAGGGGTAGGAATGAGGTAAGTGTGTGTGTGTGTGTGTATATATATATATATATATATATGTGTGTGTGTGTGTGTGTGTGTGTGTGTGTGTGTGTGTGTGTGTGTGTGTGTACTGCTGTTCCCAGCGGTGAAGATCAACTCTTCACAAATACCAATACTACTACTGGTGTCTCTATTAAATGCATTTTCCCTCAATTTTACCTATCAATTATAGCCATTCAACATTACAGTATAATTGAAAGCCATTATTTTTAACATTTAATAGGCTCTGAAATATTAAGTGATTTTAAAACGATCTTCACATAAACTATAAATTGTATATGCATAAACTATACAGATTAATCTTTATTCAGCTACAAAAGTTAATGAACGACTAGAGCAGTTGAGTGATTTCTCTTTTTCTTTTGTTCTTTGATTTACATCAATGACAGACTTCAGCAGGTTTCACTTTAAAATCGGATCTGACACATATCCTATTTTCTCCAAACTCTTTACGGTCATTTAAGACTTTATAACTCATTTAAAACTACGTTTACGAGGTAACTCGACAAAACCACGTATTTTGACATAATTGTGTGTGTTTTCGTCCGCTGAAGCGCTACTGGTGTGCTGTTTGAAGTGGCTCAGTGTATGTGTTCAGCCGAACAAGCAACCTTTCAAACTATAGCCTACTTCACTCAAAGACTATAGAAATACAAAGACGGTTCACTCCTATACTTATGAATGGGAGAAAGTGCAACGCGCAATATGGCAGGATAGTCCCGCCTCCTAAATGAATGAGCCAATTGTTGATTGGTAAAGTCATTGTGTCACTGCAGCGGCCGTTAGAAGCTGCGGTTCCCATAGAACCTGGGGCTAGACCAGCTGATGCACCCGTGTGGTCATAAGCGCGTTGGAACTACGCATGCGCATTCGCTGGTCTAGACTGAAAAATAAGCTTTTTAAATGCTATTTGAGCATAAGAAACAATATTCATGGGGCAGTTCATTTCAGATTTTGTTGCTGATTTGAAATATGTAATTTAATTTCAGCGAACCGTTTATGAGATTTCAGGATTCCCCCATTCATTTAGGACTTGGTCTTGTTTGAGCTGCCCAGAGGCATTGCAAATATGGCGGCCGAGTGAACGGGCTTTCCTTGAAAGGGACTTTGCTTCACTGCACCATTTAGGCAGCGAAAACCCAGGTATGTGTCGCCACATTCTCGGGTTATGAAGAACAAAGAAGAGAAAAGTTAATCTTCTGAAATGAAGCAGTAATATCTTCTCAGGCAAAAGTTATTAGAACCGTGTCTAGGGACAAGTTGGCCATCACACTGCTCTGACCTTATCAGCCTGTTTGTATCTAATATTTGATTCGCTCTTGTCGCTTATGACAGAACAGCTAATCACGATGAGCTCGTCTTCAGAAAGATTATTTTATTCGCTTAAGTCAGAAACAGCAAATCTCTTTAAAAACTGGCTGTTGTTCTCACTACATTGCATTGTTATATTTCGTAAAAGTTTTACCCGCCAACTGACACTGTTACATGTACTCACCAACGCTGATTTTTAATCGCATTTGGCACTTGGCGAGTGTTAATTTTAGGCCCTGCCTATCAGACTGGAGAACATTAAGAGTTCTGAATGAAAATATCCTCTGTTGAATTAACCTGTCCAGAGAGAGAGGATTTCAAATTATCTTAAAATAACTGTTCAAGTGTTCTCATATAAAACCTCTTGCTCTGCGGTTGCTAGGGTGTTGGGGATAGTTGCTAGGTGGTTACTTACTGGACAAGACAAAGGGCCCTATTTTAACGATCTAAGCGCATGGTCTAAAGCACAGGTGCACTTAGGGCGTGTTCGAATCCTCTTTTGCTAGTTTCACGAGGGGAAAAATGGTCGGCGCGCCTGGTGCATGGTCTAAAAGGGTTGTCCCTATTCTCTTAATGAGTCATGGGTGTGTTTTGGGCATAACGTGGAATAAACCAATCAGAGTCTCATCTCCTATTTTCTTTAAGAGCGAGTTGCGCTCGCGCCATGGCGGATTCGCTATTTACATGGCGGAATTTGCAAGCGCAAAGACTGAACGCATCTCTAGAAATTAAATAAAAATGACAAATGCATACAACAAAATTTGAAAACTTAACATTAAAATGAAAACAAAACATAAAGCTATAAAAACAATTCAAAATATTAAAGAAAAGGTATAAGAGTATAATAATGATTCTAACATAACACTAAGCCATACAACAAAAAACAACTACATATATATGTATGTACAATTTATAAATTCAATATTCTTTCATTTCCATGTAATTTGTTGAAGTACTAAAATAACTCAAATTAAATAAAACTAAAACTTAATAAAAAAACCTATACAGACATAATAAAAAAATTAATAAAATGACAAACATTACTCCAACTTTAACTAAAATTAAAATAGATAAATAAAAATCAAACTACATTAGTTTATCAGTAATCCTAAAAAAAAAATAACACTGAGCCAAACACACACGCTAAAAAACAACAACTTACACATAGTAAGAAATGGTTATAAAACTGAAACAGAAGTGAAACAAGTAGTAGGAAAGAGGAGAAATAAAAAGCGATACTTATATCTTATATTATATACTTGTTGTTTGTATATATGTAGTCTACACAATAATAATATTTTACATTGTAATCCTTTAATTTTTAATATTTGGCATGTTTGTGTGCTGCTGCGCATCCCTGTGTGTGTAATAAGCAAAGTGTATGTGTGTTGTGGACACACCTATAGGTGCATATTACTAACGCGCTTTTTAAATAACAAAAAAAAAAAAAAAAAAAAAAAAAATACTGCAATGGCGTGGTCTGTTTCAGTTGCCTCAAAATAGCAATGCGCCAATGATGTGCCTGAACACGCCTCGTTTTCAGACCAGCACGCCCATGGGTGCACAAATGGGTGCAAATGCATTTGCTATTTAAACAACGTGGCGCAAGACGTGAAAATGATAACTGCGTCGGGCTGAAACTAGCAAAAAACACCTGCTTCGCGCCTGGCACTGCATTGCACCAGGTGTATGACAGGGCCCAAAATGTCCACCCTCAAGTCTCTATAATATTTTGGTATCTAGTAGGGGTGTGCGATATATATCATCTGCGATAATACCGTAATTGTAGTCTTAACAATGTGCGATTTGACATTATCGAGTATTTTGCAAAAACCATTCAAAAGACCCCTACAGAGTGCACGCTTACATTACGTGAAGTCTAGACTAGTGCGAGTGCGCATTTAGAGCGCGTTCTTTCACTGCATGACTCTGTCTATTACAATACATTTAGAATGATTACAAATCCGAGACATCGGGGAAGAAAATGTATATATTTATACAACTTCATTTAGCCTAGTTAATAAATTTCACACAAAGAGTTTTTTTTTTTACCATGATTACAAATGTGATTTTTTATTTATTTATTTTTTTTTACAACAGTTCAAGAAACAAGAAGTTAATTAAGAGACTTGCGTTTTAGACACCATATTTCCTGTTTTTGCTCTATTTCGACAACAAAAATAATTTCAAACACAGCCACAGCACTGTTTAGCGTCTCGGAGCAATATGACGGTGTTGCGTTCCTGAATGAATCAAACGTTTAAATGATTTGGCTCAATCGCAATGACTCACTTATTAACAGTGACTTACTGCCACCTACTGGTTTTAAATAAATACATCAAAACATCATTGTTTTGCATTTGCAATCGCAGGTTAAATGCATTTATGTCCTGCATTAAACAGCATGTAAACATCTAAATACCACTTCAGATGCAGCTTCTGTGTTTCTTCTGCATTGCAAAGATGAATTTTGTTGATACTGATTTCATTTGCTTGGTAACAGCCCAAATGTCTTATTATTCTAATTCACTAATTAAATGTAAGAATTTGACACAAAAGATAATGGACGTTTTTAGAAAAAATGGCTTTATAAAAGTAAAAATGCCCATAAAATGTAAAAATCTGTTTAAACTTATTGGAAAAGATTAATTTCTATCACTGTGAACTGACCACCACACAGAATATGAAGAATATCAAAAACTTTAGAAGTCAGCTGTCTACAGCAGTCCTTAAAGTACCAGCTCAATAACACACTCAGCAAAATATAGTCTAATTATCGTTATCGATAAAATCCCACAAAATATTGAGATATTACTTTTTGTCAATATCGCACACCCCTACAGCAGTATCTAGATATACTTTTATGGTCCAGTAGAGAGAAATCTGGAGAAAAAACATCTTTTGAACCACTAACTCAAGGAAGACCATCTTTATAAACTATAAACTGCTTTGGACAGTAAAAAGTGTTAAAATAACTAGGTAAATTTTTATATACAAGTATCATGTTTACTCCCACACACAGATCAGCCATCAATACTGTAGCTGTTCTCTTTGTAGCACATAGAGACATTTTTGGAGTCCAAAAATACAGACCAAAATTCCTTTTCCTTTGTTGTTGTCCAAAACAACTAACACTGCTGACAAGTAGATATTGCACATTTAATGACTGATGAGCTGGACAAAGAAAACAAACAGAGCTGTTGTTCTAATGACCAGCACTGTTATAACTGCTCCTATCACCAAATGCTCATACAATACAATCAAAACGCTCTCTCTATCATTTCCCTTCAACAAAACACTTGGCATCTAAGTTCAGTATTACACAGACCCTAAAACATGTGGACAATGTGAACCTAGTCACCCATGGGGTGTTGGAACTCTCTTCAATCCTTTTTTGAACATGCAACTGCATTCTTTTCCTCCAGTTTCTCACTATTTTTCTAATCCACCCTGACCGGCCAACAGAGCACAGGCTGGTGCTTTTCATTTCAGAACTGATCTGAAAATAGCCTCACTGTTGAGCCATATTTGAATGAGAGGGTCATCTGAATGGCTGTTTAGCGCAGGCACCAGTTCATTCTCCACTCAGCTGACTGCAAATAACACCCTATTGCTTCCAACACTGCTGCCATTAAACATGCGATCCGTCTACTTGGATAAACACAAATGGAATAAAGTTTCAAAGTCACGTTTGATTTCTGTTCAAAAAAACTCATTTCATGGATTTTTGGGATAGTAGCTTTTGACTTCCTTCCTTGGTATATCTCAGCTGTAGCAGAAGGGAATGTGTGGACAGATAAAATGAGCTTCCCCTTCCAATGAACCACCTCATTCTCACAACATGAAGCCAAACACCAGCTCTGATTCAGAGACTATAACCTAAGCTGACCTTAAAAAGTATTTCTGCTGTGAAAATTACAAGGTTTGAGTCTCTTCTGTCTCACTGAATCCAGGAGTTGGGGGGTCTTTCAAAAAGAAAATCTGATGCCTTTGAAAAGTCTTTGAAAAAATAATATACAGTTCAGTCTGTAATACATAATTCAAACATTTTGGTCCAATTTAAGCCCAGTTCAGACTACACAATTTTAGCCCGATTTAGGCACAATCTGCTTAACGCAGAGTGTCATGGGGATTCATAAATGACAATGAGTGTCGGGATGCAAGATTCAATCGTTTTATCTTGTGTAATGTGTCATAGTATACGACAACCGATGCCACGTCTGCGACGCTTCACGATGTCACCTCAGAAAGACTAGCATGTTTCATTTTTTTTTCCATCGTCCAAGAAGACTTCCATCATATCTGTGACACTGGCCAATAGGAACACAGAAACGCCTTCGTACATGCTTTCTAACAATCCAAAATGAAAGAGAGACAATGGTATCGGTCCTGCTACTGTAGGTGGAATTTTACAAATGGAGCAAATATTCGTGGAGCTGTGACAATAATACTCCCGCATTTATGGATGAGTGAAAAAAAGGTTAAATGAACACTATTTTACCTCAGTTCTCTTTAACAGTCCATACTATTCTCTTCATGCAATCCAGATTTGTGCCCACTGTCAGATTTTCTTTCTTTTCTGGGCTTTTCTGATGACAAGACAGGGCAAAGTGGCCAGTGTTTGCTGGCCACTGTTTGTTTGCACTCATAGAAGACAGCAAGCGAATGGTCGAGTTTCTTGTTCACAACACGACAAGTTTTTAGGAGTCAAAATCGCATAATCTGACACAGTGACTGTCGTAATCGACAAAAAAATTGTGTAGTTTGAACCAGGCTTTAGATGTAGTCATTACACAGTACTGACTCACTTTAAATGAAGTGTCTTTAACTACTATGTATTATGTATAATTTCCCCCCTTTAGAATCAATAACTCTCCTATAGTAAGAAAATGCCAATTCAAAGATGGACTCGCATAATCATGTACTATTGCATTGTAGATAGGTTGTCATATAAGCAAAAACTCTCCATGAGTTCATGTTTTTATGCTGTACAAGTTATATAGATATTGTGCTGGGAACAAAAGGAATCTGTCCTTTAAAAGGAATGTAACAAATCTAAGTTCTTAATGGATTTTCATGAGGATGTTTATAGTCTTAAAGTTCAGCAAACAGAACAGAACAAAATCTATACCACACTGTGATTAAACATTCTACATGGTAAATGCATTAACTGTTTATCAGAGGCCATCTAACTCTAGCCAACCACCAACATATTTCATTTTACTGGGCAAGTGGTCAAAACACTGTGCTCTGAATTAATGATTTCATATAGATCTGAAGTTCAGCCAAAATATGAGGATTTGTAGCCATATATTTAGCCAGACGTGTTCCAACATACTGTAATCACTTAGCTTATATAGTACTGAATATTGCACTTATTATTCACTAACTCATTAAAAATTAATATATTTGTTACTAAATTACGTTTACAGCCGTAATGCACTCACAACTGTAGGTCTAATTTTAAAATGTTAAAATATTCCAGATGTGAGGCATTTAAATGTTATCTTTATAGCAAAATCTCTATTAGGGTGGTCTTTAAGAGGGGGAGACATCCACCTATGGTGGCGGGGAGCGTTTGCACTCTTGTCCTTGTGGAAACTCAAGTCTTATAACTGACTGTGCTGCCTGACATGAAGTTAGTGACAACAGATCCGCAGTGCAGACTCATGGAGTCCAGCTGTTTCAAAATGATGTTCAAATCACATTCTTGGTAGGTTTATTCAATGTTGACTCTTTCAAAGCAAGACTCATTTATCAGCCCAAGCCTTCTACATCATAAATGAATCATAACTAACAATGATATTTGATAAATCAGAGATCTAGATAGTGGAAGGAAATGTCATCAAAATGAAACTCTTGATGAACATTCATAGCACTGTAACTGATAGTTGTTAAAACAATCTTTACTTTTGCCAAAGGATGTAAAGATGTAGAGGTAGATAAAGCCTAAACTCAGCTGAGGGGTGTTTGTGTGTTCAGCATAAGAACCTACTGTTTCATCTGAAACGCACACACATAAACACACAAACACAAAGTGTTTGGCAGCATTTTCCATAGTAGATAAGGCTCCTGCAGTGGTAAACTGGCAGTCAGCCACGATCTCGGTGCCAGACAACACACATCCTCATTTACCAGCCACACACACATCAAGACTTCAAATTCCAGTAAGTCTTACAAAGAAATCTTCTTGTGGCCTAACAAAGAAGACAAACCTCAGGGAACTCAGTTTTCAGAAAACTCATGATTTTCACACATGTACCAAGCACAATTCCATCATCAGGACAGGAGGCGATTACAATAACACTGCAATTGAACTGAATGTCAGCTTTCATGAGCCACTGAAAGTAAGTCAAGAACAGATACAGCGCACTATATGAAGTGATACGAAGAAAGAGATTCCCGAGAGACTGAGGATGTGCAGGAGGTCAGAGAGATAAAGCAGACTGTTGCTTTCCATCTCTGCAGTTAAAGCTGGCTGAAATGAAGCAAACTTTGAAATGGAAATGCAATAGAAAGTTTATCCCCTGGGGTGGATTGTGGACATGTAACACACACACATAGAGATAATCTCTTTTTCTACCACACTGAGACTTTTTTCATTCAGTGTTACTCAGCACATTTCTAGCACACACACTGATATCCACATAACTAGATTTTTAAATATTCAGAAAAAAATTGAGTGGTTCTTGCAAGTCCCACCACAGCTCTAAGCTGGTTGTCTAGGTGTAGCTATGCAGCTCCTAAGGTGTTGCTAAGCCCAAAGAGCCTAATCTTAGGCCATGTGTCCACCAAAGTGTTTTTCCCCTAGATTAGCATATTTTTTCAATTGTTTTCAATGGGAGCGCCATGTTTTTTTTTTAAACGCCAGCAGCGTGATGAGCACTGAGCTCTTTTTCATATTGAGCGCTGGGTGCTCAGGGGTTTTTTCTTGCCACCGAAAGTTGAAGAATGTTCCGCTTTGGGTAAAACTCAGTGCTCATCACTGTCACTTTTTAGTCAGCCATCCAATCACAGTGGAGGGGTGGGAGTAATACCACTTTGACCAACTGTCACACATTCTGCTTGTTCTACAACTAAACAACAATGGAGAAGTATATATTTCTTGTCTCTGAGTATTCATGTCTGTACCAGATGTGATTCTAGAACTACTATGAATATTGCTTTGAAAAATAATGCTTGCAACATTTACTTCGCAACCAAAATATCTAAAATGAAAAAACAAAGCGCTCACAGCTAGGTGCTGTAAGCAGAGCGCCCTTTGGTGGACAGACAAACTGGGGGGGGGGGCTTTATTTTGACTTTGATCCAGAATAGACAGGATTGTAGAAAGTGGACAATGGATGATAGATGATGATAGATGGATAATAGTTTCATTTGAATCAAATATATGAATTAAATATGGCTTGTGTGCTTACTTTAAAGTAAACTGTGAGATTTCTTGGTATTTTATTACATTATTATTATTATTTTGCCTGCAGTATGAAAAATGCAAATCTTTGTAACAAGCCACATGATATGAGGTATCAGTCGTGTTCTTGGCAAAAATGTGTGGTGGGAAAGTCTACGTTTACTTAGTGTTTTGATCAAATGTCTAAACTTGAGTATAAACAACTGTAAAATGATGCTTGCTGTTTCTAGGATGTGTATCTTGACAGCATGTACACACAGCAGTGATCCCAGCAATGGGATCCGGACAAGTGTGGATAAAAGCTCCATTTATCATCCAACCTACATTTACCCCCTACAGCTGCACACTGATACTGGCCACAACTGTGAGTGAAACAGCAAACCAGAGCCAAAGACACAGGAGAGGGATGAAAAGATGCAGAACAGACAGAACAAACCAAATGTATAGAGTAAAAGAGAAAATGTAGGAAATAATAAAAGACAGACAGTAATTATATCATATGGTTAAACACAGAGAATCGATCGCTGTGACTAGTGAGCCCACACAAACAAACATACAACCCCATTGTGGATGAATGATAATACAAGACATCCACAGCACAGTGATATGATAGTCAGACCTGTGTCCGGATCTTCCACCCGGGTTTCCTGGTTCCCCATGCCTGCTACTCGCTGCTCCACAGAAGACACTAATCCATCAGAGCAGAGCTCCGACACACCTGACAGAGCACACTTGCTTTGCCGCCCGTGCTTACGAGACAGAGGTGTTTGTCCTCTCCCCTCGTCCTGCCGGCTGTGAATCAGCAGCCAGACAACATTCCTGCTGACTGTCAGTCTGTCCAAGTGCAACTCTCTCAATCGTCTACTTATTCACTTGTTCTCTCTCTCTCTCTCTCTCTCTCTCAGCTGCAGCAGGAGTGTATTCAGTGTGTTATTAGTTGTGTCTCTGTTTTGGGGGTGTGGTTTCCCTCTGTCAAATATGTGCTCCTCCTCCAACTGAAGCATGAAAATTAGAGCAAGCAACTCCCTCTTTTATCTTGCACTGTCTCTCCTTTGCTTTACTTCTATCTTCAGAAATGAAGAGTGTATAGGACTGATGGAGAGGAACAAACAAAGAAAGGAGGCTCTATTCATCTCCTTCCACATGTGCATTTTGTCTGACCTCAATCATCTGCTCTGTAGCAGAGGACACTGGGAGATACACTGGGACACACACGTGCAGAGCCACACCGTGTTTTTGTCATAGATTGCTGCATTATCACAGAATAGGAGATTAGAGCCCTCTAGTTAGACTGATACTTTTCTGTTCTCAGTAGGAGGCATGAAAAGATAAATGTGTTTTTTCTTTAGCTCCTTCCCTCCCCCTCATTCTCTATTCATGTAAAATGCTTATGAGTTAAATATTCATGCTATCAAAAAACAAACAAAAAAAATCTTTTCCTGAATCTGTCCCTAGCTTGAAAATGCAGACAGAATGCATATCTCTGCTTCTCATTTCATCTCTTTTTTTCTCTTCTCAATAACAAGTTGTAATATTATATTTTATCTCATGTAGAGTGGGGTCCAAAAGTCTGATACCACTGGTGAACAGGTCTCTAATTTACAATTATCTAATTAAATACATTTATTTCATTACAACTTATGTTACCGGCATAAATAATTGATTTAAAAGTTGAATTAAAAATCAACATATATTTTAGTTTTTTTGGTTTCTCTCTTTTGCTTTAATGACAGCAGCACTTAAGCTGAATGAACTCCACAAGCATTTCTCAAACCTGAAGATCATGTTCTCCAGCATGATTTGAGATGATGAATTTCAATAGGCTCTTTGAATTAAGAAAATCTGGTTTCTGCACAGAAAATCACATGATAAATGACCTTATTATTTAATTAGTGGTCTAGAAATATTATACGGGCAGAATATTAAATATTAATACTGTTTTATGTCATAAAAATTATTTGGTGTAAATATTCAAAATACCAAAAAAATCTGTTTATTTTTAGTTTTTAAATTAGATTTTAAATCCCATATTTTAAGATGTCGATTAATGTGGTAAAATAAACCCAGCTGACTGCTTATCCTGCTTTATATACAGCTGCTTACCAAATTAATAAATAAACGGGCATGAAATATTGATTTGAGATATTTTATTATGTAAAAAAGCAAGAGACTGCGAATTATTGTGAATTATTATAATATTATTTCTTATTGTTCTTTTTGTCGTTCTTTCAAATTTACTACGGTTATATAAAGCCTCTCCACCCTTGGTAAATAGGCCCAGTTCTAATATACACTCCTGTAGCTCACTTAAGCCCGGGACACACCAAGCCGACTTCAAAGAACTAGCGGCAATGAAAGCCGACGGTGTTGTCGCCTCGCGTCGGCAGCGTCGGACCAAAAAGCTGCGCTCGAACACACCGCACAGACTACAGCCGATGGCAAACTAACATGTGCGTTCTGTGCATGCGTGAGAGGAATTAACGGTCTATATCAGCAGCTATCAATAGTATATATTCGTCATTCAAAAGGAGAAACCGAAACAAAGATATACGAGATAAACACAGATATTCAAAGCAGCGCTTGCTTACCATTTTGAATATCAGTAACGTTGATAACTTTAATCATTTTAAGTGGCTCATGTTGTTATGAAAACATTCGCGTATTAGAATGATTGGGAAAGATCACGTAACATTTAAACAGCCTTCTGTCTGTACCACCTTCATTTATGCGCTCGTTTTCATCACTTTCGCTTTCATTCTCGGGCAGTGACTCGTTCGCTAAACTGAACATCCAATCAGAGTTCTCCCTCTCGCTGACGGCCCCGACGCCGATTCAACATGTCGAATCGGGCAAACTGTCGCCAACGTGAGCCCGACGAGTCGAACACACCAAACAAACTAGCCCGACTGTCACTCGCCGTCGGCCCGACGTTGGCCAACGGCCTTTAAATTCACAAACAGAGGCAGAACAAAGCCTCTATGAACTACAGCTGAGTTGATCTGTGCCCACCCAGACCTCTCAAGGCCTCACCTCAATGACCAATCAATGAATTTGTAAACAGCACATCACAGATAGTCATGTCATGTCCCATTCTGGTATCCTTGTATGTGTAAAGTATTCTCCAGTTTTAATGCAAATGTTTAGTATGCGTACTGCTAAACATATTGTCTTTCAAGGTTATACTCTATTTGATAACATGTGCAAACACAGGTCACTGACACATGTGAACTGGAAAGTTCAATCATTGTCTAGTGTCTGCTGTATTTCTCCCCAGAAGTTATGAGTGTTAAAAATGTCTTTGTATACATTTAAACTAAAGCTGAGACCATCTTGTGAAACAATGGCCAGTTTTGCCACCCTGTAGACCATTTAATAGCTGAAAAAAACATATCTTAAACAGAGGCAGTTAATATGCATCTCAAATCCCTACTGAGGTAATGGCCCTGCTAACGTACTGTAAGCGGTGAGATTTCAGCAACAACAATAGTCAATAGTGTTTCAAATAGGGCTGGGCGATAATTCGATAACGATAATTATCGCGATATAATTTTCCTCGATAAAACGATATGAAGAGTTCGATGAATGCTCGATATAATGTTTATGCGCCAAAAGCGGAACGAAACAGCGCGACTCATTTGAATCACTCCACAAGGGCCGTTAATCCGCTCGGATCAAAGTTCAAACTGCTGCGCGGCGCGAGCTCACTAGAGCAGACGTGTTTACTCAGTCACGCGAGCACTAAGCAGCGCTGTGAGATCCAGTGTGAAGCGCTTGAATTCAGCGATGAACACAAACAACTCCGTGATTTAAACTAGTTTAAAGCCAAACAGGAGAAACACTGTGTGCAACAACAAGACAGTCAGAAGGCTTTCAAGTCTACACATCGCCATCATTTGCCATGGATTTACTGTAGTAACACTCACTGGCTACATTTACATGCACAATTTTTGGTTCAATCGGACTGAATTCATTCCGATTGAAATAAAGTGATCGGGTTGATGTGCGCGTTTATATGTCACAAGCTTCAAATCGTAATTGTTTTTTTTTGGACATGCGCACACTGCACAAATATAGAGTTTCTCACACTGTTTGCACATAATAATTACTCTCTGTTTCTTTATTTGTTTTTGACAGCAGAATTAATATTTTTCTATTTCTAGACAAATATACATATAAACCGCAGTGCCGTGCTGCTCATATTTATCATGCAGAAAAATGCCCCTCCCCGTGCACAAAACGGGTTGCCTGTGGATGAGAGTCTGAAACAAGGACTGGTGGGAGTTTGTCCTGCTCCACTTCACAGTTGCTGAGTGAAAGGAGAGTTTTATAATGACAGGACACGCATTTATACAACATTTTATTCAAAAGAATGACCCGCTTGTTCCGCGTGTCATACGTCATTACGCTATTTCTGCGTTATTGCACATGCGCAGTCCTTTCATTTTCGGTTTTCAATCTGATCGAGTGTTTACATGCACTCTCAATTGGATTAGAAACGGAATAAACCACCCCCTTCAATCCGATCGAAATTTCATTCCGATCGAGCTCAATCGGATCGATTAAGCTGTTTACATGAAGCCTTTTCAGTCCGATTGAGCCGTCAATCCAATTACAAACGGATTATTTGGTTGGATGTAAACGTAGCCACTGCACCATGGTATTGTGGCAGAAATGTAGGATATTTACATTGAATTTTATTACAGGAGTAATGGTATATAATTATTGTGTATGTATTTGTGATTAAGTTATAGCATGTGTGCATTTATACTGAATGTTTTTAGACTAACGTACTGTTTATCATATAAATACGCTACCTAAAAACCATATAGCTATATTTTTACCATGGTATTGAGGTGCTATATGTGTGGTTTTAACTGTTTATCATGATTCAAATGTATGCTACTATGGGAGACCAATGCTTAATTATATTAAAAAAAAAAAAAAAAAAAAAAAAACCCCAAAAAAAAAAAACCTTGGTCAGAATAAATTTAACCATATAAAACTGAGGTTGCTACAATTTTTACAGATGTTACCGATTTTAAAAATGAACAAAAATTTACCTCTGCATCCTAACTCAAGCTACCATCAAATGTGCATTTCTAAGAGACAAAAAAGTGATATTATTATTATCATCAGGCAACCCAAACCTGTTTCTTGATTTGAAACAATATCACTCATTAGAACATGCAGAAACTAAGAAATTAATTTTTCTATTTAGATATTTATTTTGTTAAGGTCTGTTAAGGTTTGTTAAGGTCTTTGTTAATAGTCTGGTTTCTACAACTTTCAATTTGGGGCAAAATTCTGGCTTTAAAAAGAAAATAAGAAAAGAAAAGAAATAAAGATTTACATTTATCGTGGTAATTATCGATATCGACTGATATGAAAAAAATTATCGTGATAATTTTTTTGGCCATATCGCCCAGCCCTAGTTTCAAACTGGTAAGTGGTAAAGCTGTTTTAGCAGCATTAAGATTTACATACTCCTCTCATAATATTGTATATCATGGTACAATGCAAATCAAGGTCGAGTCAGTGACGGGTAGCTTTACTTTCTCACATTCTGTGAAAACAACTCAGTTTCAGTTAAATCAGCATAGGAGAATCATTTCTTCACCCTGTCATGTTTTATGAAGGTCAAGCCAGGCATTCCGTATGGTTTGCAACATGGAAGCAATCAGGGAACACCGTGAAGGCAAAAGCTGTGATTAACTCTGGGCTAAATAGACAACACAAGATAAAGATGACAAAAATGTCAAAAACATATTAGCTGCTAGGAGTGTAAAACGATTTTACAGGCATTGCAAGCATCTCTGCTATCAGTCAAGTTTCATGCTGTAAATTTTAAATGACAATTTGCAACTTAAATTTCTAGAAAGAAATTGATCAATGTAATGCATCCTTGTTAAATAAAAGTATCAATTTCTTTCGAACAAAAAAAGAAAAATCTTTTGAAAAGTAGTATTTTTACAGAATTTATTTTGCAGAGCGGCAACACTCGGCCCACATTTGAGAGAGATTACCATGGCAGCTCTGCCTAATTAACCATCAACGTCAGCTGAGCCAGACTGTGAGTCTGAACTCCTGTAAGCTGACAGTGTGGAACACAGTGACAATGCACTATTCACACGTAAGCTAAATCCACGACATTGAGTCATACACTTAATACATCTCACAATGACATAAGCGCTATTACATCCAGCCTAACTGTCCACATAAGCACCCAGTCTCTATATGGTAACTGATACAGCATCACAAATTTTTGTGAAGTGTTGTGTATTGGAAACTGAAAAAATGGGAGTGTTAATTAAAAGACAACGAGACAATGACAATTGACCTTATACAAAATCTTGTCCACTAACACATGCATAGATGTTATTTATAGAAGAGAGACCATGTGTCTCTCTCTCTTCATTTCTCTTTGGAGACCTAACAGCAAAGGAAAGTTTCATTTAAATATTGATGAGGCCCTGTTATGGCTGGCTAAGGTGATGTGAATTGTCATATACTGTAGCAGTGGCTGATAAGGATTCTTACTGCCTGCTTCAAGCTTTATTTGGCGATTCATAATAACTATTTTACATTTTGATGAATTTGTGGCTAATTCATGTGAATCTTATTTGAACATTTTCGTATGATCTAATGTCGCACTAAGGGTTATGTGTAGGATGGAACTTCATGACTCCATCCACATTCATATAAAATTGTCAACTCCAAAAGTAGTAACCTTTTCTCATGAGATCAGGCTGATATTTCAAAGTGTAATTTATGTAGTATGTGCACATGTTTACAGTGTGCGTTTCTTATGATCTCTATTTACTATTTATTTTACTGCAATTAACTATTAAACGTTCAGAAATATCCAAAATAATCCCAACAAAATGAATAAACCTTTTTTTTTTTTTTATAAATATTATATACTATATAAGCTTACGTCAACTTTAAATGAAGTAAATAAGCATTGGTCAACAGCTATTTTCTTGTGGCATTTGTTTAAATGCAAAATCTCAGTTTAATATGTGTCCATTTTAGCTTGTTAAGGGCAGCTGATCTGCATCACAGTATTTAATAATGAAAGAAATACATATAAGAACTGCACATCAAATAGTCATGGCATTCATTGGTTAGCAGCTAAGTTACTGAATCGTACAGGTTTAATAAATGAAAACATGACATATATAGTAAAGGCACACTAACAGACAGTTCAGAAGCACAGAAGCTAAAAAATCCAGTTTAGGCTCTGTTACCTGAGCGCTCATAAACCTTTAGAGAAAATATGACAATATTACAACATCAAAATGAAAGATGACTTGCTGACACCATACCAAATATTTAGCAAACAGCTCTGATATTGACATCATATAGCCTGCATAAGAGTGGTCATTTAAGGGCAGTTTATGAACCTAAATTGTAACAATATTTCACAATGTATTTTGCTAAAATAAATGCAGCTTGGGTGAACTTAAAAGACTTCTTTCAAAAACACCAAAAAAAAAAAAAGACAAAAAAAAAGACCAATCTCAAACTTTTAAACCGTGATGTATTTCAGGTAAAGAATATAGGAATGTTTTAAAAATGATGGGCCACAGAAGATTCTTTTATTCCACATAAATGACATGAGGGTGATGTGAATAATGGCACAATTTGAGGATTTAGGTGAACTGTCTCAAATGTCCCATTTTTCCTAGGGTCATTTTGTCTAGTATGTAACCATGATGATATCAATTATATTCTATCTATTCTATTTTTCATGTCCTCATTCACCTCACTAATTGAGCACATTAGCACCTCATTTGCCTACAGATAAAACCGCCATCTGAGCATCACATGAAGTACAAAGAATTCTGCTACACCCTGACACTGGTATTGTACCATAGGGCCAATCCCTCAGAAGTGATGCAGCCAGGCAGCATTCCTGTTCAACACAATGTCTAGCTTGCATCTTTTTTCCATGTGTGGGAATGTCGACGAAAGAGGAATTATTAATATCAGATTCCATCAGTCCAGTCCAACAAGTTAAACATGCCATCGACCCTAACAATGTTCAAAAAGGACACATGCACTCTACAAAGACACAGTGACTCATCACATCTCTCAAATACAATCCAATTAGAAGCAAATTAAACCCTTTTTATGGTTCTGTTTCCATAATCTAATACTGGGGGGAAAAAATCATGTTTTCCATATTATATCAGCTTTGGATTCTGTTTATTTCAGCTGAGAACACAAATCATCTACCTTATTCTTCCAGTACAGTTCAAGTCCAATATGTGATCTTTTACACAAGTACATAGGCCTAGTTAAATAGTGAAGTGCCATCACCTGTATACAACAGAGTCTGTCCATAAACCAACAGATGCATTAAAAAAGAACTCAGAACTAATGCATTGCAGAACAGGAAATGAATCAAAGGGATCTTCATTATCAGTGGACTGGTGCCCTCTAGAGGAGATCATCTACACTCACAAAAGCTGTGCAGTGATTTTATTCCAAGACGTTAAAGGGATAGTTCCCCTAATAGTTCTATCATTCTATCATCTATCTATCATTCTATCATTATTTACTCATGCTCATGTTGTTTTAAACCTGTATGACTTTCTTTCTACGAATCTTAAAAGAAGTTACAGCTTGGTTACAAACATTCTTAAAAATATATTTTAGTCTGTACCAAATTTTGGTTCATATTTTGGACATGAAGGTTGAGTAAATGATGACAAATGAGGTATTGTTGTTTGTTTGTTTACCTTTTTTCATCATATTTCATGCACCGAGTGCATCATTATTGTGAAAAATAGACATTTTAAATATTTTGAAATAATTATTCCATCCAAATAATACTTCCCAGTTAAGATTTAATTAAGAGGTTAAATAAGCATTATTATTAAGTCATTGCTGAGTAATTTTATGACTGCACACTATAAGGAAATCTTGCATGACTGTATTAGTTTTATGAGATTGTGTGTAAGATATAAAATCCTACTTGAAGCGCTGCGTGGTCTGTTGTCTGAAAGCTCAGAGATGGCTCCTGTGGTGACGGTCTTCTTTATGCGGGACACTGAAGCCACCAGAACAGGTTTAGCCAGAGCATCATCACTGCTCGCTCTTTTTATCTATCCACAAAAACATTAGCACTGTCAGTGAAACAGCTGAGAATCTAATTTCTGATTAAATATAATACTTAATACTTTGTGAAATGAAATTACAAAGAGAGTTTTGTGACTTTTAATCCATGTCTGTTATCTCAGAGGCCATCTATGAAATTATCTTTCAGCATCATTCATGCATTTATAATGAACAGTTGTCTAGGAAAATTAATCAATATATAGTACCTACTTCTGACCAGCAACAGCAATGGCAATGCAATGACAACCTCTTTGGATCAGAATAAATGACATTGCATTATTCTGTCCTCAAAACAGTGAATTTAGCCAAAAGGTAACAAGTTTAAAATTCTGCAAAATATTGATAAATATGACAAATATTGACATACCTCACATATGAGGAAGATGAGGAATATATTGTAATTTTAACTGTCCCTATGTACAGTACATGTGTACATTTTTGGGTATCACATTTTGCAGGTTATTTAGTGTTTTCCACCACTTTTGCTCTGTATTCTGTTGTTTTTTTGTCAGTGTCCCATCACTCCCGCCACTCATCCATTCCACTGGCTCATTAGATTAGTGTTACAGCTCACCTTGCTGAGTCGCAGATCAGAGGCAATGGTGCTGGACGATCTAGAGGTCTTCATCCCGATGTTGCTGGAGTTTGAGCTTTGGGAGGTGTTGGCAGACAGCTTTGCACGCTCCGGGGCCCCCATCCTGGGCAGTGCCGCCTTGGCGGTACCCCCTTTCAACATGGTCTTCTCAGTTCACAATTCTCACTACTTGTTCTGCAGACAAAGCAACAAGAGGAAGCAGAGGTTCAGAGTTAGATGGTTAAATTCAGATTATAGCACAGGAAATAGTTTAATTCTAATGGGATTGCTGAATACAAACACTTAAAACATCTAAATTCTAAAATCTAAATTCATCAGAATCAGACCAACCACTGTTCGTTATAACACACAAATTCTATGTATTCTTGAATGTTTGTTAATAAATATTTTGGCTTGCTTGGTAATAAAGCAGTCATCTTTTAAGAGTGCACCCAACCAAGACTAGACAAAAACTGAAAAGTTTTTTTGGACAAAGTTTTTTGCTTATATCTTAGGGTGTGGATTGATTTGGATTTGTAATTAATGGTTTTTATAAAACTATTAAAATATTTGTTTTTATAAAACTATTAAAATATTTTATTAGAAAATTAATTTTACTGTAAAATTACCATTGTCTGTAAGAATCTGTGCATACGGGACTACTTGCTCATGGAGGAAAAAATAGAGAGTGATTTCAAGTTGGTATTAAAATTTCACAGTACCGCCTGAATCAGATCATGGTTTATTTATTTCCAGGATTCAATGTAGGCTAGTGTTCATTAAATCATTCAGAATTCTGCAAGTTTTCAATCCAGAAAAAGTGAAAAAAGAGCAGCAAAGAAATCTGTAAGGAATACCCTTCCAGAAAGATGCAGGATCGTTCAACAGATATCATCTTAATGCAAGTGAAACTGGGGCAATTTAGAGGGAGAGAGAGAAGGAAGAGAGAGAGAAAGTGAAAGGGACACAACATAAAGATAAATCTGAAGAAGGTTCCTGTGATTAAACATGTCCTATTATTAAGTAATCTAGTAATCAAACACCCCTATCAGAGACCCAACATCCTGAATGCAGAGTGCAGGTCTCAACCTAGAGGATCTCTAAAAGTATTAATGCACATAGACTCAAAGTGAATGCAGGAAATATTAGTGAACAAAGCAGAGGTAATGTGAGAGGAGTGGACAGGTGGCCATTGACTGAAAGAGACATGAGTGCTCTTCAAAACAGAGGGTGAGGGAGCTAATGTATTTTGTAGAGAGCTGAGCATTTACCCTTGTGGGTTGCTCTCACTGATTTGAATGACGGTGGGGTGCAAATGTACACAGGCCCAACCATTAACAACGTCCCAAGAGATATGTAATGACAAATACATGAACAGCAGAACCTTACCAGTAAGAAAGACTTCAGTTGCTCCACCTTTCACTCTCTCTGTTCTTGTCTTCCCATTCACAAACAGCAATATATAGCCTAATATTCAAGTATAACTTGAACTATTCGTCTCACTGTAGGGTGTACTGAGGGTTACTATAATGACCTATGACTAATAAAATGGATATCTGATCTCTGACTCCTCATATCTTAAGGCTGGAATACACTACAAGGCTTTATCAAATCTAAACAGATTTTCAAACACTAGGCATCATCCACTTCCAGACTATGTAAATGCCTCTAGAGGAAAACTTGGCATCCTACACTAAGCCACTGAGGATCACACACTACCAGAATTTACATTACAAACACAGCAATCTCACACAGAAAAATACTTCCTGGTACCAGGAGATGAAAACAATATATCATCTAAAATCATGTCAAAATATCAGACATGTCTGATATTTTCTGACTAGATACTGTATGGCAAACTACGAGTTTTGGCAAGTACTGCATTTTGCCTTTGTTCCAACAAAATTATGACAGACTAATATTGTAAGTGGAATTGAGGGTAAAAACGAATTACAAGTTTAGTCAAAAAAATGGGGTTCAAGTCAAAAAATTGTCAAGTTGGTTTATCATTTTTAATTTTTCTGAAATGAGTGATTATCTTTATGTGAAAACCACAAGTGTTGTATGTTTATTGTACTTTCTGCCACAGCAGTCATCTTTGTGTTATAGCACATAACAAATTTTGGTTGAATAGAATGCCAACTAATCGTTTCAGCTCTAAACACGGTGTCAGTCCATCGGTCTAATGTAAGTCCACTGGACTACTTGAGATGGACTAACCCCAACAGCAGCAGGAATAAAAATCTTAAAAGCCAAACACTCCAATTCAACTGCATGTAAAACTACACACTGACATGCACACTGACCGCTGCTGGTGAGAAGGCAGCAAATACATGGTAGGCGGGTGTAATTAGAGGAAGCCTGTGAATGCTTATCTGATTACAGCACAGTATGCAGACTGTTTAATGGAACGGTGATTTGATGGAAGAACCCAACAGTCCCCTCTGAAGATCACACAACAAACAGAGAGCACACAAGGATACTATGATACAAACCTTTAGACTGACAAATGTAAAGCCATTATTTTAAATAATTACTGTACATATGCTGAACTTTGAATTTAAGTGTTAAACCCATGATAATCCATATTACAACAGATTGCAAAAAAACCTACATAATAAGCCACCTTAAAAGAGCATCATTTCAAGTATCACTGTCATTTCTTCAGGTCAAAATGTTATTGTTGGATTAGTTACGTCTTGCATATTTGCATCTCTCTGTAGTGCAGCAAAAATTTCAGCCTTAGGGGCTGAAGGGAATTTAACTTTATCCTTGCTGTTAATAGCCTACAAAAAACTACATCAGCAGTTTGCAGGACAGGACAGGCTAGCACGCTTCGCTCTAATAGCTTTTAAGCAGACCATAACACTGTCACAGAACATGTACAGTCATCTGAAGATAACCTTCAGTTTGCCTATGAAAAACAGGTCGGTCAGTCGCTCATAACGCTGTCCCATATAAAGTGACCCAAATTGAAATCCACTGTCCCAAAAGCAAGGAGGCAAAACCTAAACTTCTAAGAGCAGGCTTTAAAAATGAACCTAGCGGGTATGTCATACATTTAATACCATCCGCCACTATATTATTTTAATCTGTTCGAATAAGGAACAAAGTATACTATTCTACAGATGATTCACTATGAAAATTGAATGTCCTCTCCATATATTGGACATTCAAAAATATGCTTTTGGTAATCAACATGAATGAACTGAAATGTAATCAAATCACTTTATGAAATCTGTGTCAATATCCAGACCTACTGGGCAATATTACAAAAGAAAAAAAGAAAACTGTAGCCTCTATGATTTGCAGCACAGCTATAATGGGATATGGGATATCGGTCAGCAAGGCATCCGAGTCTAGAAAACCATTCTGGCAATTTTCTAAACTAATGGCCTAAAAACATAAGTATTTTACTGTACTCTAAAGCCTGAGCTTTTAATTGAATTGAATTGAATTGAATTGAATTGAATTGAATTGAATTTAATCTATTTTCTTCTATTTACTTGCATATTGCAAAGTGATGTACACTGTGGCATATTCTTAGAGACATCAGAAAATACCAACACTTTTCTCATAATCTGTGCCTAACGTAGACAGACAAATACCTGGGCTTTCCATTCAATACCTGCTTACGTCTTAAAGACAAACTATTCTTCTAACCAAGACAGATGAAAACTCTGAATGACTAAGCATTAAAACTGTAAGCACTGAAACTGACTATAGCGATTCTCAAGTCACAAGAATACAGATCATCAGGTGATCTTGCGAGACATCTCTTCTCTATTTAAGGCCATCATCAATGAAATGTCACCTTGCTATGGATAAAATGATTAAGCTAAATACACGGTTCTTTTACTGACATAACTTTGTTAGCGCCTGCTGATATATCTTAATATTTTCTAGGATTTTGTCAATAACAATAATATTTTGTTATTAGACAATATTTTGCTGAGTGTGTTTTTGTGCTGCCAATTTGGCTGGTTTAGGCCTGTCGTGAACAGCTGACTCCTGAATATTTTCATATTCTTCTTCCTCTGTGTTGTGATTAGTTCACTGTGGTTAGTGACAGAGATGAACTGTTCCATTAAGGGGTGATATTTGCACCCTTTGCATCAAAAGTGTCATTTAGGTACACTGTATTTATCCAGACTGTTTAATGCATCTCAGAGGTAAATGCATTTACATTGCAACTACAATCGCATAAATAATACTATAATGTTTTAAAACTAAAATATGAAACTAAAACAAAGAACATCTTAATGAATGAGTCAATGAGTCATTCATTTTACAATTGATTCAGAAACAAAATATCTTGGTGTGTTTGTTAGAGACATACAACAGTTCTGTGGCTTTGTTTAGAATTTGATGAAACAGAATAAAAGCATATTGTGTCTAAAATTTAACTCAATATTAACTACTTGTTTTTGAACTGTTCTAGAAAATGAATAGCAAATTTGCAATTGTGCTGATATTTAGAAAAAAACAGCCCTCTTGCTCCTGTGATATTGCTTAACTATATCATATGATACAGATAAATGACAACTCATTCTAACTTTATTCTAATAGGCTACATTATGCACTGAAAGCATGGACTCTCAAGGTGTGTTTTTGTTTGGTTTTTGCAAAGCCAGTGATAGGGCTGTTGCGATAACCACAATATCGCGCTATTGACGAGCATAACCGCAGAGGAATGCATCAACCACAGCAACCGTGATATTTGCGTTTTCTTTTTTTGTAAGGTTATGCCCTTCTCGTTTTACACTTGCATGTGTACTGAATATTAAATAAGTTAGAATGATAACAAATGTGTACCATGCTGATTTGTACAAAGGCTCAGTAGATTTGCACTTAACAAACCTAAACAGACAGCGAATGACAGAGAGATCGACTGAGCACATGCGATTACCTGTGTCTGTCCTTCAGGTTGAGTCATGTATATTTGTGAAAACAGGTTGTCATGTCCAAGGAAAGCGAAATCTGTCTTAGCATCGACGCATTGCTGGTTAGCTGAGCCTTTAAAAGTGGCGCTCAAAGTTAAAATGACTTCAACAGCGTGTTTCATTACATCTCTCTTTGAATGAATCAGCGTTTTTGAACGTGTAGTTGAATGAACAGTTTAAAGACTCACTCAAACAATAACAATGAAACTGCACTGACTGACAGCCCGTCTAGAACACGCAGGTCAAATATCAACAGAAAAAGTCTCTTGTACAGTCAGATTCGAGGATCAGCACTAACTGTTATATAACAATAGCCTAATGATTTTATTGTCAGGTTTATGTTCTGTTATGCGGACCGTTATTTTGTCACTTCCTGTTTCAACGCGATTTAATTTCGGTTTCTGAATTCCTTACATTGTAACACATACACACACACCGATATTAATTATATATATATATATATATATATATATATATATATATATATATGGCAATAATACCGCATACCGCGCTTTTGAGCCACTCAAAATTACCACATGGGAAAATAGCCAGTGACATAATCAATGTCAGTTTTCACATTTCAATATTATTGTAGATGAGCAATGGCAAACCCCTGACACTGACAGGCATTCAAGTAGTCGTGTACTTTCAGCTGAGCATTTGCCACTGAGATTAATGTAAATGATAATGGATAACTCCAGGAATTGTCTCTTGAAAAATCAGGGAGAAGTCATATTTAAGAAAAAAATTCTTCCTCAACCTCAGCATACTAAATGCAAAATTTAGGGTGGTGAGTTACACAATGTTTTTATTCTCACAGATGAATTCCTCCCACTTGCAATGTGAGGATGATGATGCAGTATAACCAACTTCCTGTTAGTGAGCTACTAAGGAAGAAAGAGAGGAAGCAAATAATGACTCAAGAGTTCTCATTTCAGCTGTTAATGACACATGGACTCAAGCCACAATACAAAAGAACTAACAATTTTGTTCAGGCCACTGCTAATTTAAAAAAGGACATGGTCCTTCCTTTTTCACAAAAAAATAATGTGCTATTTTTTTGCAAAAAGAAAAAAATGGACAAGAAAAAACCTTTAGCATAAACATTTTCTTTTCAGATGAGGGAGAGGTAAGACCCAAATCCTTCTGGTTTCAGTAGTGCGTGCTGCATGTTATCGCTGTGAAAAACTGGTCATGTTTAGGCAGAATCGGTTTGAGAGGATGTAGAAACTAAATATCAGGCAGCTTCATCACATCCTCTCAACATTTTTCTAGCCTCAGCTAGAGTCTTAAAATAAATCAACAGCATTTCAACAAAAGAGGACATGAAAAGCTAGCACAAGTCCAGATTAGTTCCTTAAATGCAACATGTGAAAACATGAAACCAAGAACAGGGAACTTGAGGTATTCCAACTTAGAATGAAAACTGTTTGCACAAGTAATTGGCCTCTGCTCTCACAAACATAACTGCATACACACACCCACCCACAAATATGTAAGTGCTCCCATTATAGCTCCAGTACCATTAGCAAAAGTACTTCTACTATGTTGTCAGCAAAACACAGACATTCACAGGGAGAAGGTGAATGAGAGGGGAAAAATAGAGAAGAGGAAGAGATTTAAGAGATGTCAAGAAGATTAAAGATACTCAAAAAAGACATAAATCTCCCTGCAGCCATTAGCAATGTTTTTAAACCGCCACAGTACAGCATAAGCCCCACTGGTACAGCATTTACTTACAGACTGAAGTCTATTAAAAGTGTGATCACAAGGGTATCAAACCATTCCCAGAGTCCCAGCTAAATCACAATAAGCAGCTTTCAGCATCTATGACGCTATTGTTGTTCCCCATGTGTAAGTGACTACTTTCTGTACCCACAATCACTATGTTGTGTTGTAACCTGCTGAAAAAAGCCCCTTTACAGGAGTGGAAAAATAGATTGTATGTAAATGGCAACTGGACAAATTCTTTTTAACAACAGTGTGTGATCTGTTGTCAGACAATAAAATCCAACTGCTAGAAACTAATACGAGACAAAATTTTTGAGCACTTGCAACATACGGTGTATAAATATGTTTGTTTGAGCGGCACAATAATACAACTAGGGATGTTCCTTTCGGTTATTTCTCCTAACCGACAAACAACGCTCGTTAACCGATTATTAACTTCTGTCAGGAGCACTATCGTCAAATGATAGACACTTAGCATACAGTTTGGTTTGGCGGTATGGTTCTGTTCTGGGCAAAAACTCCCTGCCCATCCATGCAGCCTGTCATGAATGAGCAGGGAGAGCAGCAGCAATAATAATAACCCCCCAAGGGTTAACAGACCAGAACCAAGCAGATATCATTAATGTACATAATTACATTTAGTGTAACACGTTACTCAAGATTAGGGAGTGTAGCAAATTAATCAATGTGAGATGACATAATTAATCATAATGCGTTGTTATCAATTATATTCATCTTCAGGAATTAACTGTAGCATTAATAGTACAATAAAATGATTTGCTAGTCCGCAGTACGGACAGTTTTAATCGTCTATTGACTCTAAGGAAAATTATTTCTCTGGTCACAAAAAATACTTTCGTTACTGATACATTGCTCACAGAGCATGTAACAAAATCGGACGTTAAAGTGACCTCGTAAGCAGCAGACACAGACAACCAAGCGTGAATACATATGGATGTTTATTAAACTACACTACAGGGGAACATGCAACATCTAACCAGACACAAACTTGTCTTACACACATTAAACTTAGATGCCAATGCAAGGAAAGCATGGAGAGAGAGAGAGAGAGAGAGAGAGAGAGAGAGAGAGAGAGAGAGAGCGAGTGAGCACGGGAGAGAGAGAGGGAGCGCTCGCGTGCAAGAGAGACGAGTGTGATAGCAGCATTTACGCATCAGCTAACCACAACCTGTTAAGAACCATCAGAGAATCATATCACCTTAATTAAAAGGGGTCGAGGCCTAGAAGCGCATCTAAACAGTTAACAAGCGGTTACTTGCATTGGTTTTTGGGTTGGTGCTGAGTAAAGTGTCCTGGTGCGTGTTTGATGCGTAGATTCTGATTAATTCCTTTGGGAGGAGAAGCTTGTCATTCCAGCCCTGGGTTGATTGGTCCGAAGTGAATCGACAAAGTTGCTTAACTTAAACTGCCAGAAGCTAGGGCTCCCCCCCGGAAGGGGGGGTCATGAGATTTCCGAGGTGAGACGCGTGTCTCCCGGGAATCTAAAAGTAAAGAGAGCGAAGGCGGACCTTTGCGTGCCCCCTTTAAGGTCTGAGAAGAGTCACGCCTTTCAGGATAGGCTTGTCCAATGAGAAAGGCTGAATTCCCAAGCGGGAGGTTGGAAATACTGGGGGGTTTTATGACCCTTTGTCTGAGAGCATGGTATTTTGCCCATGTAATTCGCTTGGATGTGTTGATGCAAAACTACAAAAGATTCTTAGAACACTATTATGTTGCATAGGTATCAACATGTAATATACAATGTCGCTTAGATCATCCGAAGACGAATTCATAGATACTAAACAGGGTATAGGTAGGTTACATGAAAGAGTGGTTCTATCATAAGCATGCATAAACAGTATACAATACAAAAGACAATATACAAGAACAGTAACAATATACACAATGACCTGAAGGAGATGTGTGTTCATTCACAGAAAGGTTTTTCTATGAATTAATTGGAGGAGAGTCCATTTTTATGGGCATTATGTCTCTTTCCTATGGAAAGTATAGTGAGATGGAGAACTCTCTACATACCATTAGGTCAAAAAGTGTATCTGGCCTGGCAAAAGTCTCCTGGTTACCATGGTAACCAGGGGCCTGAACTTCGTTCACAGCCATATAGGCACAGACTCTGGTGTTGGGTGAGGGGTCTGTGACTGTTTGTTAATCTAAGGAATAACTGATTTGTTAAATCTAATGAACAAATGTGTGTTTGATTGGTCCAAATGCTACAGGAGTCTGATTCAACAGGAATGTCAGAAGCCAAGTCCTAACTGTGGCGAAAGGAGGAGTTGGGGATGGCGGAGGGTAATTTGCTCCTGAGCAAACAAGCTGCTGAATAATACTGAATAGCGCTTATGTAGGGATGCCGTGATAGGTGTCGTATTCCTATAGGTAGAAGAGATCAGCTGAGAGTCAGCTGACGCAAGCTTGACTCACGTGACCTGCCAGAACTAACGCTGATGCTAGATCGTTAACCGACAAGACTATTTTAAATTAGAATTGAATTAAATTAGAAAGGATAAGTGACTGTGACCTAGGGCTGCTCGATTATGACAAAAATCATAATCACGATTATTTTGGTCAATATTGTAATCACGGTTATTTAACACGATTATTAGTGGGCCATATAACCAAAAAAAAAAAAAAAATGTATGCAAATCTAAAGTATTCAGTTAACAGCTATAGAAATTGAATATTCAAATGTAAAATAAAACAACATAGTCTTCACTGTTAATTAAACTTCCTTTGTTTCTTATTAAAGCTACAAAAGACCTTCTGTGAAGAGCAGTGAGTGATTTTTTTCTTTGTCTTTTGTTGTTTGATTAATATTAAGCACGCAGTCGGCAGCCCACTGTCACTTTAAGAGCTGCACGGATCCAACTTACTGTTACATATGTATTTTCATTCTAATCTCTTTTACATTCATTTATTACATAACCAACGAGGGTTTACGTGAACAATCACTAAGCACAGCATTTTGACACATTTTTGCGTGTATTTGACCATTTAGGCGCATACGTTCAGCTAAAAGATGACTTTACATGTCAGTGCTCTGCTCCGTCTCTGAGCACATACACAGATATCCTCCTGGGGAACAGGGCAAGTTCTCTTTCGCACTTTTTAAAAACATTTATAAATCTAATCAGCTTTAACAACTCAAGCACGTTCCATTTTGCAAAAGTCACGTTACATGATTTTACTGATTTACACATGAAAACGGGCTTTTATGGAGGAATGAAAGTGTACTGCTGGAAAGGGGGCGGAATGGGGCGAAATAATCGTTTTATCTCGATTATTATATTTTCATAATCATTGGAGGCCGAAATCGAAACTGAATTTCGATTAATTGCACAGCCCTACTGTGACCTGTTAAAAATACTAACATTTGTTTTCCGGGGATTAATTTTACATGCGTAAAAGGCAGCAAACAACAGAACGAGGATTCACATGGTCATATCATATCACATCACGCACCTGCAGCGCTTCTGCGAGCTGAGAAAAACATATATAATATAACACACACACACACACACACACACAAATACACACACATATACATATATATATATATATATATATATATATATATATATATATATATATATATATATATATATATATATATATATATATACATATACATACAGGTGCATCTCAATAAATTAGAATGTCGTGGAAAAGTTCATTTCAGTAATTCAACTCAAATTGTGAAACTCGTGTATTAAATAAATTCAGTGCACACAGAATGAAGTAGTTTAAGTCTTTGGTTCTTTTAATTGTGATGATTTTGGTTCACATTTAACAAAAACCCACCAATTCACTATCTCAACAAATTAGAATACTTCATAAGACCAATAAAAAAACATTTTTAGTGAATTGTTGGCCTTCTGGAAAGTATGTTCATTTACTGTATATGTACTCAATACTTGGTAGGGGCTCCTTTTGCTTTAATTACTGCCTCAATTCGGCGTGGCATGGAGGTGATCAGTTTGTGGCATTGCTGAGGTGGTATGGAAGCCCAGGTTTCTTTGACAGTGGCCTTCAGCTCATCTGCATTTTTTGGTCTCTTGTTTCTCATTTTCCTCTTGACAATACCCCACAGATTCTCTATGGGGTTCAGGTCTGGTGAGTTTGCTGGCCAGTCAAGCACACCAACACCATGGTCATTTAACCAACTTTTGGTGCTTTTGGCAGTGTGGGCAGGTGCCAAATCCTGCTGGAAAATGAAATCAGCATCTTTAAAAAGCTGGTCAGCAGAAGGAAGCATGAAGTGCTCCAAAATTTCTTAGTAAACTGGGTGCAGTGACTTTGGTTTTCAAAAAACACAATGGGCCAACACCAGCAGATGACATTGCACCCCAAATCATCACAGCAACTTGGGCAACTTGGGCTATGAGCTTCTCCACCCTTCCTCCAGACTCTAGGACCTTGGTTTCCAAATGAAATACAAAAGTTGCTCTCATCTGAAAAGAGGACTTTGGACCACAGCGCCGGGGTTGAAAGTCCAAAGCACGAGGAAATTCTGCGCTGAAACACTGTTACTCGTCATTTGCTCAGTAACATTTTTATTTGTTTTTTAAAGGCATGTGACAATGTGATACATGCGACAAACATCTTCCCAAATTCGTAATGAGAATCATTTATAAATCTGCTGTTGTCAACAAAAAAAAGCACTGAGGTCTTCCTGCGGGTTCCTGCCAAAATAAATCTCAACATCTATCAACATTCATAAATGTTAGTATTGTAATTTTACTGTTGTTCTGTAAAATAAAATAAAAAAGTAAGACAATAATAATAATGATAATAATAATAATAATAATTACCCTACAACAGCTGTATTAATACATTTATTATAACATTCACACAGTGTTCAAATTGGGATCTGTAATATTTTCTAATGTTTTTAAAGAAGTCTTTTCTGCTCAGCAAGGCTGCATTTATTTGTACAGTAAAAATACATGCCTGATTCAAGAAGGGGTCTCAAAAATGGCCAAAAAATATTATTTTACTAACTTATTAATTTTAAGTTAAATTGTGCTTTGTTGGTATAATGTCTGAAAGAATGTTAAAAAATGTTCAGTGTTAAGTAAATATTTTTAAATTGTTGTTTTGTAATTGATTTTTTTTTTATTTGGAAAGGAGGACAAAACAGTAAAAAGCACATTTTGGCTATTTAATTTATGCAATGGTGAAAAAATGGCAAAATAGGCCTACATGCGAAAAACCGTGTTCGGTATCTGGCCTTCGGCCCAGTGTTTCATTTTGATCGGCTTCGGCAAAGAATTTTCATTACAGTGCATCCCTAATATATGTGTGTGTGTGTGTGTATATATATATATATATATATATATATATATATATATATATATATATATATATATATATATATATATATATATATATAACAAATAAATAGGCCTTTATGAGAAATATATTTTTACTTGAATAATAAATTAAGAAAATGAAATTACGTAGCCTAGTATGCAGAGTTTCGGTTCATTTTTGTGCTTCGCGAAAGGAAACCAACCAATACAGCAGAAAGTGGCATCCTATTTTCTTTAGGCATGAGGTGGTTTTTCAGGCAATTCCAAAAATTAATATTTTGCAAAAATGTATGTAAAATGATCACATGATCATTCTTTAATGTACTATAACCTCCAAGAAACACCTCATATGTGGCCACTCTCAAGTATAAATGGCTTTCGCCATTAATGCTTGGATAACCCTTATTAACACTGCACACATCTGGGGTGTATTACGGCTCCGACACGGCCACTGTAGTCAATGCTTGTGTTTATACCAGCTAGGCCGCAACACGTTCCAGAAGCATCTCTCCGTGCTGCTTCACTAAAGATACACACATATGTCTCCTTCGATTAAAAATTAATGGCTAGTGCGGTGGCTGCAATATATGTAAACCTACCAACATCCATTGCCACGACTTATCACGAGAGGAAAAAATTACGTTTTAGTCGCATAACATTGGTTAATAGAAATACCATAATTTCGCAATAGTTTTTTATCAACATTTATAAAATATCACAAAAGTTTTGCACAAATCTGTAATTGAAACACACCTATTGGCTCAACCAACTTTACCTGTTTTATCAATACAAGATAAGGCAGCAATTAAAGAAACATAAAATCATTATTTACAGTCCATGATAATGTTTGGTGCTGTTAGTGATACAGAACCCTGTTGAAAAAAATAGCATATGCTGGTTATGCAGGATCAGCTCATAACCAAGCTTATAACTAGAGATGCACCGATTGCAACTTTCTTGGCCGATTCCAATTTCCGATTTTTCAGTAAGTGTGACCTGCCGATTCCGATTTTTTTAAAAGAACTGTAATGAAAGCACATACTGAAATATTTTCTTCAATGAAATTTTTTATTTTATAATAAAAGAAATTAGTAAACATTACAGGATCTTCTCACAACAAAATAAAGTGCTTTGTGCCTTGAAAAAGGTATAAAATGAGTTCCTGTATATAACTAACATAGCAGAGTTATACTAACAAAAATCTTCTTTTCCTCAATGAAATTTTTTGTTTTATTGTTAAGAAATTAGTAAATATTACAGTATCTTCTCACAACAAAATAAGTTTAACAACAAAATAAAGTCCTCTGCACCTTGAAAAAGTTAGAAATAAAATATAACTAACAAAGTAGGCTTCCAAACAAAAATCTAATTTTCTTCAATTATTTTTTTATGAAAGAATTTTTTAAACATTAATTACAGGATCGTCTCATAACAATAACTTTAACAACAAAAAGTGCACTGTGTCTTAAAACAGGTAGAAATAACAATGCTAATACTAACATTAAGCTAACGTTACATGCCCAAATATCAGTAATAAAACTTATGGCTGCTTCAGGATCGGCTTGTTACAGGCTTTGTGTGTGTTCTGACACAAGGTTAAACAACTCGGGTAAGGCAACGTCGGAAAAGTACCGCCGGCTCGGTATAATGTATTTTGGACTGAGGTAATTTATCAAATTTCTGAAACCTCTGTCCTCGACTATGGAGAACGGCTGGTCATCAAGTGCCATGAATTCCATAATTTTTCTCCTAATTGCTTTGGTCTTTTCACTGCTCATCCCAATAAAAGATAGCAGACGCTGCTGACTTGTGGCTGGCGAGCTTTGGCTTGGACTCTTTCCCCTTTTCAAACTGGGCATATTCAGCTGAGTGATGGTTTTTAAGTGTCTTATTAGGTTTGTTGTTCCGAACGTTTTTGTGGTTGCTCCCCCACTTTGTATTTTGGCCTTACAAATGATACAAACTGCGACCTTTGTGTCATCTTCACTCACAGAAAAGAACTTCCACACCATGACATGTTTACACACGACTGTGAGTGTGCACGTGGCTGTGATGTCACTGCCTGCGCCACTGGCAATAAAAGGATCGGCTCGGAATCGGCAAGACGGTCACCAATCCAGGCTGGTCATGCGAAAAATCGGCCGATTCCAATCACTGGCCGGTCAATCGGTGCATCTTTACTTATAACCAACTAAGGACCAGCCTAAACCAGCTCAAACCAGCTGCCATGCTTCAAAACATGTCTAACCGGCATATGCTGTTTTTTTTAACAGGGAAATTACACACTACAAAAAAATGTGCTGTTGTTCTAAATGTTGTAGAAATATCAGAGACTGATAAAGCTACACAGACATTATAGGACAACTGACAGTATTATTAAACCAACCATAGCTTATACTAGGGGTGGGACAAAATGGCGATATATTGTTGTCCTTCTCCATGCGATTTGAAAATCGATACACTGGCCCAAATATCGATATTTTAATTAATACAACAAGGCGCTCTAAATAGATTTCCCTGCACCCAGTGTCTAAAAATCCATGGAAATCGCTGCCGCACCATTTTCAGCTTCTTTCCAAAGTGCTCTGAGCAACCATGAACCAGGTTCTCTATGAAGATATGTAAGCACGAGGAACCGAATGATAATCAGATTTCCAGCCACTGTATTAGCTGTACTGCTATATATGTTTATAGAGATGAGAACTAATAACTACCCTGGAACATCTATCAGCGTGGACCCTAGGCACCGATCACGTTATTATTGTAGAACGCATATTCAGTCCATAGCCTAACCTCTCAGCTCAGATCACAGGTGGATTTCCCTCACTATATGAGTGAGAGAGAGTTATGTGAACAAAACTGGATGCTCTCCCTCTCTCTCAGATACAAGTGCGCGTTATGCAGTGTCAGCAGTGTGCACAGACCGGCAGAAGCATAAATCTGCACCTATGGCGTGGACGACGAAACGTGCCGTAATGAGGCGCAGAAGTATGTGATTGCCATGTGTCTACATCTGAAAAAACGAACTTGAGCGTGCAAAAGATACGATGTGAATGGCTAGTTTTTCCCTGCACGTCATGTGCGGGGCTCCGTTTTTATGATAAGAGGAGAGGAAAGGTTAAGAAAGAACTAAATTTTGAAATGTATCAGGTTTATAAATGGGTCATTGACGTATAAGGATTTTCGACAGGCAAATTTTAAAATACAAAAAATAATATCTTTTGTAGTTGTTCAAACATTAAGAATGTTGTGTACACATAAATTCATATTAAAATTTTAAATTAAGTGATTTTAGTGTTTTTTCATCTAGAATCAGCCGTAGCCTTAAAAAATGTCATGTGGTGCGACCATGATTTATATTAAAATTTATTAATTTCCTTAAAATGCTTAACATTTTTTTTAGATGTTCTCAGTAATTGAAGTGTTTAGAAAAAGTATTTGAATTTCTTTTGAGTTTTTGTACATAATGATCTCATAGTTTTGTTCTATAATTTCAAATTAATTGTAGTTAGCAGACTTTTTTTATTGCATAAAACAGAAAAATATTTTTAAAATACCATTCACTTAAGCATACTATAGCAGTGATTCATATTTCAGCCACAGAAATTAGATCATTTTATTTTTAATTTAATACAGTTATTGCTATTATCGGTCGCACCACATGATGAGTGGTCGCTCCTAATGACACAAAGACCTTACATCATTAAAAATATATTTAAAGAAACGTGTGAAAAGTTCAGCATATGGCATTAACTGCAGGCACTTCTTTAGACCCAGTTATTTCTAAACTGTGTCCAATCTTGGCTGCTCAATTGACCCTTCGCCGGGAGTTTGATTAACAGGCAATCTGAGCAATCATAATGCCAAATCTGCCATTTTTGTCCGACAAACAAACGGTGGACTTGAACTTGAAAAATAGTGTTTATTGACATTTTTTCACAGTTGAAACAAGATACCTTCTGATGTTCATTCATGTTTATTTTGTGCTATAACTAGTAAGAGATGATTGGTCACATGCCGCTTGAACTGAGGTGCTACGACACATTAAAGAGCCACAAAACAGTTTTTGTTGTTTGAATTTCTTTAAAAAAAAAATGACAAAATTTGAACTGAGACTTTGTTTAATACTGAAAGTAACCTGCTCTGTCTTGTATCTCGGCATGTTGTCAGTGTCTTCTTTGCTCTGTGATGTATTTTTCACTGCATGAGAACATGACGTGTGGCATAAAAGTGCCATGGTTTGTCGGATGGTTTGTCTGACGTAGCAACAGTAACTAAGGGTGGGTCTTTGCTAAAGGTCAATTTAGAGTTGCTGGCTCAGGTTCTGAGATGAAATCATAAACATCATTCTTACAGCAGAAAATTACATCTGGGGTTTGTGCTTGACTGCAGGATCAGAACTAACATGCTGCCTACGGTGAGCATTTATTTTACTTTGCTAGGCAGTGGAATCTGGTAAAATAGATTAAAATAATTATTAATAAATTACTAATAAATTACTAATAAATGCATAATTACCAAACTAAAATTAGATGCTCTAAATTCCTATTTTTTGCATTTTTTTCTCATATTGTACAAAGATTACACATAAACCGCTCGAAATGACCCAAACTGCATAAAAATCTATTCCAATATTAAAATAAAGTATTTTGTATAAACTATTAATTGAATATAAAAGCACAAAAACTGTGAATCTTGGACATATATTTATAATGGAAAACACTCTGAAGTGGTCGCACCACATGATATTTGGTCGCACTACATGATATTCTCAAATTCAGTAAAAATTTACAAGCACAGAATTAACCACCTAAACAAAACAACCTAGCTTCCCATGAAAGGTCACTATGAAATTTATAATAAAAATAAATGCTTGTAGAAACAACTTAATATTCACTGAGGTCATACCACATGACATCCAAATGTGGTAACTACATACCAGCCATTAAAAAGGTTATTTTTTTCCAAATTTGAAAGAGAGTTACAAATCTGCCTGATGCTTCTATGGGTCCTTGGCAAATTGTTATGTGATGCAACGTCCAACCTTTGAATGGATTTCAACATAAAAGTACCAAAAATGGTAGTTTCTTGATGGTCGCACCACATGATATTTCATAAAATGGAGATTATCGGACAAAGTTTGTTTGAATATTATGATGAAAATATAAATACAAATGCTTTGCAATTTTATACAGGATTACAAAACACTTTGGAAAACATGCCAAATAGTGCAGAAAATTAATCTGAATAAATTTAGGGTAATTTCAAAGATGTTTCCAAACAACAATTATGGCCAGACGGTCGCACCACATGATGTTTTGACACTTTGAATAACAGAAAAATTACAAATAATGAATGTTTTTTGAAAAATTAAAGTTGGTACATATGTGGGAGAGGTACTTCTTATATATGGCATCTTTTTTATACATTTAAACCAATTTTTAACTGAAAAAATGCAATCGGACAGAAAATTTAGGCGTCACGTCATTGACCCATATATAGCTAGATAAAGTTGATAAGCAGTTAAATGAGCTGGTTTTCACATAAAGAAAAGTATAAGCTTTTAATAAGTCCAAGAATAAAATGATTCATTTACTTAACGTTAAATTTGATTTACAGAACTTTTTGTGCCGTTTTCTAACAGTTTGGACTTAAATAAAGAAAGAAAACTGGCACTTAAGCTTTTCACAGGCATTTTGTTTTCATAGTTAGATATCATGATGTATCATTACAGGATTGTCGAGCTATTTATCGATTATCGCAATAATCGCTGGATCGTGATATTATCGTATCATGAGCCATGTATCGTGATTCGTATTGTATCATGAGGTACCCTGCAATTCCCTCCCCTAGCTTATACTGGATTTTGCAGCACTGCAAATAAAGTCCTTACATGCTTTATGTTGTCAGATCTTCAGCATGACTAAGAGTGGAGGAACTAAAATGTGAGCACAGTTGTTTCGGGAATATCCTGGGCTAAAGTTTGGACAACCTGACAGAGCTCCTCTGTGTGAGTGTTCGGAATCTGTGAGTGTCGGCAGAAGACTGCTGTGACAAGGCTTTCCAAACCTTGCTTCATTTATACGCATTTTGCTTGTATTGTGGTTGGCCACTCTTGAGCCATGACTGATGCCAAGACTATAGAGCAAAAGGGCAGAGACAGCAATAAGGATGGAAGGATGGAAGAAAAGAAAGAGAAGCAGGGACTTTCGAACTGCATTAAAGACTATCTTTGTGTCCTTGTTTTACTTTCAAAGTAAAAAGGCAGCAGTTTACGGTCATCAGTAAAATTGAAGCTACGAGTGGTCACGTCTTCTGAGACTTTGCTAATGAGCAAGACATCAGTGTCCAAATATACAGTATATGGACCTAACTGTAGAACATATCAAAAATCCTAAGGGGATCTTCACACAGAATGTGTTTTTTACATTGAAAAACATGAGACATGGCAGTGGAGTGGAGTGGGAAAAAAACGCAAGGTTATGAGACAAGTTGAACTTATTTTAACTTGAGCACCATATTTTTTAAAAGACCGTTTCATGTGCATGACATGCAAAACAAGACAACAATCAACTGTCCATCTAGCGCATGTTTACACAGAAAACGAAAAATGGAAAAGCAGTGCAGTGAAATGCAAAAACCTGTAAAGAACTACTAGTGTATGTCTGATATACATGTTTGCATGATGGTGACCGGTTGAAAGGTTCTGTTATTTTCTTTGCTTTTAAAAACATTTACAGTTAATAGCAGTAGGGCTGCACGAATAAATCGAATGTGATTTCCATGCGCATTTTGTCAGTAAAGCCGGTTCTGTAATCACCAGTAAATCTCCATCAAGTGCTTTCAGATGGAGCAGCATTTACTACACAGAGCCGTAGTTTACTGACAGATTACGCAAAAAAAAAAAAAAAAAAAAAAAAAATTGCAGACAATATTATTGCACGATTATGAAATCAAAGAAATCGTCTGCGATAATGACAGCTGTTTGCGTAGCTTCTCAGTGAACTCTGCTCAGGTCTGTGTAGTAAATGCTGCTCTATCTGAAAGCATGTGAAAATACCACATTTAATAAGATGCTTTTACTCCAAAACTCACTTTGAAATAAATCCTTCTGTGAGATGATCATAGTATTTCATAGTATTCATCACTTCATAGTATTCTAAGCAGTGATAAAGGCATTGCATTATAGATATACTTTATTATAAAGAAAATTATAACAATAAGAACTCAGATAAACCATATATTGTCGTAGTCGTGTGTTTATTAGTCACGCTGAATCAATGAAAACAGTTAAATCTTGTTTATACAGCAACTGCTATAGGCATTTCCTGGGTTTCTTCTGCGGGGCATATTTGGAGTTTCCGAGCAAGAGCACCCTCTGGCCTTCGGATGGAGATTTACTGCTGATCACAGAACCATGCTTCACTGAAAGATACGAATGACAATCGCAGCTTCTGTCTAATCGCGATTACGATTTCATTTTGATTTATCGAGCAGCCCTAAATAGCAGCCTACTACTCTAAAACTGAATGTCTACATTTTTGAAATATTTTGCATTTTTCTTAATATTATTTCTGATGTTGACATGTTTAAGACAGGTTTACAATGTTTGCCTGAATATTTCATGCATCTTTTCTGCAAAGAAGTAAATGTGTTTGATGTGTGGTGCACTCAGAATAGAACTTTCTTTAACCCTTAAAGACCTAGAACATTTTTGGGGCACCTGACATGCCTGCACTTTTCTTTGTTTTTTAAGACCTGTTCTAGCAGTCAGCATCAAGTGCTACATATCATTATAAACAGGAGAACTTGAAGTTTCAGTCTACAGGAACAGTGTTGATCCTGCATGTTGTCATCCGCGACTGTAATATGAGACTTCTCCCGCTTGCATTGTGATCTGTAAACCCTCGCTTCGAGTTACCCACCGTATTTATTTTAAAATATTTTATAAATCCCTCCATGGAATATTTAATTCTCATTTGGTGGCCTTCTGTGTCCAAAATTGTGCAAAAACATCGTGGGACAAGGTTTTCACACCGCAGCTGTCATTGTAAGACAGTGAGCAACTCCGTTTGTTTGTCCGAGGGAGCAACAGTAACTAAGGGGGGGTGGGGCTTACCGATAGGTCAATTGTGATATTTTGTGTTTGTTTTCATGCAGGCATGACAGACTTTACTTTCACTTTGTAATAGGGGTGTGAACCTACAGTGGTCTCACGGTTCGGTTCGATTACGATTATCATGTCATCGATTCGGTTCAATTCGATATCACGATACATCACGGTGCATTGACGATGCACTGCATCCTCAATTTTCAATTTTACTTCACATGTATACAATTTTGTCAATAAATACAAGCAGTCAGATATAAGAACTGAACCTTTAATTTTACCTGCTCAAAGAAAATACGCTTCTTGAATGTATCAAACATCAAACAAAACTAAGTCTGGGCACAGAAGATAATAGGAGCATTTCGAACAAATACACAAAAGTAAATACTAAATACTTGGCACTGACAGGGTTAACAGCTCAGGGTGAAAACGGCTGACGTGGTTTCTCGAGTTAGTGGTATTACCCCCTGCATATTTTATTTGTGCGTGACATGATTTACACACAGCGTGTGTCTTCTCCAGGTCGTGCTTACCAGGTTGTTCATAAAAGCCGAAATGTGCTCAGATGTCAGCTTTTGAAGCAGTTGGAGCATTTTTAATTACGCGCACTCGCGTCTCGCCTCCCTTCGCCATTGTATGCTACCGCGACAAAGCACGTATGCGACAAATGATGTCAGAAAAGCGTCAGTACGTTATAATCGGTTATGGTCTATTACTGAACCGATACCGAATCGTCCTCGTTTGCATCGCGATGCACCGTAGAAACGATTAATTTCGACACCCCTACTTTGCAATATCCTAAACTGTGGTTCAAAAGATCAAAACCTGTGTTTATTGGTTGAATATGGGACAGTTTGAACCAATCTAGTCACGGGGGTGGGACTAAGCGTCAACAATCGTTCCTGTTTGGCTCAGAGGAACGAAATGCATTGGTTTCTTCTGACGAATCAATGATGTCAAAATGTGATGACGTAATCACGCACACTACGGAGCCTCTGAATATCCAAATAAGTAGGGATGCACCGAATGTTCGGGAACTGAAATTGTATAAGCGAAAAGACCGAATAATTTGTACTGAACAATGACATGACGTGATCAAAGGCACACAATAATGCAGCAAATGTGTCAGCAGTGTGGAAGTATTTAAAACTGTCAGAGAAAGACGCAGAATCATTACAAGCACGAAACACCGACAGCGAGAGACTGCTTAGCGCTGGATCTCATGTCTCCGATGAGAAGAGGAAGAGGTGGTTGATGCTGGTTACTGTATGATGATTGAAATCGCGAAATGGCCTTAAACGATTAGTAAATAAACTGCAAAATGTTATGTTTTCAAATACACGCACGGATTGCATGTATTCAAAAAGTGCTGCACGAGCTCGTGGCGCCAGAGTTCAAAGTCCAAAGCGCAAGGAAAATCTGCACTGAAACACTGTCACTTGTCAGTTGCTCAGTGACATCTTTATTAATTTTTTAAAGGCATGTGACAATGCGATACGTGTGACAAACATCTTCCCAAATTCATAATGAGAATAATTTATAAATCTGTTGTCAACAAAAAGAAGCACTGAGATCTTCCTGCGGGTTTTTGCCAAAATAAAAGCTGAGAAAAAGCAACAACTCCAACATTCATAAATGTTAGCAGGGCTTCAGACTAACATTTGACAGCAGTGGCACCAGCGCCAATAAGTTCTACAGATGGTGGCGCCAGGAGCAGATTTGGTAGCGCTGGGGGTGGTGTTTGGAAGTATTAAAATATACATTATTTAATCATAAAATTACTATTGTTTTGCATTAAAAAGTACAGTTACTAATAATATTACATGATCATTTCTTGTTTCTTTCATGTTTATACAGATTTGACAGTAAAGCACTAAGCTTGAGTTGGGATGCATACAAAATTTACTTTTAATTTAAATTTAATTTTTACAGTAACGTGCAAAATCTAATTTTTATATAGAAAATTTATATATTCCACGTACCATTATTCTTTTTTATAGTATTATATGGAACTAACCAACTTCAGTGATTATGTGTGATTTAGTCGCAAATTGAAGAAAAGTTTGTTTTTCAAGGCACTTTGTGACTTTTCTTACTTCATACACAAAAAAAAAATTCTGACAAAATCTGATTTCTTGATGATTTGATGATTATGTTTTATAATAGCGATTTTCAAAATATAGAGGAAAAGTGGAAATGAATGACTAATAAGCCAATAAGTGCTCCTCTGCTGCTGTCTACTGGTTATAATTGTGATTTGATGTATTTTCTTTTTTATTTTACATAAGTGTTTGTTTACCACAAAGTATATTTTGGTCATCCCATTAAAAATAGCATTCAAACTGTATCATTTTAGAGCTTTAAAGTGCTGGAAATAGTTGTGTTAAATGCTTGAAAGTCATTGAAAAGTGCTTGAATTTCTCTCTCAAAAGGTTGTACAATCCTTGAAATGAATAATGTAATGCATTCGACTATTTCTACCATAACACCATGGTTATAGTTAGCATTAATCTGGTTTTCTGATGTATGTCAGCGCTGTTTATAACAGAGAATTCTGTGCAGAATTTGAATGATTCTCACTAGATCTCGCAGCAACCTTATTCATTGTGTGGCGAATTCAAACGCTTCTTACTGGATCTCGCAGAACTGTTGCATCTGTGCAGTAACAGTGTCACAAAGTCAACTTTGGCTCCCGAGTAAAGCTGTTTTGAGCTCGGACAAGTTTGTTTGCGTCGTGGTCCGAGCTGATAAACAGTCCGCGCTGCGCTGCTGAAACGTAGCCCGGTTTAGTTTCGCTTGCGTTTCGTTTGCCTTTTGATGTTTCTCATATGCTACCGAAATGTCAGCGTTTATGAGCTGAACAACGCGGTGGTCTCGCCAGTGCAACCACTCACAAAATGCGACCATTTGGTTGCAGTCTGGAGCCCTGGTTAGTATTGTAATTTTACTGTTGTTCTGTAGAACAAAATAAAAAAGTAAGACAAGGGCAATTCCCAATTCATTTTAAAAAGTCAAACAGCCTTCAATTTGCAGGTTATAACTACATCTATTTTATTTATTATTATTTTTTATTTTAATGCGGATCCCACATTCTATAACGTTAATGTAATATAAATGTGTTCTATAGGCTATTATTCATGTTTGTGCGGAAAATAATTAATGCTCAAGCATGACAGGGAGGCGCCCGCACGATCACTTGCATTTTTTTTCCTGATAATGAAACAACTTAAAATTGGGGTGCCTTACATACATGAGAAATATATCTAAAGAAAGTTTGTCTACTTTTAAACGAACCTATTCAAAACTAAATCAAACAGGCTACTCCCCGATTATGTAATCTGTGAATGCATTTCTCTCTAGAGGCGCGTCCAGAGGAGATTTTCATCAGTGAATTTCATCTTTGCAGAAGACAAGGACTCAGAAAACATTAGTTTATTAATAAATAATTAAAATGTCAAATTTTTTCTTAATCATTAGGCTACTTTTGCCTGTGCTTCATGGCAAACTTTATGTGTGTACTTGAGCGCAGAATATGCTCATTATGGAGTATCAGCCCTATGTCAATTTAATATAAACGTGCAATTAGTTGAATAATGGCTTAAATGAACGACTACTAGTAACTGGAAACATCTTTAGTGGGGGCAGCCCTATTAAATACCCTCTATCTCTGTTAAAGTTTTTAAAGCATTTTTTATGCATTTCCATAGTCGTATAAATTCTGCTTTCAGAACTGTCACGTCCGTATGATTTTTCCTCTGAAACACAAAAACGAAAATTGATATTTTATGCTTTGTGAATTGCCAAACCTTATCCATTTGGTAGACATTTGCTTCTGGTTTGTGCATTGTAAACCTATTGTAGTCTACGGACGATTATTGATTCATATGCATACGGGCGCGCATGTTTGCCTCGTTGCTGACGACTGATAAAGGTCTACTGCTGTGACAGGCTTACAGTATCATAACATTTTAGAAATGCATTCATTCTAATAACATTTTAGAAATCGTATTCTCAGCTAGAGCTTAGCGGAGATAGTCTATGCACAGGCAGACTGCATGACAGCTCGCCTATTTTAAATGTCGTTCATTGTAAATATTATCTTGTTTAAACATTTTATGTGTTTCAAATAACTCTTGTCGCTATCTGCTCTACATGCATGCAGAGTGCAAGATTTTGCGTGTTCGGCGCGCATGCTGTGGGGTTATTTATTTTTATTTTATTTTTTTGTCTAAATATTTTTTTTTTCTTGTTTGGTTTAATTTCATGTCATTGCATAGTAAAATAATTCACTTTGTTATGCAGATGCAAAACGTGAATCTGCAGTCTTATTCGCAGTCTATTTTATAAGTATTTGTAGGCTACAGTAGGCCTATTATATATTTAGAATATTTTACTTAACCTGTTTTGTATCTTAGTTATTTAATGCTTAAGCAAGTCATTAAAACATTTTTTTTCAGCGGCATCCGTTTAATCTTGATCAATAACTATCAACGTATTGGAGCAGCGTTGGTCAGTTAGATCGTTTTAAAACGTCATATAGCCTTCAATTTATAGGTTATAACTGCACCTGTCTCGGATGGTGAGGATTTATTTTAACGTGGATTCCAAACTTTAGTGTTAACCTATAGGCTATAAATTTGCTATATTTTTGGCCCGTGTTCAAGTGTTTCTGCGGAATATCAATACGCATGCATGACAGGGAGGCGTCCGCGTTATCACTTGCATTTTTTTCCTGATAATGAAACAACTTAAAATCAATTCGAAACTGACTTTATGTAAATTCATAATAACAACAAAACGTTGACTGTGCTTTTGTAAAACGTCTCTGTCTCTGTGAACTGGAGCGCATCTCCAAAAAGAACCAAAACTCAGCATGTGTGTCTCACATAGAGAAATATATCTATTGAAAGCTTGAAATGTCTGCTATTAAACGAACCCATTAAAACTCTTAAAACGAACATTAAAAATTAAATACTCCCTGATTATGTATGAAGGTTGCATTTCTCTCTAAAGGCACGTCCAGTAGGCCACTGTGGAGATGAGAGTCAGCACTGTGAATTTCATCTTGCAGCCAACAAGAAAACATTAGTTTATTAATAAATAATTAAAATATCTCCTTTTTCTATACAGTAATAATCATTAGGCTACTTTTTCCTATGCTTTCTGGCAAACTTTATAGGCTACATGTGCTTGAGCGAGGAATATATTGAAGCTCATTATATGGATTAGCAGGCCTATTGATGTAATATAAATGTGCAATTAGTTGAATAGTCTAATTGCTTAAACCAACGACTAGTTAACTAGAAAAATCCTTAGTGGGGGGCACCAGTATTAAATACCCACTAGACATCTCTGTTAAAGTTTTTAAAGCATTTTATAGGTGTTTTCATAGTCGGATAAATTCCGCTTTCGGACTCGTCATGTCCATAACAGAGAGATGTCACATCCGTAACATTGATTTTTCCTATGAAACACAAAAACAAAATTGATATTTTACGCTTTGTAAATAGCCAACCCTTCTCCATTCGGCAGATATTGTTGCTTCTGGTTTGTGCATTATAATTTGCAGAAAGTCTACAAAATATGTTGTCTCCCAGAAACTCGGTCTATAGACTGCTACTTTTCTGATGTCTTGACACTATTTTAAGGGGTTTAGAAAAATATAAAGAGATGATTCAATATACTGGTAATAAATATAATTTATGAGAATTTATATTTCAGGTTTTGACTGCAAATCTCACGTCCGTAATGGTGGAATTGCGCACAATAATAATGAAAATAAAAATTACCCTACAACAGCTCTATTAATACATTTATTATATTCACACTTAGTGGTCAAATTGGGATCTGTAATATATTCTAATGTTTTACAAGAATTCCCTTCTGCTCAGCAAGGCTGCATTTATTTGTACAGTAAAAAATACATGCCTAATTCAAGAAGGGGTTCTCAAAAAAAGTTCAAACGAGTACCGCTATTTTGTTCCGCTTTTGACACGTTTGGCGTTTAACATTTAAGTGACAACGACTATCAGTTAGACAAAATGTCTTTTATCCAGTGTGTTTGAGTTTGTTAAACCCCGCGCTGCAAACACCTCTTAACCACACAGAATAATGCAAGTGGGCATTTTTAATTGTTTATTTATTTTTGTAATCGCGGCTTTGAACGATTATGTAATCGTGGCATCCATAATCGTAATCGCAATTAGAAATTTGATTAATTGTGCAGCCCTAGCAGTCAGCTCCTTCCTTAACCACATACAAGCACTGTAAATAGATGCAGTGAGTAATAACATGCTAAAGCATCAGAGCAGAGTGTAACAGTGTTAATAATGCAGAGGAGTGGGTTAGGCCTACAGCCAATAGACAGGCTCTCTGATATCGCCACCTGTTCTGTGATGGGAAGAGAAAGAGACAGAAAGTGAGTTTGTGGGCTACATCTGACTGAATCGCACTATTCTAAATTTTTCCATAGAGACGGAACAGAATGATCTCAATAAATAAAGAAATAACATCTGATTTAGGCCTATGTCTTCTACTGTTCTTTCAAAGGTTTCTATTTACAATGTACAATGTACAATTTTTGCAATGGTTAAAACATTCTGTAAACATGCAGATCCATGTTATTATGTATACATTAGCTGTTTGAATTAGTCTATATCAGTAATTTATTTATTTATTTTGGTCATCACTATGCACTATGCATTAATGGTGAGATTTTTGTTTGTAAAAGGGCTGGACTGGCAGGAAAAGAACCTGAGCAGTTTTTGAAGTGCTCTATTGTTTCGACTTGCAATTGAAAACACACTGTACCACTAATTTTATATCCTTCAATAACTATGTCTAACTAAAATGCTCAATGCACAAATAAAGTGAAGTCATGAATAATAACACTGAAATCCCATGGTTTTATTTACTCATCCATTTTGAAACCACTGCTTGAATTCCTTCATCAAAGCAATCTATTGTGAACCTTTTCATACAGATGCTGCAAAACTACAGCATCAAAGGCAAATAAATCAAGGAAAGACTAACCAAACCCAGAGTAAACATCACCCATCCACATTCAATGTCTATTAGTCAATGAACAGTGAGGACAACACCTACATACTGGTATACAATAGCTCTCTTTACAATATTAACATGCTGCAATGCATAAATAGAAGACAGAGGCATGTGTAGCAGAGACATCTATTCATGTCTTTCAAATGACCCAAGACAACAAGGCACCTACACAACGGGCAGACAAGGGTCTCTATTTATGTACTACTCTATGACATGACTAGTCTACTAGTCTAGTGTCCCAATCCACATACCTTCTGCCCTAAATCAGATGCAATATTAGAATTACATGATTACAAATCATGATGCATTAAAAAAGTAGGCCTATGTCAAAGGCACCCAAATGAAATACTTTTTTTGGTTTACAAGTGTGTATCTGTGCTTGTCTTCTCAGCTAATACTGCCCACAACAAGCCCTTCTGCTAGATATGAAGAACAAGAGCATGTCTATTAGGTGTGGGCGATATAGCCTAAAAATTATATCACGATATTTCAAGAATATTTGCGATGATATTTATGATGATATAAAAAAATATGGAACGTTTTATTGGTGATTGCAGCTGGCAGGCAGCAGCATTTATTAGTGCAAACACAATGAAGGGCATTTTCCATCCTTTTCCAATGAGCAACTGTCACTGATGACAGACTACCTAATTCGAAGTGTAAATCTATTGTAGATTTGTGATGGCAGAAGCAGCATTATAGTGCAATAGTAGTGACCAGTGTTGGGCAAGTTACTTAGTTACTAGTTACTTCTCACAAATAGTAAGTAACTGAGTTAGTAACTGAGTTACATCATTATAAAAGTAACCAACTACCAGGGAAAGTAACTATTGCGTTACTTTAAAAAAAAAAAAAAAAAAGTTAAAATATGTCAAATAACTTGGATGCCTCCAATATTAATTGTTAAATGAATGAAATGGTTATAAACATTGTACACTTATGGCCATACCACCCTGGGCACCGATCTCGTCTGATCTCGGAAGCTAAGCAGGGTCGGGCCTGGTTAGTACTTGGATGGGAGACCACCTAGGAATACCAGGTGCTGTAAGCTTGACTCGGAGAGAGGATGGGCACCATCGAGTCAATAAATAAGCCCACTGAAAAGACATGATGTATACGTCATGTCTCCCCGACGACCAAATCGGTTAAGGGATTAAATAAATAAATAAATACAATAAAACAAAACAACAATTTAAAAATACTTGTTTACTGTAACACTGAACATTTTTTAACATTCTAGCAGACATTATACCAACAAAACACAATTTAACTTAAAATTAATAAGTTAGTAAACTAATATTTTGTGGCCATTTTTAAGACCCCCTTCTTGAATCAGGCATGCAAATAAATGCAACCTTGCTGAGCAGAAGGGAATTCTTTTAAAACATTAGAAAATATTACAGATCCCAATTTGAACAATAGGGTAAACGTACCGATTAAGCTCATGTACCCATTAAGCACACTTCCATTTTTGAGATCAGATTATAAAAAGAAAAAATAATTTATTATCCTACTTGATGTCTTAAACCAATTTATGTGTTTGTTACTATATACCTCCTATAATTTGAAGTCAATCAGATACTTACACACTGAGATATGGGTCTCCATGTGTTCACACAGTCTGGCGGCCATTTTGAAAGCTGTCTAAAAACTTTCACCAGAAGAGTAGCCCTTTAAATGTGCATTTTTTAGATGTTTATTTTGGGTAAGTTTCACTACTTATTGTAAAATTAAGAGATTAATGTTTAGATTTTTGCATATTATAACCTGGAACTTGGATGTGGGAAATAATTACATTAGATCCAAAAGATAGTTTTAGCAACATAGCCCAGACGCTACAGAACACAGTTAGCTGACTAGCTGTATAAGATTGTGTGCTACGCTAATATATTACTTCACAGGCATTACTGGCTTGTGTTTTTACATCCATAATATTATAAATTGACAGTTTATTGCTGGTCTGTGGTTTTACACTGCTGTAATTTTTAAAGATTTCATATTATTTTAAGGTGAGCTTAAAGGGTGCACTACTATGAAAATCACACAGCTTAAGTGTGACATCAATAAGAAAAAGTACAATTTCATAGATATTGTCAATAATAGTTGTTCAAAATAAAATATGTATGAACTTAATACATGACCTAGATTATTTATTTTGCAAAATATTGTCATTTTTATAAATATTACATGAAATTTATTAAAAAATGTTGCTGCTCCCATTAAGCTCAGTGTGCCCCCTTTGAGCTTTTCCACACTGAACGTCTATATAAATACTTCAAAAACAGATTTTAAATATAAACTGATGGTTGTCACTTTAGGTTTATCTTTATAAAATGGTTAATAACTTATTTTCACAGCTTTAAGATGACAAAATCTAGACATAAATAATGTTTATGCCCAAAGATGAAAGAGGCATGTCATCCGTACAAAGAAGAAGCCATCAGAAACCTGTCGTACCTGTCCAGAAAAAAAGCAACTAAAGGCTGGAATACACTACACGACTTTTAAAATGTGAACAGATTTTTAAAACACCAGGCATCATACACTTACAGACTTATAATAGTATAATAGTATTGTAAACAGTCACAAAGGAAAACTGGGCATCATACACTAAACGACTGAAGATCATACACTACCAGACTTTAAATTCCTTCCGATCACATCAAACTCGCACAGAAACATGAGACAAATGAGAACTATATGCGTTCTAAAATTGGCTAAAAATATATAAACATGTTTGATCTCCGATGACTGGATGGAATCATAGTCTGAAGCTAAAAACTGGAGTCTATGACCATCATACACTACGTGATTTTCTATTAAATATGTCAGCTAAAATCTACAGACTTTTTTTTTTTGATTGACTTTGTACCTTCAAATAAAATATTTTTTAATTATTCTTTAAAAAGGTTGTTTAAAATAAACAAGAATTTTTAATAAAACATGATGTGAGCTTAATGTGAACAGGGGTGTGCTTAAAGGGTACACAAATGTACCCATTAGGTACAGCCAGACTTTTTGCATTTAATGATGTATATCTTCATCAAAATGCTTTTGTCATTTAAAATAAAATTATGTGTTTTTGTGTGAGAGATTAATATTTTATTTTAACATAACTTCTTGTACTGAAAACAATATCTTGTGCACTAAAAATGTCTCAATGTAGATTTTGGTGAGCTTAATAGGTACGTTTACCCTATGTGTGAATGTTATAAATGTATTAATAGAGCTGTTGTAATTATTATCGTTATTATTGTCTTACTTTTTAAATTTATTTAACAGAACAACAGTAAAATTACAATAATAATATTTATGAATGTTGGAGCTTTTATTTTGACGGAAACCCGCAGGAAGTCCTCAGTGCTTCTTTTTGTTGACAGCAGCAGATTTATAAATTATTCTCATTACTAATTTGGGAAGATGCACGTATTACATTGTCACATGCCTTGTAAAAATTCATAAAAATGTTACTGAGCAACTGACGAGTAACAGTTTCATTGCAGATTTTCCTCGCGGTTTGGACTTTGAACCCTGGCTAACGAAATAGCACCGCAAGCTCGTGCAGCGCTGTTTGAATACATGCAATTCATGCGTGTATTAGAAAACATAACGTTCTGCAGTGTAATTAATTGTTTAAGGCCATTTCACGATTTTAATCATCATATAGTAACCAGCAACAACCACCCCTTCCTCTTCTCATCGGAGACATGATATGCAGTACTACACAGTCTCTCGCTGTCGGTGCTTGTAATAATTTTTGCGTCTTTCTCGGACAGTTTTAAATGCTTCCACACTGCCGTCATATTTGCTGCGTTACTGCGCGCCTCTATTTGATCGCGTCACGTCATTGTTCGGTACAATTTATTCGGTCTTTTTTGCGGTCTTATTTGCTTATTAATTTCAGCAGCTGAACATTCAGTGCATCCCTAGTAAATTCGTCATAGCGTCGCTATATCATTGATATCACGATATGACACTTTTTTATCATGTAAAAATGTATACCTGTGTTATCGTGGATGGTATGATATGGCACACCCCTAATGGCTATATATTGTCTGCCACTTTAAAAGCTTGAGCTTTGTAAAGTCTGGTGGATTCTGATTGGCTCTCAATGTTTTTAATGTTTTTCAGTTGAGTAATTATCGTTCCTCTGTGTTATTGTTATATGTGTGGTGTAGAACAATTATTAAAATTTTAAAGGTATAATTATAGTTATAGTCATCATCCTTTGTGTAAATGGCCCTACATGTTTACTTAAGTACATATCTACTGTATAGTGCACAATCCTGTACACATACGGTAGGTCACATTTAGTCACTCCAGTCTCAGAAAACTCCCATAAATGTCACATGAATATGTGAGATAAATCCATCAGATTTTAACATCCCTTCAACTCAGTTTCACTTCACTGTCAACTGCTACCAAAACCAAAGTGATTTTAATTTTTACTGCTGATTTGACATAACCAGTTAACCACAAGACCTGTTCTGCAAGTCTGTACAACATCTGGATCTCATATGAACAACTGTGGTTCCAGTCCCCTTTATTTAGACCCACCTTTAACTAAAGGCTTGCATTCTACTTCAAAACTCTGCATCTGAGAGAGGAAAATTTTAGTGGTAGGGTAAGATTTGACAAACAACAGATGTGCCTTGATTTTCTGAGCCAATGGCTGTATTCCAGCCTAACAGCTGATTAGACAGCAGACATGTGCAAAGAACTGCCAATTAGACATGTGTAACACAGGTAGCGAGAGGCTATCACCCCATGAGTCCACTTAGAAGGGTCTCATGAACAATGAACAGTGCCTTTTACTTTCAGACACCCATAAACTAGTTAACGGGTGGCCTGAAGCTTAATCTAAATGTGACTTACAGAAAAGGGTAGTACTAAGCTGAGAGAGCAAAAATTGTTCATGAAACCACAACTGTATGACCTGATTTCACACTATTCAAAGCTCTACTCAAATGAGCCACATTTTTTTCATCAGAATAAGAACACATTAATAGTTGATTTAGTATTCAGTGATTTAAAGTATTCAAGCAGTCAAAATGATCAAAGTGCACAACCCTAGTGCATGTCAAAACTGAATTTAGACAATAACATTTAAAACACTTCAACTGTTTTATGTCATGACATTCAAAGTGCTTTCATGATGCCTCTAATGGTCTGTATCATCTCAGTGACTGACCTCTTCTCCAGATGCACAAATGCACACACACAGAGGATTAGTTGTGTGTGTCCACATCAGTGAAGTAACATCTGTAGAGCACATGGGAGCAATAAATGTGTGTTGGCCCTTAAAGTGCCAAGTCATAAGCTTTGAATTACAAAGCAGGACAGGAAGTTATCATTTCCATCCAAATCTTCTCCTGTGCTGTGGGACAGCTATCTCACAATCCCTTCTGATCTAGCATAGGCTTATAGACACTAGGGGTGGGAATCGCATGGTATCTCACGATACGATTAGACGTGTGCCGGTATTCGTTAATGCGATATATCACGATAATGAATATGCACGGTATTGTTATCGTAGGCACTTCAAAATACCGAAAATAATTATTTATTAAAAATTATTTCAAATTTTGAATGCATTTTAAGAATACTTTTCCCATTAACTGGTTAAATGCACAACACCGCTGCATGCTGCGTCAAAGACGCATGTGCACTCTGATATAAACAAGCACGGAGGTGAAGCGCATGGCGGAACACGTGAGAGATGCTCTGGATGAAAGCTCACATTCACTCTCTGACAGCAGATGGCGCTGAACAGCAGATGCAGTGTTATTACCCCGGAAAGTAAACAAAGCAGCTGCACTACTTCTAAAACATATTTAAATGATTTAAATAGCTATTAAGATTTTTGTATTCGCAGTGGTGTTCAGCACAGCGCCAAATACTTTAATATTTAGACTAAATAGGCTATTTATTTAAAAAAAAAAAAAAATTACATTTTAATCTGGACTACAACATGCCCTAGAGATATTGTTTGAAAGTGTTTTGATTCTTTATTGTTCGGTCATACTTTACATTAGGTCTTCATTGGTTAACATTAGTTAATTAATTAGTTAACATAAACTCCCAATGAAAATTTCTTCTAAACGTTCATTAATCTTAGGTAATTGAAATATTTAATAGCACATTGTTAAAATCAAAATTATAAACTGTGTTATAAACTATTTTTTTTTTTTTATGAACCCGAGCTAACATGAACTAAGAGTTGTATTATTTTTAACAAAGATGAATAACTTCTGTAGCAAATTTAGCTTTTGCTCATTGATAATGTTAATGCATTAACTAAGGTTAACTAATGAGATCTTACTGTAAAGTGATACCTATTGGTCTTTTAATTCTTTTGCACTTTAATCTGTGTAAAATGTTTAACTTTATTTTTTTGTGTATTGCTTTATTGTATTTAAATGTTCAGATATTTTTGTTATAAGAAAAAGTTATTAAACCTGTTATACTGTAATATGACAACACTTTTTTTGCAACTAAATTTCAATACCGAGATAATACCGTATACCATGATAAAAACATTAGTAATTAATCACAACATGAAAAACTGATACCGACATATCCCTAGATACGATACGAATCACGATACATGGCTCACGATACAATAATATCAGGAATACAGCGATTCTGCGATAATCGATATATTGCTAGACAATCCTATAACAATACATCACGATATCTGTCTAACAATGAAAACAAAATGCCTGTGAAAAAGTTAAGTGCAAGTCCAAACTAGGGGTGTGCGATATGACGATTTTTGATCGTAGGCGATAAAAATGTCTCCACGATCTGCTTTTGGAGAAATATCGTAGTATCGTGCTACAATGCACATTTTTCATTTGCAGTTCTGGCGCCTCCGTATCAATATACTGCACAACGCCACATACATTCACATCAGTGTTAACTCAGCGGTAGAGTTACTCTCACGGGATACTGAACTAGGGCTGTCAAAATAAAAAATTCGAATTTCGAATATTCGTCGAATTTAAAATAAAAATCCACATTCGAATGCAAAACGTTGCATTCGAATTTTAGGTGTGCGTCAGGCAGCCTTATCAGTGGCGCACGAGATGCGATAACGATGTAGGTAGGTGTCATTGCATTTTAATGCTTTTTTTTTAGCCTATCCAGTTGAACCCACTGGATACGTAGTTCATTCAAAATACTGCGGAAAAAGAGAACATCAATGCGGAGATGATGTTGTTTACGTCAAAACCGAAACCAAGCCGTTCACAGAGAGCGCATATTTTGTGCATTTTCTAGAGGGACATCTATCACCATTTCACTCGCGTCTCGCAAAAGAGAGTCGGATATTTAGAAAGCCATTTAAAAGTATTGTAAGTTCAACTTTGAAAAAACATGTCTCAAAAATTTATGGCGGGAGGGGTCTTTCCCGATTCCACTGCATCTCATGTTTTTAAATGAAAAAAGTAACGTTACTCTTTGTGATTGGTTTTCCGTGCTTTGTATTAAACTGTGTATACATGATGCTGTTTTGTTTCTAATTGTTTAAGCAACTTAATTAATTATATATGGTTGAACATTATTTTAAACATTATGCACTTTTTTTCAAAGATAGTCGTGTTATTGCTTTGAAGAACCGTGGATTAGTAATATTTTGCTCGATGCGCCCTCTTGTGGCCTCAGGAGAGAAGCCAAAAGCTTTTTTTGCTCTAACTGAAATTGTCTTTTAAATTCAAATATAATTCGAATTTTGATAATATTTAAGTACAAAATTCGAATTTAGTTTTTCAGCTGTTTTGACAGCCCTACACTGCACTTATTTGCAATCACAAAAGTACATTATTTGCGTGTGTTTTAAAGCCTTACCGGTTAAACGTTTCAGTCACGCGCTGGTCTGATGTGCGCATTTTCTGAGCCCGTACACCTGAAGCGCGCGCACTAAAAAGCCTGTCTAACACCGCCTGATTACTGAACTAAGTTATCTTTTGCGCTAATACTGTCAAAACACACAAGGTTTATGTATAGACTCAGCTGGTTATGTCTAAAATGAAAGTAAACAGTTCAGACAAACGGATGCGTGCCTGTATGGATGCTTGCTGGTCTTAAAGGGACAGAACTAAACATGCTGCCGACTGTCATTAAAGGGATAGTTCACCCTAAAATTTAATTTCTGTCATTATTTAGTCGAAATATCATTATTTAGGCAAAAACCTCATATCACGATTTTTTTTTTTATAAATATCACGATTTCACGATTTTATCACGATTCTTTGTCATGTTAGTTTTACTATTTTGTCTGAGCAGTGCAGCCAAAATAATTTGTCTGTTATAAAGACAAAGCCTTTCAAGGTAACAAAATATAAAAAAAGAATGGTGGATATTTAGGCCAAAGTGGACGAAGATAAAAAATCTTTGTCATTATTTTATCTTTGTTAGAACAAGAACAAAGATACACATTACAAATACACATAATATACAAATAAAACAAACAGTGCTTTATTTTCAGGTACAATAGGCATATTTAGCAGGAGCATTCAAGAAATTGAATGAACAAATACAAAAATAAAACACTTTATAGATTAATTCCTATTAAAGCAGCTGTATTATTTTTTTCTGTCAAGAGTAGCGAGTTATTTTTTTCTCTTTGCGTTTTTTTTGTTTTAACATTAAAGAATAAAAATTATGTCATCTGTCTGTTGATTCTGTCAGTGTTTTATATTTATACCATCATTTACTCACTCAAAATTAGTTTTAAACCCGAATGAGTTTCTTTCTTCTGCTGAACATAAATGCTATTTTGAAGAATGTGGGTAACCAAACAGTTGCTGTCCACAGTGACTTCCATAGTATTTTTTTTTCCTTCTATCAAATTCAGTGTGGACCAGCAACTGTTTGGTTACCCACATTCTTCAAAATATCTTCTTTTGTGTTCAGCACAAGAGAGAAATTAATACAGGTTTGGGACAACATGGGAGTGAGTAAATAATGACAGAAATTAAATTTTAGGGTGAACTATCCCTTTAATGACAGTCTGCAGCATGTTTAGTTCTGTGCCTTTAAGACCGGGACACATCTAATATACAGGCACGCATCCGTTTGTCTGAACTGTTTACTTTCATTGTAGACATAACCAACTGAGTCTATACATAAACCTTGTGTGTTTTGACAGTATTAGCGCAAAAGATAACTTAGTTCAATAATCAGGTGCTGTTAGACAGGCTTTTTAGTGCGAGCGCTTCAGGTGTACGGACTCAGAAAATGCCCACGTCAGACCAGCGCGTGAATGAAACATTTAACCGGCAAGGCTTTAAAACACATGCAAATAATGTACTTTTGTGATTGCAAATAAGTGCAGTGTCCTGTGAGAGTAACTTTACCGCTCCAGGTGTATAGTTAACAATGATGTGAATTTATGTGGCATTGTACAGTATATTGATACGGAGGTGCCAGAACTGCAACTGAAAGAATGTGCGCTGTAGCACGATACTACGATATTTCTCCAAAAGCAGATCGTGGAGACATTTTTATCGCCCACGATCAAAAATTGTCATATCGCACACCCCTAGTACAAGCTACTGAATTTATTTGCTATTTTATTATTTATTATTTTATATTATATTGGATATATTAACACTGATTTGTATACAAACGTTTAAATGACATCAGGCAGTTTTTTTCAATAATAATTGAATGATATGATTATGTTTTTAATCCAATTCATTTTCTGAAATATAAACATTTAAACAGTGGCTGTCAAAAACTTTCATGACAGATTTATTCAAACATACATTAATTAATATAGACATCAGTAACAGGTAAGTTAAGTAAAAACATAATGAATATAAAATATAGTGCACAGGCTATTTTTAGCAAAATAAAGAGATTTTTTTCTAGTCGATTATTGAGTGATTGCTTTGTTGAAGTAAATGCAACATTACATGACATTGTTTACAAGCTGTTTTACTGCCATCGTTCCATGCTTGAAAAACTGATTGAGTGATTACGTGAGACGATACATTTCAGTAAGTTGGATGTCCATTCATGTTTACTTTGTGCTATAAGCAAAGAATATAGAAGACCAAGAGGCGAAACTCTGATGTGTTTTGGGTAACAGCCACTAGGTGGCGCTTCGGTAGCACGGCTGCCATTTTGGGGTAAAAATTCCAACTGGACGACAGCACAGATACAAAGAAATAGACCAAATAACAACGAAAGAGAAGTCAAAGTGGAATAAAAGAACGCAATGTTGGGCAATCCACTGCAAAAACAATCAGTGTGACAGTAAAAATCTTGCCTTTCATTATTTTTTCAAAGACCCTGACAGGTGAATATTCACAAAAGTGAAAAAATATTGTGTGTTTTGAAGTGGGACGTAGCACTGTCTTATGCACCTGCTAACTTTAACTGTTTTTAGTCTAGCAGTAAACTTAAATTCTTTTAGGAACTGCAGGTCCTAGCCATAGAAAACATAATAATGATTTATATGGATGACACTAAGTTATAATGAGCTTATGCAACTTTACACATTTACAATTTACTTACTATATTATTATTTACTATTACTCCACTAGGTCTGAAATATATATTGTACGTTTTAATCCCCTGAAACACACTACAAACATGATGAACTAGAACATGATGCATTGCTGTGTCTGTCATAATTAAATAATTAAACAATTTTGGAGAAAGTGGCTGTACATGTGTTTTTGTTGTGTTTTTTTACATAAAAAGGTTTTTTTTTTTTTTTTACAGTCTTCCTTTAACGGAGATTAATATAAGACAATACTGCAAAAACAGTTTACTGTCAAGCTGTTATATTCCTGTTATATATTTATTGTCCAACATACCTAATTTTTCTGACATTAATTTAATTAATTTCATATGTTGGTATTAATTTAGTGTTTATAATGTTAACACTTGAATTTGAAATGTTTTCAGCCGAAACTGACATGGTTTCTAGAGAGCAAAACGTTTTGTGAAAAAAGGGAAGACTTTAAAATAAAGTCTGTAAAATAAACTGTTAAAAGGATTTGATGATCACTAGTCTAGTGATTGTACGCTATAGTTGTCATCGTTCAGGCTGTATTTCAGCTTTAATGCACGGTTTTTTAAACAAATCAGCTGATATTTGCCATAGCGACAGCTAGAATCTAGTGGACTGCTGAGTCGCTTTCACCCCAAAATGGTGGAAGCGCAGGGCTGCTGCTGGGCGCCGCTGTTGCAATGGAACGTTCTACAGAGTTTCGCCTCTTGGTCTTCTATACTCTTTTGCTATAAGTAAAGAGGAAGAGCTGATCAGTTCATCCATGATCACCCTACAGCACAGACTTAAAGAAATGATGTTGGTTCATCAAAATAAGAATCGATTAAAATCGAGAAATTAATATTGTCAACCCTGGCTAGCAAACACATTTGTGTGTAAATTTCTTTGCAGAAATTATTAAAATTGTGTGCAATACACATGCTGAATCTCAGGCCCAGGAAGCTCAGAATAATGAAGGGACAAAGGCTTATTAATAAAACATTCAGCTGAATATCACAAACAAGGCACAAGACAAAAAGGGATAATAGTCTCTCTTGTCATAACTCAGAAAAGATTACGCTCAAGGGTAATACTACCAACATTTCCTTAGTGTCATATAAAACATTACTTATTAACAGAAAAGTTCTCTATTCAATGAAAAATACATTCATCCCTGAGAGATAATTGATATATGAAAATCTATTCAAAAAGGATGAGAACATAGATAAAAGAAAAGGGGATAAAAAGAGATGAACTATATGTCAAACTGCTCATGCAGTATTCACAGCAGAGTTCATCTTTCTCAGAGATCTGCAGTCCCTATGGAGCACAGCTTCCTGTATGTGTGGTGTCAAAGCACTGGATGAGTAAACACTCCACTGCTCACACTAGGGATTCTTACTTCTGAAACACTAACCTCATCCGACCTATATGCAGACTGAAGTCAGGAGGATTCACAGGCATAATATATGGACACTTAAATCACACTTATAATGTATTCAAATGCCAAATTAAGAAATATTCTCAGTATATATGTAGGCCTCTATATACACACACATTTTTTGACTATGTTCTTATATGTTATAATTAGGGTTGTCAATCGATTTAAAAATAATAATAATCGCGATTAATCGCACGATTGTCATGAGTTAACTCGCGATTAATCACAACTTAATCGCACATTTTTATTTGTTCTAAATGTACCTTAAATTAATACTTTTTAAGTTTGTAATACTCTAATCAACATGGGCATGGATAAATATGGATGCTTTATGCAAATGTATGTTTATTATTATTGAAACCATAGTCAACATAGAGCATGAAGACTAGACATGTTTCAAAGGTCATAGATGTTTTTCAAAGAACTTTTTCATGTCTATTAGACACATGAAAAAAGTAATACCAGGTTCCCATTACTTCTCTTTCTTTGCACTGAGCAATTTACTTACACTAACCTGTTAACATTTTTGCATGACAGGGCAGCTCTTCTTCTGAACATGCAAAATGTACATATATTATTTATTATTACATTTGTTTCCCTCTCTGTGCCCACATACTGTATTTAGATGAAGCTAAATTCTCAATAAAACTGTTTTCATTGGTATATATTACTGTTTCTGTTGAATGAATATGAAATAATGACTGAAACGTGATCCATTAAGACAACATAACCAGCTCTCCCTTCCAAGATGTTAATCTGCACAAAAAAATCATGATAATCGCACCGTCGTCTGATGAAATCAAATACACATAAGATAAAGACAATAGCTGTGCTGTGATTTCGGCTATACTTGCATGTAAAATTAGAGAGACAACATAATATCTGTGTTTAATTGAATTAAAGCGCTGCTCCTCTCTGCCGTGCGCTGAACAGAAACTGAGCAAACGCAGAGAGAGAGAGAGGGGTGTGTGCACGCTGGGAGAGCAAGACCTCGCGCTCGCGCGGCAGTACCGGCGAATCTCAAAAACTAAATAAGGTTTGGGCACTTTTTTAAAGGGAAAAAATTTGCTAAAGGGGTCTGCAATGTTGCTAAGTTGGCAACACTGTGCATCTCCATTTATCCAACTACGGGTTGGGCCATGGGTCAAACAGAAAAAACGCGCTGCATTAATCGCATGTTAAATTAGTGCCGTTAAAATGAATTTGCGTTAACACGTTATTAACGCGTTAACTTTGACAGCACTAGTTATAATGCTTTATTGGAGTTGATTGTTGGTTAACCAGCTGCTGTGGCTGTTCAATGACTGTAAGAAATACACTTCACACAACAAAAATTCTTTAACAAATTTCTGTTTTTTAATTTAAGATATATTTAATTTAAATATATATTTGGATACTTCCTGCTTGTCAGCTTCATGCATGAACTAGGGATATGCCAGTATCACATTTTCATGTTGGGGGAAGTCGTGGCCTAATGGTTAGGGAGTTGGGCTTGTAACCTAAAGGTAGCTGGTTCGATTCTCGCACCGGCAGGAATTGAAGGCGGGGACTGTGAATGAACAGCACTCTCTCTGCCTTCGATACCATGACTGAGGTGCCCTTGAGCAAGGCACCGAACCCCCAATTGCTCCCCGGGCGCTGGAGCAATGGCTGCCCACTGCTCCGGGTGTGTGTTCACGGTGTGTGTGTGCGCGTTTGTTCACTATTCACTGCTGTGTGTGTGCACTTGGATGGGTTAAATGCAGAGCACCAATTTCGAGTATGAGTCACCATACTTGACAATACGTCACGACTTTCACTTTCACTTTTTTCAATTAATTGCTAATGCTTTTATAAATTAATTTATGATTTGCTGTCTGAACCAAAGAAATAAAAGCGATCTTATTTTTTCCATTGCACTGCATTGCATCGAATCGCATTGTGTTGAATCGAATCGCAGCGAAATCGGATCGCACTGCATCGTAATAGGGGTGAATCGTATCTCATTGCTAGCTGCTTCATATGTATCTTCAGTGTATTGTATCGTTGGCTATGCATCGAGATGCGTATTGCATCAGCCTCAGTTATGGAGATGCACATCCCTAGTACACACGCTTTGGGTGTACGCGTTCTGAATAAGCGCACGTCATGAAATTTTTAACCGGCAAGGCTTTAAAGCACACGCAAATAATGTACTTTTGTGATTGTGAATAAGTGCAGTGTCTTGTGAGTGTGACTGAATCAACATTTGATGTGAATGTGTCTTGCGAGTTGCAGTTGGAGCTGGAGCCGGGAGACATAGTAAATACAGCGCGTTGCTTGAGATAGATGTTGTTTTGTTTAATTATATTACTAGTGTTGCCTCCTTTGTTCACTATTACACTGCATACATTGCATCTGACACTGGTGTCGCTTAGTTTTGAAACGTGAGCCCACACTTTCGAACGTTTCACTCTTACCGCCATTAGTGATTGCACGCAAACACACACCGCACATGCGCATGGATATCACAGCAAATGTCGGCCACATCATTCAGTGAAAGAAAATGACAAGCAGCAGCTTCTAATTCGCCATTCGCCATTATTCAGAGATAAAACAACGCAAGTATCGATAACAGTATCGTTTGTCCTGAAGCTTATCGTTAGTCTGGTATTGACCCAATTACATACCGGTTAGGGGTGTGCGATACTGACAAAAAATAATATCTCGATAATTTCTGGGATTTTATCGATAAGGACAATTAGACGATATTTTGCTGAGCGTGTTATTGTGGACAGTTGACTCCAAAAGTTTTTGACATTCTTCATATACTGTGTGGTGATCAGTTCAAACTAGGCGCGTTTCCATTACAAATTTGCGCAAAACTTTGGCGATATTTTATAAATGTCGATAAAAAAGTATTGCAAAATGACGGCGTTTCCATTAACCTATGTTATGCTACAAAAACATAATTTTTTTTCCTCTCAAGATAAGTCATGGCAACGGATTGTGGTGAGATTTTGATGGATTTTGGCTATATTTAATCGAAGGAGGCATGTGCGTGTATCTTTATAAAAGCAGCGCGGAGAGCTGCTTCAAAAACGTGCGCGGCGCGGCTCATATAAACACACGCATAGACAACAGTGGCTGAGATCAACTCCGGTGGCCGTATCAGAGCCACACTGCACCGCAGTGTAAATTGTCCAAGCATTAATGGCAGGGAAAGCCCCTTATACTTGAGAGCGGACTCGTATTAAGTGTTTCTTGTGAGGTTATAATACATTGAAAAATGATCATATTACTTTTTTCATATGCCATGTGACCTGTAAATGCGAAAAAAACGTTTCCATTGCAGTTTTGCGAATTATTCCTTTTTCGCATTGCCTGAAAAACCACCTCATGCGAGCGTAAAAACTTTTTTGCGATATATGGGCGTTTTTGCGAAATTGACGCGTTTCTATTAGGCGTATTTTCAATTCGCAATTTCAATTTGCGCAATTTGAAGGGTAATGGAAATACGCCTACTGATAGAAATTTATCTTTTCCAATAAGTTTAATGTTTACCTTTTATGGGCATTTTTACTTTTATAAAGACATTTTTCTAAAAGTGTGCATTATCCTTTGAGTCAAATTCTTACATTTAATCAGTGAATTAGAATAATAAGACATTTGGGCTGTTACCAAACAAATGAAATCAGTCTCAACAAAATTCATCTTTGCAATCCAGAGGAAACACAGAAGCTGCATCTGAAGTGGCATTTAGATGTGTTTACACACACATCATGAATACATTTAACCTGCAGTTACAAATGCATAAATAATGTCTTGATATATTAAACATAAAACATTGAATACTTCTATTTGAAATGATTTAAATAACAAAAAGAAACTTTAAATATGAAATTATAACCGCCAGCAGATGGCAGCAAGTCACTGTTATTAATTGCGATTGAACCAAATCATTTAAACGGTTGATTCATTCAGGAACAAAACGCCGTCATGTTGCTCAGAGACGCAAAACAGCACTATGGCTTTGTTTGGAGTTATTTTTGAAGTCGAAATAGAGCAAAAACAGGAAATATGGTGTCCAAAATGTAAATCTCTTAATAAACTTCTTGTTTATTGAACTGTTGTAAAAACAATTCAATATTACATTTGTAATCATGATAATTTTTGGAGAAAAAAAAAAACGGCACTCTTCATGTGAAATTGATTAACTATACGAAGTGGTATAATATACATTTTCCTTCCACATGTCTTGAATTTTGTGATCATTGTAAATGTATTGTAATAGACTGAATCATGCAGTGAAAGAACACACTCTAAATGCGCAATAGTCTAATGTTAGACTTCACGTAATGTAAGTGTGCGCTCTGTAGGGGTGTTTTGAATGGTTTTTGCAAAATACTCAATAGTGTTAAATCGCACATCGTTAAAACAACAATTACGATATAATCGCAGACGATATATTGCACACCCCTAGTACCGGTCCAAAAAAATACCGGTTCTCGTTACCCATCCCTACTCATTAGTTAACCATTTAAGACCTAAGGGTAAAATAGGTCATTTTCACATATTTTGTTTATTTGACTGTAAAATTCTAACAGAATGTGCCATTTTCAAGTGCAAGGTGTCATTTGTTTTCAGAAAACAGATGGCTTTCAAAAAAGTACCGTTTTTGACCATTAATGTTGTGTGGCGAGTTTGTAAACAGAATTTAAATAGACAAAAAAATTAAAAAAAACTTAATAAATTTTCTGTTCTTTATTTATAAAAAAAAAAAAAAAGAGAAAAATCATGATTGAAATAATCCAACACTTCTTACTTCAAAATTCAACTATATTACATAAGTATTTTTGGGACACTGGGTTGCACAGTTTTCATTCAGGAGGCTTTTTTGTTCATACACGCACACATTTACACATGCATTCACATGCATACACCCATACATTTACACGCACGGACTCATTATAGCGATGCACACACTACATGTGAAAAAGTCTCACTCAGCCTGCTCCCAAAGTCTCATCAAAAATCATCCCAATCGACTCTTGTGCAGTTTACTCTTCCTTCACCATGTTTTTGTTTGTTTCGTTTATTATTTTATGCAATCCAAAACTCCGCGCTCTCTATCTCTCCATTCAAATTCTCCCTTCTCTCTCTACCGGAAATCTGCCGTCATTTGTTGATAGAGCGCAAGAAATTACCGAAATAAACCATATATTTCCGAAAAGCGCATGTTGTCTGCTGTCAGGAGCAATTTGAATTATTTTGATAGTGCAAACGGTTGAAGAGTTATGACAACATGAATACAGCTTGGTTTAATGTGTCGGCACCGACACAGCTGGTTTTAAAAGGTTAACCTAGTTAATGCATTAACATTCACAATGAGCAATAGCTACATTTGCTGCAGAATCTTTGTTAAAAAATACAACACTTAGTTCATGTTAGCTCAGTTGCAACTTTTGATTTTAACAACATGTTATTAAATATTGGAATTACCTAAGATTAATGAATTTTATAAGAACTTTTCATTGGCAGTTTATGTTAACTAATGAATTAACTAATATTAACTCATGGAGCCTGAATGTAAAGTGTGACTGAACAATAACGAATCAAAACACTTTCAAACAATATCTAGAGCAGCGTTTCCCAATCCCAGTCCACCCGACAGTCAAAGCGGCACTACGTCACGAAAGTGCTGAGTAAGAGGAAGACCGCAAGGGTTTAGGGTGCCATTTGGGACAGGACCATTGACTCAGCATACAGCGGTGTTGTGCATTGTGACCAGTTGATGGGAAAAGTATTCTTAAAATGCATTCTAAATTCTGAATAATTTGTAATAAATAATTATTCTTGGTATTTCGAAGTGCCCAAGATAACAATATCGTGCATATTCATTATCGTGATATATCACATTACCGAATACCGGCAGACATCTAGCTTGAACTAAATATCATCTCAACATCAGCTGATTAAGGGCAATCCGGATCCTAGAGGCTTCATGTCCTCATAACTGAACATAAATTCAAATAGATATAAATATAAGATATAAAGGTCAAAACTCAAAACTGGCTGTATGAAATTAGCTATGCCATTTCACTATCCGATGTGGCGACAGCATTCCACGCAGTTGTATGCAGTCCATTTCCTCCACACATTCCTGTCGTCTGAATGTAGACCCGCCAAACGCATTTCAACTGCACTTCCAGATATTCGGCTTTGGGACAAATCTGTCTGTTCTTCAAAAAGATACACTTATGTTTCCTTAAGTCAAAATGCAACAGGCTTCATTGAACTACAACACAGTCCGTCATTATCCTAATCACCATCATCAAATATGTTCACAAAACAAATTCACTAATAGGGTCAGTTACCTTTATCCCAAACTTCTCTGTAGAGTGGAAGGATTATTATTTCCCTGAAAGCAGAACAGCCGGCAAAATGAATGAGCAGCGTCAGAGACATTGAAAACACACCTCCATCTGCCAACTCAGAACACAGAAGAGGCTGGTGCTACAATCATTGTCAGTGACAGACAAAGGGTGTGTACTTGCGTGCTTGAAAATATGCAAAACATGCACAGCGAAGTATCAGTGAAAGCATCAGCGGCGTTCACGTCATGATCACCACGTGGGAAATGAAGTCTAACAAAATGTTTTAAAGTAAGAAATAATCAGGAAGAGACAATTCAAATACCTTTGGATGAACGTCTAAGGTTTCACACATCCAGAGACCAAGGTAAACTGAAGCATGTCCTCCCGGGTACTGCTAAACTAATCCACCCACAAACCAAACATCAGCCACAGGACAAGAGAGAGGGGAAAAACACAATCAGAGGAGGCAGCCTGAATATGACTGTCTGTAAACAGGTCACGAATTAAGTGAGTTTCTTGCTCCAAATTCAAAACAGGCTTTCCTGGTTTTCACAGTCTAACACTATGTTATAAGCAGGTGTGACGCTGATAAAGATTCCAGCGACAAATAATTTCTGTGTGACAATGAATATGACAACGGGGTGTGATGTGACACAGTCGATCACAGAACACAGCTAATCAGATCAGTTCTCTCTGTTTGTGTGCTCTCACAATGAACTAAATTTATTATAACTTACATTGCCTAACACAGCAAAACATGTATATTGAGTAAGCATGCTCTTTAGACCTGACAGGTTAATCTATGGTTGATTTGTTTGACTTTAGGCATACTGTGTGTAGTCATATCTCTTGAGGAAAGCCCTGATGTCATTAACAGGTATTGGTTACACGTGTCGCATGCAGTTTCCCTAACAACTACACATGTCTGATGTTGCCAAGCATTTAATCAGCGGTGAAAGATAACATGTTGTGTGTAGATCCAAATGACTAGTATATTACACATCAGTCCTTACACCACACACTATAGCTGCGTTCCAAAATCTAGTGATCTCCCTATTAGGGGTGGGAATTGCAGGGTACCTCACGATACGATATAATCATGATACATGGCTCACGATAACGATAATATCATGATACAGCGATTCTGCGATAATCGATATATTTCTAGAAAATCCTATAATGATATATCGCAAAATGCCTGTGAAAAGGTCAAGTGCAAGTTTTCTTTCTTTATTCAAGTCCAAACTGTTAGAAAACAGCAAAAAAAAGTTCTGTAAATCAATTTTAACATGTTGAGTAAATTAATAATTTTATTCTTGGACTTACAAGCTTACACTTTTCTTTTTCTCTGTGTGTAAACAAACACATTTAACTGCTTAACTTATATAGCCTCTCTCTCTCTCTCCATGTAATATATATATATATATATATATATATGTGTGTATATATATATATATATATATATATATATATATATATATATATATATATATATATATATATATATATATATATATAACCTGGTACATTTCAAAATTTACCTGGAGTGCTTTCTCAACTTTTCTACTGCTCTCATCATAAAAACGGAGCCCCGCACGGAAAAATAGCCGTTCACAATCACATCGCGTCTTTTGCGCGCTCAGGTTGGTTATTTCAAATGTAGACGCGCGGCAAGCGCACACTGTACACTTCTGCGCCGCATTACGGCTCTGACAGTGTTTTGTCTCGTCCTCCATGCCATAGGTGCAGATTTATGTTTCTGCTGGTCGGTGCCCACTGTTCACACTGCATAACGCGCACTTGTAATATCTGTGAGAGAGGGAGAGCATCCTTTTTTTTTTCACATAAAACTGTACGCGCTGGCGGCGCTCTGTCTCATTCATAGTGAGGGAAATCCACCTGTGATCCGAGCGGAGAGGTTACTCATGAACTGAATATGCGCTCTGCAATAATAACCTGATCGGTGCCTGTGGTCCACACTGATAACTGTTCCGGGGCAGTTTTTTAGTTTTCATCTCCATAAACATATATATAGCAGTGGAGCTAATACAGTGGCTGGAAATCTGTTTATCATTCGGTTCCTCGTGCTTCCCCATCTTCATAGAGAACGCGCTTCATAGTTGCTCAGAGCGCTCTTGGAAAGAATGTGGAAATGGCGCGGCCGCGATTTCCACGCATTTTTAGACGCTGGGAGCAGGAAAATGTATTTAGAGCACCTTATTGTATTAATCAAAATATCGATATTTGGCGCCAGATATCGATTATCGCATCGCATGGAGAAGGATCACGATATATCGCCATATCGATTTATTGTCCCACCCCTACTCCGTATGGAGACAACATTTTCAGGCCTCATCTGATGCAAAGGTTCTTCCAAAAGATCGGCATCTTAATTATGCTGCCTACTAAGACACCTTGTTTTGGCAGCATCAAATGCATACTTCATAAAGAAGGCAAACCTTGAATATACTGCAATGAGCTCAGTGAAAAGAATTAGGATTTAGGGCTGTATGACTATGAATAATATATATAATATCACATAATTGTGATCATTAATTTTGATTACAGTAATAGAATTCAGATACTTTTTTGTGGGCATGCACACAATGTATGATCAATATACTGTATCATTATTACAATAGTATTATGTGCCTATTTTACATAACCACATAAATGCAACCAAAATATAACATGAACATTTATTTGAACTCTCTGAAAATTGTAAATATTGCTGTGGACTTCCACAAAAAAAGCATTTTAATTTTTTTCAAATAATAGCTAATGAAACAAGAAATCTTAAATCTAAAAAATGTGTATTGATTGAGTTTGTCCAGCCATTATTTTTCCAATTAACTGTGCCACCCTAATAATATGGCAGATAAGAAGATTTGAAACAGACATAATGATAGATTAACTCTTAAATTGACTTTATCCTTTTTTTTTTTAGTATAATTGGTTGACTCATTGGCTGTATCATTGGGGTTACTCCACCTTCCTTTGCATTCAGGTGAGATTCACATTCATGAATCATCTCATGGCAAACTTCCGTCACCACCACTCATTTCGGGCTCAGAACTGACAGCAGAAAAATGCCAAGCATCCCATTTACTAAAATAACTCCACTGAATCAGTTCTCTTCTAATAGCCCCATTGATTAGAGCAGAGCGTGGAAATAATGTGGTGTTGTGGTGGGATGTGGGATGCTAAGCTGCTGTGTAAGCTACATCCCCTCTGCATGTAATTAGGCTTTCCTTTACACACACTCATGAAACCACACTAGCTACATAAGAACTAATGGTGCACTGATCACTTTTTAGAGCAGAACCAAATCATGCATTTACATTGTCTCATTATTATTTACCCTAGTGCCTAAATGTTTTTGAATAATGAAGATTTAAAATTCCCTCTACAGGTTTTCAACAACATGAGGGTGAGTAAATGATGACAATTTTCATTTTGGGTGAACTAAGTCAAGCCACTAATCATATATTCTCATCTATCACAGACACAGTCACACACACACACACACTGCTACAGCCTTTGAGAATGATCCACTCCTGAATGTCTTATATGGCTGGAAGTGAAAGCTTCAGCAAAGGTTCTACCAGGAAGACTCAAATGCCATGTCATTCAGTCTGACCTTTCTGTATCATTTGCTGTTCAGGTGATGTAGCCGAAGTTCCCCTCCATCCTCTCCACCACCACCTCCAGGTTGGCCCCTTCCTCAGTCAGGGGTTGGCTTCACTCTGCCTTCATCTTCAGGCAGGATCTGCCAGCCTATCACAAGGCCTGAACCATGGACGGGGCTTACGCCAAAGGATTTTATGAAAGGACTGTAGTAGGGATGCGCGGTATACCAGTACTGGAAAAATACCGGTATATATTATATTTCAAAAGGTACGATATCATAATTTTGCTCAATTCGGTATTTCACACGCTGCTGTTGCAAAGTGCACCTGTAGGTGGCAGTGCTTCCCAAATTGCTGCGCAACCGGTAAATGTGACAACAGAACAACACGATGGATCAAACAGATTAAACTCTATCAACGCACCCGAAATTAATAAATAAAGAGAACAGTAGAAGTGAAATATGGCATTACTTTGCATACAAAACAGATGACAAAGTTGAATGAATTGACCTTACTGCACCTGTATGCAAGCATTGCTATAGTTAAAAGCAGCTTGTGTAAGTGTATTTACTTGTCTCATTAGTGTTTAGCGCAGTTGCCGTTGCTAGGAAATGCTTGTTTTGTTTACTGTGTGGAGACGTGCTGAAATCCCATTTGGTCTCGTACTGTATCGCGTACCTTGTCAGTGTCTGTGCTTGCTTGGCCATTTATTGTGATTAACAGGAAAGTGTGTTCAAGCCCCAGCAGAAGACAGTGTAAGAAATACTCTTTGAGAGAAGCAGTCTATCAGCGGAAGTTAAAAGCAGCTCGTAAGTGTATTTGCTTGTCTCATTAGTGTTTAGCGCAGTTATCGTTGCTAGGAAACGCTTGTTTTGTTTACTGTGTGGAGACTGTGCTGAAATCGCGTTTGGTCTCGTACTGTATCTCGTACCTTGTCAGTGTCTGTGCTTGCTTGGCCATTTATTGTGATTAACAAGAAAGTGTGTTCAGCTGAATTCAATTAGTGATTGTTAGACGGGTATAAAGAAGCTTAGTTTACCGCCCTCGTGTGAAGACCGAAGAGTGTAAAGACCATCATCTCTACCGTGCAACTCCACCAGGCAGGGACACCAGCAAGGGATATAAGTATCGCTTTTTATTTATCCTCCTTCCTATTACTTGTTTCACTTCTGTTTTAGAGACTGTTCTGTCTTTTATAACCAATTCTTACTATGTGTTTTCAGATCACTACTATCACTACCACTCGCAAACATCGCATTACACACTGTAGGCAGCGCAATCCTAACAACCTGCGCACTTTGCCTATGTCTGCTAATACACTACATTCTTTTTCTATTGGTCTGGAATTGTCAGTCTGCTGTCAACAAAGCTGATTTCATTACTTCCATTACCAGTCATTCAAGGCTAAACCTCATGGCTCTGACAGAGACCTGGATCAAACCAGAGGACAATGCTACACCTGCACCACTCTCCAATAATTTCTCCTTTTCCCACACCCCCTGTTTGACTGGAAGAGGTGGAGGTACTAGTCTACTCATTTCTAATAATTGGAAGTTTACTCCTTTACAATCTCTGAGTATCAACAGCTCCTTTGAATCATATTCGGTTACTATTACCTACCCTCTAAAAATCCATTTTGTAGTTGTTTATCGACCTCCAGGCCCACTAGGTAACTTCGTAGAAGAAATAGATATGTTGCTCTCAACCTTTCCTGAAGATGGTACTCCCTTAGTTATACTTGGAGACTTCAACATCCACCTATATAAACCTCAGGCTGCAGACTTCCACACTCTGCTTGCCTCTTTTGACCTCAAGAGAGTGTTAACTACGGCTACTCACAAATCAGGCAACCAACTGGATCTTATTAACACACGACACTGCTCCACTGATCATGTGCTGGTTACTCCACTGCACACCTCGGATCACTTCCTCCTCACTCTTAACCTCAACATGATTCCTGACACAACACATACCCCTCCACATGTCACTTTTCGACGTAACTTATGCTCACTCTCACCCTCCCAACTATCTGCTATGGTTTCATCTTCGCTTCCTCCCTCTATACAGTTAACATCTCTTGATGCTAACACTGCTACTGATACTTTCTGTTCCACTCTGGCATCTTGTTTAGATACTTTCTGCCCCTTATCTTCCAGGCCAGCCCGTACCACCCCTTCTGCCCCTTGGCTATCTGACGTTCTCCGCGAACATCGTTCTAAGCTCAGGGCTGCAGAGAGGGTATGGCGCAAATCACAAAATCCTACTGACCTTAATTTATATCGATCACTCCTCTCTGACTTTTCTGCTAATGTCTCTACTACTAAAAGAACATACTATCACAACAAAATTAACAGTTCGCCTAACTCCCGCATGCTCTTTAAAACATTCTCCTCCCTCCTTTGTCCTCCTCTTACCCCTCCTTCATCAACTCTGACAGCTGACGACTTTGCCACTTTCTTCATTAATAAAATTACAAACCTCACTGCACAATTCTCCACACCACAAACTGTCAAACACATCTTACCAACAAACATACACTTGTTCACATCCTTCTCTTCACTCTCTGAGGCAGAAGTCTCTAAACTCATCCTTTCCAGTCATCCTACTACTTGTCTGCTTGATCCTATTCCATCCCATCTCCTTCAAGCCATTTCTCCTGCAGTTGTACCTGCACTCACTCACATCGTTAACACATCCCTTCACACTGGAGTTTTTCCCTCAGCATTTAAACAGGCTCCTATAACCCTACTTCTTAAGAAACCCAATCTTAACCCAACTCTTTTAGGGAACTATAGACCGGTTTCCCTTCTATCTTTCATTGCAAAAACACTTGAACGAGTTGTGTTCAACCAAGTCTCTGCCTTTCTCACAAAGAACAACCTCCTGGACAGCAAGCAATCTGGCTTCAGAAGTGGACATTCGACCGAAACTGCCTTGCTTGCAAGAGTGGCTTCCAAGTCTTCATTACTTATCTTGCTGGATCTATTCACTGCTTTTGATACAGTCAACCACCAGATCCTCCTGTCAACCCTATTGAGAAAGGGCATCTCAGGAACCGCACTCCAGTGGTTTGAGTCTTACCTCTCAGATAGATCCTTCAAGGTAACTTGGAGAGGTGAAGTATCCATGTCGCAACATCTAGCTACTGGGGTGCCTCAGGGCTCTGTCCTTAGACCACTTCTCTTCTCTGTCTACATGGCATCACTAGGTTCTGTCATTCAGAAACATGGCTTTTCATATCACTGCTATGCTGATGACACTCAACTCTACCTCTCATTCCATCCTGATGATCCGACGATAGCTGCTCGCATCTCAGCATGTATAACAGACATTTCTTGCTGGATGAAGGACCGTCACCTTCAACTGAACCTAGCTAAGACAGAACTGCTTGTAGTTTCAGCAAACCCATCACTTCATCACAATTTCACCTTCCAGTTAGGCTCATCAACCATTACTCCTGCAAAAACAGCCAGAAACCTTGGAGTTGTGATTGATGATAAGCTGAATTTCTCAGACCACATTGCTAAAACTGCCCGGTCCTGCAGATTTGCTTTATACAATATTAGGAAGATCAGGCACTTTCTTTCGGAACATGCAACACAACTCCTTGTTCAAGCTCTTGTTCTGTCCTGACTTGATTATTGCAATGCTCTCTTGGCAAGTCTTCCAGCCAATTCCATCAAACCTCTACAATTAATCCAAAATGCCGCTGCTAGATTAATCTTTAATGAGCCAAAAAGAACGCACGTCACACCTCTGTTCATCAATTTGCACTGGCTACCAATAGCTGCTCACATAAAATTCAAGACATTAATGTTTGCCTACAAAACCACCTTTGGCTCTGCACCCCTTTACCTAAATTTAGTACTTCAGACCTATGTGCCCTCTAGAAACTTGCGTTCTGCAAGTGAACGCCGCATTATTGTGCCATCCCAAAGAGGCACAAAATCACTTTCACTGACTTTTTCATTAACTGTTCCCATCTGGTGGAATGACCTGCCCAACTCAATCCGAGCAGCTGAATCCTTAGCCATCTTCAAGAAACGTCTTAAAACCCATCTCTTCCATCTTTATTTGACTCTCTAATTCTAGCATTCTCTTTTCTAATTCTATTTTATCTATCTACCTTCTTTTTATTAAAAACACACACACACACACACACACACTTGACTCTCTATCAATTGCATAATTATTCTCTAAATGCTAGCTTTTCTTGAAAAACTAACACTAGCTTTCTTTTCTATATTCTATCTACTTGTTTTCTTAAAAAAAATAAAAAATTACCTTGCTACGTATACTGTGTTAGGCTAACCGAGACTTGTCATAGCACTTGCATGTTGTTGTTCTTTTGTTGGTTTTTGCTTCTATTGTCCTCATTTGTAAGTCGCTTTGGACAAAAATGTCTGCTAAATGACTAAATGTAAATGTAATGTAAATGTAATAAATCATGCCACAGGAGGCAACACATCAAACCTTTTTAAGCATTTGTCGCTTGCTCATCCTGATCTTTTCAGAGAATTAAGAGATCGACAGGTGAATAAATTCAGATAAATTCAGATTTAATTTTAACCTTCATTTACAACTGATCAATGCACATACAGATGTGATACAGTAAGCTCAAATGTGCATGTATGTCATGCTAGAACCAGTGAAGTTTTGGTCACGTAATATATGCACTTACATTTCATACAATCGAATATTAATTGAATTTGAATTAAGCAAGAGTTTTGCTATATTAATTTTAGTATCAATAATATGAAGGGAATGTTCCTGCCGTGCTGTCGACCGCTAATATGAAGCAGCCGAGAGAGCGAGAGAGTGAGATTTATATTTAATGCTTTTTCTTTTCGGCTATCTGAGTCTGAAATCTGAAAACAATCTGAGAGAGAGAGAAATAATAACGTGATTTGGTATATTACTTTGACTGTTAGAATAACACTTTACAATAAAGCAACATTTGTTGCATTAATTGCGTTACTTCAGTTGTATTTTTTTCTTCAAACTCAGTCAAAATGTAACCTATGTTCCCGGTAGGTTTTTTTTTTGGTTACATTTTGAGACATTTGTTTGCACTATGTGTTTGCACTGAAAAGATAAGAGAATTTGAATATATTTTCATTGCATTACTTCAGTTATATATTTTTTTTTCTCCAATATCAAAATGTAACCTATGTTCCCTGTAGGTTTTTTGTTAGTTTGATACAAAGATATTAAGATATGAATCTGTTTTTTATTAATATTATTTTAATAAAATTGTTTTCAATTCACTTATGTTTTGAGGCTGGTTATTTGTCACCTATGGTATCGATTTAGTATCGATACCGAGGTATTACATTCTGGTATCATACCGAAGCCAAAATTATGGTCTCGAGCCATCCCTAAACTATAGCTGGATTTATATTTGTCTGATCATTTATCTTTACAATAAAATATGTAAGCGTTCATTTGCCTCCCAAGTCCTTCTGTAAGCACTGACCTTCTTTTTCCAGAGGCCAAATACTATTTATAGTGACTTCATTTGATCTCAATGTGCAAAGAGGATGATGTGACTAGGAAGCTGGGCTGTATAATGGCATTGCTTCCTCAAATTATCATTGTCAATTATTAAGATAATTTACTTTATCTGAAGAACCAGTCAATGTCCTTGAACCGTATGTGACTATTCAAAACACCTCAATTACACATGGATTGACACTTTAAAGTTGACTTAACCACTTGTATGACCTCGTAAATTCCAGCATGTCACACAAACACTCTACACAATAAAAACAAAAGACATTTAACCCTTATCTTTTGAGACAGCAAGGTTTTATTATGATCAGACTGCTGCAATATGGATTCATAGAAATGCAGAGAGCTCTATCTAGGACAGTGTGTTCTAGAGAGCTTAGCTGTCTATCCCAGAGACACACTTGCTATTTCCTTTGATGGTTTACCCAGAAAAAAACTTGAGGGTGTAATTACCTACAAATAGCTAGATACTGGGTGATTTAGGGAAGTTTTACTTTGGCTGTTTTAACGTTATTTTGGTTCGTGAAGAAAGTTTTCAAATAAAAAATGTTTTCCGCTGTTTTTTTCTCTATCACTGTGTAATCACACTGGAGGACTGACTACGCCCAAGCCTGACTTATTATGAAGATGCAGTAGAGGTCTAAATATTTCCTCTGTAAAAGGGCATCTGTAGTTCAGCTTAATTCTATGGTGGCAAAGCTGTATTTAGCTGTTTTAATCTGACACACATTGACTCTAAAACTACAGGCTTTTTAATGTTAAATTTTCGGTAATATGCTAATATACACAGATCAAAAGAGCACTCCCCATATTTCATTGGTTATCATTAGATGTTTCATAAGGAATCTTGCTTCCGAATTCTAGGGGTGCTCCAATCAGGATTTTTGAGGCCGATCACCGATCACAGAAAGCAGTATCTGCCGATTCGATCACCGATACCGATCTTTTTAAAGCCTTCTTTTTATCATGTAGAATTATTTATAGTGATGATCCAATCAAGATTTATAAATATTTATTCAGGGCCTGAATTTCATTTTTGAAAATGAATTCCCATCTTAGGTGACTCTTGTGAGAGAGGATTTTTAATTTGAAGAGTGGAGGAGGGCATTTTTTTTTAGACATTTTTCAAAAATATATATTTATCTCACCTTTGATCATGCACTGCATTTTTGTTTTGCCAATCGTGCAGTCGTTGCACAATAGCTTACATACAGCACAAACCTGATTTCATGAGCTGTATGTGAGATGGGCTTTTTACACCAGGTTCACACACATACTCCGTTTGCAATGCCTATACAGTCCATGTGCAGAAGCGGTGCAGAAGCACTGACTGCACTGTAAAAAATCCAACTTTCGAAACGTTCTACTAACCAATGTAAAAAAAAGTAGCCTGAACAAAGAATTTTTAGTAGGAGAAGTCAGTTTAATTTTTTGTGTGAACTGAACAAAAATACTCTAAACATGTCGCTAGCAAAAGTTGTTTTGTTTACCAATTAGATACTCAAGTATTTGTTCACAACATATCCAAATGTTCTCCCAACTTTTCAAATTGAGTCATCTGAACAATTTTACATTGAACAATATTGCACAAGTTCCCAGCATGCATTGCAGCTTGAAAACATTTTGTTATTTATTATTAAAATATTATCATTATTTTAAATTTTACTGGCTTAATTTATGCTGCTGCTGCTGTTGTCACTGTCAGTTAGCTGTCATGTGGATCAGAGTTCATATTTTTACTGATTTAAAATTTGATGATCCTCACCATGTTTGAGAATCGTGTGCTGAGGTACTGTATATGTGTATCTCATTGCAACTTGTTTAATACATTTGTCTATTAGCATAAATGTTTGCCTTTAGATGTAAGAGGCAAATACTACCCATTTTATGTAGAAGGCTTTGAAAATAAATCCAAAAGAAAGAGGACTGTTAAAAAAGATTAGCATTGTTAAATGCAAAAAAATCTTTGGTTGCTCTGACAGATCTTTTAACACTCAGTGGACTGACTTTTATTCATTAGATGAACTAAAGTTTTTAAGTTGTCGGTTGCTAGTTGAGTTAACTTAAGTTGATTGTGATAGGTTGCCTTATTTTTTTTTTAGTTTTATTTTTTTACAGTGTGTGCTTTCACATGGGAGTCTGCACCTGATCCATGGCTGCTTACTACAAACACAACATTTATCCATTATTTTGATTTAAAATCCAAACATTGTTACTTAAAATGCTTTTTCAGCATTGTGATTCTTTTTTACACAGTACAGCAATACAATCTTTCACAGATGTGTTTAAATGCAATAAATATAAAAAACACATCATTCAATGCTTTTTACTTTTGCATTTACTTATAGATTTTAGATATTAAGTTGCTCAAGCAAGTGACAAAACATTTAAACTACGATCGCTGCATTGCTGCAGACACACGGCTCCTGGAACGCACTGCCAGACCGCAACCGTGTCCAATATGAATGCTCTAATCCGTTAACATGAGCGCAGAAAAAATACACGCCGCATATGCAATGCAAACGTTGTGGTTGTGTGGTTTTTTGTGTGTGTGTGTTGACCTGCATGGCATTATGTGTGTGCGCTGCGAGTGTGCATGAGCGCAGTCTTCGGCAGAGCGCGCGAGCGCTGAATGGTTTAAACACTGGCAAGAACTAAAAAGAAATGCAATTTATAAACTTTAGTGACGATACAACACTGCCTCGATTATGCAAGTGACAATTCCTGTGTCAGATGTGCAGCGTGCAGCTTATAGTGCAGACGCGATGTGATTTGAAACCATTTGCACATTTTGAGAGAGAGAGAGAGAGAGAGAGAGAGAGAGAGCGTGCACGGTAATTCACTCACGCTGTTTGTGAAATTATGTCTCACAGAAACTTTTCAAATTACTTTATAAGTTATTTAATGAAGAAATATGAATTGTACAAAATTATAATTATTTCACCCGCGCCGGACAAAGTCAGACGGTGCCGCTGCATGTCTTGTCAATCCTCTCACAGCAGGTGGGTCATCAGCTTGAGATCGTTTTTTTGAGATCGGCTTTTTTTAGAGACCGCCGATCAAACATCCCAATGCGATTATCGGCCGATAGTGATCGGTAACCGATCAATTGGAGCACCCCTACCGAATTCCAAGGAAAAAAAAGTCAGAATTGTGAGAAAAAAGTCAGAATTACAAGATGAAAAGTCGGGATTCAGAGGAAAAAGGGCAGAATTATGAGATATAGGCCTAAAGTTGGCATTGCAAGAAAAAAAAGGATTTTATCTCACAATTCTGACTTTTTTTTTCAGAACTGTGAATTTATATCTCACAATTCTGTGTTTATATGAGAAAAAAAACAGAATTGTGAGAAACCAAATCCAAATTGTGAGACTAAAAAAAGTCACATTACATTTTTTCCCATGGCAGAAATGGTCTTCTATAGTTTCAACCATAAGGAACAACCCTAAACTAATCAATATGGCTAGAAAACAGTATTCAGTTACGCCAGTAAGATGCGCACATGACAGCACCATAAACCAGGTGCTTTACAATCCCATATTGATGCCTTTCAGTCTATTTTAATGTTTTTCACTGCTCTGTTAATGAGAATATGTACCGGATGTAAAATGTAGCTTTGTGGTCATATCATAATGTGTGTGAGCACTTAATAAGCCTTTAGGGATCTATTAAAATTCAGAAAGAAACTTCTCACAGATGCCCATAGTAAAAAAAAGAACTTTTGCTACCACTGCACAATACTCTAACCAAGAACAAGACGACTGGAGGTGCTCCAAAACACACAACTAAACACAACAGAACTAAATTATATGCATTTTCAACATATGAATTTACACAGCTTTCAGATGTGCTGAAACAACACATTGAACACAAAGTTATTAGCCAAAGCATAAACACAACGTAAACGCTCGCCTGTTGCCATAGCAACGGCTCGCCGCTCGAACGTCATTTGAACGGGCTGAACTATTTGTTCATATTATCCATACCCCACAACACTGAGAAAACACAAGAAAGTCATTATTTACCGCTTTAGAAAACGTTTACATAACTCAAGCGTATCGCAAAAAGTGTTTACTTAAAAGTTTTTTGTTGACAGTTCGGTTGTGCGAGACCTGTTTTCGAAATCAAGATAATTAACAGTGATATTCCTGCAAAGTTGACCACCCTGAAATAAATTCTCAAAATAGATAGATAGATAGATAGATAGATAGATAGATAGACAGATAGATAGACAGATAGATAGATAGATAGATAGACATAGAAATTAAGTGAATTGTGTGAATTGGCTATAAATTTTGAACACTAAAGGTAGCTGTGTGACACTAAATTACCTAACGTTACGTCTGAACCACTTAAGCACTTCACTGTTCAGTTTCTTGTTGACAGTTCGGCTCAAAAACACGCAGAATCGTAAAAGAAGTTTTCAAATAAACCAAACGTGTCGTGTCAAATCTTGTCGGCGCGTCTCAACAGTGACTGGTGTCTCAGCATTACTGCAGTCTCTCACCGCTGACTGTGACTCTGTCGCTATCCGAAGACATCAGGCGAAATAATTAATATAAAATGAAAGGAATATGTGAACTTTTAATCACTATCCTTATCACAGCAAAGGGCCGGTGGGTGCGAAAGCTCATCAGTCAGACAGCGGTCACCGTTAAAAACAGCAGCTCACACTCTCGCGCGCAACACGACAACATCCGTTGATAAAAGTGCGGGTAAGTACAGTATTTGTCCCAACGACGACTATAAATGATTCCTTGAAGTGATCAAATGTATTAAACGGAATCGCTACCACGACAATATAATCTCCAAAACAAGAAAAACATTGATAAATTGAGACTGCGACTCACCTGTTCCCGAGCGCCGCCGCCGCTGCTGTCACCAACCGAAGAAGAAGATGCTCGAGCGCAGAACACGACTCCTCCGCTAGGGGCAGCGCGCGATGCTTTGGTGCAGTGAACGAGGGGCATGCTGGGAAATGTAGTTGGCGTAGTTGTATAATTTACAAGTACATATCCAAGAAAAATAGTAATTAAAAAAATAACCTACGTTTTATATTAAACGATTTTTGTGTTTAAGCTGTTTGAGAGAGTGTCTTTATTGTCTTTGTTTATTCAAGATAGAGGCAAATAATAATACTGTAAATATATTCAATGCCTTTAATAATCGTAAGAACAGTAAATAATTTTGAGATTCAGAACAAACACAAAAACTCGTGTTATCGTTATATAAAACATTCTCCACATCCCAGGACAGTCGTGATAGGTGAACCATAGATATGTATAAATGTACAGTATATGAGTTGAACTGCAGCGCTAATGCAAAGGTCGCCTCCCTTTCTGTCGAATCTGCAAACCAATTATTATTATTAAAAATGTGAACGACATAAATACGGCGTGAAGTCCTGTAAATACTTATAATTGTATCGCATATAAAACAGAATTATAAGTATTTACAGAACTTAATAACTAACCTAAACGATTTCTGTAATTTAATTGTTTTTCTGTTTTTGCAAATTGACGAATGTGTTCTTGTTTAACGTCTGTGTGACATAAACCACGCGCTTTCAACATGGCTGCGCCCGCAAAGAGCACAGATGCTTCAATATCAGTTACTACGGGTCAATCGGAAAATGTTCCACTACAGTATAGTCTTATTCTGGATCACCTTATCGGTGACAAAAGACAAATTAAAGAGCTGAATCCGACTGTTATGGGTGCTTTACCGAGTCCTCAGAAAACAGAGGAGCAGAAGATGATCGAGAGGGGAATGGAGAGCTGCGCGTTTAAATCACTCATAGCATGTGTTGGAGGTAATTCACTGACAAACAGTCATTTAATATGTTTTACATGCCATACGCATTAAAACAGTCTATACTCGTTGCAGAGTTACCAGATCAAAGTGTTGTCATGTCTGACAGTGAACACAGTAGACTCAAGTATTAGACATCCTAGTTAATACTAAAATATTGAGTAATGCAAAACCATATAATATACAGCAATATTTGTTAATAATTCATATGTGGACTGGTTTTGTAATGAGGAGATATTACCATGATCAATGTGTATTTAATTCATACCCATCAGCTCTACAGCAGCTGTAATGCAGTATTTGTCTCTCCTGCAGGGTTTGTGTTGGGAGGTGCCTTTGGTGTCTTCACAGCCGGTATTGACTCCAACGTTGGGCTTGATCCCAAAGACCCCCTAAGGACCCCCACAGCAAGAGAGGTGCTGAGAGACATGGGGCAGAGAGGAATGTCATATGCTAAAAACTTTGCTATTGTGGGTGCAATGTTTTCATGCACAGAGTGTCTCATAGAATCAGTAAGTGCCATTTGTCTTATTTTGTCTGTTTGACCACCTGTGTCATCAATTTTTCCTCTTGTGACAAATTGTTTTCATAAATGTAAATCTATGTTGTGTGTAATTATTTTGTGTATGTAGAGGATAGCTGATCAAATTTACTGTCAAAAACAACTAGATATTATTTAGTGATGTTTTACTTCCCACAGCACAATGCATATTTAAACTACCATTGATTATTGTTTTACAGGATGCTTCTCATTTCTTTTTTGTGCATCCTCATTTCCTTTCCTTACATCTTAGGATGGAACTAATTTGGATATTGGAATATTCTTGATCACTCAAGCATCACTTCAAAGCTTCATCAGCTGCACTCAAGTGAAATTCATTATAAATATTAATAAGGCAGGATCCCCTTTTGAAATATGTGAGATGGTTTATTAAAACTGCAAAGGTAAAACATAAAATATAATTATTGTCGCAGATGACAGAAAGGAAATTTATATGCACAGTTTATATGAAAGACAGTTTATATGCGCATCAGGTGTTTTGATGGGAAACATCTCTACCTGTATATCCTGATTTATAGTTCCTCACAGTGCAATTAGAGAATTTAGATTTCTTACAATTTTTTATTTTTATTTATATATATCTATCTATCTATCTCTGGGTCATGAGCTGGAGAATGGAGGAGCGAGGAAACATTGAGTATTGAGAAGCACCCACAGCGTTTATTCTAGTCATCATATTTTATATACTGACATTAACTGTATGAAATACTATAGTATAACTGTTTAAAGCACAATGTTCGACTTTTAAAAATTAAAACAATTAAATTTACTACTCAAATCTTTTGCTAAGTGTCATTGAGTTTAATATGGTTTAATGGCTCCATCTAGTGGTTCTGCATTTGAACAGTCTTTCTACTCATCCATTCCCTGTAGGATGTTTTGCAAAGATTTTTCAGTGGCTAATTTTTCAATTCTGATCCTCCATCTGAAGAATGCTTTTATTTCTCTTTTCTAGCATCGTGGGAAATCTGACTGGAAAAATGCAGTGTATAGTGGCTGTATTACAGGAGGTGCTATTGGATTCAGAGGCAAGTCATTTTTCAACTTGAGTTTAAAGAACAGAAAGGATTTAGATGTGTGGTAATTTTAGATTATTATCTGGACTATATGAATAAGCTGTTTCTGTCTTCATTAGCTGGTCTTAAAGCTGGAGTTCTGGGCTGTGGAGGTTTTGCTGCGTTCTCTGCTGCCATTGAATACTACCTCAGATGAACAGCAGCTTCAGGACTGTTACCATGTTCTGTTGTGAGTCCCTCACTGTATAATGGAAGACATTATCACGGGGAACATTGTGCAATCTTCTTCTGTCCCAGCAATCAAGAAGCGTTCCATCCCTCCAGAAGAGAGTGGAGTGGACCAATAGGACAACAAACTCAAGCAGTTGTTTTGTTCTTTTTTTTTTCCTGAGGGATGTCTTGATCGTTCTCTGTCAGACCATCTGATGATGCACATCACCTAAAAACCTCCTAGGATGATATTTGTACATAATTGGATCTGAAATGATATGCTTCGTGCTGGTTGTTGCACTGAGCAAAATAAGATAAAATGTACAGTGGTATAAATTGTCTGTGGAAGAAATAATAAAGAGTGGTGTCAAGTAGGATAGGAGTGTAACGGGGTACGAAATCTTCATATTTGTACACACTTGTTGCCTATATTATGTTATGTAGCTGAGTAGTGTTCCAGTGAAATATTAACACACAGCTTCTTAGTAAACAAAGACTGCTCAGTTTAAAAGAATTCACCAAATCAGATTTATTTTTCTTTCAAAGTGGTGTTTGGATTTACAAGTTTCCAGAAAATAAGCTCAATCAAGTGTTTATATTAGTTTCACTCTGTAGCCCCTTTCTAAAAGGAGAGTTCTTAAAATGTCATCCTACAAACAAACAAACAAACAAACAGAAACCTAAATATTTATATGAAATCTGATACAATATATATGTGAAAATCAAAATGTTATCAAAAATAAGAGGCAGGGAGTGCTAAAGGTTGTGCATTAGGAAATCAGAATGAAATCATGCTTTGAGGTCAAGCTGACAGAGCAAGGAAGTGTGTTTTCCTCACCAGGAAACAGATAATGCAAACATTGCTCTGGCTACTTCCCAGTTCTCTGAAAAGTTTCCTTTCCCACTGGCCTTTGAACAAGAGTTAATAATGCTGAACTGAGTTTGGAGATGCAACCAAGGAATGAGTTGGAAATAAGTGTACGTTTTCTTATAGCTTTCTGGACTACTGATGAAATGCTTTTAAATCCATGCAAAAATCTAAACACAGTAGATGTGTAACTTGGATTTGAACTGACCTTAAAATGAAGCCCACATTGTCGAATTTTATGAGGAATGGATGCCGTTCAGAAAACTGGGTAACATTATAGACCTTTAGACTTCCTTTAAAAGTAGTTTAACGAATACAAACAGAAAGTCAATATAGCAAGCAAACAGAACTTCATTTAAAATTATTTTAAGACTTAAACAGAAGCATGTTTAACGGACCAAGTTAGCTGTAACAATTTATTCAAATTATACATAGAAATCAAACCTACTAGCATAAATTAAAGTGTACATTACACTGAGATACAGGTGTTTTTCTTACTTTGAAGTTTGAACATTAAAATAACAACAACAAAAAAGTGAGCAGAGATGGTCACAACCTAAAACACCGCCTGCCCAGGGCTCCTGTGCATTGAGCTTGTATCAATATCTCACAACTTTAATACAAGGCACTGTATTTACGATATTCCAGACAACACGTCATTTGGGGTAAAACAGCTTTTATAGATTTAATCATATTTATTATAGCTTGATTTTCTATCCTCAGACTTTTTTCAGAGTTATCTGCATATATTTGCCTTCATCCATTGTTGTTGCAACCATTTACAGTAAACTATAAAGCTCCAAACAAAGCACCCATCAAAAGAGCCTCAGCCTAGTCTAGTTTTGATATGTATTAAAAATCAGAGCAAGCTGAGAAAAATTCTGAACATCTACACCTCTTATTCCTCCACTTCTGTCCTCACGAAATCTGTTAAAAACATGCCGGTCATATATTTAATATTTAAGAGAATGAACTCCATTTCATGACCATTAAGCCTTTTTAGCTTGAGAGACTATTTTTATGGCAATTAAACATTCATTTCTCATTACCACTGAAGAAAATCTCAAGCTTTCTTAAAGCTGACTTTTGAAAGAAAACTGGCTTAATGACTATTTTGTTACTGATTTTGAGGGTGAAATATGATCTAGACATGTCTTCATCAGATTCAAACAGTTTGTAATTTTCAGTAAAATAACTAAATAAACTAAGCCAAATATTCCAGTGAGAAAAATTCCAGTTTTTTTTGCTGCCTGAGCCAATAAGCACAGTCAGTCCAGTAGAAATCTGAGCCTCAGTGGATGGCAAGCGAGGGAAAGGCAATGACAGTTTCACTACATGTTACTTGTCTGTAAAAAGTGCCTAAAAGAATCTTTGGTCTACCAAACCTAAAAGTGTTGTAGGTATTTTCAATTAGAAATATTGTGTCTTTTTGTAAATCGCAGTCTCATCTTTCACCTCTAAATAACAATTGATAAATGATAACATCTCAAATCCTGAGCTGAGAGAGGAGGCCTTGAAGACACTAGACTTCTATTATTTTTTCCAAAAAAATATGATTATCAGCATAATAGACTATACTACAAGTTCAAGCATGGCATAAATAAGCCTAAATTTAATGAGTTATGGTTATGTCATTTCTGGTTATAAACCTGTTCATACGTAATGGATTTACATTACACGGCCAAAAGTTTGTGAACCTCAATTTATAATATTAATGCTAGGCTCCTTAATTCAAGTCACATTTAACAGAATCCAAATTTGTGCGACAGTTTGGGAAGAACGTAAGATGTTATAGCAGCAAAGGAATGACAAAACCCTTATTAATGCCCATATATTTGATTTTAGATGCTTTTTGGGTGTCTACATGCTTTCGGCCATACAGTGTATTGATTAGATTATGGATATGCCTCATGATAAGCAGCCTAACCTCTAAATCATAGAGTGAAAAATGAGAGAACAAAAGAAAAGGATGTTGGTTATAGAAAAATGTACTGTAACGGACATCAGTAAACAATGAAAAGCATCAACACAATACACTACAAAAAAAAAAAAAAAAAAACATGCATCATGATTAATATGGCCAACTCAACTGCCAAATGCATCAACAAAACTAAGGAAAGCATAGTGTTGCCAAGAAGCAGCAGCTTTAAAGACTGCATAGTTAGTTTTGAAAAGTACTAAAGCTTTAGAAATGGAGAGCAAAACACATCCTCTCTCTTTAAGTCCAGCTATAGACCCCGTTCAACCTCCTAGAGAGTGAGCTGGGAGCTTATACACACTCTTATATAAGTCTTCTCTCTGTCTCTCATACACAAACTTGCTAAAGGCAACCTTTAGGTCCAGTTTGTCTTGGAAACGCTAAATAAGAGTGCATGGGTACGTACTGGGCAACATTTTAATCTCACAGTTCTGCACTTCTGAAAGCGCTTAATGGAATCTAGAAGTCACTGTTAAAAAAACTCCTAAGATGAATTCATACGGCATCCAGCATGCACTAAATGTATTATGAGAGATGCTGCAGGTTGTGTTAAAAGCCCTGAAACAAAGGCTTCTGAGTTCCTTGCTAAGTCTACACTTACACAAGCTCTTATAAGCCACAGATTATCCCTAAAATGACCCTAGGCAACAGCAAATCACCCTTTTATACTCCAATATTCATCAATGTAGAATTAAATATAATTTATTTACAACTCAAAATGTAGGCTCAGTTAATAGGAAGATAAAAATTCAATTCACACTTCACACTCAAAAAAACAACTACCAGGGTTCCCAAATCTTTCAAAGCGACTTTTCTGGATAAAATTTTCTAGAAATTATTAAGTAGACAGCAATCATAAAAAGTAGTGTCTAGCCAAAAAATATTCAGCCGAAGAGCAACAGAAATGATACCGACTACAGAAATTATGAACTGTAAAGACTTATGTTGACTTTTCCACAAATGAAAATCTCAAATGTAAAATTGCCTGATATTTTCCTTCTTCTCGAGACTGTAGAAACTTCCTTTAGATCAGTTTTCAGACTAGGCTGTCATGCAGCTTTTATATCCTTACTCATGTGTTCACATGGGCTCTCCAACTACCCACAATCCCTTGCCTTGAAGTCCCATGTTATTGCTTTGACTACTGCCTGGAGATGCCCTTGGGCATTATGTGGCCTAAAAGATATGCCAAGCGTTATGTGCTTGCTCTTTGCACTCTGCAAAGACCTCATTCCCCTATAGACTCGAGTCTTGTCTATGCCATGTAAACATAAGGACAGACTCTCTACTGCCCCCATGTGGATGAGAGGACTTCGGATGCTCAAAAGGTCCACAGAAGTGAAGCAGAATTCATTAGCAGCCTCCAGAGCGTAAAGGGTGGTGTGTGGTAGAGAAGTGTAAACAGTCACAGCAGGGCAGTGTGTGTGCAAACACATTCACAAACTCTAATGAGCTGTAAACAAGAACAGCAGCACTGCAGCCATGGAAATGCTTACCACGTGATGGGAGCTTTGCGCCAAGTGGGATGTGATCTGAAATGCTGAGGGTTTAATTCAATGAATTTATCATGACAGCCGTGCCACTCGCATAATAAATTCCATAATTTAAACCAGTGTATTTTTGTACGTCAGCATTTCATATGGGACAAAACCAAAAATAACAAAAAAGTAACAGATAATTCCAATGACATTCAAAGACACCAGTCCAAACTGTAACAGATACTCCAATCAGAGAAGGAAAATAACTGACCTAGAAGATGCTCCTTAGAAGTCACTGTAGTAAATCCAGTGAAGCGCCATTTTAACGGGCGAGTGTGAAAATGTGAGTGTGCACGTGGAATGGAGTAAAGTTAAGAGGAGTAATAAGGGTATTTCTAATATGAAATCTTGATTGTACTGTAACAGTAGCAGATGCAGTGCCGTAGCCTTCAGCTGTGATGTCTGTTGATTGTTTGTTCTAGATAAAGACAGACCTTCACTAATCAGCCTTGGAGATATCTGAGACCGGCTCGGGCGAGGACAGCGGAGAGGCCTGGTTTTGCACATCCTGCTGCCGCTTGTAGAGTCGGAAGCCTTTACGGCAGAGGAGGACGAACCAGTAGACCTGCGGTGACAGGATGCAGAGGTTGCCCAGGTTGGTGGAGAGCGGGAGATGAAAGGGAACACTGTAGAGCGGGATGCCGTAGTGGGAGCCGTAGGCCCAGTACATGTAGGGGAAGAGTGCGATGCGGCACATGAAGAAACTCAGCAGCACCATGCCGCCATTAACCTTGTGCAGCCAGCAGTCCTGCATCCCCAGCTACAGGAAGAGACAGTCAACACAGAAGAATGAGAGGAAGACGAAAGGAAGATTAAAAGATGGGGGCAAAACAGGGGTAATATTAAAGAGATAGTTTCCCCAAAAATAAAAATTCTCTCATCATTTACTCACAGCCATTTTGTTCCAAATCCATAAGACACTGGTTGAAACACAAATTAGGATATCTTTCTGTCCCTTCATTCAAAGTCCAGGTAATTGAATGAATGAAGATCCAAAAAGGTCATAAAGGCATCATAAAACAAATCCATATGAATCAAGCAGTTTAATCCAAGTCTTGTGAAGACATATAGTCGCTCTATATAACAAAAACTTTAGGCTTTTATTTACATTTTAATATACATGGAGTGCATCACATTTGGTAAACATGGAAACTTAAAAACTCATTGGTTAATTGCATATGCAAATGTGCTCTGTGTATGTGTGTGCATTGATCAATGTTTAAATGTGAATAAAAGACTAAATTAAATCTGTTCATCATATAAAGCAATCATATCTCTTCACAAGACTGATTAAACCACTCAAAACATATGGATTCATTTTACGATGCCTTTATAACCTTTTTGGATCTTCTAAGTTTTGGTTACCTGGACTTTCAATGGAAGGACAGAAATATTTTGATTTGTGTTTCAAGGATCACCCAAAGTCATACAGGTTTGGAACAACAAAGGGTGAGTAAATGATGATAGAATTTTCAATTTTGGGTTCAAGGCCTTCAAAGCATTTCTCAACAAATAAAATTGTGATTAAAATTGTGGTTGACGCCTTCACATGTCAGCCTCATCCTGCTTAGCAGTTCTTTGTCAGGAAAAAAAAAAAAAAACTGCAAAGTGGACCAGACTTCATGCAGATATTTTGTCACTACAACTACAGATGCTGGGACTGCTTTAATATGCAATACCCATGACTACCAAAAGGGGGCATATGAAAGAATATAAGATACATGTCTGAAAGCAATTTTACTTAATCACTCCCAATAAGCAGAAACCAAGAATCAGCACAAAAAGAGTTATTTGGAAAAGTACAGAGAATGGAAAATACGTGCACAGAGAATGCTCCATCTAGCAGGGACATTTTTATGTATCTAATCATACACTGCCATTGGGGTCATTTTTTTTTTCAGCAAGTGACAGTAAATAAATTACAATCTTACAAAAGTTTTCTATTAAAAAAATGCTGTACAGTACAACAGTCCTGAAAAAATAAATTGTTAAAACATTAAGAGGATTTACATTTTTCAACATTCCAGGGTGCTATATATGAAAAAATGTCAAATTATTCATTATTATTAACACTTTCTCCAATCAAAATGTTCCAGGATTGTCAACCAAAATGTGACCATTTTTGGTGGGAAAACAACAGCAGAAACATAAGCAAGTATTAGCAATATATTTTCATTTCAAAGCAGGAACACTAAGTGAATGCTTGTACTGTTTGGTACACCTCTGTCAAGCTGGCAGGAACAGCACTATGAAGGACTGCTGAGTAAAATACACACTCATGTGTTACCTGAATGAGGATTTTGCCCAGTGAAACAAAAGGAGTGCTGAGCTCTGTGAGGAAGAGACAGCCAATGAAGTAATCACCCTGGTCCTTCCTGAAGAACTGATGTACACAGAGAGAGCAAAAAACACAGTCAGCACAAACATGCGCACACATTCCACCAGTGTGAACAACAAGGATGTAAATATGCAATCCATATGGAATAAACAGATTATGGAATTTAATAACTGAGAATTACAACAATAAACCCAATGTACACAACAGTTCAAAATGGGGTCAGTTTTTAAAAGAAGTCTCTTATGCTCACCAAAGCTGCATTTATTTGATTAAAAATGCAGTACATATTGTACTTTTATAAAATGTTATTACAATTCAAAATAACTTTTTTAAATTAATAAATTTCAAAATTTAATTTATTACTGTGATGCAAAGCTGAATTTTCAGCATCATTACTCCAGTATTCAGTGTCACAAAATCCTTCAGAAATCATTCTAATATGCTGATTTTGGTGCTCTAGAATTATTATTATTATTATTATTATTATTATTATAAATAACTTATTATTATACATTTTTAAAACTGTGTGTGCTTGCTTAGTATTATTGTGGAATATTTTTTGAGGATTAATAATAAAAAAAATTTACTGACACCAAACTTTTGAACGGTAGTATACTGCCTTTTATTTTTTTAATTCACCTTTTTCAGTAAAAATCCCTAAAAATATATATAAAAAAAAATAAACCAATAAAAATATCTAAATTATCATCATATTTTAGATTTCATCATAAATCATTACACTTAATATTAAAGAATTATAATCTAAATGAATTGTCAATGAAAATATTTACAGCCCTAGTGAAAACCTGGCTCTATACATCACAACTCACACCTCCTTGTCAGTGTTCTTCTAATCATCTTAGGTTGAAGTCATTCAAACAGTTAAACAGTTCAAATCAGGCTACAATAAAGTTGCAGAGTATAGGCAATACTAAATTAAAAGACAAACAAGTGAAACAGACCCTCATGAGCAAAATAAAAAACTTACACTAGACAAGATGTACTGAATGGTGTTCTTACAGACCCAGGTGATGTGTAGGAATTACTCTATGACTAGTTTTGTGAATGATCCACATATATGTGATATGATACACAGCGGTGGATATGGTGGATCGAAGGTGTGTAATGTGTGTATAAATGTAATACAAGATAAGAACGACCAGTCAGAACAGCCATCTGAACCCTTCCTGCAGTGTAACCTAAACCACACTGTTTGGGGGGATTTGCAAACTGAGTCTATAGCTTCTACAATATTTATCTATACTTTATTTGTCTATTTATACTCTTTTCCCATGCAAAATACCCTATTAAACATTACTGTAGTGTAATGTATTAACTAATGTACATTTCAAAAATGTGTGAAATGTTATATATCTTGTGTAACTCGCAGGACAGCCAGATGTTTTGTTGTGGTGGTCTGGGGCTTCATCTTTCTTTGTGTTATAACCACACATATCAAAATCTGTTTGTCTGTGTTTGTGACTTTATGTTTTATGGGTCATTTTGTGGAACAGGAGCACAAAGCAGCGTGTGTGTGAGGTGGTATCTGAGTAGCAGCTGTGTGTGAATAATGGAAGCGTGGGTAAAGTGATCTCCTATCACCACTGACAGCCCAGAGACACCAAACAAAAGACCAGGTTTCCACCAGTGTGTGTGTGTGTGTGTGTGTGTGTGTGTCCCACTACATGTACTCTGGCAGTGTAACAGCTGCTATTAAGGTAATTGTTTCTCACGGATCAGGTACTTAACGGACACAAAAGCACTGCATCCCCCTTTTTACATTCCCTACCACTTGGTCCTGGCTATAGGTGGAGGTGGTTATTTGAGAAGGCCCATTACTCTCTCCCATCATGTTATTGGCTGTCATATCACTCATCCTATGTATCTGTCCTCTCTATTTTTCTCTCTCTCACCAGAGTCACAGGCAGTAGGATGGTGAGTAGTGCAATGTGATGGAGGACCAGCAGGAACTCTTTCCTCACAAATGAGTTGACGGTTCGTAGAGAGTGGCTTTTATAGTCCTTGTGACCTTTGACCCAGAAGCGATAGTAATGGCTGAGGTACATGGCGAAGATGTCATATGACATGTAGGGAACGCCATACCAAATGACAAAATAGGTGGCCAGCCAGTGTCTGGAACAGAAGACGAACAGAACAGGTGAACAAATCATGTGTGGAGTGATTTCAGACAGTTTTTTTCATCTTGTAAAAAACTACCTTTTATATTAAAAAAAAAAAAACATTGTAGAAGCAGTTCAAACGTTTGGGGTCAGAAATTTTTTTCTTTTGTCTCTTTTATTCAGCAAGGATGGATTAAATTGACCAAGAGTTACAGTAAAGATTTTACACTGATACAAAATATTTCTATTTCAAAGAAAAGCTGTTGTTTTGGACTTTCTATTCATTAGTTGTGCTGCTTAAAATTTTGCTTTAACAAAAAAAAGGCAACAACTGTTTTCAACACTGAAAATAATAAGAAATGTTTCTTGAGCAGCAAATCATCATATGTGACCCTGGACCACAAAACCAGTCATAAAGGTCAGTTTTTTTTTAAATTGAGATTTATACATAGTCTGAAAGCTGAATAAATTAGTTTTCCATTGGTGTATAGTTTGGTACAATATTTGGCTGAGGTACAACTATTTGAAAATCTGGAATCTGAGGGTGCAAAAAATCTAAATATTGAGAAAATCACCTATAAAGTTGTCCAAATGAAGTTCTTCTTGCATATTACTAATCAAAAATTAAGTTTTGATATATTTACAGTAGGAAATTTACAAAATATCTTCATGGAACATGATCTTTACTTAATATCTTAATGATTTTTGGCATAAAAGAAAAATCGATAATTTTGAACCATACAATGTATTGTTGGCTATTGTTACAAATATATCTGTGCTACTTATGACTGGTTTTGTGGTCCAGGGTCACATATTAAAATGATTTCCGATCATGTGACATTGAAGACTGGATTAATGATGCTGAAAATTCAGCTTTGCCATCATAGGAATAAATTACTTTTAAAACATATTAAAATAGAAAACTTTATTTTAAATTGAAATAATATTTCATAATATTTTGTTTTTAACTGTATTTCTAATCAAATAAATGCAGCCTTGGTTAACATAAGAAACTTCTTTCAAAAACATTTTAAAAATCTTACTGAACCCAAACTTTTGAACAGTAGTAAGCTAACTAGATTTTCTGAGAAAAAAAAAAAAGACTGTTTTGTGCAAAATTTTCTGCCATTTTGTTGCACATTGCTTTGTGGTTCACGAACATATTCTGAGTGGTTGTACCTGTAAGCGTGTTTCTATATGGTTTATTATGGTCCTTTCATATGATTAAGGTCCCTTCTTTAATTTGCACAAAAAACACAAAAAGTCTAATAGCTTGGTAAATCACACCACTGAAAAACAAGAGATCTAAAGAACTCATGTGGGACTTGACATTATATTAAAAGTTCTTTATTAAAATATAACTGCAACATAAAATAATTATAATAGATTTTACAGCTAGAAGAGTCTTCTGGGTGTGGATTGCAGTAGACAAACAAACAACTTTAACAGATGTGTATTTTATAGGGTGTAGCTAAATATATTTGCTTACCACCCAGCATTATGTCATGCGCTAGCAGCAATTTTAAATGTCTAGGCTACAGAAGTAGTCCATATTACATTTTATATAATATTTACTATATAGCATGATATATTATGTTAAAATATTTAAAAATCTATGAATAAATTGATAAAATTAAAATAATACTTTGTAATACAAAGTCACACTGATCCACAGACTTTGCATATGTGATTAGTGCTGAATTGTTTAATTACAAAGAGAGCTTATGGCTACACCGACCTGAAACATCTCTATACTGTTCATACACACCACACACAGGATATACATCAATTATATGGTAAATGTAAGATTCACATATGCAAAAAAAAAACAAAAAAAAAAACGTAAGAACATGAAGCCCTGGCCATGCGCAATTATTATCAGTGAACATACACACTTGTCAATTAACAGTATGCATAAAAGCTTCATAAGACTTAAAATATACAACACAATTTAGTTAAATTATATTTTTATGGAGATTTTTTGTATTCTTTTCCTTTCTGCCTAACACCACATCCTAATCCCATGTCCCTCCCATGTATACTACTGTTCAAAAGTTTGGGGATAGTACAATTGTTTTTTTGGTTTTGTTTTTAAAAAAGTTTATACTTTTATTAAACAAGGATGCATTACATTGATCAAAAGTGACAATAAAAAAAATTACAAAAGATTTCTATTTCAAATACATGCAGTTTATTTGAACTTCATCAAATTCATCAAATGAAGTACTGAAAAAAAGTATCATGGTTTCTACTAAAATATTAAGCAGCACAACTATTTTCAACATTGATAAGAAGAAATGTTTCTTAAAGGTCCCATGAAATCAAAATTGAAGTTTTTTGGGTGTTAGTATCAATATGTTAGTCTTAAGGTTATCTGTATGCCAGTGTGCTCCAAAACAGTGACAAAATTCCCATTTAGAAGATATAAGCATTCAAAGTTTGCAGTTCGTCACTTCCGCCAAAATGGCTCAACAATTTTTTTGACGTCACATCGTACTTCAGTTTCTCATCAAAATTTCTGTCCAATCAAATGCTCTCTAGAATTTGAAGCGCCCACCCCCTACATTATAAATAGACGCTGAAGCCGCGGCTGAAATAAATGAACGCTATTGGCTATTTTAAAAAGGGGTGGGGCTGCTTGATATGTCCCGCCCTGTCTTCCTGTTTCAGTTAAAATGACGTCAACACATAGAATAATGCTGCGTGTTTCAAAGGATTTCAGGAGACCTTTAAGCACCAAATCAGCACATCAGAATGATTTCTGAAGGATCATGTGACACTGAAGACTGGAGTAATGACTACTGAAAAATCAGCTGAAGAAGGAATAAATTACATTTTAAAAGATATTAAAATAGAAAACTGTTATTTAGGCCCCGTTTACACTAGTGCGTTTTCGTTTTAAAACTGTGTTTTAGAATGAAAACGATCCCCGTTTACACTGGCGTTTCCGCTGCATTTCAGAAACGATCTCCGTTTACACTACACAACCTAAACCACATGTCACATGACCATTCATGCAGGTACAACCATAGATATGTATAGGTAGATTCCCTATTATTTAGATGGATGGACGCGTCTGTGTAAATGATAGGCGTAACCGTAGCAAAAGTTATGCGTTTTAAAACAAAAACGCACTAGTGTAAACGGGGCCTTTAACTTGTAATAATATTTCACAATATTTCTATTTTTACTGTATTTTTCATCAGCCTTGATGGGCATAGACACTTAATTCAAAAACATTAAAAAATCTTGTTTTGTTGTTGTTGTTTTATGACTTGATGCAAGGAAAATAAAGAGATATCTAGCAAAGTGTACAAGCTGATCTTTTCTATATAACTAAAGTGAAAGGTAATAGCAAAAATCCCCTAATTCCCCTAAACCCTAATCCCCAACCACTTCCATTGTGTGAACAACAGAAGCTAGGGCATCCTGTGAAACATGTGAGCGAGTAAATGATGACATAACTGTAATTTTTTAGTGAACTATGCCTTTAACACTCACAGTGTCATTGGATGCTCCTTGTCACTCAGGATCACGGCTGTGCATGTGCTCAAGCCAAGTATTAAGCCTCTGGGGGATTAAGAGGGAGGTTGGGAGTTTTCTCTAGGCCTGCCTGGCAAGTGCCTTCTGTGGATTACCCTGTTGTGCCACAAACACACACACACACACACACTTCCCCCACCCCACATGAACAGGTGGCAGAGGCAGTAAATTGCAGGTGTCATTCTAATGCCAGGGAAGGGCAGAGAGAGGAAGATAACAGCTGTTGCCCTGGGACTCGGTATACCTAATCTCCTCCTCTCTGTGTCCTTGGGGTGGGGGTGGAGCCAAAGGGGTCAGCAGATGTGGCATAGAAACAGAGGTAAGCACTGTTACCCCCGAGGCTGTTGTGATTGGCCACTGAGATGACGAAAGGCATGGGCAGGTAAGGTCTAATGGACCTCCTTCTTAAAGTGGCATTGCACCATTTTGAAGATCAAATTGTTGACGTACTGTAGTGGTGCTTAAGAGCAAGAGGATTCAAGCAGATTTCTTATTTTGTAATGTATGCTGTATTTTCATAATTTATGAGAACAGAATTGGGATTGGTGAGATTTTTTAAGTCTCTTACGTTCACCAAGGCTGCATTTATTCGATACAGTAAAAACAGTAATACTGGGAAATATTATTACCATTTAAGATTGTATTTTAATATTTTTCAGATATATTTATATATTAGTGCTGGGCAACGATTATCCAAAATAAAAGTTTTTGTGTACATAATATATGTATGTGTACTGTGTACATTTATTATGTATATATAAATATATAAATACACACACATGCATGTATATATTTAAGACAAATGTTATGTTCATATATTAAATATATTTGTTAGGGCTGTCAGTTTAGCGCGTTAACTTAATTAGTTATGAAAAAATAACACGATTAAAATATTTTAACGCAGTTAACGCACTGCCCCTGCCCCTAGATCTTACATCATCTTACATACAGTTGACTGTTGATAAATAAATGTCTATATAATGTTATATGTATGTATGTATGTATGTATATATATATGTTGATAATAAATGTCTGCTAAATGACTAAATGTAAATGTAAATAAGATGCAGGGCAACAACTCCATTAATGCAGTTATGCCCTAATATTCAAGATATTGGGGCAAAAAATGCCCCTGGGTGAGTTTTTGTCTCATATTTATATCATATGATAAGTGATATCATACGAGCAGCGAGAGCAATATCACACGAGTGCTGTTTTTGTCACGAAGAACACACAGAGTGCAAATGTGATTTCATACAACATTTCCGTAAATAAGAAGTTATTATTGTGCTATATTTTAAACTAAAAAGCCACAGCAGAACTGTTGTGCGTCTCCGAGTAACACAGCGGTGTTTAGTAGTTTCAAAAACTGAAGAATACCCAAGACGTGTCACTCGTATAGTTTTGAATGGGGAAAAATGCAATGCTCAATATGGCCGCACTATTGAACGAAGCCCCGCCTTCTGAGCAAAAGAGCCAATCCCTAATCGGTAAAGTCAGTGCGTCACTGCAGCTGCCGTTAGAAGTCCCGGTTGCTATAGAAACAGCATTCTGAGACGCCCACCTTGGACTGCGCATGCGCACTTGCTGATCTAGCCTGAAAAAAAAAAATTTTTAACGCTATTTGAACAAAATAAACATTTATGATACAGTTGTTGTCATATTTCCTTGGTGATTTCAAATATGAAATTTAAACGTAAGCTTGGCGAACAGTTTTAGAGAATTTGATGTTTCCTCATTCAAAGAGATAGGAGCTGCACTTGCATGCCTGAGAGGCGTTTCAAAGATGGCCGCCGAGTGACATGACTTGCCTTAAAGGCACTTTGGTAGTTTCTAAATGAATCCGCGTTTTGAACGAATCATGTGAACCAATGATTCAAAGAGAGCTGTTTACTGAATTCCTGAATGAATCGGCAATTTGAATGAATTGACTCAAAAAGGCATTTACCGCCACCTGCTGGTAGTTTTAGTTTATTCTTTAGAGTAGGCCTATCATATCGTTTATTAAAAAATAAATAAATAAATAAAAACATTAAAGGGATAGTTCACCAAAAATAAATAAATAAATAGTCATCATTTACTCCCCCTTTTGTTGTTTCAAACCTTGAATGACTCACTTTCTTTTGCACAACATAAAAGAAGGTATTTTGAATAGCCTACTGTTGGTAACTAAGCTGTTTTGGTCACTAGTGACTTTCATTGCATGAACTAAAAATACTGAGATGTTTCTCAAATTATCTTCTTTTATGTTCCATACTTTAGGCTATGTTAGGCCATTGTAGCCTAAACATTTAACATGATAATAGTTTTAAATGATCTTTTGGGGGTATTTTCACAGCCAAATTAGTTTGCGATTAATTACATTAATTTATCGCAGCACCCTGTAAGTAATTAGATTAAAAATTGTAATCGACTGACAGCCCTAATATTTATATATAATATAAATTATATGAATATAAATATATACATGTAAATACATGTAAATTTTTCAAATATATATATATATATATATATATATATATATAGTGTGTGGGTGTGTGTGTTTATATATACATAATAAATATACACAGTACACATATATATTATATAAACAAAAACTTTTATTTTGGATGCGATTAATGATTGCCCACATAAATCATTTTAATATGCTGATTTGGTGAAAGAAACATTTCTTTTTATCATCGGTGTTGAAACTAGTTGTGCTGCCTAATATTTTTGTGGAAACCATGACACATTTCTTCAGGATTCTTTGATGAATGAAACTTTTGTAACATTATAAAACTCACTTTTGCATAAATTTAATACATCCTTGCTGCATAAAATTATTAATTAATATTACAAACCATAAACTTTTGAACATTAGTGTAGAATTTAATTGTAATTGGTTGCTGAAATAAATACTAATGTTTGATGGGCACCTTATTTCTATTATAGGCACAATCATACACACTATATATGTGTATATGTACGGGTGTTTTCTCATCACTATCCTGTGATTTTTAGCATGACTGGAACTCTATGTTGGCCAGTCAGTATCCAGGCTGTGATGGATCTGGATCTGTTTTATCATTACCTTTATACCTAGGCTATTTGCAAATATGCAGAATATGATCCTTTGCTGCAGAAAAGCTTCTCATTGGTGCACTGTGAAAGGTGTGTCAAGGGTTGGCCAACTTACCGGTCCATAATCACATTGCCTTTGCATGAGGACACCACGATGATGCCAGCTGTGGTGGCCATAACAGCGTGAATGGATGACACCAGCCTTCAAGAGAAAGAGAAGACAAATTCATGCAGGTTACCGCCTACCTTATTATTTTAGATATTTTCACCCTAGAAACTATAAACAACATAAGAGATCATTTATTTTCATGTAATGTCAAAAAAAAGCATTTACCATTAAAAAAATAACCTTTATAAGGTTCCTTTCATGCATATATCATTCACTTGGGCAATCATTTGAAACTGTAACTAAATGCCACGTCAAGGAGAGTTAGTGGAGGTTCAACAATTTCAGTGTATACAGTTGAAGTCAAAAGTTTACATACACCTGGCAGAATCTGCAAAATGTTAATTATTTTAGCAAAATAAGAGGGATCATACAAAATGCATGTTATTGTTCATTTAGTACTGACCTGAATAAGATATTTCACATAACAGATGTTTACATATAGTCCACAAGAGAAAATAATAGTTGAATTTATAAAAATGACCCCGTTCAAAAGTTTATATACACTTGATTGTTAATACTGACTGAGGGACTCATATGCAACTATTACAGAAGTTTCAAACGCTCACTGATGCTCCAGAAGGAAAAACGGTGCATGAGGAGCTAGGGGTGAAAACTTTTGAACAGAATGAAGTTGTGTACATTTTTCTTATTTTGCCTAATTTTTTTTTTTTTTTCATTTAGTACTTCCCTTCAGAAGCTACAAAAGATACTTATATGTTTTCCAGAAGACAAAATAAGTTAAAATTACCCTGATCTTCAAATTCAAAAAGTTTTCACACCCCAGCATGGTTTTTCCTTCTGGCGCATCGAGCATTTGATCCTTCTGTAATAGTTGCATATGAGTCCCTCAGTTGTTCTCAGTGTGAAAAGATGGATCTCAAAAACAGTCATTGTTGGAAAGAGTTCAAATACACAAAAATGCTGGAAAACCAAAGAATTTGTGGGACCTGAAGGATTTTTCTGAAGAACAGCAGGCAGTTTAACTGTTCAGGACAAACAAGGGACTCATGAACAACTATCACTAACCAAAAAAAACACAGCTGTGGATCATTCAGGTAACAGCACAGTATTAAGAATCAAGTGTATGTAAACTTTTGAACAGAGTCATTTTTTATAAATTCAACTATTATTTTCTCTTGTGGACTACATGTAAAAATCTTTTATGTAAAATATCTTATTCAGGTCAGTACTAAATAACATGCATTTAGTATGATTCCTTTTATTTTGGTAAAATAATTAACATTTTGCAGATTCTGAAAGTTGTATGAAAACTTTATGACTTCAACTGTAACTTAAATTTCAGTCTGTTCTTCACTCAAACCTATCATATGACTTTAACACACTTGCACAAATCATATGGACCACTTTTTATAATTTTGGAGCCTGACAGCCCTGGTACTTTAATTATATTGTTGTGTGGACAGAACATTCTGACTTGAGTTTTCATTTTAAAGGTGTATATTTTAAAGGTGTATATTCATTGATCTGAGCTCCTCTGTTCATCAGAGAAAGGGTCACATTTGTGATCGGACATCCGTGCCTGAGTTAAGCGACAAGTGCTCTGAGTAGCTACCGTATTAATGAGGTTAAGGGTGTATTCACACCTATCTTGTTTGGTTTGACTGAATCGAACTCAAGTTTGTTTCCCCCCTTGGTGCGGATCTTTTGGGCAGGTGTGAGTACTGGAATCGCACTCGGGTGCACACCAAACAACCGTACCGAGACCCAGCTGAAGAGGTGGTCTCGGTTCGGTTCCAAATGAACTCTGGTACGGTTTAATGGATGAACCAATGAATGGATGACCTTAAGCACACATGTGGTTTTGTTTACAATTTATGGTTCACTTCCAAAAAGGGCAGTGTGAAAGCGAACGGCACCAAACAAAAAAAATCAACATTGTATTTGGTCTGGACCAAAGCAAGTGAACTAGCGGACTTTCCTGGTGTGAATACACCATAAATGTCAGAGTCAGCCAAGCCTGAAAGACATCCACCACAATCAAACCCTAAACTGAGATAACGTCAAACTCCTTGTGTGTGGGAAAGACAAAGTGTCTCTGCTGAACCTTGACATTTTTTTCCACACACACAACACTACCTACAAAAAAACAGATGCAAGAAAACAAAAATGACCTAGGAACCATAGAGGGGTTACCATTACAGGACACTATCACTACAGGACATTCATTTACCAAATGGTCACCATTCATAAATGTAGTCTATGCAAACATGCACATTTGAACAGACAGTAACCCTAGCAAACATTTGAGCTTGATTCATTAATAATAGTCAGAGGTCACATGATATCTCTTTCCATGCTGACTGATGGTGTGTTAGTATTTTCTCTTGGGTCTATACTCTGAAGATGCTCATACAGTATACTGGTGAACAGGAATTAATAAGCTGGTTAAATATGAGTGATCAGATACTACAGTCCTATATGGTATCCTACTCTTCACCAGTTCCTTGTTTTTGTGTCCGTCCTGTTTAAATAAACTAAAAAAAGAAAACTACCTGTCTGAGGACCAAAACTACAAAAGATTTTTCTCTCTCATTTTGGATAAAACTAGCTTTTTTTCTTCCATTTTTTCTTCCAAAATTTTGTGTGGCTTAAATATATCATTTGCAGATTACAAATGGAAATGGAAATAAAAATTATATAAAGATCTGACGGCTAATTATGATTAAATTGATTTATTAATATGCCGTATAATTTAAATGAAAGTTTTATTTTATTGACATTCTTTCTAATGTAATGTAATATAATACAACACCTTGATGTTTATAAAAAAGTAACAGATTACTTTTAGAAAGTTATTTGTCAACTAAGCATTTATATATGAGCTACAATGAAAAATAATTGGTGGTGAAAATTTTCACTCAGAAACTGCTAGTAAATTTCACAAATAATTACAAAGAAACAGCAAGTAATACATTAAATTAAATGTAAAATTTGGAAATAGAAAGACTGTTTTATTTACAACTTTGAAAAAAAAAACCTTTTTTTAACAGTGTAATTTTGATGAGTTTTTAATATAATACCTTGATGTTGAAAAAAATGTAAGTAATTTTAACTATCCAAACATTTTTTGGTAGTATATTGCAGTCATTATAAAGCACAATATATTAGAGTCATATTAGGGCTGTGAAAGCAGAATGAAATGAAGTGTAAGTTTAGTGTAGAGCTCAGTCTAAGCCTCTGACTGTCTGGTGAACTGCACGGCTGAGCATTGTACACGGGGTGACGCTTGCTCGTCATGACAACGGCAGTCATGTGACCTCGACCTGACAGCTTACGCCTGAGTTGGCCACTAGATAAGCGCTCCCCTCCACAAACACACAGCGCTCTGCTCCCCACATCCCTCCATCCTTGGAGCCTTGCTGCCTGAATACTGTCACAAGACCCATTTCACACAATCCACTCTTTGTATCCCCCTCTCTCTCTCCGTTTTTCTCTTACAACGAGCTCAGAAAGAAAGCAAAAAGGGAGGAGAAGAAAATGCTTCTTTAGTGTAGCTTTGGGGTGGCTGGCATGACATGGACCATATATATTTGGACAGTGACACAATTTTAATAATTTTGGCTCTGTATGACACCAGAATTCAATTAAAAACTAATCAAACAATCAAGACAATCAAGATGAAATTGAAGTGCAGACTTTAAGCTTTAATTCAAGGGGTTGAACAAAAATATAACATAAAATTCTTAGGAATTACAACTATTTTATACGCATATTTTTGTTTGTGGGTCTTTCTGCCTTTAGTTTTATCTTCAGCAAGTGAAATGCATGCTCAATTGAGTTGAAATCAGGAGATTGACTTGGCCATTGCAGAATATTCCACTTTTTTACCTTCAAAAACTCCTGGGTTGCTTTTGCTGTGTGTTTTGGGTCATCGTCCATTTTTACTATGAAGCGCCACCCAATCAGCTTTGCTCCATTTGACTGAAACTGGGCAGAGAATATATCCCTATACACTTCAGAATTCTTTCGGCTGCTTCTGTCCTCTGTCACGTCATCAATAAACAGTAACCCAGTGCCACTGGAAGCCATGCACGCTCATGCCATCACACCATGTTTCACAGATGATGTTGTATGCTCTGGATCATGAGCTGTTCCAAGCCTTCTCCATACTTTTTTCTTCCCGTCATTCTGGTACAGGTTGATCTTAATTTCAGCTGCCCAAAGAATGCTTTTCCAAAAGTGGTCTGGCTTTTTAGATGTTTTTTGGGCAAAGTCTAATCTGGCCTTGTTTGTACCTTGTGGTGAACCCTCTGTATTTGCTCTCGTGAAGTCTTCTCTTGATTGTAGACTTTGACAGTGACACGTCTTCCTCCTGGAGAGTGTTCTTCTCTTGGCTGGATGTTGTTTAAGGGTTTTTCTTTACCATGGAGAGCACCTCCAATCATCCACCACTGTTGTCCTAACAGAAATAACGAAGGAATAGCCCACATCTGTCCATGAAATGGCTTTTGAGTCAATTGTCCAATTACTTATGTTCCCTTAAAAAAGGGGGGAGGCACATATTAAAGAGCTGTAATTCCTTAATTTAAACAAAAAGCTCAAAGTGTGCACTTTAAGCCCACATGAATATGTTTTGGTCAACAGATAAAATAATAAAAAATATCCCTGTGTCCAAATATATATGGACCTAACTGTATATGTGTCCAAATATCATACATATATAAAAAGTAGTGAACGCATACTTAATTCTGCTCCTTGCGATCAAGGTCTAACTTAGCATAACTTACAACACAAGTAATTTTGAAGCAAATTGATTTACTCAGTGGTTTTCTTTGTAAAGTCCATGGGCATGTATTTTCTAGTCTACCTGAATGACCAAACTCTTTAAAACTGTTTGCCAAGCTTACTTTTCAGAAACATACAATATGTCAAACACCAACAAAATCTCACAACCATATTCTAATATTCCATGTTTCTGTTTTTGCACACTAAAAATCTGCATTTTGGTCCGACTAAAGCACATGCACCTTTAAAGCAGTGTTATTTTCGTGGTGAAACAATTGTCATTTCATTTAAAAAGTGTTAGTAAATTTAACAAACTGAATTACATTGAATTAGCACACTGAATTAAACATTGATTTTTTTAAACTGAAATAGTACTTTATTTTTAAAAAATGTAAAAAATAATTTTTACAGTGTATCGATACATTACAGTTTTGTTTTATTTAATTTTAGATAAAGTTAAATTAGTTTTGGTCATTTTGTCATTTTTATATATACATACAGATACATACATACATACATACATATATATATATATACATATATATATATACACACAGGTGCATCTCAATAAATTAGAATGTCGTGGAAAAGTTCATTTATTTCAGTAATTCAACTCAAATTGTGAAACTCGTGTATTAAATAAATTCAATGCACACAGACTGAAGTAGTCTTTGGTTCTTTTAATTGTGATGATTTTGGCTCACATTTAACAAAAACCCACCAATTCACTATCTCAAAAAATTAGAATATGGTGACATGCCAATCAGCTAATCAACTCAAAACACCTCCAAAGGTTTCCTGAGCCTTCAAAATTGTCTCTCAGTTTGGTTCACTAGGCTACACAATCATGGGGAAGACTGCTGATCTGACAGTTGTCCAGAAGACAATCATTGACACCCTTCACAAGGAGGGTAAGCCACAAACATTCATTGCCAAAGAAGCTGGCTGTTCACAGAGTGCTGTATCCAAACATGTTAACAGAAAGTTGAGTGGAAGGAAAAAGTGTGGAAGAAAAAGATGCACAACCAACCGAGAGAACCGCAGCCTTATGAGGATTGTCAAGCAAAATCGATTCAAGAATTTGGGTGAACTTCACAAGGTATGGACTGAGGCTGGGGTCAAGGCATCAAGAGCCACCACACACAGACATGTCAAGGAATTTGGCTACGGTTGTCGTATTCCTCTTGTTAAGCCACTCCTGAACCACAGACAACGTCAGAGGCGTCTTACCTGGGCTAAGGAGAAGAAGAACTGGACTGTTGCCCAGTGGTCCAAAGTCCTCTTTTCAGATGAGAGCAAGTTTTGTATTTCATTTGGAAATCAAGGTCCTAGAGTCTGGAGGAAGGGTGGATAAGCTCATAGCCCAAGTTGCTTGAAGTCCAGTGTTAAGTTTCCACAGTCTGTGATGATTTGGGGTGCAATGTCATCTGCTGGTGTTGTTCCATTGTGTTTTTTGAAAACCAAAGTCAGTGCACCCGTTTACCAAGAAATTTTGGAGCACTTCATGCTTCCTTCTGCTGATTTCATTTTCCAGCAGGATTTGGCTCCTACCCACACTGCCAAAAGCACCAAAAGTTGGTTAAATGACCATGGTGTTGGTGTGCTTGACTGGCCAGCAAACTCACCAGACCTGAACCCCATAGAGAATCTATGGGGTATTGTCAAGAGGAAAATGAGAAACAAGAGACCAAAAAATGCAGATGAGCTGAAGGCCGCTGTCAAAGAAACCTGGGCTTCCATACCACCTCAGCAGTGCCACAAACTGATCACCTCCATGCCACGCCGAATTGAGGCAGTAATTAAAGCAAAAGGAGCCCCTACCAAGTATTGAGTACATATACAGTAAATGAACATACTTTCCAGAAGGCCAACAATTCACTAAAAATGTTTTTTTTATTGGTCTTATGAAGTATTCTAATTTGTTGAGATAGTGAATTGGTGGGTTTTTGTTAAATGTGAGCCAAAATCATCACAATTAAAAGAACCAAAGACTTAAACTACTTCATTCTGTGTGCACTGAATTTATTTAATACACGAGTTTCACAATTTGAGTTGAATTACTGAAATAAATGAACTTTTCCACGACATTCTAATTTATTGAGATGCACCTGAAAGTCTATACAATTTTTTATAAAATTTTAGTCTTTACTTTTAGTTTATTTAGTTGTAGTTAATTTACTATTAACCTGCTGACTTCCAGGGAAAAAAACGTTTTGCGAATTTAGTATTTTTTCATGTCATTACTGTCTAGAGCAGTGCTTCCCAAACCTCTCCTGGAGGACCCCCTGCCCTGCACATTTTGTATGTCTCCCTAATCAGACACACCCAATTTAGTTCTTGCAGTCTCTACTAACGAGCTGATGAATGAAATCAGGTGTGTTAGATAAGGGAGACATACAAAAGGTGCAGGGCAGGGGGGCCTCCAGGACAGGTTTGGGAAGCACTGGTCTAGAGTATTATTGTTTAGAGCATAAGAAAAAAAAAACTGAAAAAATTTTTTTTTAAAAAAATTATATTTTATTCATATGTTATGTCCTCTGTAGAGGACACCAGGAATTTAAAAAGTCCTGTTTTTTTTTTTTTTTTTAAATAAAAATACATGAAGACATGAAAAGGCAAGAACTGTGGGATTATTGTTTTAATCACAAATCAATTTTTATTTTTTATACCAAACTTTATATACAGATGATTCTATGAAAAGATATGAAAGATACAACAGAATGATTTGATATACCATTTTTCTTTATGCAAAATGTGTGTACAAATGGCCATAAACGGGTTTTCCCATTATATACAATATATCTATAAACTGTATATAATTTGCATATTAATGTGTTTTTTGGTGCAACACAGAATGAAAAAATAAGTATAATAATGGGAGTAATAATTGCCAAGATTTTCATAATATGTAATATTTCATTGGAATATTGATATATAATATATTTCCCTATTCATTTGTTATGTCTCCCAAAATGCCTAATAAACATGCTTTAAGTCTTGGTGTCCTTCTGAAATCAATGTCCTGTTTTGTAACAGAAAGTCATATTTTGATTGGAAACCCCATAACATTTTCCTGAGATGTTGATTTATGACAAACAATTTGAAAATCTGTCAGATTGAAATACTCATTACAAAATATTATCATATTTCCATAAGGATGTTAAATTTGATCACTAAATTAATGTCAGCCAATTTTAAATACCAAGAAGAGGGCATGGTCATAGTCAAACCTGCAGTCATTTGGTGTCTCTGAAAAGCCCTGAATATGCTCTGTATAGGACATCCAGACTTAAAACTGTGACATGTAAGGTCCCAGAGAAATCGCTAAAAAAAATAATGTCCTCTACAGAGGACAAAACTCCATAGCTGGAGAAATGTTGCTCTGGCAATTATAGCCGAAATAATATATCTTTATAACTTATTTTATATTATTTCAGTTAATATTTATTTTATTTCAAGTAATGAAAATATTTTTATATATTTATGGTTTTAGTTTTAATTAAGGCAGTGCCTTTCACAATAAATGGATGCTAGTCTTGCAGCGATAGTCGGTGTTACCGGTGTTAAGCTGCAATCACATCACTTGCCCACCGTGGCACCACCCACCACCGTTTTTTATAGCAATAAAAATCATTTAGTTCAGTTAGAGAATATACACTACAATTAAAAACTGAACACGGCTGCTCAACTCGGCTGAACACGGCTTACCGTCACAACCCTAATGAATGCAGAACTTCCTTACATATAGCCAACATTTAGCCTAAGCTGTGTGTGAAACCATAAAATGCTACCTTATCAGTCAGTATCCAGAGGTAGGAACAAGGAGATCTATAATACCTAAATAGATCTCCTATATATAGCTAACCATTAGCATTAGCATTCAAAGGCACTTGTTTTACTACAGGACCCCAACGGGTAAGCCATTTGAAATCGGCCATTTTTGCTTATTGACAGCCGGTGCAGTAAAATATCACAAATTAGCTTGTGGCATCACAAAAATTCTACCTCTTAGTGAATAACAGAAAATATATATGAACCCTACTGTTATGGATATATTTGGAATATAAAGGCCATGCCAACCAGTCAAACCTGGTTTACTTTCATACAAAACCACTGTTAAGTCACTGACTGATTTGGGAGCAATGCAGTGGCCTTGAACATTGCAATTCCTCTCACTCATTTCTAGTGGTCTGCCTCCTGTTCTTTGTGCAGTCTTTGATTTCAAGCCTGCTACAACAATATGCCTGTCTGTCATTTTAAAGTGAACCCCAAAACCAGCTGTGGTTCAGCTGTGTTTGATTAGAGTTGAAACAAAAAAACAAAAAAAAGAAAACTCCAAAAGCAGGGGCAGATGCAGATGCAGGGCACCCCTGTTGTTAAATATCTAAAAATCATGTTTGCATTGTTAATCCAATCAAGTCTTGCTAGAGAAAGTTTCAGTTAGCACACACATTTACATTTACACCCTTCAATATGTCCTGTCTAGACTTCCAGTTTTAAATGAAAATTGAATAGAAAAACTTATATACTGTTCAAACATTTTAGGATTTTTTAAGGTTTTTGAAAGAAGTCTTATGTTCACCTATAGGCTGCATTTATTTGATCAAAAATTAAATAAATCAGTAATACTGCAAAATATTCTTACAATTTAAAATAACCATTTTTTATTTTAATATATTTTAAAATTTAATTTATTCCGGTGAAGCTGAATTTTCAGCAGTTTTCAGTGTCACATGATCCTTCAGAAATCACTCTAATATGGCGATTTGCTGCTCCACAAACATTTCTTAATATTATCAATGTTTCATTTGTAACATTTTTGCGGAAAAGGTAATATATCTTTTCCAGAATTCTTTGATGAATAGAATGTTTTGTAAAATTATACTGTCAGTTTTGATAATTTAATGCACCCTTGATGAGTAAAAGTATTAAATTATATTATATATATAAAAAAACTCCTACCCCAAAATTTTTAATGTTATGCATCATAAAATGGCACTTGTCAAAAAAAATTCACAGGGGCTTTCTTGTAGCAGTGTTGTAATCATTGTATGTCATATAAGCTACCATCAAGATATTGGTTACATTATGAGATAACGGACATTCTGTCTGCTTTTACAAGGTTCTGTTAAAAGTTATACGCTCGTGAATTGTGCTCTTTTTTTCATATTCTTACCCAATGCTGTGACAGAAAATCATGTTCTGACACGTAAAATGATGGAAACCAACAAGCTGACTTCATTACAGTCTGGATTGCCAGAGAGAGTGATAAAAAACCATTAGTGATTCGGTGATTCAGACTGGTTGCCTCATTCTAACATGTACACACACTCAGAATACTGATTGAACCAACGCTTCAATGTAAAAGTCCAGAGTCTGTGTTACTTCATTATCACTCCTCTAACAGCCTTCATCCTCTTCACTGAGTGGAGGCCTTCAGCACATCTTCTAACTACCATCAAGATCACAGATCATCTACGCATCCATCAATCCACATGTCCATGTATCTTGTGTTAACTATAAGCAATACGCCTTGTTGCTGCTGATCACCATCCCTCACCAACTATTCACCGTCCACTGGATCATGTTGGTCAATCAATAACTCTTATTAAGAGAACAACATCTCAAGAAACATGACACTCCAGGCTAACTCTGACAAGAGTTTGGACCAACACTCAATTTTATGCAATCTATTATCTTTTCTGATACACAAGGACAGAGAACAAATTCCCTTCATTGAAGCAGCTGTTCTTTTTTGTCATGGATTGGGTATTGATTTTCCTAGCTTTTTTATCTTATAGCTTCCTCAAACTGTCTGTGAAAATATACTGAATCTAAAAAAATAGCCTCTTTCTGTAACCTTTGTGCTGAGTCCATATGTTGGTTTTCTTGGAGGAGAAGGAATGTGAAGAACCCATTCTGAATCAAGAGAACAGGACTCTGCTGTAACAATGTTATGCTGATACAGCATCTTTTTCAATTTTTGGTAACTGACATAGCTGCATTGGTTTGGGAGAATCTAGCACAACAGGAACTCAATGGAAGGTTGAAACAAACTTTTAACAGATTAGTACGTTTAGCCATAATATCAACTGACCTCCATAGAAACACCAGTCAGAAAACACAAACACTGATAGAACTTTATCTCATGAAACACAAAACACTGCAAAAAGAACGGTTGCATATAAAAAGCAAAGAGATCTGAAGCAAACCAGAGCTATTAGCTGGGATTATAGACATTGCTAAATAAAAATCGCAAACAATTTCCCTTCGCAAAGCAGAAACAAACTAAGAACTGGGGGATTACGCTAAAAAAAAAAAAAAAAAAAATCCAATTGCAACAATAACTCAGACAATAAAATTGTATATATAACTATGGATGTGAAATTTGTTTCATATAGCTAGGTTACAAAACCACATCAATCACAGCTTCAAAAAGAGATAAAAATTTCATATAATATTCTGCACCAAAACAACACTAACGTCAATGACAATTTATGTTGAACCTGCCCAGAACTGATCTGAAACTGCTTATCTGTAAAAACGTGCATGTATGGATGACCACAGATAAAGGTTCCCCTCAAGGTTCCTTCGCAAAATTAAATAATAGTTAGTTCGTTTAAAAAATACAGATGCTGAGTTTGAGAACATCTCCCATTCAGATCATTAAACACATATTTCACCCTGGCATGTTTGCATAACCTTAATGAAAATATAGAAGAGGTCAGTGCAACATTGGTCAATGAACGGTCATTCTACATGAACTGTCCATGGCTGAATTAATAAGGGAGTGATTAAGGTCATGAGATCAGATGAATATAGGATAACATGAACACAACCGATTAGAAACATAAATGAGCCCCTAAATACACAAGCCACAACATTCAACTAAATCAATCAGCCTACTAAGAGTTACAAGGCCAAGGTTTCTAACTAGGTACGTGCAGAGGGTCCAAGAAGGTCCTGGACAGATAAATTGTACAAGAGAATGATAATAATGTTTGTAAATACTGTTGGGAACCCCAGTAATATATATATATTTTTATATTGAGGTCCCTGGTTTGTTGACAGACAGTCTGTTTGGGGGTCCCTCGGACAGTGATGCCCTAAGATGCAAACACTGCAGTGGGATTTTAACAGCTGGTATAATTGTTTCTGTCAAGGTGTTTATTTTATGTGAATGATATTAAACGTGTGCACTATATTCTGATGTTTCAACCAGACAGAATGAAACTCGTTTTGCTACTAAACAGCAGTAAACTAGCAAATGATACTACAAGAGCTGTCTGGCCTCAGCTGTCACCAGACTCACCTCTCGCTGACCAGCACGACGTCTGCATCTGTCCACTGCTTGAAAATGGACGGGAGCACTTTTCTAAAAGTGAAGAAGAGACCGGGGAAGACCACAACGCCGCAAACCAACACTTGCAACATCTTGTCCCGCTGTAAAACCTGATCTGGCGTTTGGTCGAAAACACGATAGGCTACCGCGTTAAAATAGCAGCGCTGAGTCGGTGCGGTCAGGGTAGCATTAGAGCAGCGGTTCTCCTGCCTCAGCAGCGCTCACTGTCCTGTACACACACCGAATAACGGTGGAGGTGACCGGTGATTGATTGCTCTTCACTCTTGCCTCACAAACCGGGACTAGCGCGTATTCTGTTACATGTTACGCGTCGTGAACTGACGAGCCGCTTTTGCATGCGTTATCAGCTTGTCAGTAGCGCGAAGTTGCATGCATAGCGTCCGCAGGAACGATTAAAATAGCTGTTGAGCCCGGGCGCATATCCGCTGCTCGGCGAGCGTTGCTCATTCCTGAGCGGGTTTAGAGCTGGAGGAGAACAGAATGTCCGAATCGTGAACGAATCGTTCTTTTGAGCCGAATCTTTTTAATGAATCATTTGAACCTGTTTACTAAACTGATTCGCTTACGAACCGAACTGAGCGGTTTTCTTTTCTTTTAGACAAAATACGTTTATCACAGCATTTATATGTACAAATGAATAATTCGATTAATAAGGCAGGGCACAGCATAAACAAATTGGGTTCTTTTCTTCCATTTTCCAATAAATTAAAATCTATCTTCCCAGTAAATCTGCAGATCTGTTTACTTCACACGATTTAAAATAGTACAAACAAAATCTTTGTAAATAGAGAAATAAGATTTTGCCTTCAAACACTGATAAAGAATCAGCATAGGCTACATCAATGAAAAATTCTGCTTTACTTGATTGGTTTAACAAGTAATTTTATAGAATAATAGGCTATAAATGCTTCTAATTAAAATACTGAGATATTATAGGCTAGTAGGCTACTTTTGTTTCCATTCAAATCTACAAGGTTGATGACTCAAACATCAAAATGGCCTTTTTGAAACGTTTTTGTAGCATTTAATATGCCATGCTGATATGCTGGGGACCACGTGACGATGGCGTAAAGACTGAATCTTTTAATGCACAAATGGAGAGACCCTCGCTCACACTCAGCCGCACAACAGCGCCATCTAGGCGCTTCACCCTGAACAACCCCAAATCCATTCTGTTTCTAAATAATTCACGATTAAAATGTCAGTGAGAGTCTTCGTTCAAGAGTCCTTCAGCTTGTTTTTAATATATACAATGTCTTGAATTTAAAATTGTCTTGTTGAGAGCTTGGATTAGGCTAATGAGGTTTTTAAAACTTGTGAATATGTAGGCTATGTTTGTTGTCTATATCTACACAGGAAAGAGACAAAAAGCAAGGCTTTAGGATTAGTAACTTTATGAATTGTGGGGGCTACAAGTGATCACCCTGTGCTGAGTACACACACAGGAGAGCCTTTGTTCCTAAACAGCCTACACAATCCTAATCCATCTGTCCCACCAGCCCCCACTCCTTAGCTGCCCATTCATGCTGATCTATAGGAAAGACGAGAGTGTGACTTCAACCCTTCAGTCCCCAGGACATAGCTTCCTCTCACAGGGACCAATTACAAATGCTCCTTATACCTCGCCACGCCACTGCTCCACAGTTTTCCCAATCCAGTAACTATGATCTAGGAAATAAGATAAACCAGTCCTTGCAAACCAAGACATATAATAACTTAACCATGTGAACTCAACAAAATTTCTTCAGATTTGAAGCCACTTCAGTTAATTAAAACCCCATAACAGAATGTTTTCTACTGAACTATGCTGGAACATCTCCAGAGCTGAAGTTATGTGTCATTTAATGATTTTTGCTTTTTTATTATTATTATTATTTAGCTGAAGGGTACAATACATATAATGTAGACAGATAAATCATACATTGAACAAACATGAGCATGAGATAGACAAACTCAACTGTCCAGGAACTTTAAAAGAGGACTCCATATTTTAATAATTTTCTCAAGTGTTAAAGTATCTATTAGGTTGAACCAATGGGTAGATATTTTAGTTCTATCCTTCCAGTTTAATAGTATTACTTTTTTTGCTAGTATGGATGAGGTAAAGATAAATGTTTTTTATGAAGAGTTAATGGAAGAAAATTCTCCCAATAGAAACATCGAGAGTGATAGCGGAAGATTAATATCTAGAATCACTCCAAGTTTGCATTTAACTTCTGACCAGAATTTCTTTACAACTCCAGTTAATTATCTGAACTATTTTGACAGTATGTACATGTATTAATATTGACAAAGCCCATGAGAGACAGTTTACTTTTTGTGATATGTACTCAATATAGTATTTTGTATTGTATGAACTTTATTCTGATATTACTGGAAAAGACAAAAATATCTTTGCAAAGTTTTAAGAGGTCTAAGTCTGTATATTAACAGTGAAGATCATTATTCCATTTGTTTATAGGCAAAGAACGTATGGGTTCATTGGAGGTTAAGATATTATAAATTTGTGATAATAATTTGATTCGAGGTAAAGAATTAAATTTTTCAAAGAGATCATGATTATGGCTCACAAAAGTATTAATATTAAGTTTACTTTTAATAGCTTCCTTTAATTGTATGTATTGTTAGCATGTATTTTCTGGAATATATATATATATTTTTTTTTTTTGTAATTGCTCAAATGTCATAAATATATAATTTTTGCTTTAATGTTGAACATCCATAAGTCTTGTGTAAATCCCTGACATGAGATTACGTGACACAATTTCACCTGCTATTTTTGGCATATTTTCAATTGTATTTATTTATTTATTTATTTACTTTACACAGAAGTTCTCTTACTACATATGAAGACAATTTCAGTTCATTTTTCTCTGTATTAAAATGATTACTTCATCACTACCCCTAATCACTTGTACTCAGACAATATATTTTATAGAGATTAAAATACATATGAAACAATATAGAATATAACTCCACACAACTCCACAATTTAAAAAAAAAAAACAGTATTTTAGTAAACAGTATTTTAAGTATGCTAAATAATTCTTTGTTACATAAACTTTTATTTTTGCATTTCTGTAGACTATTGCTTTTTCCCAAGACTCAGTTTTTGTTTATATTATCTTTTGTGATTTATGGGCTTATAGATGGACAGACAAACATTATCATCAATTTAATGTAGAGAGCATCTGATTATTTCGACATTACAGAAAATACCATGACATGAATGGTGACATATTCAGACCTGTGATAATGACCTATTATATCCACACAGGTAATTTGCAAGCAATAAATCCATGGAGACGGAGGTTTTTATTACTTCACCCTCATAAAATGGTGCGTCAGTGTAATTTCAGTATACAGATCTGGTGGGTTGTTATAGTGATCCTGTTTGTAATAAATAGGATATACGACATGAAAGATGGTATAAAACAGCTAGATAAGTAGAGAGTGACTAGTAAAAGTGCCAAGATATCCAGCCATTCTGAACAGGTCAGTAATGCCACTTTGTCTCAAACTATATATGTTTACAGTATATCTGCAATTTACTTGAATACATTCATTTTGTTTTGTAAATTTAGTTTCCCTGTACATTTACAAAAACTTAGTTACATTTATCTTATTTTTATTTAATTTTCCTATTTTTTAATTGGTAAGAATTGTATTAATGCATTATGTTTTATTTTTTTGTTTTATTCAAGTTTTTTACAGTTGTCTTCCTCCACTGCTCAAAACCTAATTTAGTTTAAATTCTAAAAATATGTTTTTATTTTTTTTTAGAAGATTGATTATTCCAGTCGCTTTCTGACTTGGTGTTTGGTGATTAATATCTGAGCCATGTAGAAACACCCTTATCTTTCTGATCTTGCTGGATTTAGGTATGGTTTGTCATTTTTGTGTAGATTTTGTGAATTGTAAATGTATTATTTAGTGAGACACTAAACTGAGCAACACAGTCAGCTGATAGTATGCACTATGGTATTTACAGTGGAACTCTTGGTTGTTCCTTGTTTTTTTTCAGTGGTCTTCAGTACAAACACTAGTCCTACTGTTGAGCAGTTGTCTGAAACAACTGAAAAGACATCTGACTCCACACACACAAGCTTGTCTTCTTCATCCACATCCATGGATCTGGCCACCACACAGGATCAGCACAACAGCACTGTTAGTGAACCCTCTGAAGAACCGCAGGGTTTAACATCAGGCCAGATCGCAGGTATAGCTGTAGGAGCCATCGCTGGGGTGGCGGCGGCTCTGGGTGCGTGGCTAATGAATGTTTGCATTCGCACATAACACTTTCTAATTTATTTATGCACTATGTCTGTGTAAGATTTTAAATCCATTCTCCTAAATCCAACAATAGATTTGGGACTTAAAATGAGAGAGTCCTTTTTAAACCCATTAGAGAACGTGATTCTCAGTTTAAGCTCATGCTGCATGTGAATCATACCTATATTGAGAGAGTTAATATTCATGCTCTGTATGCAATGTGTGATGTGTTCTTATCTAAAATTTCATGAATACATTCAGAAATCCCAGAACTGCATTATTTTATTCAAATTTCGAGTAAGATTTGAGACTAGGGCAATTTTTATATATGCAAAAATATACTGCATATGAGTAGAGCTGTACTTCAAGATGTATGTTATCTATTAATATAATAAAAACACACATAGATATGGCTTTAAAAACAGATTGAGTTAATAAAATTTCACACTCATTATCTTGAGTTTCTTATCTACAGTCTATTTATTGATTAAAATTAAAATTCAATGATAATATAGTCCCCTCTCCTAATCGCCTTTATTATATTTTGTTATTTCTTGATGGTTTAACAATATAAAACAAACCACACAGAGCATAACATAATGAGTGAGTTTGGATCAATCACATGCAATACACGGCAACAAAAACAAGGTACAAACATTTTTTTTTTTCAAACTTTTTAAACCAGAATAAAGTCCTCTTTATTAATTCTAAACATTATAAACAGAACAGTTGTTTAAAAATGTTTCAGTAAAACTGCATTGCTGAACTACTAAACAAAGTCATATAGGGAACCAGTAACTTTACCTTCTGTTTGGTTTGTTTTGCCTCATGGTTACTGTTTGGAAGGGAAAAAACATCTAGCTTAATATTTCAGGGATAACGTACACAAACATGACATATAATTTTGTACTTTATATTATGTAACGCCAATATTATGTAATGGCAAATATACAGCAGATGGTAAGCTGATATGCCAGATCTGTTAATAACTACAAACTAATAAAATCCCTGTAATCAAACTACTTATTGCATTGTCAATTTTTAAATGATAAAAATTCAAACTGTAAACGTAATCATGTTTCTTGCTCTGTCTAGGTGGAGGGACGCTGGACTGAAGTACACTGGCAAACTGGGTGGTCAATTTGACTTTAGCTGAACCCACTGCATTTCATCATATGATTTTTTTAAATACACAATTTGCAAATTTTTTTGCAACATTTGCTTTTTTATGTAGCTCTGTGTCAACTGACAAAATGATTCTAAAATCATTATAATAGCTCTGAAATGAACATGTTGATAGACAATGGGAATTTTTCTCAGAGGTAACTTTTCTGAGCCATTTTTGACATGAGAGAAGTCATTTCTCCTCTAGTTCACAGATGTAGATCATCAACTATGAACACGATCCACTAATGTTTGACATCCGCAAAGGGTCACAATACTTCTTTTGAACAGTTTTTTTCATGTCGAGTTGTTGTGATTTTGTTTTATATTTGTGCTATTTCAAAAAAACAACACCTTGTCTTCACTTTGAACTACTGTATTTCTCATTAATAATAATCTACATATTGTCTCTATATTTGCAAAGTTATTATTTTATTTTATGAGTTGGCATGCACATCCTGTGGTGTACATTTATGATATACCTGTATTTTCTTTATGTAAACATAAGCAATACTGTATTCTGGGAAACCAAAAAGCACTGGTTGTTCTATGTGTGTTTGTGTATGTAACCACAGAATTTATGAGTTAATCTTAGAACGAACTGATAGAAACAGCACATAGAAGGCAGAAAGATACAGTCACACAGCAGGTGAAAGAGCTCTCTCTCTCTCTCTCTCTCGCCATCCAAACAGAACAGCACATCAAATATTTATCCCTCCCTCCAGCAACTGCTTTATAAACACTATCCAGTTTAATACCACATGCTGTGCATCTCTGAATGAACAGGAAGATACAGACAGAGATAGTCCTCGGTTGGCTCTGAACTGCAACACCAAACAAGTGCATCAATGTGGGGAAAAATTGGGAAAAAAGGTAAAAACTGAGAAGGTGTTACAAAAGAAAGAAGAATAATAATAAGAAAACCCTCTCCAGGAACACAATGTGAGGGTTAACCAAGTGACCAACTATATCTATGAAGTTCTCCTCAATTTCATACATGTGTCCTGTCAGAGTAACCACAGGTGTAGATCATCACATTAAGTATGAACATGATTCACTAACATTTGGCAGCCAGAAAGTGTCCAAATACTAAGAAATGAGTATGTGTACTATTTTATCATTTTCTGTGAATTGTTTCACTAGAAAAAATGTGCTTGTTCTAGTAGTATTAAAATAAATACCAATTGGTTTAGAATGTTTAATACAATAATATTCATAGACTTGTGTGGCCACTGACTCTATGGCATAATTCTAAGGGCATAATTAATAAACACCGCCCGGTATGGTATTTGCTCTAGTCAATGTTTCAAGACCTCTCTGATTGATGTGTAATCGTTAGTCTGGACTGACGGTGTCAAGATCAGAGATTAAAGAGTATGTTTTAAGTGTACGGGTTAAGGAAAGGGCAGTTGGGTAAGAGCAGTTTGTTACTACCGCTGAAAGGAGGCTTGAGTTACTAGTGACACAGTCAGCCAGTGGAAGTGAAATAATTCTCTCCTTCTCACAAATTGAGTTCTTCTCAAACAGATCATCTGTTTTAGCCCGGAAACCTAATCTGCAAAGGCACTAAGAGCACACACACACATACACAAAGGTACTGTCTAAGGACATTACAGTTTAAGTCTGACTGAAAAACATATATTTGCATGGACAGTGTATATACAGGGATTTGAGGTCCTCCTTTATGTATAGGTATATTCCAATAAAGATCTAGCCTATTAATTGCTACTACTGAGATTTTTTCTGACTGCTTCAAGACTCTCTCTCTCTCACACACACACACACACACACACACACACACACTAATGACTAATGAGCTCAGTGCCACAATAAGTAAGATGTGAGTTTCTCCACTTGTCATTGTGAAGAGGGTGGTGACCAGGGAAGAGAGAAGAGAGGACTAATGTCACCCTCTAGTGACCTTACACTGGTACAGAGCATAGAAATGAGCTATGCCAAATTTATTTGACTTTATTTAGCTATTTAATATATAATAATAATAATAATAATAATAATAATAAATAATTTATTACTGTGATGTTACAGTTGAATTGTCATTCAGCTCATTCTACAGTCATTACTCCAGTCTTTAGTGTCACATGATCCTTCAGAAATCATTCTAATAGAAACATTACTTTTATGTTTTTATCAATGTTGAAAATAGATGTGCTGCCTAATATTTTTGTGGAATCTGTGAGAATTATTTGATAAATAGAAAGAACAGCATCTATGTGAAAGAAATAGGTGTACAGGACAGGTGTATATTTATAGAGAGTTCATAATCACTACATACATACACTCTAATGTTGTAATGCAGACAATTCACAATTACTTCTGTAGACCTTTGCTTTTATTCACATTTACTTCTTTTAAAAAGCCAAGAGCTCTTGATATGCGGTACTCTACAGCCACATTTCAGGCACAAAATAATTACCACTCACTTAAAATCTCTCTGTAGAAAAAACATTGCATGGTTCAAGCACAACGATAAGCTACATTCACAACATACACATCATAAATACAGAAATAATACATAAAGGTGCACACACACATACACATACATACATAACCCTCCTGGTGGCTTCTTGATAAAGACTCATCCCCAAATTAAACTGAATATTGTAGTCCCTGACAGAATGAGAAAAACATAAGGCCTCTTTCAAATATATTGCCCCTGGAGGAAAATATTAATTCCACAAACACCTAAAGAGGGAATACTTTATATTCTCCTGGAGATGGACCCTTTTCACATGTCAGAAGCCATAGTTTGGTATAAAATGCAGTAAGTATATTTTTTTGTTTTTACCATTTGCTCCAACAGCAAAGAAATAATCCATGATAGCATTTCTATGACTTTCCAAAAGAGGAAAAAACATTTTGAGAGATTGATTATGTTGGTCAGAAAAGAGAAAGATGTCAAATTTGCAGTCACTTGCTCAGCCGTTATTTCAGAATCATCCTCTGCTAGATTCATGATGTAAAAAAATGGTGGAAACGTATCATTCTGGTCTGTGAAAAAGGTCCATAGTTTTTCTTTTGGGTTTTACAACTTCCAGCCACCAGGGGGCAGTCATACAATCTTCTCTGTAATGGTGAGGGTTTTTGGAAGGGGCACAGTCATGCATTAGCATAAAACTAAGCCCTTTCCATGTGCATATTCTGTTGAAAATCAGCAAATCAAGCAAAGCGGAGACTTATCTTGAAGGAACATATCTGTTTGAAATAGTAAACAATCCACTGAGCAATCCAAGCATCATTTACACAGTTGACCTACATGGTCCCTCAGCAACATGACCTCTTATTTAAATTAGAAGCAATTAGCTTGAAATTAAGTAAAACACTGAACTCATGTTAATAAATTAAATAAGGGATGGGGATGGTTTGAGTCGTGGTGACTGTCTGTAGAGCCGGACGGCTCCAGTTACACAGTGCATAGAGTCCTACAGTATCAGTCTGGAGACTGACTCGTACACACAAATACACACACACACAGTCCTGCTCATTCAAGAGAGGTAGTAGTTCATGTTCCTCTGTCTTTGTACGTTTCAGTTTGTTAAATCCATCCCCGGTGCAGCAGCATCTTTCAAGGGGGAGTGATAGATGGAGGAGCCCTTACTGTGAAGCTCAATCTGGGCTTGGATTAAACTTTCATCCCAGGCTTCATTCCACTTCATAGGCCACGACCATAACTCAGTTCCAGTATGTGTTTGGCCTTGGTTAAAAGGCCTGGGATAAAGTCACATGGTCCTGCAAGCATGTAGACCCTGACCATGATTTAGTTCAACAGCAGCAAAAGGGTTTGTTTTATCCAAGGCTTGTCCGTTTTAGGCGTAATCACATGCGCGAAGAGGTCGCAGATTCGTAGAACAGCACATATGCATCACTGCTGCGCACCTGGCTGGATGACATGGGGCTCACCCTGAGGTACAGACAGAAATGAGACGTAAGCTAAACAATGGCTCAGCGTCAGCATCTACAAACACGTACATTAACACGTAAGGAAAAATAGCAGACTACTAAACAATGTTATCCAATCCTACAACACTGTAAATGTACACTACTGTTCAGTAACATTTTTTGTTAAAGAAATTAACACTATTAATACATCTTCTTCAGGATGCATTAAATTAATTAGTGCCAGTAAAGACACGTATATATTTAAATTTCTATACTTTTATATAAATTTATATATTTCAAATAAATACTGTTCTTTTGAACTTTCTACCCATTAAAGAATTTTGACAAAAATGTATTATGGTTTCCACAAAAATATTAAGCAGCACAACTGTTTTCAACATGAAATAAGAAATGTTTCTTCAGCTTCAAATCAGCATATTAAAATGATTTCTGAAGGCTCATGTCATGTGACTCTAAAGACTGGAGAAATGGATGCTGAAAATTCAGCATTGCATCACAAGAATAAGTTACATTTTAAAGTATACTAAAATTGAAAAAGTTATTTAAATTGTAATAATATTTCACTATAGTAGTTTTTACTTTAATTGTGATCAAATATACGTTAATAACAAAATATATATATATATATATATATATATATATATATATATATGAAGGGTTCAGATGTAAAAGCCTCTAAGTGCCATTTGAAATTGTCTTCTAAAATGAGTTGTTTTATCAGGCTCCTGTGTGTGGGTTGAGTCATTTTACTTTAATGGCAATAAATAGGTTATTTTCGTTGCCATTAAAGTGAAATAACTGAACATAAGTAACACATAGGAGCCTGAGAAAACTGCTCATTTTAGAAGAAAATTCCAAACAAAACAGATGCTTTTGCATCTGAACTCTTCATATATATATATACAGTATATATATATATGAATAGAATAGAAATTAAACGAAACGAAACAAAACATCAACCCAAAAGCTGAAGACCCCATTCTAAAGACTTATAAAATGACTTAAATGTCCAACTACTTTTTGGAGCCACAGTACATACTAACTATATCATAGCTTATAATGCTGTAAACTAAGATTTAAAATGTAAAGCAAACACTTAGTTATAATATTACTCCACAAACTTTTTTTATACTAATTTGTTATGTCTATTTACCTGGAGTCGTTGTACGTGTACCATTCTCCTATGCAGGGATTGCGGCAATATGCTGTGTAATGGCCACCCAAAGACGTACCAGTGTGATTGGACACAGCATACAGATTATAGACTGCATTTACTGTAAAGAGAGAAGAGAAACAACAGCAATTAAACACAATTATCCTGGAGCTACAGTAAAAACTGCATTGCTCAAACTACTGCACAGAATACATATGTAATGAATGACGCTGCAGAACCTACCGCTGTTATCAGAGGCAAATTCCCTGAGGTCCAGCTCTTTGAGGGGGAAGTTTACAAAGGTGGAGAGTTTGCTGGTTCTGACTCGACACTCAGAGAAACGCTTCAGATCTGAGATGGTTAGAGAGTCAAGGGCAAACAAATACACACAGCAATTTACCAATGTTACATATTTAATCGATCAATACACATTGGAAAATTAGATTTAACTTGAATTAAAAATGCAATTCTTTTGATGCAAGATTTGCTTAAAAAGGATACGAAGCACCAAGATTTTTGGAAATTTCTGGATGGTGAATTTTTTTGTGCATTTCCGTCTTGTTTTACATCTGTGGCATGTCTGCATGAAAAAGAGAGACCGTTAGGATATGTCTAAACATATTATAGATAGATAGATAGATAGATAGATGCTGATTATACTTTACACTTACTGGTCTCTCATTCCCATCTAATACATCTTCCTTGGTGAAAAGTCGAAGGCAATCCATTAAACTCACTTCTCCTGAAGTCTGAGGGAAAAAAAACAACAACATGAAACATGCACAATAACACAAACATGCTGTCACGTCAGTAAGCGTGTATTGGTAACACTTTACAATTAGGTTCATTAGTTCACATTAGTTAACTACATTAGTTAACATGAACTAAGAATGAACAACACTTCTACACCATTTATTAATCTTAGTTAATGCATTATTAAAATCACGAGTTGTGCTTGTTAACATTAGTTAATGCACTGTGAACTAACGTGAACATCTATGAACAACTCTTTTTATTAACAAACATTAACAAAGATGAATAAATAGTGTAATAAATGTATTGTTCATTGTTTGTTCATATTAGTCAATACATTAACTAATGTTCACAAATGACACTTTTTTGCAGGGGTGTCAAACTCAGAGCCAGAGCCCTGCAGAGTTTAGATGCAACCCTAATTAAACACACCTGATCCAGCTAATCAAGTAATTTAGGCTTCTTTGAAAACTACATGGTTTGTGTGTTGGAGCAGGGTTGGAACAAACACTGCAGGGCTGCGGCCCTCTATGAACTGAGTTTGACACCCCTGCCTTATTGTAAAGTGTTACCCGTGTATTTGAGTGTATCTGTCTTCATATTAACCTTAGCGATAGGCAGGGACAGATCCCAGAATGGATCAAACACAGTTGAGCAGAAGCCACACTCGCTGCACGTCAGAGAGCTTTTCAACTGACCAACAAACAGATCTGTGAAAAAAAATATTAGCACTTTATAATCAGAGCAGGGAAGACAGACAAACACACACACACAGCGAGCAAGACTGTAGCTGGTGTTAATATAGCAGGTCAACTCACCGACTACTTTGCTGTCCTCACTCTCCAGGTACTTGTTCCACATTCTCTTGCCTTTTTCGTCATCCCTGTAGATAAAACACACTTAATTTAAGACCCCAGACAGACTGCTTACTATTGCTGTCAGATTGCAACAGTTCAACCACACACTACAGGTGATTCATCTGTTACATCAATCAGCACATCATATTTTTGGTACTGCATGAAATAAGCACAACTTTAGGGTCGGTAGGATTTTGTGATATTTTTGAAAAAAGTCTCTTATGCTCACTTGAATTTTGATTTAAAAATGAGTAAAAACAGTAATACTGTCAAATATTATTACAATTTAAAATAGGGGTTTTCTTATTTAATACGTTTTAATATGTAATTTATTCCTGTGATGGCAAAGAAATCATTCTAATGTGCTGATTTGGTGCTCAAGAAATATTTCTTATTATTATCAGGTTTGAAAACAGTTGATCTGCTTAATATTTTTGTGAAACCATGATACTTTTTCAGGATTCTTTAGAAGTTCAAAACAACAGTATTTATTTGAAATAGAAATCTTGCATAACATTATAAATGTCTTTACTGTCACTTTTGATCAGTTTATTACTTCCTTGCTGAATGACAGTAATAATTTCTTTTTAAAAATACTACTGACTCCAAACTTTTGAACACCATAAGTAGGTTTTTAGAATACACCGGCGTATTTACTTACGAGAGGTGATTAAAGTCCTCCATGAGTGATCTGGGTTTCACTGTTACTCTGTTTACTTCATTATGAAGCCCATCCAGCAGAAACCGCAAGAACTCCTGAGCATCCTGCTGACTACAGGAACGAACAGAGCAGTCGATTTTTAAGAGGGAGTTTCGGCTGGTTCAAAACTACATATTAAAGAATACAAATAAAATATTCTCCGTATCTGCATGATACAAAAGCTTTTACTGTAGCTGTAACTTACTTGTAACCAACAAATCGAGGGGCATATTTCTGAATCTGCATTTTGAAGTCAGAAGGGCTGATGGCCTCACTGCTAGCTGATGTCCAAAGAGTCTGAGTGAGCTTAGCAAACTCTGAAATAAAAAAACACAAATTTGGAGGCATATGACTAAGACACAGGACCCAAAGGCTGTCTGACATGTAGAGATAAAATGAATGCGCTACTATATGAACTGGTAAACGTGTCTCTTACCCTCCATCAGCGCAGCTTTGGCCCTGCAGTTGTTGTTGAGGTCAGTGCGGTGCGTGTTACGCAGACAGTAGTCCCTCAGGTCATGAGTGTTGGTCAGACACTGCAGAATGGAGTTCATGAAACACTGCAGAGAAACATTTGAAAAAAGGAAGATTGAGACGATTACTCAGCATACATAATCTGCAGTCCTTTTGAAAGAGTCTTTTTAAAAAAAGGTGAGTGACCCTTGACAGAATTTTCATCATTGTATGAACTATAAATCAAACTATAGATGTTCTGCTTAGAAATGCTTACAGTATTTCCCAGATTCCTGAGGCCCACCAGACCCTGAGCATTCTTTGAGTTCTGTAAAAGAAAGGGAAGAAATAGAGTGACCTTTGAATCCAATGACACTTGACAGTTATATCAAAAAATCGTTTAATATATTCAAATATGACTAAAGAAGCACATGACTCACTTAGGTCACATAATTCGTTTGTCACCGATACTAACAGTGAAGTGAATGGTGCATGTTTAAGAAGGGAGTTACTAGAAAGGGATTTTAATTGCATGGATGGCACAAAAGAATGTTTCTAATTATATAAAATTACATAAAAGCATACTGTACATTCTGTATTGTATTAGTGAGTGTGTTCAGTATTATGTTTAGAGGACAATGTGTTTGAGGTGACCAAAACGTTCTCTCTGGGCTATTAAATGGCATGTTAGCAGATTTAGATAGAGACCCCTGCTGCTGAAGAATTGACGCAAACAAATGATGCCCATCTGCCACACCACAACAAAAACAACTAAGCGATTTATTCAACTAGGGATGAACCATCAGTGATAAGTCAGTTATTACTGTAAGTGATATATTAAAATCTTGCATTTCACCAAATTCAGACAGCTTGGATTGATGATGATGATGATTTCACACATTTGATATTCTCGACATAAGTGCTCAGCCTGTTGACCATGACATAACACGGATCGCTCCAGAGAACATGGACAATGCGTCAGAGGTTTCTCAGTATGAATCTCACGAATGAAACGGACACACTCAGAATCAGTGATATCAAGGCCTGGAATAGCAGCGCTCGTTTTCATGTGCGTCATTCACTGATTGCAGTGTTAACTAGATTTTACAATGGTGTCTGTGATGCTCGAAAGAACTCAATGAAGTTTCAAACATCCCCTCGGACAGGTGATTTTAACGTCTGAGTGTTTGAGAAAGCATGTGTGAAACCGAAAACAAGTTGCTGGTGGGTGTTAAGCAGCTTTGAAATCAGTGTTCGTATTGTTAAACTATTTTTAAATTAAATTAAAGCTGAAATACAATAATAATATAATACAATATTGTAAATGCTAGATGAAAAACCTACACTTCAAAACTTTAGAAATGTCCCCTTGGCAGCTAACTTAATTAAAATAAATATATAAATACAAAAATTCAATTCTAAATATTAATAAATGATATAACAGTAAATAAAATGACCAAAAAATTAAATCAAATACTAAAATAAATCTGCTTGAAATATATCAAAAACTAAGAATTGTGCTATCTGTATGTTATCTACAGATGAGTCACAGGACAGCATGTGATGTTAGAGATACAGCATGTTGAGTGTGTCACAAATTGTACTCTAATGACACTATTTATGGTTGTATCATATCTAAAATGTCAATAACAATTCATACACACATTCACACACTACACATGCAGGGGAGTGTCGTACATTTGCCAAACAGATTTTATATTTTTATTTTATTTTATAGAATAAGTTGTCTTTCTAGGACACCACATTATTTTTAGTACTATTTGAGCCGTGTTGTTATAATGTTTTTCTGGACATATATCATGGTCATACCATGGTATTCTTTGAAGTATCTTAAAGTATCATGTAAATGCAATCGCAATCATTCAGTATATATCAAAGTACCATGGTATACCATCAATGTCAGGGTGTGTTTTTTTAAGGGACCAATCAGAATACACTTCAATTAAAAGTAATGAAGAGCACAAATCAAACACCTTCTATTAGCACCTCTGAGAGTAGACACGTCAGGTTCAAACATGTTTAGCTGCGAGTTATCCCGGGAGTTTTTTTGTTAGTCATATATTCACCCAAACATCTGATGAGATTTTTCTTCCCCAAAGAAGATGAGAGAGGGGGAACAGATGGTCCAAGGCCTCACTCCGCTGCTGAGCCGGTCCCTGGCTTTCACACCCAGCACTTAAACCAAACAGACTGGTATGACAACAGCCAGCACCCAGCAGCAGCCATGGGTACGGCAAGCGTAGGGAGTTCTGCTTCAAAAGCGATTGGGTAACCAGAGGACAGCAGGATCTAACACTGGCTGTCTCTTCAAAGATCTTCAGAGAGCCGTGAGCTAATTGGCTGGCACGAGTTGAAAGCGAGTGAGTAAGAACACTGTGTCCTGACCTTAGTTTCTGGAAGCCACGGCTGTCACCAGCATAAGAACTCAATGAAGGCTGGTCTCATGGCTGGTCACATGAGACAAAAAGGCTGGTCACATGAGACACAAGAATTTTATTCAAGAAGACTCCTAAGACTCGGCTCTTTTGTACCTTAACGTGCATTTATGTATCTATTCACCCTCCTTCATTTGTGTCCTTGATTATTTTAGACACATTTGTAAACAGTTTATAGCAGCTGAAATTTGTCCTGTATTTCAGTATATCTACTGTTCTAAAATAAAGGAAACATTCGGGACAAGTTGGGACAACTGAAAGAAACTGTCTGATCAGAAATGGGACATCTGGTCAGTGTAGCACTAACTCAACCATCAATGTTCATGATAAGCCTCGAGAGTTCATTTCATTACACTGTTATCTTGACAATGATTGACAATCTCGATGGGCGGGATATAGAGAGTTTGTGCAAGGTCACAAGCATGTGAAGAACAGGACCTTTAGTGATTCTTAGAATGTAATCACCTAGATACACCGATAAGACACATTCCTTCAGAAACGCACTTCTTAGGAGTCCATTTGTCCCTGAACATTACTCAATGTGACGCTCTGATTGTTTTTTGTTGCATAACAAACACTGGTTACACTGGGAAATGTGGTCGTCAACCACTCCAATAATTGATATCATGCCCCTTAAACTGTGTTGCCGTAAACTACTGCAAATAGAGGCAGCATTCCCATCATTAAAAGCCACAGATGGATTCTTAGTGTTATGGATTATTCTTGTTGTGTAAATAGCTGTTTCTTTTCTGGTATTCCATATTTTACCACAGACTACTCGGAAATTGTGAGATCCATCATTATTAATACGTTTTCATCCATTGAAATCATATATAAATAAATAAAATAATTGCTATTCATATAATTGCTTTATTTCAATGTTTCCATCCAACCCACTTTTAAGAGTAATGTTGCAAGGTTGCTTTGGAATAGTGTTTCTTTTCAAAATAGTACTATTGGATAAAAGCTTAACAAAACATAAATTCATAATAAGTAATGACATTTTTATTCATAAAAAATATAGCTTTCATTCTAATTAAAAAAAAAGGAATCAGCATGTGGGGGGTCCTTGGCATTCATTACAACATTTGTTTAATGTATGAAATCTAGTTCAGTATCAAGGGTCATCTTACTATGAATGTGTAGTTCGGCACAAATCTGACACATAAAATCAGACGTCACCCTAACAATTTGCCTTTCTAGGCTAAATATGTCCCAAAGGTTTAATTTAGAAAGATAATCCAGCGAACACTGCACAATGAGGTGGTGACATGCCTCTAGTTATCATTATGTAGCCTGAACTACATCATAGATGATTCAGTATCGTTTTAATTTACACTCTAATTAGCACTGCTTAATGGCAGCTACTCTGGCTTCTCAGTGAGTAATGCGCTGCCTACTCAGCGCGACGCAACAGCTGCGCAGGTAGATCGCGTCAATCGCTCAATGTAAAGCCTGCGGCTTTAAGCGCAACTAAACGATGTCCTTCGTTACGCAACAGTGCATGTGTGTTTATATATATATATATATATATATATATATATATATATATATATATATTACAGGCCGTAATACCGATGCGACAAACGTCTCCCGTTATGAAGCAGCATTACGAGTTTGAAGTAAAAGCTGACGCGTTAGAGAAAACTGGTCACTTGGCAAGGTCAGAGACAGCAGCATCAGTACATGTGCTTCTGTTTGGAGGTCTGTGCGTGAGTGCATAAGCGCGTGAGTTTTGGTCCCTAAAAGGTAGCCTAAACCTTAAAAACAAATACTGCAAGTATAAATTCCATATAGTGTCTAAAACTGTATCTGAAATAATGAACATAACTTTGTTTTTTTAGAAGAAAATACTCTCGCTTTATTTATTCCAGTTGTTCCATGCTGCTTATTGTTCATGTAACTACGTTTTAAATTCATCTCATATCTCCATCAATGAGACTAAAACATGTTTCTCAGCACTGCACATTTGGGATGTCTTAACTCAACTCAATCAAATTATAATATCATTAATCGAGGTTTGTAAATTACGAAACAGCTGTTTGTATCTCCTACCTAACCATTTCCTAGAATAAACAATAATAAAAACAAATTATTGTGAGCTTCCTCGCAACTTCCAAGTTCAACAAGACCCAGCAATGTTTATTTGGTGTGTGTCGAATCCTATTGATTTTCAAGGGTCAGAAAAGAAGCAAATCAGAGCTGGACCTGAATAACAGTGATTTACTGTTAATCTGCTTCCAAACTACGGTTTACTAATTGGTTGAGAAAACAGTTGACAAAGTAATGAGTGTGAGTGTGTCAGTGCTATAGTTACACTATACTGAGCGTTCATGTTTCCAAATATTTCCTCTGTTGGAAACAGGTTTCACCTCTGTTTTAAACGCAGTATGCACATAATTTTGAGTTAATTTATAGGCTGTAAATTAGGCTTACCTTAGCCTGGTTAATGAGAAGCCCCACAAATGTGGACACCAGCATAGAGCGAGACATCGTCGGACTTTTTCTGCGCATATCCTGCTTGATGAAGGGGAAAGCTGAGGCCGGCGGCTCCTCTGGGACAGTGACCGTGTACGACTGTCGTAGACTCGGCATTATGAATGGAGAAAACTAGCGGAATAAACGGCGCAATGTCTAAACGTGACTTGACAGCACCAAAGCCACGGTGTTCCTGCGTATCAGTAAAGATCCTCTTTTAATGCAGTCTCTCTGACGGTCCCTTATTGTATTCCTCAGGTGATATTCTTGTCTTACACTATGCTCAGTCTATTTCCTTGGGCTCACGAGAGCTTTACGTTCACGAATAATGAGGACGAAGCGCGCAGGTTGCATACAATAAATAAAGCAACAGATTAAAATACAGAGCGTTTAAATGCGCCCTACAGCGGGTCGTTCTGTCTTCAGCGCGAGCGCTGAGCGTCAGATGCCAGCAGAGCAATAATGCAAAAGTCCGTGTGCTGTTTGCTTTTACTCGCGCGAGCGCACGCCCCCTCGGCACGAGAGATACGTCACCAAACGCCTCATGCTCTCCTGACGTCACCCAGCAGAGGACAAGACCTTCCCATTCATCTGTGACAGTAACACTGGACACACCATCAGAGCATGTCCATGCAACGACTATGTGTTACATTCTTGCATTTATATTTATGTAACATTTCACTTGAAACCTGTTATTATGTAGACGTATTCATTTCATACACAGCTATTCACAGGAGTTGGACAAAACAATGTAAAGACCCATAGGGGTTAATTTCATTTAGCTAGAGGGAGAAAAAATATCACAATTATGTTTTATTCATCTTTTCATTGTCTATATTCTATTTATATCAGTGTAATACAGTTGTGTTTAGCTGTGTTTAGTAGAAGCCGTGGGTGAAATTGGTGACTTCTCAGGCCTCCAAAAAGGGCAAATCATGGGAGCCTGTTTACCAGAAGCATCTGTAACCTTAGCAGCCTAATTGATTGGTGTTTAAGTCTTTACAATTATGACTGTGTACGTACACCAAGCATGGGAAGATTTCATCAGAGATGAATAATAGAGGTTGAAAACTGAAGGGACTGTTGAACGTAAGGACTGTGACCAAACCACACAGAAGTACTGCAGCAATATTCACCTTGGAGTCCCTGTTTCTAAAAAACGACCACAGAGAACTTCACAAAGTCAGCACGCATGAAAGAGTTGCTAAAACTTTAATCACAGACACCAATGCTATATAAAATGCAAAAAAGTTTATCATAACACCTGGATAAAAGATGAAATTCCAAAATGTTAAATCTCAATCTCTTTTACTGAAATAACAACTGATATAATTAGCTGCATATGAAGAAAACCAGAGGCCTTTTATCAGTACTCAAACGTGCGCCCACATTTAAATTTTCTTAAATTAATTTTCACAAGATGCACATTGCAATAAAGAGCTGCTTCATTGTTGAAAACGATATAAGACATTTGCAAGAACTGTAGGTAAATATCCATTTCCAGCACTCTTTTTATTTTCTGTTTCATATAATATAGTGTTACTATTATCGTGTGGAAAAAACACACAAGTGAACTGTCCAAATGAAGCAAACTGAATCGTAAAGAATTTCATAGTTTTTGCAAACCTGTTTGAATGATTAAATCAAAAGAGTGATTCATTCGCGAAATCTAGCATCACTAGTTCTGATTTTAAACAGCTGAAATTTTAGAAAAATGATTCTCAAGTTGGTATACAGTAATCTCCACTGACAGATTTCTCAGCAATATTTTATTAGAGCACAGCAGTATAAAGGATCTATCGATGCCCCTAAACACAGCTATAAAGAAAAATCCTGATTTAAATAAATACACATTGGCTCTTTTTTCTAAAAACATGTTCTGTTTTTGTATAATTTCTCATTTATTTATTTTTTTTACCAGTTTGTCAGATACTTGCCTCAGTGTATTACCAGCTCATAGGCTGAAATGAGACTAATTACAGGGCTTTGCACTGTAGGCCATTCCTTTGCACATTTATAAAGCTTCCCTGTTCAAGTTATTCTTTAGATAGTCAAAGCATTACAAAGCTTACTGTCAGATGTTGAAGAAGGAGTCATTCACTGCCCCTAGCCAACAAGAATGTCTGAATTAAATGTACAGTTCCTTACACAAAAAGCTCTCAAATTCTTTCTTCGTTTCAAGGGATTTATTCTTATTTGCTTCTGTGGAAATATATAGGTTGATATTATATTATATTATATTATATCATATGTTGTATTTATCAGATTAAGCATTTTAATATTTCCTTGTATACAAATAGGAAAAACCATAAAATGTTCTTTTCTACTTAATATGATCTAATAGAAAGTTTTATATGATGTGGTTGGTGCAGCATCATGACTCAATACTGTTACTAACATTACACTAAATCTATCCTCCAGTTACCCTATTACCTCACCCTACATTGCTCCACACTAAAAGGCCCAGCAGACCAGTGACCCAGAAGCAGCTGCAGGGAAATCTGTGTGGGAACAACGGCAAAAGCCCTAGTGGTGTTTCTCTAAAGCTCTCCTGTGTCTTTTCACCAGCCTATTATGTAAGCACCATCTAAAGCATGGCAGAGCTGGCCTATTCTGTGCAAATAATGGCATTCATCTTATGAAACACACTCTGAATCAAGCTTATATAAGAGCTGTTTGAAGCTGTGTGCTGAACCTTGTATTCATGCCATCCACAATCCACATCATCAGTGATGGACTTGCCAAAGCATCGCCATCTCGCTGCCACAACTAACAGATGTGCTTATGTGAGAGAGACACACTCAAAACGAATTAGAGGGGCTGTCTGTTTGGAAGAGATCTGAATAACAGGCCTCTATATAAACAAACCAGAGTGACACCATGAGCACAAAAGGAGAGTGTGCCCTCAGAGAGCTCACAATCACAACAGAGGGCATCTACACATACAGTAACTCCCTCTGACTATTACAGATTCAGATTTATTCTGTGGGTCAATCTCATGAAAACATCTTCACGTCCAATCAAAAGTAAAAAGGGTAAAAATATACTTTCACAAAAATGTATTTTTAGAATCATTAAGATTACAAACAGTATTGTTATGTGTATATATATATATATACATATATATACACATATATTGGGGTGTAACGGTACACGTATTTGTACCGAACCGTTTCGGTACGGGTCTTTCGGTTGCTTTTTTTTTTTTTTTTTCAGGAAATTCAAAGAATTAATGGCGTTTTGACAGTCTTTGTAGCATGACAGATCGCTGTATAAACGCCTTTCTTAACGATGGTTCAGAAACGTGCTGGTATAAACACACTAGAGCGGCCGCGATCAGCTCCGGTTCCCGTGTCTGAGCCGTGACACGCCACAGACTTGTGCAGAGTGGAGCGCGAGTGAACGCGATCGTTCCTTCCTCTGTACTACTAGTTTTAACGTGAATAAACATGACTTAACATCTCATGCCTCATGTAATTGCTCAATCAGTGTTTCAACCGCGGAAAGACATCAACAAAACAGCGTGGAAATAAAATGTCACGTAGCATTTCATTTACCTCAGCAAGTCATCAGTGTCCACAGCTCGTTAGTTCACTAGAAAAATGAAGTCTAGAGAGGAGCATTTCACGAAATATTACACCATATAGGCCTACTCATCTTTTACTAAACCTGTTAGTCTTAACTATTTAATGTATGTTTAAATTAATCTGTTATGAAACATGCTATGACAGCCAGTGTGTAATTGAATATATTTTAACAAATAACCTAGAAATTTTATTATTTATAAGTTAATTTAAAAACTGCATTATGTGCAATTTACATGTTTGCATACAATTTTTCAAGGTACATATGAACCGTCATATTTGTGTACCATTACACCCCTAATATATATATATATATATATATATATATTATGACCACCTATCTAATAATCTGTAGGACCTCCTTTAGCCAACAAAACAGTGGCAAGGTGGTGATATCTGGTCTCCTGGGGTATCTGGTATCATAATGTCAACAACAGGTTCTCCAGTTCCTGTAAACTGTGGGGTGGTGGTGATGTAACGCCAACCCACTTTTCCAAGTAAAACCATAAACATTCAACTGGGTGAAATTGGAGGCCAAAGCATTAACAGAAATTCATCATGTTCCTCAAACCACTCCTTGACAATTCTGGCAGTCTGGCATGGCGCAATATCTTGTTGGTAATGGCCAACATCGGCAGGGAACATAGTCTCCATGAATGGGTGCACTTGATCCGCAACGATGTTCAGTTACCTGACAGCTGTAGGAATTGTGCTATTGGGATAATGGGGCCTAAAGTGTCCCAAGAAAACATCGCCCACAGCATAACCGGCTATGTCCGCCCCACAGTGCATCCAGGTGCCATAGCCTCTGCTGGTAATCTGCGTATCCACGCTCAGTCACCGACATGATGAACTAGGAATCTTGATTTGTCAGACCAGGCCACTTTCTTCTAATCATCCACGGTCTAATCGCGATGATCTTGGGCTCATTTCATTCTGTCACGACGGCTACTATGAGGAGCGAGGAGACAAGGACTTCACACAAAACGAGAGTCTTTAATAATCCACAGGGAAACAGGGCAGGCAGGAGACACACATAACACCAAATGATGTAAGACACCGGACATAGGACACAGGAAACATTGGGCTTAAGTAACAAGGGACTAAATGAGGTAATTGGGGAAACACAGGTGAACGTAATGACTCATTAGACAGGGGAGAAACTAGGTCAATGGGAGCACATGGGGAGGAAAACAAACACACTGACAGTCCATGGACGTGACACATACGTTGTTGGCGAGTTATATATATACATATACAAACATTATAAATTGACAGATGCCAGCGTTTCCTGTCATAACTATACAAAGATTTGATTTCAAAAATAGTATCATAGCTGTTACACTATTTCTCGTTATGATTTTAAATCTGTATTTAACCTCAGAACGATCTCAAAGTAAAAATAGGTAGTAAAGTCTGATTTTGTAGTGGCTGTGCTTTAAAATTTAATTATTAGAATCTTAATTTAAGTGATGAAGGATTTTGAAAGTCTGACAGTAATCAGTATTACTATTAAAAGGTTAACCTGCCTGGTTTAAATGTTTGAAAATTATTAACAGTTGAAAACATTCTTTAGAAATTTAGAAAAATAATAAACAAGTAGTCAAATGTAATCAGTTACATTACGTGAATAAAGTAATGAAATTATTACATTTTAAATAGTGCAACATGTAATCTGTAACGTTTCCAAAGTAACCTTCCCAAAACTGTGTGTGTGTGTTTCACTCTACAATTCACATTACAACAGTAATGTTTCACATTTTATTTTTCTATTTTTTAAGTTGTTTATTTTCTTTCTTACACAATAAAAGTATATAAAGTCACTTTCCTAGATTAATGCAGAAAGACTGACAACATGACTGCAAAATGTAAACTATTGCTGTGGACTTTAAGCCAGTGAAAAGTTTATTTTTGATGACATGGAAACAAACCAACCATATTATGATATACAATATAATATTACGTATCCATAAATTAAATAAAATTTGACACAATAATAAATGAAATGTCCTTGAAGTATCTTCATTTGGGTTTAGCCCCAGTTTCTTTTTTTAGTAATTTCTTTCACTCTTTCTGAGACATATAACACATTCCTCAGTGGTCCACAGAATCTAAACAAGTAATGCTTACTGTGATTCCTTATTAAAACATTAATAGAGCAGCAAAAGAGCAAAAAATGCCAATCTGGAATGGAATTAAATGCCCTGCACAAGTATTTACCCTACAAAAGCAGTACACAAGCCATGAATGACTGGTGTTTACATAACTGAGCTAATCAGCATGCAGGGCTGTTGCACAACAGGCCTCCACAGCCAGACTGGCACAGAGGTCACTGCTCTCAGGGAACCAACCAGTGGAGCCTGGCATGCTGGAGGATTTAAGCCCAAAAAGAGGGAGAATAATTGGGAGTGAGCCCTTGTTTAACAGCAGTATATCCTTGGTAAATGGCTTCTAATTTAATTATTAACTGTCAGAGGTCCTGAAGACACTTTAAGCAAGTTAGTAGATAAAGTGTCAAGTCAGCACAGAAGAGTGCTAGTGTAGGTTGAAAGATACCAGAGGACAGTGGAAAAAAAGAGAGAGAGGGAGAGAGTAGCATATCCTCTCAATTCTGCCACTGTTCACAAGACATCTATGCACACAGGTGGATGACAGAAGAAGAGAAAAATAGAAAGGCTGCATGTGTTTGAGTCTATAATAAGCAGCAGTCCTCGACGCAGACGGAGCGATGTCACCAGAACCACTGCAGTGACTCATTCTGAACCCGCCAGTCAAAAATAGACCAAAACATCACACTGACCTCTAAACGCTTCCAGTACACACCCACAACACACACAGACACATCACAACACGCAAAAACATCACAGTGACCTCAAAATTATTCAAACAGTGCACTCCACGACACACAACAGGCAGAGCAGCAGAACTCATCGCTTAACAGCCTTGAATATTATAACACTTATTCCAAACGCAACACACACACACACACACACACATGGCTTAGTGAGAAAAAAGGGAAAAAAATTAAACATATGGATTAAAAGAAGTGACAAGTTCTTAATTTCGTTATGGTTTTGAAATATTTTTATATCATTTTCAGGAAAAGTTGAAATTTAATGAAGTAAAAAGTAATAGCATGAATACATACTTTGAGACACATTAATCATGTATACATATCAATAATTATTTTAATATATTATATAATATTATAATATTATATATAAATTTTTAACATATTTTAACAGAAAAAAGCAAGATACATTTTACTCTCAGAAAAAAGGTACAAAAACATCTTTTGAATAAGTTACTTACCGTTAAACAAGTATGTTCTGTATAGTATGAACGTGTGTGTATTATGCATGTAATCCGGATGTACTACATGTTGTCATTGTCATGTGACCTGCAAGTGTCAGTTGCATCACTTCACTGCCATTTACGTATCCTCTGGTGTGGTCTCATGATGCACATTTCAGAATCTCAATGGAATTAGTTTTATGGATAATATATATATATATATATATATATATATATATCTCTACTAATTCAAATACTACTCTGTTTTCATATTGTACTGTTTTTCACCTACTGTATAGAAGCATGCGATTTTGGATGCAGCCATTATCATCAGAGTCTGCAGGGGTCCTCTCTCTGATATCATTTCCTGATTAATTTTGCTTTTCCTTTGTTTCTAAATTTTGGTTAGTCCACATGACTAAAACATGTCAGGATTAGTATTTTTAGTAGTAGTTTTTTTTTCTATGTAAAAAAAGATTATGGCAAAGGGCAAACTAATTATTAAGGTTTGCTTTTCATTATGACATCAGAAGTCAGCATACTGTAATTGTATCACCTTGACCATTTTTGACTTCATGCCATCTAAAAATATAATAATAATAAACAAATAAATATATAAAAAAAACGTATTCAAGCCACTGTATGAAAAAATTGCACCTTTGTATGTTTGTTCTAAATAAACTAATAGATGAGTGGCACATTATTGATGAGACTAATTTTAATAGAGATTTAGGGGTGGACTTTTTGGTAACACTTTATTATAGGGACCAATTGACCGTTCGCAAAGAGCTTGATTGGCAGGTGATCTGACCAATCAGAACGCGGATATTATGTGCCGCCGCTGCTATCCGCCATCTTGCCCGACAGCTACGGCCTGTCTCCATAGAAATACGTGTTAAAACGGGGTAAAAAAAGATGGACTGAATTGAAACTTTTTCAATATAACTAAATATAAAAATGTGCGGAGGGTTAAGCTGTGCTGTTGTTGGCTGCCACAGTAACGGCAATAAGCCAAGGAATTCCTTTGCGTACCAGAAAACCTGTCATGTCTGGCGCTGTATGCATGGCTTGCAGCGCTTAAGTTAAATTCTGAGTGTTAAATAATAAAATAAAATGTTAAAACGTGTGCTCTTATCATTCTGTGGACAAAATCCCGTGAACTTCGACCCGATCGGGAGCTGTATACGCACATGTGCGCTCATCTGTTTTCAATGCAGGTTAACCACAACGCTTCATGTCATCTTCCCACTCATTAAACTATGACAGGTCCTTTACTGCAAAAAGACAGTCACTGCGACACTCTAAAGTGATGAAACTATGGTGCTATGTACTTTTTAAAAATCATTTTTATAGGTTTCACGTTATATTGCTGGCTCGGAAAATGCGCTTGCCCAGTAGCCGCAGCTGTATCCCTTCCAGTCTTAACCACAAATCAGACAGAAGAGTAGATTAACTTCGGTGGACTTAAACTTGAAAAATGGTGTGTTCCGCAGTTGAAATTAAACACTTTCTTATGTTTATTAATGTTCATTTCGTGCTTTAAGTAAATATGAAAAGATGATCTTCACATGTTTGAACTGAGGCAATACAGTGATCTGTCAGGACACATTGAAGAGCCACAAAACGGTATTTAATGTTAGAACTTCTTTAAAAATGACTCAATTTAAAAGCTGAGGGTCCTGAGACCTTGTTTCATATCAGAAGTAACTTACTCTGTCTCCTCTGTCAGTTTCCTCTTTGCTCTGCGATGTATTTTTCACTGCGTGAGAACCAGTGTAATGTGAGGGCGGCATTGTTTGTCGGTCATGGCAACAGTAAATAAGGGTGGGCGGGTTTTGCGAACGGTAATTCTCACTATTAACTAGTTGCTTATTAGCATGCTTTTTTTATATATTGGCTGTTTATTAGTGCTTATAAAGCACATATCCTGCACGACCATATTCTACATCCCGAATACCTAAACTTAAAGGGTTAGTTCACCCAAAAATGAAAATTCTGTCATTAATTACTCACCCTCATGTCGTTTCAAACCCGTAAGACCTTCGTTCATCTTCGGAACACAAATTAAGATATTTTTGATGGAATCTGAGAGCTTTCTGATCCTCCATAGACAGCAATACAACTGAAATGTTCCCCAGTCTAGGGTTGGGAGTGGGAGTAACAGGTTAACAAACTATGGAAGAAATCAATAAAACGTGGAGGAATCACTCCAGACCTCTGCCCCAGAAATGCAACAACCACTTAGTTTGGCAAACTTAAACAATTTATTTAGACAAGCAAGAATCATGGAAGCAATAAATGTCTTCAGGAGAGGGCCTGGCCAAAACAACAAACAAAACAGCAGCTAACTAACAGGAGGAGTACTAAATAACCTGTCCAGGTAAAAGAAAAGAAATCAACAACAAAAGCTTTCCTCAACTCCCTCACTAACCAAAAACAGGGATAAACAGGAGTACAAAATAAAATGGCACCCTCTCCCTACAGCTTCCAACCTAACCATAAATCAGATAAACAAGTTAAGTTACAATACCTTTTAATACCTTAACAACGAACTCGTCATATCGAACACCCCTACCAACATGTCTGGAGCAGGGGAGAAGTGAACCTCTCCAAGCAGGGTTCACTCTGCTCTTTTGTAGCAGCACACTCTGATGAGCACCACCTGTCGGCAATTTGCAACTGCCAAGCAAGCAGAGAGTGAGAGAGATGAGGGGGTGGGGAGAGCACACACAGGGGATACATACCCACACCCAAAGGGGCGGGAAAACACACCTCAACAATGAATATTTAAATACATACATCCTAGGGATGTAACAGTAGCAAGGAGGTTTTATGAAGAATACTTTTTGCGCGCAAAAGAAAAAAAAAAAACAACTTTATTCAACAATTCGTCTCCTCTGCGTCACCCTAGCTCCATTTTGGAGAGTATTTGGAGTGTATCTGCTGGACATAAACAACGTATGCTGCTCTGTGTCAGCTGCGTTACAACACAGAACAGCATATGTTGATTACGTCCAGCAGATACTCTCCAAAATGGCGCTAGCGTGACGTGGAGGAGACGAATTGTTGAATAAAGTTGTTTTTTTCTTTTGCGCACAAAAAGTATTCTCGTAGCTTCGTAAAATTATGGTTGAACCCCTGATGTCACATGGATTATTTTACTGATCTCCTTGCAACGTTTCTGGACTTGGGAACATTTCAGTTGTATTGCTGTCTATGCAGGGTCAGACAGCTCTCAGATTCCATCAAAAATATCTTAATTTGTGTTCCGAAGATGTGTTCTTACAGGTTTGAAACGACATGAGGGTGAGTAATTACTGACAGAATTTTCATTTTTGGGTGAACAAACCCTTTAACAACTACCTTACTAAGAATTAATAAGCAGCAAATTAGGAGTTTACTGAGGCAAAAGTCGTAGTTAATGGTTTGTTGCTGGTGAGAATTGGACCTTAAAATAAAGTGTGACCGACTTTTTTTTTAACTAAGCTAGTTCTCAACCACCAATTCTCCAAGCAATGCCCTGGTTACTACCCACAACTCCCTAGTATTGCAGCTGTGGTTTTTGCACCTGCATACACCACCTACATTATCTTGAGAACATTTACAATCTAATTTGCAATTGCAGTCTTCAGCATCACAATTTGCTGTTGGACATCATGACCTACAAAACTGTACTTTAATGACTTCCTTATACTTTAGAATCATCTTCTTATGTTTTACTGACTTCCTTCTATATACTATATTGTGCATAGTTCAACAGTGCTTTGAACTTCTTGTTTTATAATAACACCAAAGCTATGAGATCATTTTCACCCAAAAACACCTCACAGTGTCATTTAGGGTGAGCAACATTGCTGTGACTTCTGTACAACAAGCCATACTTATATAGCTTTGTTCCCTGAGCATTTTGTGTGTCATGGATTTTGAAATGTCCAGTATGCAAAATATGCACATGTGTGTGCAAGTCAGATGCCAATGACTACAGATAGCTCGAGCACCAAAGGACCCCTGGTATGCGTGCCGATGCAATTCGACAACGGGGCACATCAGATATCACTATCATAAGACTCTCTTCAGCAATGCAAAAATTCACATTCTTAGCTACTTCTTCATTAGAAATGGTTCCCATTTATAATGGAAATCTGACTTCTCAGAACCTCTACATATATAACCACACAGTTAAACAACAATCACTGCAGCTTCTGTGTAATGAGCAACATGGTGCTGCTGCTGGTTAATGAATTCATAGTACCATGTAACACATTTGTGGCATCCAGGAAAGCCAAGCCAGAACTGACTCTTCTCCCATTCTCAGAATGCATGTAACCCTTAAAGCTTTCTCATTTTCAATCTGCATGTCTTGCAAATGGCTCTTGGCCAACAGTATAGGATCATGGCCAGCATGTTTCTACTGAAATCCTCTCTTGAGTCCTACTCATGCATGAATAGTGCACTGTAAAACATGATTGGTTATTAACTCAAATGTTTGATGGAAAACTATTCCATTAACTCTTTATATCCCATTATTGACTTCATGTGCATGGTCTAGTTTACACATAGTGCTTTATTCCCAAATGCATTCATCTAGGACAAAATAAACAGTAAAATTTTGAATTAATTTATATAAGTGAAACTATAATTATATTAATATAACTCTCAACTATAAAAAGGTCATCAGAGGTCAGGTGAGGTGAGGCAAGGTGTGTTGTATTTCAAACATTTTTCTGTCAGTTCTGAGCATCTGTGACCTGACTGCCTCTATGCCTTTATTTACAACAATACTTTTTGTTCCATAGTCACTGCACATCTACAGAGTAGAGACAGAAAAGCAGACAGACAGGAAACTGCTAAATAATTTCATTTTCAACAGATGTTGTATATGCTTTGCTAGTGTGTTGTGGATGCTTCCTACGGTGATCTGAGTGTTTTGAATAGAAAGATATGTATATGTAGATTGCTTATTAGCAGCTGTTTCTATAAGCCGCTATACATAAGCAGTCCATCATATAAGTGTTTTTTCTCTCTCTCTCTGAGTCTGATATGACTTCAGTGTAAATCTGTGGGATTTTTACCTATTTGATCATATGCTAGGTGAAAGTGCAAGTCTGAAAAATACTGGTCCACCTCTCAGTCAGCCATATGATTTGAGGTGTCAATCATGTGCACAGCACAAACGGTGAGGGACGAGATACATGCTGAAGTGCAAAACTTCTGTGTTTGTTCAGTTCAGCCTTAGCAAGCAGCACTAACAAGGTCATTAGAGCCTGTTTGAGTTCCATGAAACAAAGCCTGAGTCACCTAGCAGGGTAACATTCTTTCAGTGGCATGAAAACAACAGTGGGTAAGGCCATTAAACTGCTATGCCACAGCCAGCCAGAATAGCTTTTAGGCTTACAACAACATGTTACATTCGGTCACAGCTAGAATGAACAATATAATGCAGTGGTGTTGAAAGACCTCTTTCGAAGTTGAACTACTTTTAATTTGACATGGATCCTTTATGAATGGAATAGCTAAATATGACCAAAAAGGCCAAAAATGTCCATCTGAGTCATATGATACATGCAACCACTGCACACAGAAAATTATGACATTCACAGCTGTTAGGCAGTGAAGAGTCATACAGCCGGCTGTGTTCCAAACCGCTGCTCAACTGCAGCTGGGTTTAGAAAGGAAATCCTAGGCTGTTTCAGCCTCAATTACATAATATTAAGGTTTTTTACTGTCAGCCTAAGGCAAGCAATTGCAGGGACATGTGCTGGGCAAATGAGTAACTGCTAATGTTGAATTGACCAATGAATAAATGCATGAAAAGAGAGTAGGTTTGGCAGAGAGTGTTTACTTAGCGCTAATGAAATGTTCACAGTCATGAGTGGAAAAACTGAGGGAGGCTTGATTCAAGTAGACGGAAGTCCATGGAAGTCTAAGAACAGCAATCAATGCTTTATTTCCAGTTGACTACAAGGTACAATCTTATCTATAAAAGCCACAGATTTCTATATTTTAAATATTCCAAATGTACTAAGATTTACAAATACATAATGCAAATAGTGCTCAGCATGGGAGATTTGAGTCACAATATATTTCAAGTTTGATGTTAGCATGCTGCTAAGCCATCTGTGTGATACTCTAATGAGTATAAAAATGCATGGGGCACTAATATTACATAAAATAAGACAATTTTAATTACACTGAAGTATTTATAAGTATAATTTTCAGTGTGGAATGAAATATCTTTGATTTTTATTTATTTATAATCATTTCACTTGCCTTATCTGCAATCTTAAATTTGTTTTTCACAAGCCCATCACAACGCTTTCCAGCATTGCCTTCTCTGCAACAATATGCGCAATACTGAGGTACTGAGATCGGGTAATGTGCTTACATAATGCATTCATCAGGAATTCAAAGAATCACCAATAAATTCCCATTAATATAGTATATGTTTGTATTTAAACAGGTTCAGTGTGTTTAAAAAAAAAAAGTGCAGGTTCTACTATCTTGTAAAATATAAACAGTATCGTGTGAGAAGTGTGTAATAGTCAGTCAGAGAATTTACTAGAATAGTTTTGAGCTTTAAAAAGAAAGTTTATTGTTTTGCCTTTGTTATATTTAGCCACAAAGCCGATCGTTATTAGTTATATAAATAGGGCGTAACACATGCCTGGGCAGAATCTGTGGACTACTGCGAGGAATTTTTTCTGTTGATTTTCAGACAAAAAAATCTGCAGAATTTTCCAGAATTGATTACAAAAAAGTGGTAAAATGTGTGAATGGAGCTGGAATGAAATGGTGTACTTGTATTTATTAAAAAAGACAAAACATGTGATAAATAAATATATAAAGGGCTGGAGATGTGTAGATGATTGCTGAGTGACAGACAACCCAATTTTGTGGAACTCTGCACAGGTTTTTTTCAAATTGATTTGTTTGGGTCTGTTAACAAGCTTTGTCTGTTTTCCCAGAAAATCATTGCAACTGGCTGGTTAACATTTTAAAATTATATTTATGTACTGTATATTTTTATATGTAGAAAAGGCATACTTCCCCTTTAACTGAGACTGTGCAGATGACTTTTCACATTGTATTCAAACACTGTTTTCATGAGGATCAAAGGTTTTTCAGTGACAGCTGGAGTTATAAGAGGGATTACAGAGAACGGTGAGTATATGTGGGACAGTGGACACTGAGACAGCCAGAGACATTGTGTACCCTTGTATTTGATATGGGAACGCAAATAGACTTAAAGCCCAAAAACTTAAAAAGACTCAAAGGCTTACAAGCAAAAGAAACATATGAGTGCACAACTGTGTTCTTAGGTAACTCTGGCAACAGCTCTTGTTGCTGCTTTTCTGTCCCATGTCTCTGATGTTTCCTCTAGTTCCCTTTGGACATTATATCATCGCCATGTTAACCATAGTGTGTGCTGAGAGTGTAAGTAAAAACACAGTCCATCCATATCCCACCCATGTAATCTTAGTTAAATCACGATTTGTAATCAGTGACTTTTCCTGAATCTGCCCTATAGCCATGAGTAATGTTACCTGAGAAGCCTGAAAATAGGGGCAAATTAGTCACATCATTAACCTGAAATCATAACAGAGACAGCTGTTTGTGGCACAGACAATAGGTTGGTAACAGGTCAAATGTTGATGTTATCTGAGCAATCTGAGATGGCTTAGTTGGCAGGTTTGTTGCATAACTAAATCTGAGGTTCCCAGAAAAACCAGGTCTGTATATATTCGTTACAAATAAAGATGCAATCAAAATTTTCCTTAATAATAAAAAAATGCCATCATGCACTAAGGCAATCATTATTACAAAGATATCTGGATACATTTCAGCTGTTTTTTCATAGAAAAATACATACTGACATACAAAATACTCCCTTAATCCTTAAGCCACTTGTGTGCTGACTCAACGGAAGTGTGTACTCAAGGGGGCTAATTAATCCTGTGCCATTAGGTGTTTGTTACCTCTGGGGAGGTAGAGCCCTATGCAGTGGCAAACTAAAGCACCTTACTGTGCACTAAGTGTGGCCTGGAGGTGGATACTTGCATACCTATCTTTCACGATATCATCAGTTTTGACAGTCATATTTCAAGGGTGTTTCTCCCATGAAATGATATGATATGATAGACGTCAAAAGATAACAGGTGACTTAAGAGCAGATAGTATGTAGAGAATCACCAAAGTTGTATTGCCTAATCTATTACAAAGTTCACACAGAATCTGCACTCTTTACATTTCTGCAGGGACTGTGAGAGAAAAAGTGCAGAATTCTTTAGAACAAATTTAAAATCTGCATTGTAAAATGTGTTGATTATATATATATATATATATATATATATTAAATGTGCTTCATCATGGAAAGGTATTCACCAAGCTGCTAAATTGTTCTGGCTTTGCAAAGTAGTTGTTAGGTAGTTCTGGTCGTTGCTTGCAAGCCTAAAAGCTGGAAAACACTACATGCCGTCCCAGATCACATCAGATGGGATTATATGTGCGGGGCAATTCACTGCAGGCTGTTTTGTAATCAACTGATTGTAGTGAACTCCAAAAACTTACCTATACATACAATTCACTGCAGTTTCAAGCTAAAATAAACATTAGTGGCAGTAAAACACCAACAACTTCCTTTTCACACATTTCACCTTTTCATTATGATTACAGGGCATTTTATAAATTAATGAATAGACTAATTTTTGTGCGGTTTTGTCCACAATACTGTTATGACCTCAAACACATGATTTGTGAATTTTATACAATTTTGACAGCTGCATCACAAAACCAGCTTCATGTGGCTTTTCTGACATAGTAAACTTGCTTGATAGCTCACCTGGTAGAGTGCCATAATGAGCTTTGGTTGGGTGAGTTTATATTTTCTTGAAACATGCTTAATTATCGTCAAGATGCTAGGGTGTTCTGGGTGGTTACTTAATCACCTAAAGTCTGGAATACACTATATGATGCCCTGGACAGCACTGGAGGATTATGTTTGTTCTGAACATTTCATTGTAGTTTTATAATCATTTGCAAAGAAACTTTTACTGATGAAGTAGTGCAGGCTGAATGAAGTGGTGCAGAATTAGTGCAGACTGTATTGGATCTGATAGCAGCCATATCCCAAAGCTTAAGCAAGCAATTCCACACTGATTTGTCTGCCATTTGATATTTATATATTATTATTTCAAAACAGCTTGTGCAGTAGAGGGGGTGTTGATGCTATTTGCAGTGACGTTAGCCAATCATAACATAACACTGCCGTTTGCTGACAAGTCATGAAGGTAATGCAAAACTAAAACCTTTCTGACAGAGAGTCAGAATTTGGGTTGAAAATCATAATATTTTCCAAAAATATATTTTTGTTTGATGTGCTACATTTTTTACTAAAGTTATAAGTGAACCTCAAGGAACATATTGAAATAGTAAAGGTATATAATGACCTCTTTAAAAATCCAAAATCATCTGATATACAGTATTGCCAGTATCAAAAAAATCTCTAATATTGGCTGATAACATATATAATACCAATATTTGGTGTATCCCTAGAAATGTGGTCCAGTGAACAATGTTTTTTTTTTTCTACTTTATAGAAATGACAGTGACTCTTCTAACATTTTACTTTGAATCATATAAGGGTGCAGTTCTAAACAGGCCTTTAGATATATTTTCAGGTATGACTGGTCAACAAATGGAACTGACTTGTTGCTCAACAACACATGCAACCAGATGAGCAAATCAACAAAAATGCAGAACTGTATGCACACATGCTCTTAACTAACGTCATCCAGAGACATGGCATGTCAGGAATCTGGCATGTATGTTCTATAGCGCAAGCCAGAGAGTACAGAGAGCTATTACATTGTGTGCAATGTGGGTGAGTGAGTATGAACTCCTCATCACAGGATCTCAGGATCTCCAGATTGTCTCTTCACATCCCTTCGGCTGAGCCAATCAAAACTTAGACAGGAAACACAATCATGCATTGCATTTGTGTGATCGTAAAATGACATGAATCTGACAGAATTGACTGTTCTGGTTCCCCTAAAGGCATCTTGCTAAGGTTTAACCCAAATGGTAATCGGTTTACATTTTACACTGAATTTGAAGCCTAATTATATGCCTATAAAATCATGTGGTGAAGAATTGTCAAGCATGGAGATGCACATGATCATCAAATCTAATTATAGGCATTTACTGTTGCATTTTGTAGAACTGTAAGAGGGGCTTAATTAATTTGTAGGAAGCCTACGTGATTAAAGCCATGGCTTCCCTCGGCTTGTGTGGCTTATATGAAGTCATATTGTCTCTGGAATTTATCAGGGGAAGACTCATACTGTCACTTCAAATGGCTCATACCCGGCCAAGTACACAGCTGGCCCCAGACCTGCTCTTACTGCGGGCCAAAATAAGCCAAATGGCCTTGACACTAATTTAGATGAAAGTACAAAGTTGATCGGTCTGGCAATAAAGCATCTTATCTGGGCCATGAGTAATAAGCATGATCTTTATTGCTTTACAGTACTTCAAATTGTAAATGTACAAAATTTTTGTCATTTATTACTAAAATCCTTCTGAAAAAGCCATTACTTACATTATGACCTCTGCTCTACTAATAATAGAGCCAACTAAATGCTGAGTCAAGCAAATTATGTTTTAATAAGCTTCCAGTTGTCACATTTTGGAAAATAAGACTTATAAGTATAGAAAATTTCTGTAGGTTAAAAAAAATGTAGAGGAAGTAATGGGTCAGTGACTTTCACTTACTTTTGTTCAACATGAGTTCTGTGCAACAATCTTTCTGCGAAATTCAGGACATTTCCATTAAACATCAAAGGCAGTAAAACAGTCTAGTCTAGAGCTGTTCATTAATAGCAGAAATACCCAAAGGAAAATTTAATAGCTTTCCACAGAGCACGGGAGACATACAGTAATGGAACTCTCAGTAATATTTTAAGTATCAAATCTGTCTCAAATGTTCCTCCTAAAATGGACAGATAAAAATAGACACAAACAAGACATTTATTCACATACAGAGCTGCAGCAATAAAATAAATATTAAAATTGGGATTTAATGAAAATGTTTGAGTTAATATTGAAATCTCTGAATTTTAGCTCAGATGGTAAAATTTTTAAAAATGTCTATGAATTAAATTATGCACACCAAGCCTGCATTTATATATTTATATATATATATATATATATATATATATATAAAATCTATTTAATCTAATTTAATCTATTTAAATCAAATTTTCTATTTTAATATATTTTGAAATGTAATTTAGTCCTGTGATGGAGAAGCTGAATTTGCAGCAGCCATTACTCCAGTCTTCAATGTCACAAGATCCTTCAGAAATCATTCTAATATACTGATTTGCTGTTCAAGAAACAATTCTTATTCTGCTGCTTAATATGTTTTTTGGAAACCATTTAAAAATAAATATAAATTCAAAAGCTTTTATTAGAAATATACTTTTTGTATCAACATAAAAGTGTTTACTATTGCTTTTGATCAATTTAATGCGTTCTTGCTGAATAAAAAAATTAAAAACCTTAAAAAAATTCACTGATCCCACACTTTTGAACAGTAGTGTGTGTATATAAGCCAAGCCTATTGAAGACCATTAGTATTGTTTACACTGTGACAATTAAACACTTAATGGTCCTAAATACAGGCTTTATGTTCTTTTTGTGTAATATAATTCCTATTTCTTTCTTTTGATTTTGCATTGAAATATGACCCAGGTATGATCTGTTCTTGATAAGTTTCCATCTAGAGATCAACTAGATGATGTTAGACAGGACAAAGATCATTGTTTCTGCCACGCAAGAAGCTGCAAGCTTCATTCACATAGCAACGCCCTGGCAACTTAATATTCCCTGGTATACAACTAACAGCTTTTATTAAGCTCACAAGAAGAGTTGACTCATTCTGGTGACTTGTGCAGACATGTTTGGTTGTCATGGTGAGAGATCGGCACAGATCCCAGGAGGTGATTCGTATGTGACAGAGTGATTTGGAATGCAGGACAGAAGATATGTTCTCATGCAATTTCAATCACACACCACAGATGTATTGTTGAGTGTTTCTTAGTTTGTATAGGAATGTATCTTCTGGCTGTGCATGTGATGTGTGTGTACAAATACTTATATCCTGAACCTACCACATGCTTTGACTAGACGTGGGAGAGTGAAAGGAGTGGCATCAGTATGAGACTCTCCCAATGATTTAACTAGGATGTTCTACTTAAGCACTCACTCCCTTTCTCTCTTGTTCTCCACCTTTCTCACACTAACACACACACACACACACACACACACACACACACGTTCGTTTTTGTGAAAAGTGGGGACATCCCATAGGCGTAATGGTTTTTATACTGTACAAACTGTATGTGCTATTGCCCTACACCAACCCTACACCTAAACCTACCCCTTACAGGAAACTTTGTGCTATTTCAGATTTTCAATACACTCAATACTATTTCAGATTTTCAATACAGTGATTTATAAGTGTTTTGAAAAGTCACCTTCTCCTTGTAATACCTATGTCATACCTTTGTCATTATACAAATCTATGTCCTGACTTTTCACAAAAACGCACACACACACACACACACACACACACACACACACACACACACTGGACCTAATGTCATAGCACAAGACCTTAATTGAAGTCTGACTACGTTTTCTTCAGAAACTATGCATCAAGAACAAAATTAGAAATGGATCACCTAGGCAAATCAGTGACATGACTTTAAGGCCATCCAGTACAAATAACTAAACAAATATTCCATCTTCCCCTAAGTATTATAAGTACTTTTCTTTAATAGTGAGAGTTTTTTATTTATTTATTTATTTATTTATTTATTTTTTACTGTGAATGCTTATGATGAAGGTCTTATGGTTCTAGATCTGGCATTTTTTAAACATCAGTAGACTGCCCTGTGATGCTGTTTGTTTGTAAAAACCTTTGAGCAAAAAGGGATAGTTCATCCAAAGTTCATCATTTTCAACTGAACAACACAGGACTCCACGGACAATCAAGCAATCAATCAATATATATATATATATACTGGTGAACTGTCCCTTTTAAAAATGTGCTTTATGTGGTAATATCTACATTGTACTGTACTTTTTACAGAAACACAAAATCAGTAAAGGTTACAGAAAAAACCTTTTAATTGGTTTTATGTAAGCCATAAATATTATATTTGTAAAAACATTATATTCTGAAATGGTTTAATATCACATTATATGTAATTTTACTGTAAAATACTTTCAGATTTATAGTTTTAGCAAGTATAAAGTATGAATTACCAAAGAGTATATAATAAAAACACTAAAAGAACATTCCCAGAAGCCACTGTGTGACACATGACACATCATTATAATAACTATCGAAATAGTTTTGTCCTTATTTCTTATTTTTGTGACCAGTAATCTACATTATGGGGTTTTGTATTTCATTTGATATTATTCAGTTCATTTTTATGGTATTATTTTAGTGTGTTACCCTGATGGTGTTTTGTGTGTCTTTGTTTGTATGATCATGTGCACCGCCTATGAACAAGTACTGACCATGTTTTATGGAGAGGTCACTTATGATGAACTTATCATATGGCTTTTTATTTAAATTTACACTCAAGTAAATTTATTTAATGTGACTAAATCTGACTAGTGACTACTATAACCCGAGTAATGTTACATCAATGAAAGTAATATGGATCAGTTAACTTCACTTAAGATAACTACACATTTCCACTTTTTACACTGTGGTCATATTCCCAGTGAAATCTGCAATATACCGAGTAACAGAGGGAGCATGCAGAACTGCATCTGTGATCTTAGAATAATTCATAAATTAATTTACAATCAAAAAGTGCAAAAATTTGTAAACTATGATGAAATAAAGATAATGGACTTAACATGATAAGAAAAAAACACTGAACCTTATCTCTCTGTACAAGTACTCCAGCACTCTGCTTATCCTTACAATAACTTTAAACCTGATTGTAGAGACTTATGTAACCTAAACACACACGCCAGGCAAAAAACCTTTAGGATTTAGGGAGATCATAAAGACACCACTTCATCTCTTTCATGGCCTCTCCCAACGCCACAAGACCATGGGAGTGGAATGAAGGAGAAGAGAAAGGAAAACAAAAACATTCATTCTGGCACAGTGATCTCTACTGATGTTTGAATAATGCATAAAAAATGGTGAGATTAAATTTCAAAACATCTAGTTATGTCACACTGTTAGGACAGGAGGAGAACGGGAACACAAATAAGCTTAAATCAGAGTTCTAAGCAGAACTGCACCTGGTACTGCACATTTTTATAACACCCTGATTTTGGCTGACCATACACTATAGGCCTGACAATGACAAAGTCCAAGCTAACAACATGAAATTGTGCTGATATACAGGGTTGCTACTGTGAACACGTAATTATATTCAGTACTGTACAGACCTCTGGTCCACTATGAGAGCAATCGACTAGCAATCAACGTGGCACAATGTCAGCTCATAAATGAATGATCTCAGCCAACTGTGCAAAACCAGTTTATGGAAGGCCAGATATTGTGAGACCCAATCAACGATCAGTTATTGCATGTGCTTGTTGTACGGCCCGGACAAGTCCAGACTAATACTTCAATACTGGCCTATACTTATGTATAAAATTTTTAATATTTGTGAGGTATTTAAAGTCATTTACAGCTATACGCCTTTGTGTATACTCTAATCACATCAGTAGCTTAGAAAAAGTTAGTATACTGTATGATAGAATCTATAATGATTATATTTACAGCACCTTTATAAATGGAATAAAAACATAAAGCAAAAACAATTTTGCACGTGTTGTTCTTTAAGAGAGTCAAGTTTAGAAGACAAGTTTTCTTTCTTTTCTTGATAAAAATTTAACCAATCATTCAAATACTTTTCACTGGTCCTTTCAAATCTATGTACTATAATGCAGTCATAGATTCTTTTGTTGTTGTTTTTTTGGATAATATTTGTGTGCCATATTTCTCATGTTAACCTATTATCAAAGATCTGTGGCCCTCTAAATACAGCAGCTTTAATTAAAATAGTAAGGCAGCGCACTCTAGTGAGTAAATCTGAGTATTACAGAGCTAACAGTCGTTTCAGTAAGTGTTGTGCCTTACTTTGTCAGAACAAACGACTTTATTCTAGTCCTTATTACATTACTGTGAATAATAATAAAAATAATAATATGAATATTAAAGATAGTAATATGCTGGCTGATAAAATGATTAAAGGAATATCAATACAAGTTAAGATTAATCATAATGCTGATAACCAAAAAAAATATTTTGTAAAAAAATATAAATATAGGTTACGGTAAGGCAGTTACAATGGAATCAGTTGGGGAAAATCCATAAATGTTAAAACATTCACTAGTTTCAATAGTATAGCCACAGAACATGCATGATAAAAATCATAAAAACATGATTTTACTGTAAGAAATGGCTCACTAACCTTATCTGTATAAAGTTCTGTATAATCTTACAATTTTGTCGCCAAGACAATGCAACTCCATAAACTATAGCTTAGCTCCATATCTAAAAAAATGTTTGAAAGTCTTCAGGATTACGTATAAATTACATGTAGATGTGTTTGATTTGAGATGGAGAGAAACTGCAACGAAATGAATGTAAAGTGTAAACAGCTGTACAGTTCAAATAACGCATTCGTTTTACTGAAAGAGTTCATGTAAGTGCTTTTATAAAATGATCATAAATCATTCAAAAATTGGCTCAATTTACTTCCATTGTAAGTGCCTCTCCGTAACCTTGATTTTTGTCAAAGACCTTTTTTGGGGTCAAAGACTTTTTATATTATAATTTTGACAATACTTCCGAACAGTCTAATGGCCACAGAAACAGAAAAAACATTTAGCTCATCTTAACAAAGAATACAGATAGATTCTGATTCTCAGAATTCTTTTTAAACACATTTATTGTCAAAGTACCTCTAAATACCTCTATTATCAAACTCACCTCTGAGCTCCAGTAGAGAGGCCCTGAGTAATCTGTTCGTCCCCTGATCGTGCTCTCTTTGACTGTGTACACTCCTCTCTCCATTGCACCTTGGTCACAGATCTCCAGTGTGGCCAGCTCCCGCATCAGGTCTGACTGACTGACTGACCTGCGCTGCCTTGACAGGGGTGATGTGCAGCTATATCCAGTCCTTGGCGGTGAACGGCCCCTCGGCCCATTCATTCGGGGAATCTGACCTTTAACCTGCATCCTACTGTAGCTTTCACTCCGCCGGCCGATGTGGGGCTCTGAATGGGGTGCAGCTCGCCCACGTTCAGGCTCCTGGGGAAAGAACAGGACACCTCGGGCGAGGCAAGGGCTGGGGTTCAGGTAGCGGGAGGTGGAAGGAGCATACCTGGAAAGCTGAGGTTGACCTCGGACCATATATCCCAGGGTGGGATCGCAGGGGTCATAGGAACTGTACGGACTTAAGAGGGTGGAGCCAGTGGTGTATTTGGGGGGTGAGTAGACTGGAGACATGATCAAGATGTGAAGAGAAATCAGCCCCAAGGTGGAGAGAGCCAAACTGTCACAAAAAACAAATACAGTCTGCTAGAAACAAAGCTGAAGAAGACCACACTAATGAGACTAATGCTTATCAGAGATTGTGTGCAAAATTTTCAGTCTCAGCAAATAATCTGTATTAGCATATAAAATAAGGAACTCTTGCTCATGCAAACACAAAGACGACGTAATAAACGTGACTTGTCTCATCTTACAGTATCAGTTGTGTGGAAGTAGGACAACAGTCAACTAGAATTACTAGCAGGTAATGTACACGGACACTCAAAATGTTGATGATGAGTGTTATAATTGAAAAGTATTGTAATTTTGGAGTTTTTTTGGACAAAAAGAGAAATGCAGAAAAAGAAGAGGATCTTTCAAAGACCACCACAGCCTTCAAGAAATGGCTGAAGTCACGACTTCTCTGTGAGAACTTAACTAAACCATGAACAAAGGCACTTTCTATAAATAAACTTAAAAAAAAAAATAATAATTTCACAAGCAAAAATTTGAGAAGGGTCTACGTCACGCAGTTGTCTAGTTACACCTACTACTATTTGTTACATCTCCTGCAAAGAAAAACATGGCTAAGTGGATAATCGTTTGAGGTACATTTATTTAATTTTTTTTATGTACGAAAAGTTTGTAAAGCAAAATTACATTGCTTTAACAGCTGATGAAGTATGAAATAAAAGCAGCGACATACAATAAATTGTACAATAAAATGCAGACCTATAGTTTGTTGGTTAACCCTAATCTTCCATAATATTAAAAATTACTGTAGAGTTTCATAATTATAAATATAATAATAGGCTACTTTAAAAACAGAATGAGTTCCATAGTCTATGATCTATATGGATAAAAAAAAAGAAAAAAAAAAGATAGTATCAGATGGTAATGATGATATCAGATTGATACTTTGGTACTGGATAAATATCATAAAATACAAGGTAAAAAAATAGAATTACCATGCTGTCTAAAAACATTTTTCTTTTCTTTTCTTTTTTTTTTTTTTTTTTACGTGGAATTGAAAGAAAATGAAGACAATTAAAATAATGATGAAGGAGAAAATTATGAAAAAAGAACATGATGCTGTTTAATGAAGATGATAATAATGAAAATGAAGATGAGGGTAAAAATGAAGTAGAAGTAGAATATGATGATGACGACGACGATGATGATAATGACGAAGAGAGTGTTTGTAGTGATGTAAATGACTGAATCAAGAGGAAAGGAGGAGTGCGCATTGGTTAAGGTCTGAGTAATTAAGTAACGCATTGCTACCTATTATAAAGCAGCGGACGCAATCTGAGCGTGAGTCAAACAGAGACTGTTACTGTAGGCTACAGCAGTTACTATAAACACTGCATTCACTGCCCACTCATTAACGCTGACTGTGGAAAACTGCCATTGAAAACGGCTGGTGGTCTCGTTAAATTGCATGAACGCTATAATCGGGAATAGACAGGGTTGGTAATAGAAGCTCAGCTGATGAGGGTAAGTTATGTCACATGTTTAATCCTGCGCAAGAGCCTCCCCCATAACCCTTAAAAATAACCCTTAAGATGCTTACCAGCGGAATTCCAGTTCATCCTCCCGAGTGACCAGCAAAATATTCCTGTGTTTTCCTAAATACCACGCGCTACTTCAGCATTCAGCAGAAAACCGTAGGGCACTGGCTCAGCATTACGCACTCGATCAGTTTGTTGGAGCGGCAGCATACCAGCAGAGTCCTGCTCGGATATTTGCGCTTCTCTCAAGTCAGGATTTAAGGAACCGCCTCCCAAGCGGTCGCTATAGCAACGCAGATCATTCTCTCTCTCTCTCTCTATCTTTGGCTTGCTGCAGAAGCCATGACTAATGCACTATGAATAGAAGCAGAATCAATGTGAATTGCTCACTTTATTCTCAAATAAATCATATCAGATTAAAAACAAAACAAAACAACCAACCCCTAGAATAAGAAAACATTGTTACAGTAAGTATGGACATCAAGGGCTTGGTCACCAATCAGCTGACTACATATGTTACCAATGGTTTATGGCAGTCCCAAACCTACAGAAAATGCAGTATATTTCAGTTGTGTGGTGTGTCATGATCAAAGTGATTAGAAACAATCCTTGAATCTTCCATTAATATCATCATCACCATAAAGTAGGCTATGAGTGATATTGCCAGATTAAATTGCAAATGGAGTTGATGACTCTAACAATTCCCTTTATATCAGTGATTCATACAGTACATTGAGTATTTATAGTACAGGGCAAAAGTGTTCACATCCATCAAACATGGCCTACTATATACAGCTTAAATAAGTGATGCTTGAAAAGTTGGCTACTCAAGAACATTTGTGTGTTGGTACCAAACACTATTCACTCATTTGTATCGGCAGGAATACAAAGCAATACAAATGCTGATTGGCATTTTGATCTCAGCAATACTTTAGTATGGCAAAAAAGGGGTTTAAATAAGAAACAAAATGGCATATTGAGAATTAGAGCAGTAGAGGGTATGCATTTCATCAAATCAACTAAATCAAAAACATTACAACAACATAACTGGTGTTGAGAATCATCATCCATTCTTGCAACACGTGCTTTCACGTTTCAGTGATTTTTCAGGAAAATTCATCATCTAATAAGTAACGCTTGCTAATCTGTAAGTAGTGGCTGTGAAATATTCAGTAGTTGTCTTTCTATTACTACGTTTCAAAGTGACAGTTTGCTTTTTTTTTTTTTGGTTTCTGGCATTTAGATGTTGTGCCAAAGAAAAGATTTGGGATTTTTCAGGATCTGAAGGGTGTCACGTTATTATAATGGATCGAGGCACGTTGTTTATGTGTGAGATGTCCAGCTGGGGAAGGATCACTTGGTTGCATTTGATCACAGTTTTCACTTCGATGAAGGGAACTGCTCAGAGGTGGTCCTCACTGCAGGACTGCTGATGCATCACATGCATATCCCCTCACTGGCTCCTTTTTGCTTTTCTTTTCTCCTCCCTTTTGTCTGTATACGCCTCTGTCTCCCTTGACCTTGCTTGGTGGGTGTTAAGAGAAAAAAACTGAGGTGTGTGTTTGCAGTAAGATGTTGACGCTTACAACAACGGTTGCCAGAAGAAGCAGGGGTTGAAGGTCAGTACTCATACTGGTGACTGTTAAGAAAGAGAAAATGAGAGGAGAGATTCGTGAGAACAGAGCGTCAAGGAGTTTACAATTTGAGTGAAGCCATGAAGAATGCACAAGCTTCACTTTGTTTCATAGTTACAGAGAAACAGGACGTCAACGGATGCTGCTGCTGACATTTAATATGCAGAGCATATATTTGTGAGAGTGTAGTGTACAAGAGTGTCTGATGACAACGCTGACATTTATTATAAATGGAAAATGTGAAAACAAATTTATAAATGGACATACAGCAGTAAAATGACAAACCTCTTGTAAAGAAACATGAATAAACATACAAAAGTTGGTTTTGAGTGGATCTACAAGTTACATCTACTACTTCACGTTACATATTTTCAAGAACAATAATTTTTGTTTTTATATGTGAAATGTTTTTTAGGCAGAATTTTATTGCTTTCAAATCTTAAAATATATAGAATAAATCCAAGAAAAGTAAAATTGGAGAAGAGCAGTGCAATTGACAAAATCAGTGGTTGTGTCTGAAATCGTCTTATATAGTGCACTATTTGAAGGAACAGCCATTTGTAGTGGTGCCCGAAACCATAGTGGACATTATCGAATCCATTCACTAAATCCCGCAATGCACCTCAATAATAAGCGTATAGCCAATGTACAATGAATGGCTAGCCGCTTGAGGATATCTAGGTTCTGTGAGTGTCACGTCGAATGAATACCTGTGTCTCACCAGAAGATGGCATCTGCAGAACTTCCGGTGCAGTCAATGTCCAAATTTGCTAACTTGTTTTCATTGACTCATTTAGTGGACTATATTAGTGGAGTAATGTAGGTAACAGGGTTTTTCGGATATAGCCAGTGATTTCTGGAGGAGGGGCTATGATGACATTCCCTAGTTGGCTGTGTTTTGTAGTGGGTGTAACTTATTGTACACTCTAAAAAATGCTGGGTTAAACACAACCCAGTGCTGGGTAAATATGGGACAGAACACATGCTGGGTTGTTTTCAACCAACAGCTGGGTTAAATGTTTAACCCAATCTTCTGGGCAGTAACCCAACCGCTGGGTCTAAACAACCCAATCGCTAGCTTCGTCCATATTTTACCCCGCGCTGGGTTGTATTTAACCCAGCATTTTTTAGAGTGTAGTTGATGTAACTCGTGGTACTGCGGGCCACAATCAGATACCCTTAATTAATAAAGCGCTGCAGGGAAGATGTATTTTTAAAGGCCAAAACCTGGAAACGAGTTAGCATTTTAGCACTTCTGGTTTCATTGTCCCAAATTCAATGGGTTTTAAATTTTTTTCTTTTCTTCTACAACATAAAATACATCAGTAATACCCAGTTTGATTTTTAAAAGCTTTTTCTTGCAGTTGCTAAAGGGACTACACAGGTTGTTAGGGACACTGGCTATGGCATCACACAGAACAAGTAAACTCATCTACTCACTAGTTCGCTTTTACAGACTTGTTGTGTTTATACTCACATTCTTACAAGCTATTCTAACTCAGACTGTCAGGGAAAAATGTTTATTAAATAAAGACTAAATAAGTTGTCGGAAGATTAGTGAGGGTGACGAAGTCATGTAACCATGTGATTTGTTTAAAGCCCCTTTATTTTTTAACTTTTGGAGATTGTATTTAGGCTTCAAATTCATAAAAGTTGTGTTCATTTGTGAAGATGATCATAATGAACAAAATGTGTCACAGAGCTGCTTTTCTAAAATAATCCAAAAGCCAATAGAAAAATCTCATTGGGTTTTTGTTAACAGAACCAGTGTGATACTAACTTTCGGGCTGGCTCACAAAAATACATAAGCACTGCATTGCTGTGATTTGTTAGAAACAATTTTCTTTAGTGGACTAAAAAATACAAAAAGTAACTGGCAATTTTGTGTCTAAAATGTAGGTTTAATTAAGTTAATGCTTTTTTAAATTGTTGCATAAAAGCAATGTCACACATGCAGTGGTGCTGTATTCCAAGGGTGCTAATAATTAGTATTACAGCACTGGGATGTTTTACTGTTTGTAGCACACCACTTTCAGCAATGTCCGCCTATTTAAAAATTTTAAAACAGCATGTGTGTGAGTATTTGTATTTTACCTCGGCAGCTCTTCCCATCTCTTTGCAGCATTCCTGTCACACAGCTGCACACAGCGCCTGTTACTTGACTAGTGCAGATCTGCTCACAACCACCATTATCCTCTTCACACCAGTCTGAATCTAATACACACATACACATACACTGTTATAGCTGTAATCACCTTGCTAATATGCACATACACAAAACACCCAATTATACACCCACATCCTATTGCCTCCACTATTAAACTACACACACATTCCTCACACACACACACACACACACACACACACACTCTCAGGACATGCACTCATGCACAAATCTAAAATATACTCCGTACCTCTTCTTCTGATTGGTCCCACTGACAGGATCTGTTCTTTATGCTGACTGTAATCCGTATAACTTCGTTTGTTATGAGGGCAATTCTGTAAAAGCAAAAGAAGCAGTTCTCCAAGATAACTGATGGAGAGATGAACAAAAGAACCATATCTACACTAAATCATGTTTGTATTTGTCATTTCAAGCCATGTTTTAGTGGCACATTATGAACCAACCCTGTCACTATTGTTCTAAATGGCAAAACGACTAAAAATAAAATAAAAACGTGTTTGTCGATGCGTGTGTGTGTGTGTACAAGCTCTCACCACTTTGCAAGCGTTGGTCTCTGAGTCACACAGAGAGACATCACAGTGCAAATGCACCTCATCGTAATCACCAATGAACTTAAAGACAGTGACGTGGAAGCGGCAAGTGAGGGACACGCCATTCTCAGCCATGCCTATAGTGTTATCCTTGATGTTAGGACACCTGAAATTACAATTATGCTATGTGAGAGCTGTAAACTCATTGGTATGTATATGGGTGTGTAGTCCTCTTCTGAACAGTATTTTTAATATGTTATGTTAAATATGGACTGAAATGGTTGTTTTTTATATGCTATTTTCTTACCCTCTCTCTATGATAATGTAACGAAGGCGATCGCTGCTGTAACGAGATGGTGTAGCCCAGCACATGTTAACAATGAGAATAAGCTGTTTATCATCTGCTCCTTCCACAAACACCCCCACAAACAGAATGTCTCTGGTGCTTAGCACCACTTCTCCCTCGCGATACGGATGCCGGTACGAGGCGTTCTTATACAAGGCCATTTTTGTGATGAAGTTGCCCTCTTGGGTCGGCAGAGTGAGGTTTATTACACTGTGGACAGCAGAAAAAAGAGAGGTTATTATCTTTATCATTTGTCGCATATCTAGTGCATCCAACTGTGCAATGTGCATGTAATATGAGATTATGTTATCTGCTGTGTTTGTTATTTATTATAATAAATGTGGATGTTGACAGAGATAAAAAAAAAAAAAAAATCACAATATCAGGGTAAGGTATATATATAACCATGGAATATTATGCTTATTTATATGGTACTTCAAAGAATACCATAATATTATCAGTGTAATACTGTGGTAGCTGACCTGAGCATTGGCTTCAATACTGTCTCCAGCGAGATCTTGATGTCCAGTTCATAAGCACAAGAAAACTCCACGTTGATGGTCTTATCACGTGTCACTATATTCCCTGTGTTGTTCACACTCTCGATCCACACCGTGTTCTTGTACATAATGTGCGTTCCATTTGACTGGACTCACAAATACATACACACAAACACACATAAAGTTACTGTAAATTTAATTACCTTTCTACAGAGAATAACATTTTCAGCCAAGCAGACAGGACATCAAGTATGCATACAATGAAAATTTAATTACGAAAAGCAAAAAGAGTTTCTTCTGCTGTAAATCTGAAAGTCTAAATGATTAATATTAAAACATATTTTGGAAAACAATTTCAACATTTATTGTGTACCAATCTGAGTAATTTAAAACTAAATTAGGAAACATTTAATAATCTTATACAGCAGACCAGTGAGCACCAATGACACTATTTTGTCCTCAAAATTGGGAATATTTATCAACGCATAACACTAACTTAAGCTAATTTTGAACTGTGGATGGTTTAATGATTAAAAACAGTGCTTAACTTCAACTTGCCGACTATACAGCACTTTCACGCAAAAGCAAGCACTCTTGGTTTTAAAATGGTTTTTGGGATGCACTTCATATGCGGTCATTTGCGCACGACGCAAACAGCACTCTTCACGTGACCCACACGTTAATATAAACTGTTCAAACTGATGATTTAATGCTCAAATAAGCATAAACGCAGCACACTGTTAAGTAATGCATTGCAATCATATGGAACCATTTCCATTTATACTCAAAAAATTTAATTTTTTATATTATTTTCATCTGTTCCGTCCGCCATATTGGAGGGTTTTTCATTGAACTCATCACAAGGCAGTGGGACCTGCAAGAAAATGCCTCAGATTTCGACAGGTTTCTCAGAAGATAAAATTATTCCCCTTAAAAAATTTACATTATGAATGTGTAAAGCCAAAAAAACTTTTTAGGATGTTAGAGGATGACTAAGTTGTGAGGCACAGACAATAGTGAAACAAATACATATTAGGTAAACCTGCTTAAGCTGGTCCTAGCTGGTCTAAGCTATTGCTCAAATGTCAGATGTGCACCAAACCTAAACTTCCCTGCCCTGTATTCACTTGAATGGAAATGGATGTGAATGGAACAGTACATTTTCTCAACCAAGAACCAGTACTTTCCACTCTCTCAAGAGGCAGAGCTCATACTGTCTAAACTGAGACAGTCTGATCTTGAACAATAATGAGGGAAAGGAAGGATTTGTTCACCTGTACAATAGAGCCACAATGTCCCTTGGTATTGTTGATATGGAAGGAGATGAAATCCTCTCCCTCGATACCAGCACAGTGCTGGTCGTTAATTCGTACATCCTCCCTCTCAAAGCCCAGCTGGAACAGACGGCACTTAGAGATAGAAACCTCCATCTGAGCGTGTTTACAGGTCACCTCTGCCTGGATTATGTCATCCTCACCTACGCCAAAAGGTACAAGATATAAGGTCTTTTCTCAATATTTCATCCCAGTTCATAATATGACCTTTTAATTTAGCAGTTAGCCTGCCACTATAACATAAAAGGTAACTAGTGCAGGATAATGTGAATGGGTTTGATAATGAATAATAAGAAGAACTTAAAAGAGACCCTACAAAGGATTTATATTTATTTCTGGCACAATATGTCTTGTTTTACTCACTAATTTCAGTGCTGGGTAGCTCAGGGCAGCCACACAGATCTCCTCCATTCTCCTGCTCACATGTGTTGTTCGAGCAAATCTCTCCTGCACAGGGGTCATAGATCCATTCTGCTAAAGACAGGTCCAGTTACAAAGTTAGCGCAGAATGTTTCTAATAAAATATCTGTTTTGTCAAAATTGTATAAATGACTTTGATAGTCTTAGAAGCTGGAACAAATCATAATAAAATAAATAATAATTATAAAAATAATAAAATAAATATACATTTATTTTCCAGATACATATAAATTGAACTTCTAAAAATGACAATTGAGCTGTGCTGGCTTTCGCTTTCTACACTTCTCCATCTTATCCAGTAGGTGGCAGCGTCCTCTTACAGCAGTTCTCCTGGGCGATCCACTTGGTGGTAAGTGTGCCGAAAGAGCGGCAGGCCTCAGCGTAGGCTGCCATGGAGCCGCACACCTGGGCCTTACGGTGGTTGTAGCAGCCGTCCATGTAACAAGACTGGTAGAAGGGGTGAGGGTCCAGCAGGCCGTGGCAGGGCTGGAAGAAACCTTTCAAATCTGTGAGCTTCAGACAGTTGTCTTCTCCCTGGAGCTCTGATACTGCTGTATTATCACAGGACTGAGCCAGGGCCACATACTGCGTCTCATCACAACTACAGGCAAGAGTCAGGCAATGGAGAATAGAAAATGAGTGGCAACGAAAAGATGACAGGGTGAAACTAACGTGATGAGTGACAAATATAAACCTGTTCTGCATGCCGTTTGTTTTCCAGCTCTGAGCGAGCTCCAGTGCACTGACAGCAGGTTTTCCGCGAGAGGTGATGTAATCATCAGTGGGGTCCCCATTGAAGTTCCCACACAGTCCACACACCTTGTTCTGCAGCCGTGGGCCCATTGTAATGCTGAGGGTGTTGAATCGGTTATAACGCACCTGGATGTCCTGGGGAGTGTCGATCACCAGGAATCCCTCTGATGTGGATACCCGTGTCATTAGACCTGTGACAAAAGGTACGGACACGGGCGTACCATTTACCTGAGGTAAAAGAGGAAAACACTTAGCATTTAGCTAGGAGACATTTAATGTCTTAATCAATATATAATAATTTCATAGTCAACTTGTAAAAAGAAATGTCAAAATCCATCCTCTAATGCTAGCTCCAAACTCCAATTTCTGTAGAGCAGGGCTGGGCAACTTCGGTCCTGGAAGGCCACTGTCCTGTATCATTTAGTTCCAACCCCAATCAAACACACCTGAACAAGCTAATTGTCATGAATCCGGTTCATGGACTTCCGTCCAATTGCCACCAGAGGTCGAGTATTCTTTAACGGAGTAATCAGGGCGTGAAACATATGGATCCATCTGCAAATCTTTATTCAAAGGCTTGGTCATAAAACAGGATTGGCTCGACAACAACAAAGGTATAGTACAGGCAAGACGAAAGGGTAATCCGAAATACACAGGCAAGAATCTGAACATGGGAAAAACAGGCAAGGCAAGACTATGACTAAACTAGGAAAACTTACGCAGAACTATAACTAGACTAGAAAAACTAGAGCAAGCTCTGTAAATTAGCTATCAGCTAACACAGTGATAAATGCTAAACAATACTCGGCAGTTTGAGAAGGAGCTGAGTGGGTGTAATATAGTGTGTGTGTGATTGACTGCAGGTGAGTCCAATCAGTGCAATGGAACATGGGAAATGCAGTCCAGGGTGACGTGTAACAGTCTGTGTGGTGTGAGAGTCAATATGATGGAGGGGCAACCTCTGGTGGCAATTGGACGGAAGTGCATGAACCGGATTCGTGACACTAATGTCTTCAAGATCACTAGAAAGCTACAGACAGGTGTGTTTGATTAGGGTTGGAGGAAAATGCTGCGTTCACGCCATATCGTAATTACTGTAATTAGGAGATGACAACACGTGACGTTCTACTCGGAGCTGTTCACGTTCCTCGGACTCGGAATTATGCTTTTCTATGGCAACACTATCAATGCCTAAACAGAGCCTGCGGTGGTCAGGTGGTACAGTGGTCACGTGGTACAAGTCGTAGCTCTCAGAAAACTCCCAGTTCACAAGTTGTAATTACGAGTTCACCGAGGACGTGAGCGCTTTTTACAAGTTGGAATCTCGTAATTACGGGAATTCCGATATGGTGTGAACGCACCTAAACTCGGCAGGACAGTGGCCCTCCAGGACCGAAGTTGCCCAGCCCTGCTGTAGAGTGTAGCTCCAACCCTGATCAAGCTCAACTGCTTATAACATTTTAGTAATCATGAAGACCTTTATTAGCTTGTTCAGGTGTGTTTGATTAGGGTTGGAGTTTAACTCTGCAGGAGAGTGGACTTCAAGGGCCAGAGTTGAGGAATTTTCATTCTCAAATACCAGTTTTCTCCTTTAAATTCTAGACCACTTCACCTGAGTGATGTCTTGTCCCATACATCATTTGCAGTACAATTTCAGTGTTCCTACCTTAACTGTGTTTCCGGAGATGAGAATGTTCTCCTCGTTTATGTAGAGGTAAGCATGGGAGATGGTGGTTAGGTTGGGTGTACTCCACTTGTCAAAATTGGCAATGAGTTGAAAAGATAACTCAGGCAGCTTATGACAGATCGTTGAAAGAACAAAGGAGCACGAGGCAGGTAAACGAAGAGAGGCACCATCAAAAGTACGGAAGACGCCACCACCTGATGCCACACAGTGTTGATTACGTCGGGCAAAGCATCCTCGCACACCATGACGTAGAACGCATTCCTCCTCTGCTTTACATCGCCGTGGGTCACACTGAATCAGATTCCGTCCAATACACTGACAGCGTTTAGTGCAGTCACTGTTCCAGAACAACTGCTTAGGCTTAGAGACAGAGAAAATAGAGTGAAAACACTTACCCATACAAAAGTGTGTTCATTTTTGGTTTCTAGGGTGTCCAGGGTGTCCTTTAATGGAGCACAAACGCTTAATAATGAATTAAGTCTTATTATTTATTATTTTTTAATATATAATAATACATTTTGTGACTTTTTTAGCTTAAATGAAAAACAATGCAACAAGACAATATATACACAAAAACAGGTCTTTTAAAATTAGCTTTCTTGGTAAACTGATTAGATACAGAGAAAAGTGTGGCAGTTAATTAAAAAAATTGTTATTGTATTTTGGTACTGCATGCTTTTAAGATAGGTTTATTGTATTGATAGGTTTATTGTACTGGTTTATTTTATTAGATGTACTGGCTTTGTCTAGTTTTGTGACATGCTGTCTTACCTCATAGTATTTACCGTCCGTGTAGCATCCACAGTTCTGATTGAGGATACAGCTCTTGCCATTGAGAACATATCCTTGGTCACACTGGCACCCCTCAACACAGTACTGGTTACAGTCTCTCTGTCCACGTGCAGGGGCACATTGCGGCTGGCACACCATCATACAGCTGGAATAGTGGCTGTTCACGGGGCACGACAGCACTGGGCACACACAGAGTTCATTGGACAGGTGAGCTTCTCCAGAAGTAAAGGGGAGGATGTATTGTATTTCTCTGTGCAGGGCTTATATGAATGTGTGGCATTCATGGGGCTTTGACTGTGATAAAATGTCTTGTAGTTTTTATGTTGGCTAAACAGAACATTTGTAAATTAAGCCATGGTTTGTGGTTAGCCAGCATAACACCAAGCATTAAGAGGTTTTATAATAGTGTTTTCATGCCAGCCCTAGAAGTGCAAGCAATATTTGCTTATAAATGCATGAAAATGACAATACTTTTCATAGCAGCCACATAAATCTTTCTAAAATTTCAAATCTTTCATTTCCTGAAGAAAATATGCATGGTGCTTGCCCAAAATTGCTAGGGCATTTTGGCTGCTTAAGTGGCTGTTTACTGGTCTAAGTCAAAAGAGGCCACCCTCATATACCTATGATATTCTAGTTTTTAGACATGAGTCCAGTTTCTCCTTCATTGTAAGTCTGTTTTTTTCTCTGATCACTTAGAAAATTAACAGCACATCTCTGTCTTAATAATCCACACAATTTACTGTAGAACAAACTCTAACCTCAAGTATGAGAAATAATAGTTGTGATGCTTGCCTTAGAAAGCACCATGAATTTTTATGCATAACAAGATTGTGACATATGAGTAAATAAACATAATATGTAATATAAATATGTCTCACCACAGGGTGTGGAATTTCTCCAGCCAATTACAGACACTCCTTGTGTCTGACAGGTACTGGCGTAAATCTGTAGCCAATTACAGATAGTCTCTCTCGCACCTTGATCTATACATGTATCCTGCAGACAGCTCTGGTAGAAGTATGCTGGTGCCACTTTGCTGTGACAGCGTGCAAACACACCTCCGCGGTCTATTATAAGTCCACATAATCTCACCGCCTCAGGTTCAACGTACACATACAACCCTTCAGCAAGGTGGAAACGGTTTCCTGGGTTACCGTTATCCATGTCAATGTTACCAACATCATCTGTTACTTGGGCGGGGACCTCAGCAGCTAGGCCCCTCTCAGCCAATCCACAGCGAGGACAAGAGTCCCCGCAACCCACTTGGCAGAAGGTGTCACGTTCTGCCCATGCCATGCCCCATTCTGTGACACTTAGTGCGGGACCAGTAATGGGCATTCCTTGGCAGAGCCCACAGGTGGCGTTAAAGAGACTGCGAGGAAGAGTCAGAAGCAGTAGAGTATTCCAATCAAACGCCACCTGTAGAGATATTGACTGTGCATTAACTTCCACAGTGGATAATGTTGTAAAGTTGCACAGTATATGTTTTGCAAGCAAAAAGTGGTTTGCAATATGTATTTTGACTTGTACTCCACCTTCAGACCAAAGTCTGTCTCCACAAGTAACTGCAGACCAAGGGTGTAGATGTTAACTTTCCCTGGACCAAGTTTTATAGGCAGATACAGGCGCTCTTTATTCACCTAAAAGAGATAAATACTGTAAAACATTGACATTTGTTGCAATAATAGCAATCAAAACTATTTAGTACATAAAACATCACTTTCAATCTCATCTTCTGGCTTTGCTTCTTATATAATCTCATTTTATCCATTTGTTGTTCATCGTCTATCTATACTATCTAACAGAGTTCAAAACCCAGTTTCATGATGATTCCCTCTGTCTCTCATTTTCTAACTTGGTTTTCTTCTCCCCTCAATCTTTATTTGATCTAACGTTCCTCAGATCTTTCAGTGGTGTTGTGAACTCATTCCAGACGTCACTCAGTTATAAGTTTCCCTCTGTATCTGCTCCAGTGTGCTAACAGATGCTGGCTGAAATATTATACCCCTCACCTGAAAAAATTTACTGCTTTGTTTAGCTCTTCTGTCTGGTTGAGTAAAATAACTTTGTGTCATAAAAATGAGGAGTTTGACCTTCAAAAGGTGGTGTTCTAGATTTACAGATGAATTCTCGTGATTATAAAATGTCTGCCACTCATGCAAATGTACAAATTGTATCAGTAGCTGTCTGTTACAGGTGCAGGTGTAGAATTTTGTACTGATCCAAATCAGCTTTGGCTGCTGGATCACATCTGTACACACGAATATGGACATGCTATTTGTGTCACTAAAACTGATAGTGAGTTTTATGCCAATTACAATTCTGGGACATGGACCTGTTTAAAACAAAGTGAACAAAAGAATAAGATTCATATTATTCATAATCTCAACACATAGCTCAGGACAATCTTACCGTGACTGTGTGTTTGAAACTTCGTGACACCTCAATTTCATATCCATAGACCTCCAGAACAAATCCCCGCACCCATATAGCCTGGCCTGTGTCTCTCTCTTCACTCCGAGCTGAATACTGGAACCTGGGCAGTCCCCCCAGAACTGTCTCTGCACTGTCTAGTCCCCCAAAGCCTTCCTCGTCTCCCTCTCCACACTCAGTAGTGGCCAGACGAAGAGTACAGCTGCTCTGGAGGTCAAATGGTACACCTCCAAATGGCAAAAAGTGTCCATAACCAGCAACAACACACATGGCCTCTGTCCTTGGCTGACAGAAAAACAGGCCTTCATTCTCCTGGCAGTACTCCTCTGGGTGACAGGGTGAGAAGGTGCAGTAGACACTGTTGTCTGTGCCGTTGCAGTAGCAGCGCTCCTGGCACTCCCAGTCTGTCCAGAATGTCTCATTGGTGGCTAGCTGGCGGCTCAGGTAGAAGCAGCCACAGTCACTACGTGCCACACAGATGCCATCGCGGAGGGCAAATCCCTCTTCACACTGGCAGCCTTCTGAGCAGGGTAGAGGGCATGGCTCCTCAGGATCATCCAAGTTAGAGCAAGTGAGAGGGCATGCAGATGTACACTCATCAAAATGACTGTTTTCTGGGCAGGGAATAGCTAAAGAAAGAAAGAAAAAGGAAACTATGTGAAAGGGATAGAAGGTGCTGAAAATGATAAAAGAGAGAAACAACCAACTCTCTTACGGCAGTTGGTAGCACTCCTCCAGGCTCCCAAGTTGATCTGTGCATCCTGGCAAGCTGAAGCATATGCCTGGAGGGAGTTACACAGGGCAGAACGGTTTCCTTCCTTTACACACATGTTGTAGAGGCAGTTCCTGAAGAAAGGAGAGGGATTAACAGCTGTGTGGCAAGCCAGGAACGAGCTGTTTCCTGGGTCATTGATGTTTCCACACAGCCATGGACTCTGGTACAGCCTTAAATCTGTACACATACGATACAAGTCCTCACAGTCGCCATTGCATGTCAGATCATCCGCAATGGCTCTCCACCCTTCAATAAACTGTTCCGGTGTATCGGCCTGCCTTCCACTAGGTAGACGGAGGTCATCAATTGGATCTCCGTTGAAGAAACCACAAAGACCACAGGTGGTGTTGTAAAAGAGGGTGGAGAGAGTGATGTTTAGCAGGCCCTGACGTGAGTATCGGGTGCGGACTAAACCACTCCACTCAATCACCGTGGTATTACCAGAGGACCGGTATATCATTAAAGGCTCCACTGGATGGACGTAAGGAAGAATCGCTGGTTCACTGTTGACCTGGGTAGAGAGGAGAGTTACAACATCATCAGCATGTCATACAATCACTTAACTTGGTCTGAACAATATGTGAGAATATATTGAGGAACAATCAGAGCTACTGTACAAGTAATAATATTGCTATAGTGAGGTGTCCCAAGTAGGTATCTTTGAGTTTCATCTAAGGTATCTTTTAGTTTCACAGAAGGGAACTGACACTTTTTTTGCAGATTAGAGAATATGAAAGTCACCACAAACCTTTATCAAGTCAAAATCCGAGCCACCTATCTGTGCTTCCAAATGTCCCACCCTAACGACTACTGGCCGTAGCCAAGTAGGGCCCTTATTCACCAGCTTCCTGCCAATCTTCACCTCCACTGATGTAATATTTGCAGGCAAGCGTCCCAAAATCTTCACCAGGTAGAATGAGCTCTCATCAGGGAACGGCATTGTGGACCCATCAAACATAGCCAGTATTTGAGTCTGAGACAGCGAACATACTGCTTCACGACGAGGGTAACATCCCAACAACCCAACTTCTGCTACACACACCTCGCCTTCACCACAAGAGTCATTGAAGCATGTTACTTCACCTGCTGGGCCACACACACAACGCTGGGAGCATTCTTCACCCACCTCACCCCCTTCCCCTGCCCAGAAGGTCTCATTTAGGGCATAGTACAGACCGTCACGTTCACATCCACACTCAGAGCGACGGACGCAGCGGCTGCCACTCAGCACATAGCCCTGGTCACATTGGCAGCCCTCAGTGCATGGATGGGTACAGTAGAGGTGAGATGTCAGGTCGGAGCAGGAGGCAGGACATGCACTTGTGCAGACTTGGTAGTGGCTGTTCTCAGGGCATGTCAATGCTAAGAGCCAATGTCAAATGAAAAAATGCAAGTTCAGTGGAAAAGAGAACATAGAAAGAACGTATTTATGATAGAAAATGAGGAAAGAATTTAATAATGTATACTTGATTTAACCTCTAAAAGAACTCTCTACGATGTCTGGACTTTATTGATATAGAATTAACCTTAAGGTCACACCTGATATCACTCACCACAGAACGAGCGTGATCTCCAGGGTCGTATAGTGACTCCCAAGGCCTGGCATGCAAGCGCATATGCCTGTATAGCCTGGCACAGGGTGGTGATGTTGTCACGATTGCTGCACATATCATAAACACAGCTGTACACAAATGCTGTGGGATCTACCACAGCTCTGCAGTCTCTGAAAGGCCCATCAGTCTTATTGATCAGCCCACAGTAGTCTGAGCGAAAGTAGAACACTTCGGCTGCCGGTTCACACATGCTACAGTTCTGGGCACAGCCATCTGTACAACGAAAATCTGTGTCCTCAGCTCGCCAGCTACCACCCAGTTCCACTACGCTCTCTGCCAAAGAGCCATCTGGCAACACGGGGTCATCTGCGGGGTCATCGTTGTAGTTACCACATAGACCACAAGTGTTGTTGAAATAAGAGCTGGGGAGGGAGATGGAGGCGTAGTGCAATCCGTCATAGGTCACCAAAAGACCAAAGTCTGTTTCCAAAGCGACAGCAACGCCAGATTGGTATACCTTGACAGCGCCTAGTTGAAGCTGAACAGGGAGAGTCTTTATCAAGCCATCCACCTGTAACAATAGAAACACAGAATGAAAGACATTGAGAAAGGTTATATTGCCTGTGTGCTGCAAGAACAATTTAATCTACTAGGCTGTTATTCATACTGATTGCACAGTTGGTCAGTTTTGTAGGAGTAACAGCTTCAAATTTAAAGGACTGAAACAGAAAGAAAGCTGACCTGCACAGTTCCCAAAGTCCCTTTGGGTAGTGTGACACGGTGGTTATACACCTCTACTGTCACATCCCGTAGCCAGGACACAGTGGTCACACCACGGTTCTCATTCTTGGCCTCCACACTGAAGAAGGGCAAACCAGGCATTTCCCAGCATGGACGAGCCAACAGATATGAGCAAGTACCCTGGATGGGAGATCAAGGAAATCACATAGTTTTAGCCTACAGTTCTATACAAAGCAAAAAAAAAAAACCCACAGGTGATCAGCATGATATTCAGCTTTGTGATAGGATAAACTTTGGCATCTGGCATAACCTCTGATAATGGATATCTTATAAACTCAATGTGTGAAATTTGATGATCCTGGAAATCTTTGGAAATTTCATACTTAACTATTTCCAGAAGCATCAGTGAGCCAAGTGTACTTTGAATGCAACATCCAGGGGAGAAAAGTCACCTATTCACCCATTATTATAGAGTTAACTATTACTGACCATTTTATGGAAATAGAATTTTAACCCTATACTGCACCTGGAAATGATAAAGAAATCCATCGAAAGTGTGGTAGTGGGGGTCTCCAAACACCACACAGGTGCTGGTACGGGTAGGCTGGCAGTAGTAAGCCCCCTCCACCTGTTCACAGGTTTCTAACTGACCACATGGAGTTTCTTGGCAGATGACCTCATTATCCAGATCAAGACACCTACATCGCTGAGTGCATTGGTCTGATAACCAGAAAACCTCCCCACGCCGGAAAAACCGCCCTGAAAAAAAAAAAGATTGGAGACACAGAAAAAGAAGAGAGTGTAAGATAGGCCATGAGCGAAACATGTTGAATAAAAAGTGTACGTGGCAAATAAACAAGGAGCACACAATTAACATAGGAGTAAAATATTAATTTAATGTATCAAATACAATGAAAACATTATAAAACTATATATAACTAAATAGTTTTTGTTGTACCAATGTAGCTGCAGCCATTTGCTGGGTCTATCTGGTCAGCATCAATGCGGAAGAACCACCGTCCTGGCACGTTAACATTAGTGGTCTGTTCAATGTTGACCACTTCATTCGAGCGTGATCCGGGAAGGTTGAAGAAATGGCTGACATCTCCACCATTAAAACCTGCCTAGAGAGAGAGCAATCATAGCAGAGAATGATAAAGAGATCAGTTATGTTGTGAGTTTTCAGAGGGTGAAAACATTTCCCAGGGAACTGATGCAAAGAACCAGAACCCATGTAACAACTACAGCAACCTCTGTAACAACTGTTATATCACAGATAAGATTTTCAAGATTAGCCTACCTGTGCTGTGGTTCCTCCCAGGCCCGTAAGAGGGTCTCCTCCACTAGCCGTGCCTGTGGTCCAGCTGATCTCTCCATAGTTAAACATAGCAAAATAAGCTTGGCCATCGGAGATCAAAACTGCCTGAAATGTATTTACCTGAAAAGAAAAAAAATAATGATTTTGTTGTGGTGGTGGTGATTATTGTGGTGATCACACAGTACATGCTGCTCATTAGCAAAATTTTGACATTGGTCATGCAAATAAAACTCTTTTTTGCTCACCGGCGTTGTCTGGCTGCCTCCATAAAAGGTGACCTGATGCCAGGTAGTAATGAAGACCCAGGTGGCAGTGAAGGACACCATATTCTTGAAATACTTTCTGACATCCTGAGTGGCCCTCTCCAGGGTCTCTAGGTCTGTTGTCTCACGGTAGTACACATCCCCACGGATACCATTATGCACGTCAGCCCATAAAGGGGCAATGAAGGAACGGCTGTCACTGAGGGGAAAAGCCTCTGGAGTGAATTGACTCACCTGAACGTTGAAGGATATCACTCCATTGTTGTTGACCTATTGGAAAATGTAAGATGGTGTGCTGTTACACAATTCGCTGGTGAATTGAACAGCTAAGAGGTTGCATTGATATTTTGGCTGAATTTTTCTCACAGTTCTCATTCATATTTTGGACACTTACATAAAGGGTCCTATAGGGCACATTGAAGAATATGAACGGAATTAGTAGTGGAATCTCTGGAGAACTGCCATCATCCATCTTAGGGCTTTCTAAATCCCTGTGAGCTGGTCCAAAGGGGTAGAGGGTATCCTGAGAAAAAGCTAAGCAGAAGAAAAGGAAATGTTGACAAAAAACACTAAAAAGCATTGATCAGTTGGCCCTGTGAGGGTGTTTGGACAGATTGTGAAGAAAGGATTTAAAATATGTAAATTCAGTGATGTGTCTTTATGCATAGATGTTATACATCATAAGCTGTTCGCCATTTGAAATCTGAAAATACTTTTCAGACTGATGAAGTAATTTACAGACTTGGAAAAGGTTTTGGGTTCTTGCATCAAAAGACTGAAATCTTTTTGACAGCATTACGTATTGTTTGACTGTTTATTCAGTGCCTTGGCTCTTTTTGTCCATTAATCACTGTTACATCTAATGCTCATGTGGTGTTGTGGAGGCAGGAGAGAGTTTATACCGTAGGTAGTACAGAGTGGACATCACTTACCTCCTCTGGGAGCAAGGGTGCTGAAGAGCTGGAGAAGAGAGACTAAAGTGCCTGTTCTGACCATCCTAAACACCTGAGAAACATTGAAATACTCATCACAAAACATAAGTGATGTTGTAGTGCCACCAGCTCTCCAAACATAAGTTATTTTAAGATTTAAAAAAAACATTAACATTAATACAATATTAAAAAATTGCATAATAATAAACCTATTTAAAGAAATAAACAACTAGGCCAAGACACATTTGTCTCTAATCTTCCCTGGTTTAAAGAGCAGTCTCCCAGGTCTCCCATGAGGGCATTCTGCCCCTTTCTCCCTCTCCATGGTGGGCCTGTTCACCATGAGCTGAAAAGGTTCTATTATGTGATGGGGAACAATGTGTTGGGATCACATTCTCCAGCACTACCGTGTGAGTGGGCTATGGTGATGCAGTTCCAGGCCTCCACAGTGCCAATGAGCCCGCGGCTGGGAGAACTTGCCTTGCTCCTCTCCATCGTCTGAAGGGTCCATTACCAAGTGTTTATGTGTTATGACTTGTTGGCATCAGAGAAAAGGCTGTGAACAGTGAGGCTAATGGGTTTAATTTAACAGGCTTGAGTTGCCAGGGTCTTTACGGCAACCCTGAGGGGCTGAAGTTTGGGTTTCACTCCCTTTAGATTCTACTAGCCTTAGTGTGCCAAAATAAATAGACAACCTCTCAAATATCAGATGATGGAAATGATAAGGATATAAAATTATTCTGATGGTAAAACTTTCAATTGGAAATGTTTTAGGTTGATCTATATTTTGATGAGGAGGACTAAATGCCTTTTAGAAAGTGCAATGACAAAAGTAAGCAATAGCAAGCAAAACTCGATTAAACTGATACAGCCAGTATAATTCAGTCTTAAGGGTGACTCCACCGAAAACTTGTGTTAAAATAAACTACCTAATACTCAAATGCAAACCCAAAAGGTCTAGTGTGCTATTAAATAAATAGTATTTAACTTATATGTCATGTGTATGGCAAGAAAATGTATAATGTTATATAATTTAATTGTATTAGGGAAAAAACAATTACATTGCCTTGCCTGTTGTTAATTATGTAAGCTCTTCATAGTGTCACAAATCCAGAATTATGTTGAGAGATTTCACTCAACAAAACAAACCAAAGCTCACAATGTCATCATAGCCCTGTATTAATCATAACATGTTATCAAATGTAAGTCTAATTAAATTTTTCATATATCATACAATGTTTAAATCCTAGAAAAGGAATGGGATGATCTGTGCCTTTGCCTAGTAAGATAAATATCCAGTGTTAGCAAATTAAATTTAGCATTGCGTTGTTGCATAAAACTATCATACAGTAAAGAAAGTTTCATTACTTAAATAAAAAATCTGTCTTAAATTAAATTAATTAAAAATTGCAAGAAATTAGCAAGAAGAAAAAACAAAGTTACTACTAGGTTTTTTCTAGAAATCAGAGGAAATATTACATTACATTTCAATGCAAACAATATCAGGATGCCATTAATTATAACATTCTAAAATTGGCATGGAAACAACCGTAAATTTTAATTCAAACTGCTTGAATTAGGAATGGATCCTTGATCATAGTTTTAAGTGTACCATTTCTTCCTATTGCCAAATGAGAAAGAATATCCACCTTCCAACATTACTGAAATCCAGTCTCCTGAAGAGAGCCTATGTGTTTTGGACAATGTCCTGTATAACATCTTTCGTCATGAAACCACAGCACAGACAAAACTGGCATTTGATGGGATTCCCAAGTGAACCATGAGATACTGTGTGAGATGCCAACAGGCAAATCCATTGCTCTCCACATCACATTACATAGACTGGCAGAGTTCATTTGGCTAACCTCTCAGAAACCGATCTCAAACAAGCTGCCTGTCTGACGACTGGCATTAATACCAATGATAGATGTTATCAAAATTACTTAGTTACCGATTGGAAGTTAAAGCCTATCATTTACATTTTCACACACAAAGTGCGTTTCCAAAACAAAGAGAGGGAAGGGAGGTGTAAAAGAGGTAGAGAGCACCTGAACATCACTTGTGAGAAAGTGACAAGGAGTGAAAGACAGTGAATTTGTCATAAGAAAACAAAACAAAACAAGAACAAAACACAAGAGCTCCGGTTCAGAGACCACAGCTAAGAATTCAGGACTCACCTGCCTTCATAGGACGGAAGTTCAGCACGTCACCTGTGCATCAGCCTCTAAGTCACATCCAAGTGGGTACCATCAACGCAGTCTCAAGAGCGGAGGGGCTCTGCTCTTGGATGCAGAAAAGGGAGGGGGAGACTGCCCAGAAAAACCCTCCTAAATCCTCCACTCACACAGAGCGCTGTGCTGGTCCAATTCCACCGGACAACCGCCAAGGACAAGAATGGCAAACACGGCCCAATCCGTGCCTCAGGGTACGCTTGCTTTCAAAGAGCAAAAGTCTGAAGAAAGTGATCCCAGAATGAGAGGACAGAGGAGGAGTGAGTGTGTGGGTTCCCTGTATGGCTCTACTGGAGGGAGACGCATCAGAGGCTGGCGCTACCTTTTGCACCAGGGATAGTGTTAAAGTTAATCTGAGATCAGTTTTTGGGGAAGGGGGAGGATAGGAGAGGGAAAGAGAGAGGGGTGGGGATGGAGAGAGGGGTTGAGACTTTCGAAAGAGGGAAAAACGAAGAACAAGAGCAGAATGGTAAAGAGAGAGTGGTAAGAGAAGGGGGGTAGAGCTGTGGACCAGTGAAGGGTGGCGTTTGGTAAGTAACTAAAGGGAAATATTGAAACTAGAGCTGTAAGCACAAAGAGGATTTCTGAAGAAAATGTCAGGCCTTTGGACTGAACCCCAATTCCCTAGATAGCAGCCCTCTCCATAGCTAGTGCACAGTCCACTGCATCTCTTCAGGGGCTCTACTGCCCACCCTAGGGGCATTTATTTACAAAAGGAAACACAGCAGAAAAACATTGCTTTATTTGACTGAAAAAAGGGAGAAGAGCTTGGGTTACCGCATTAACATGAATCAACCTGGACACTCTTAAGTATGTGCGTGTGTGAGTAAATCAGTGCTCCCCCTTCTGTCTTACTGGGCTCCCTGCACCAATTAAGGATAGCCTCATTTGCAACAACTCACTCAACCCTGAGTTGGTCTCCAAATGGGGCTCATTTCCATAGATGCGGTGGCGAGATAACGACAAAAAGGGGGGAAATCATTGGTGCATCCACGGTGATAGGGTCTGGGAAGGAGATGGGAGCGAGATCTGAGTCAGACTCAGCATTGTTTCTAGGAGGACAGTGGACGTAACTAGATACTGGAGGAGGGCAGGATGTGTGAAAGCCGACTGGAGAGACGCAGACCCCAGATTCCCTGTGACCAATGTGGGGGTCCCAGTGGAGGGTTCCTTTACACCTTGTTGCTTTGTTGTGCAAATGCAGCCCATACTCTTAACTAAACTAGTGCACAACAAGAACAGAGAATTTGACAAAGAGCGCAATGTGGTCCCAGGCTGACTGTTGGACAGTTGAATCATCATCTTGTGCTAGAATGACCAGACACAGAAAAAAGAAAGAGTGAGTAAGGACAAGGAGGAGACAGCAATCCGTATCTTCTAACCATCGTCTCCCTCTGCCATGGTTATGAGCTTACTAATAGGGTTTATCATGCAATGTCTTGTCTTTATATTTGTCCCTCATTCTTTTTCATGTTGACCATGTTGACAGAAATGTTGTGGTTGTGGAATGGGTCAACCAAGCTGAGATAATCCTGCATCTTTACAACCAGTTTCAGTCCCACCAAGAACAAGAGATGGCTATGAGCTTGGTGATAAGCGTTAACTCCACTGTCTGGGTATTGGAGTCAAGTGTCTGATAAAATGTAATCGCAAACTGTCAGCCCCATCAACCACCTGCCAACCAAACCTGGCAGACCCAAATCAGGCTGACCAAATTACCATAATGTCATCGGGTACAACAAGGACCTTTGGAGTCATCGAACCATTTCCGTGAGAAAGGACTCAAGCATAGTTGGACGCACTAACACTGTAGTTGCTTGCCGGTAGGTCCACCAGGCCTGACCCTGGAAGCTGGAAAAGGCCCTGGACTAGACCCTGGCTGGGTCATCCAATATCTTAATTTTCATCCAAACCCCCTTGATGCATCCAATGCCAAACAGTTGCCTTGCCCTCATATTCTTTCCTTTCCTCAACAATGTCAAGCCCCTTTAAGGTAACTCAAACCTTCTCAGAAAACATCTCCCCCTCCTGGCCACACAATGAGCCTCCTTCAGCGTTCCTTGCTCTGTGATGCACAGGGTAGATCAGGCTACCAGCTGCCCAGCCAGTTCTTTTTGCTTTAGCTGAGTGAGGTGATAAAAAAAAAACTTTCTTAAAACCCCCACCTATCCAAAACACACTAAATCCCTTAGCAGCTCCCAGTGTGACCTTGTCTTTGTAGCCCACCCCTGCTTTCATGCCCTGGTAACCCCTTGTCCCTCTTCCCTCAGATTGGCACAACTCTCGGTGTTGCCGATCCACCAGTGAACTCTGTCTACTGCTGCACTCTGGGAGGTTATCCTGCCCAGTAGTAAGGCCGCTAAGGAGATGGAAGTTTTAATCCTTGGTTGGACAAAGCTGTGCGTGAGTCTGCGAGTGTGACAGCGATGCCAGGTTTGGCACGTGTAGCTTTCACCTGTAGGCGTGACAGGGATAGGCCAGCACTTCTGAATGTGGTGAAACCAATTAGGCATGATGCTTTTTATCAGCCAAACTGTTGCAGTGATCTGGCTGGATAGACTCCAGTTGGATGCTAGCATTTGCCTAGCCTGTTGGTGAGGTCTCTGCAGTGGCTAGTCCCTAGTGTGAGATGGGTAAAATACACAACTACAACTACGGCAACAAAAGAGGAATAGTTAGAAGAAAGCACAGCCAAAAACAGAAAAGGCAATAGGCAAATGTAACCCTGGTGAAGTAAACAAGTTGCAAGGTTAGCTTTATCAGAAAGACCATGCAGGTTGTTATGCTGTACCTCTCAAGTTTTACAAGTTCATGAGCTGGGCCAAAATAACTGGACTTTGGATTAAAACAAAATGAGGAGCTGACATGGGGGATCCCTGCTGTTAACATCATTAATATTAACATACAGTCAAACATGGTTCGTGACAGATGAACCATGTAATGTTATGTCCACTAACAATAAAACAATGTCATTAAAAAGAGAAACTTCCATTACCTTGGCAGCTTGGGGTACATCAAGACTAAAAGAATTTCATGCAAAGCCTTGGCTGCTATTTATTGGTAACATTTTTCAGTATGGCATTCAACAGAATTTCACATAATGGTAAATACCATTACTTGTAACACATATCAAACACTTTTACAACAATATTCCATGTCAGTGTTCATATAATCATTAACACTGAATTAGTATCCATGGCACAAGCCAATGGCCCCCTTTACACTATGAAAAACACCATTATACAGACCGAATTAGTATAAGTAAATTACAAACGAATTACAAACGAAGTAAATTATAAACGAATTACAATAAGTAAAGATGTCAGCAACTGCTCTGTTAACAAAATTTTGGCGTTAGAGGCCAGATGTCCTTTGGGAGCAGAACAGAGAGGATCAAGTACCATCACCACAACCAGAACACAATAAGAACAAAATATGAGCAATGAGAAACTTGTAGAGACACAGGCACTGCTGAAAGATGGGATAAAGGGGATGTTGAAAGTGAACACACTACAGTTTGTAGATGAGAATAAAAGCAAACATGCAGTTCTAGTGAGACATTGGCATAGTACAGGATTATTATCCAAATGGGGCATTATGGGGTTTTGCAATTATCAGTGAAGAGTAAAGTTACACAGGAAGTGAGTAAATAAATGTGGCAACAATATGGTTTAATCATAGGATTTGGACAAAAATATGACACTCAAGCTCAATTTCCAGTAATAGGACACAACTGAAACAGTGATGGAACTTTTAAGCATAACAGAGTCAGATTAGAGTGCAAACAGAAGCTGGACTTCTCTGTGAAAAGACAATAACAGATCATCAGTGCGACATATGGGGTTACACTGAAACGAAGCTGTCTAAATATCTGACAACAATATCCATGCAGACTCTTCGCCCCTTCAATAGCTTCAAATATATATAACCTCTTTAGCTAATCTGAACCCCTAATGGATTCTGAGCTCCCTGTTAACACCTTCCACTGGGATAGGGTTGTATAGGCACAGCTTGGTAACTAGAGAGGGAGTCTATACTATATCAGACGCTCCAACATTAGAGCCATTCTGCAGGGAAATAGTATGGGAATGAATAGGACAATCCCTGGTAATCCAATTCCTTAAACAGATAGACTGGTATGTGCTGACTGTGGTTAAAAAAAATAAGTCCACAAAGACTGAATGTTAAAATTAGTATGTATCTGTGCAGCACATTTATATTTACCGTTTAGTTTTACATTGAGAAAGGGCAGGGTTTAAGTTCAACAAACTGTTCTCTTTGGGAAGGGAACAGGTACTTAAAGAATACACTGACAGTCATTTGCGAATGACTTATTTATTATTATTGCGAATGGCTTTATTTGTGAATGGCTTCCCTTAACGTTTCATGCTTAACAAATGACAACAAAAATATCTTCAGCTTCCTTTAAACCTGTATTATCTCAAGATTTAAAAAAAGAAAAAAAAAAAAAAGAAAAAGTCAAAGTCGATATTGAATATATCAGTGTTCCACATTTCCATTTTTTTTTTAATAATAATCCAACAAAAAGCATATCTACTCAATAAAAATTAAATTACCTTTTTTTTAATTATTATTGGTCCCCTTGGGTTTTCCTTCTCTGTAACATAGGCATGATAATAATCAAATGCAGATTTATAACAACAGCACATGATCTGTCTTAAATATCAGTGAGAGTATGGCACCTACATAATCCAAAGACTCTTTCCAGAGTTGTTCAGGGTTGTAAGTGACTCTGTTGTAATTCAAGCAGAAAAGAAGTGGCTGGTGTTACAGCTGGAGTATAGGGTTCACTTTCTATATGCTCCCACCCCCCGCCAGACTACCATCCCGCCATCTCATCTCACGGCCTTAACGCTATGTTAATGGCACAGGCAGCCAAAAGACCTAAGGCACCTGTCTCTGCTTCTCTAAGCATTCAGAGTCTGCATCTGCATATTTTTGCCAAGAATTCAGTCATTTTGATATCTTTATTCCTAGCCAAGATGTCAGAAGATGTTACTCTAATTCACAATGGTAAGTTTAAAATAATGATGTATGAACTTTCCGATTTTGTTGGAAATGTCACTTTCACATAATTTGTCTTTTTGCGTGGCCAAAACTAATGAGCAACATAATAAATTCAATGAATCATTCAAAAATGAAACAATATAAGGAATCATCTTCCACAACAGGGGAAGACAGTTATCTGCTCAAAAGACATTGAAAAGACATGGATATCTGTCTTTTTAGATTCCTTCTTTCTTTTAGGAGGGGGCCAGTTTTGATATTGATAATGACATTTGCCCTTATAAAATGATTGCACACAGGTACACTGGTACCTCTCAAACCATCATATTTATCCATGCTGAAGAGCTGAGCTGAAGCTCAACTCACATAATTACCAAAATAATGTTCCTCCACAAGTAACTTGCAGTTTTACACCTCAGCTACTAGAGGCCCAAATATTCCATACTGCACCTTTACTAAATGGTAAAATACTCTTTAGAGTAGAGGCATGTATGCGGTTGTGGGTAATTCCTGAGAAGCAGTCTAACACACACACAAAACAAGAAAAGTCCACACATTTTTGTTTTTGTTTTGTATACATACATCCGCAGAGCAGTGAAAGTTAAAAAGGTCTTTTTAATCCTGATCCAATGTCTCTTTTTAGGGACCATTTTTAAATAAGATTGAAGATGCTGGGAAACCAGACTGACAGTTTTTTTGTCCTAAACATAAGGCATTCTCAATTGTGCTCTGTTCACAGAATTCACATTGCCTTAATTGGAAGATGGAATTCCAATAACCCAGTCATTTTTTCCAAACAGTTGTTGCTCTCTTTTCTGTCACTGTGTCTTGGGCACCACCAAGATTTCATCTCCATCTCGTATACTGTAGGAATGAAGTGCTCGTGCTCCATATTTCATCTCCTGAGGCTCTAGTGCGTAGCCAAGCTGCCGGTCGATATAGTACACACGTATCTTGTTTGGAGGTAGCTGGACCACGGCCCTCAACTGCTTCTTTAGGTCTGCCACTGTCTGATCCAATCTGAGCTCTAGGGGCTCTGTCTGGTCCCCAAAACGCACCTCTACCTGGACATGGCAGAGAGGGCGCAAATCCACCTCTGCAAGTGGGGCTAGGCGGCCATAGCGCGCTACCAAAGTGTGGTACCTGAAAAGAGTGGACAGCAGTGAGAAAAAGAGAACCATCTGAATTTAGCCCATGTATATTTTTTTGCTACTACGCCCAGTGACCCATTTATGTTAAAAGAAACTGTTGGAGTGGATTTTAGTTAAGACAGAAAGACTGTCAAGAAACCAAGAATAGAGAGAATATACAAAAGCTCTGTTCTAAAGTGAACTGCCTACCTAGAAAGTATTTACAATCAGCAAAATTATAGAGACACAAAGGCCATTATTCCAGACAGTAGGCAGCAACATTTTGCTTCCAAGATAACTTGTAATTGTAAATAATACTGATTTTAAAAATTAAATTGAAACATTTTTTTTAGATTATTTATGCTTGAGTATTTAATAGAGTGCTCCATGGATGGTGTAATTTTGTAGGCCAACCGAAAATTAGCATCACCCTGGTTCTCTCGACAAAAAGCTTGACCAGAAGTTCAAAAATACTAACTCATTCCTGGGTTTTAGTAGTCCTTTTTACAGCATCCTACAGTTAGCTTAGCAATATGGTAACCCTATTGGAATCAATTCTGGGTCATACTTTTACATCTGGCAGTCTTTGTGCAGAGTTGCGGCTTATGTGAATTGTTCCAGTTGTTCCAGTTCAGTCAAAAATGAGGTTTCATGTCTTTAGAAGTCAACTGCTTATGTAGACTAACAAGTCAACCACACTCTTAAAAATAAAGGTGTTTCACGATGCCATAGAAGAACCTTTTAGTCTAAATGGTTCCATAAAGAACCTTTAACTTCTGAAGAACCTTTCTGTTTCACAAAAGGTTCTTTGTGGCGATAGAAGGTTCTTCAGATTATAAAAAGGTAAAAAAGAGATGGCTCTTTAAAGAACCTTTGTCTGAATGGTTCTTTGTGGAACCAAAAATGGTTCTTCTATGGCATCGCTGTGAAGAACCTTTTTAAGCACCTTCATTTTTAAGAGTGTAGGATTTAGAACAGAGCTAATGATCTGCGATAGTACAGGTAAAGCACACTTCTACTTGATAAATGCTTTCAAAACATGGTATGTCTACATATCCAGACTCCCGGAAAGGTCCGACAGTCTCCCGCATATTGATAGCAGCTCCCTGACATCCCAAAAATCAAGAGAGTGAGAGAGAAAGCCTATTTCCACCTGCTGTTAAAGGATTAGTTCACTTCTAGAATAAAAATTTCCTGACAATTTACTCACCCCCTTGTTATCCAAGATGTTCATGTCTTTCTTTCTTCAGTCAAAAAGAAATTAAGGTTTTTGAATAAAACATTCTGGGATTTTTCTCCATTTAGTGGACTTAAATGGGAGCCAACAGGTTGAAGGTCCAAATTTCAGTTTCAGTGCAGCTTCAAAGGGCTCTACATGATCCCAGCCAAGGAATAAGTGTCTTATCTAGTGAAACGATCGGCCATTTTCTAAAAAACACTGTGTTGGTTCTTATGCTTTGTAAACACTGTGTTGGTTCTTATGCCTATGTCACATGTGTCTGACTAAGTAAAGCATGAGGTCGAGCTAGTGCAAGATGAGCATTTGTGGTTAAAAAGTATATATATATATTTTTTTTTAGAAAATGACAGGTAATTTCGCTAGATAACACCCTTATTCCTTGGCTGGGATCACGTAGAATCCTTTGAAGCTGCACTGAAACTGCAATTTAGACCTTCAACCTGTCGGCTACCATTGAAGTCCACCATATGGAAAAAAATCCTGGAATGTTTTCCTCAAAAACCTTAATTTCTTTTCAACTGAATAAGGGGGTGAGTAAATTATCAGGAAATTTTTATTCAGGAAGTGAACTAATCCTTTAAGATGTGTTTTTGGTGAAGTGGTCAGCCACGTGGTCAAGAATTTACAGGTGCATCTCAATAAATTAGAATGTCATGGAAAAGTTCATTTATTTCAGTAATTCAACTCAAATTGTGAAACTCTTGTATTAAATAAATTCAGTGCACACAGACTGAAGTAGTTTAAGTCTTTGGTTCTTTTAAATGTGATGATTTTGGCTCACATTTAACAAAAACCCACCAATTCACTATCTCAACAAATCAGAATATGGTGACATGCCAATCAGCTAATCAACTCAAAACACCTCCAAAGGTTTCCTGAGCCTTCAAAATGGTCTCTCAGTTTGGTTCACTAGGCTACACAATCATGGGGAAGACTGCTGATCTGACAGTTATCCAGAAGACAATCATTGACACCCTTCACAAGGAGGGTAAGCCACAAACATTCATTGCCAAAGAAGCTGGCTGTTCACAGAGTGCTGTATCCAAGCATGTTAACAGAAAGTTGAGTGGAAGGAAAAAGTGTGGAAGAAAAAGATGCACAACCAACCGAGAGAACCGCAGCCTTATGAGGATTGTCCAGCAAAATCGATTCAAGAATTTGGGTGAACTTCACAAGGAATGGACTGAGGCTGGGGTCAAGGCAAGAGCCACCACACAGACGTGTCAAGGAATTTGGCAAAAGTTGTCGTATTCCTCTTGTTAAGCCACTCCTGAACCACAGACAACGTCAGAGGCGTCTTACCTGGGCTAAGGAGAAGAAGTACTGGACTGTTGCCCAGTGGTCCAAAGTCCTCTTTTCAGATGAGAGCAAGTTTTGTATTTCATTTGGAAATCAAGGTCCTAGAGTCTGGAGGAAGGGTGGATAAGCTCATAGCCCAAGTTGCTTGAAGTCCAGTGTTAAGTTTCCACAGTCTGTGATGATTTGGGGTGCAATGTCATCTGCTGGTGTTGGTCCATTGTGTTTTTTGAAAACCAAAGTCAGTGCACCCGTTTACCAAGAAATTTTGGAGCACTTCATGCTTCCTTCTGCTGATTTCATTTTCCAGCAGGATTTGGCTCCTACCCACACTGCCAAAAGCACCAAAAGTTGGTTAAATGACCATGGTGTTGGTGTGCTTGACTGGCCAGCAAACTCACCAGACCTGAACCCCATTGAGAATCTATGGGGTATTGTCAAGAGGAAAATGAGAAACAAGAGACCAAAAAATGCAGATGAGGTGAAGGCCACTGTCAAAGAAACCTGGGCTTCCATACCACCTCAGCAGTGCCACAAACTGATCACCTCCATGCCACGCTGAATTGAGGCAGTAATTAAAGCAAAAGGAGCCCCTACCAAGTATTGAGTACATATACAGTAAATGAACATACTTTCCAGAAGGCCAACAATTCACTAAAAATGTTTTTTTTTTTATTGATCTTATGAAGTATTCTAATTTGTTGAGATAGTGAATTGGTGGGTTTTTGTTAAATGTAAGCCAAAATCATCACAATTAAAAGAACCAAAGACTTAAACTACTTCATTCTGTGTGCATTGAATTTATTTAATACACGAGTTACACAATTTGAGTTGAATTACTGAAATGAACTTTTCCACGACATTCTAATTTATTGAGATGCACCTGTATTGTGCCATCTGCCAGAAATGAGTTTTTGCAGGGTGGGACATCTGTATATGTCTGTTTTCATCAAAAGTGTCAATTACCCTCAACTGTTTAAAAAAGATGACTCCTCTGAACAAAAATAATGTCAGTGCATCATGGAAGTGACCAGAGATCTGTGTGTGTGTTTGTGAGAAGATGTGGTTGTGTATTTGTGTACCTGTTTGTGTGTTTGTGAAGCACAGTGAGTTTTTAAACCGTGAGAAAGTTCTCACCACCACCCCATTTACCCTCCCTTCTTTCCCGTCTTGCTGAAGGATTGTGGGAAAGATAAGAGGAGATCGGCAGGAACAATTAAATAAAATCTCCACAAAAAAGTCTTTTAGCTTTAGAGGGCTACAGTAACCGACACAGCCAATCAAAGTAATTTCCCCAGCCTGTCCAGAAAAGTCTCCCCACAAAGCAGAGCCTGAGCCTGGGTAGGTGCCTGTGGCTCCCTGCCTTCGCCATGGGAATACTGCCCCCTCTATACAAAGTGCCACTCTGTCTGAGAGAAAGAACAGTCTCACTCAAGGGTCTCATTTAGTGTGGCTAAGCTCCTTAAATGAAGGCGAATGGGTGTTCGCTGTGATAACATAGCTGTCTTGGATTCCTTGAACAGTGCTTAGATCAGTCTCGGAGATGGGACCGGACAGTCGCCACCATGCAGTGCACCAGGTTCATAGTAGAGCCATACAGTGAGTCTACTGTAGATACTGCTGTTGTTGATGCCCTCAAAAACAATATGATCTGTTTTCAGGTAGATGACGTGCACAATCACAATTAGCTCAAAATTTAGATATCTACAACTTGACATGAGAAATATCCCCTCGAGACCCAAAAGAATTCACTTGTGATTTACCTGTTAGCAATCTGGCTTTTTATCCAAAGCAACTTTTGTACACATATTACAGTGGCAGTCACCCTGGGTGAACTTGGAGTGGGGAGCCTGTCTATTTGAAAGGTGCAGCAGAGATACAGAACCTTAGCCTTTGTTCACACTCCACACAACTGCCATTTGTGCTTTCCCATTTTTAGGACTGACGGTCATTTCGCATCAGTTGAAATCAAATCTGTTTTTAAGACAGTGTAGGCAATAACTAGTATATCTACATGGGTTGCTATAGTAATGATGTAGGTGGTTACAAGAGACCACGAGCCTTGTTTTCTTTTCCAACTGAGAGTCACACAAGACAAAATACCAGTCAAAAAAGCGATTTTTCTGTATTTTATGCATACGTTAGTGTCTAAAATATTCACTATATATTTTATGGGTGGGACCCAATGCTATTGAGGACATTACCAGGCCCAGGACAATGTTGTCGGTTGTCCCTCCTGACAACTGCCCTAATCCTATGGAAAGAGAGAATTAAAATGAATTCAGACATAGCTGTGGACACTACCTTGCATTCTTTATGATGCTAGGTGTCCTGAGTGACAATAAAAAGTACTTGGAATTTGAACTGATTGCTCAGACTGAAATACAGTCTGATTTCATTAATTTTTCAGTCCTAAAGTCAATAAAAAACTGACTTTCAGTAAAAAAAAAAAATAATAAATATTTGTTAACTAATAAATAAATAAATAAATTTGCTGCCTGTTTGAAGAAAATGTTATTAACCCAGGTTCTGCACCTCAAGTTATCAAGTCCAGTCAACCTCAGTGTAGGCACCACTCACCACTATACCATTAAATTAATTAAAACTGCAGCAAATGCATTAAATGTTTAATGGGAACTTGTCAACATGTTGTCTATGAATCCTTTTATCTTGACATCTTTTGCATCGACATCCACCATGATGGATGCTAAAGAGCCTGGTTACGCAATCCACTTATCTTCTTAAATTTCTCATTGTCCGTAAAAGAGTGACACACTTAGATTTTCCCTATACATTGGCCTTCTTACATCCTTGTAGGCCCCATGTTGTCTTTCACTGTCAAAATGTCAACAAGGTCCCAGGCTATGGTTACTCAAAGACAGTAAGACCAATAGCCTCTTTCATTTTCTTCACACTCTCCTTCTGTCATCCCCGTCTTTGCATCCCTCCCCTCTGCTATCATTCCTGTGTTTCCCATTCCTCCAAGGGAGGATCAACATGCCCATGGCCACGGCTCAGGTTTTAGTTACTCAAAGGCTGTTAAATATATAGAGCTCCTTCATCTATTTAGCGGCCTCCCTCTTTCCTACATACATTATAACAAGTGTACCTCACAGCCTTGGTACAATTAAACTAAAGCTGAAGTATTTAAAACTTTTTGTTAATAGGACAATACAAAAGCCATTTTAGTGCACATAAAGTCGTTTTGGAAGGATATTCATAGGTATACGCTAAGCAAAATATATAGGCCTGATCTAGGAAATCGTTGTGAGCAATCAAGCAGTGAACGGTTTGAATTACACTAGCCAGCACTCAAATCTCTACATCTTCTCAGTTTTATAAAGATAACAGTCTCATGCCTACTTATACCTAAAGTTTATGTCTAAGCAACCGTAAATGCGACTAAGGTTACTGTGAAATCACTTTGAAAGTCTCTCAAATGGTTCTAACCATGCTACCACAGTTTGAGTCTCATATATTAGGCTGAATGGGTCTCTACACCAATTACGTCTCATGCATTCAAAGAGGGCCCGGTCCAACGGTGTGTTTGAGGTCAGGGAGGCATAATTTTTTTCTGCCCATCTCTTTCTCTGTTACTCAGATCTTTGTCGTCTTTCAGAGTTTTATCACAGAGTCAGTAACATAGCCTAAGCTCTGATCTGAACCCAAAGGGTGGGGGAAAGAGCAGGCTGGGTTCAAAGAGGGGGCAACCTTAACCCATATCTAGAGTTTACCATCTACTTCTGCACCTGCCCTTTCACCCTCCAGTGCCAACTCTCATCTCAACCTCATCCCTCTGGGAAAATGGCTTTCCCTCCAGAGAAACAGACAGAAAGGGACAGAGAGAAAGAAACAGAGGATGGGGATGGAGTGAGGAGGTCAGAAATGAGGGTCAGTGTTCCCTGGTTTTAGTTTACCTAGGTGTTGAAAAGAAAGTCTCTGAAGAAGTGGTCCCGGTGGGCACAAGAAGAAATAAATGAAAAATCAAGTTGTTAAGGAATGGTTCACCCATTCTTGAAAACTTTCTCATGTCTTTTGAAACACATTTGATTTTCTTTCTTTTTTTCAAACAATGAAAGTGAATGGTGACCACAGCTGTCAATCAAAATTTTAATAAGATTTCCAATAAATAACTGCATACATTTCAGTGTGTTCTTCACTATTGCACAGCTTCAGAAGACTTGGAATATAGTGAACTATTTGTATGAACAACTTTTATAAGTGGTCCCCATCTACTGTCATTTTATGGAAGAGAGCAGCTCAGACTGCAGCTTAATCTGCTAATGTTCTGCTTCTCCATGATGTTCCACAGAAAACAAGTCATACAGGTTTATAAAAACAAGAAGCTGATTAAATGACAGAATTTTCATTTTTAGGTAAACTATGTGCCCGGCACAAGACATAAAAAATGACACGCACACACACACACACACACAAAAGATGCCGTAGCCATGAATTAAGAATTTGTTCCTGCAACCTATTAATTTGTGGCCACGTTGTGCTAATTTGTTCCCATCTTTTAATTGAGTTCAATCATTTCCATAATTTAACTAAATCGGGGAACAAATAATTGCTGTGCGATGAATTCTTATTTTGTGGTTTTTATGTATTTATGCTATGGTATGTAGTTTTTCGTTTTTCCTACACATCATGTGTGGTGCTCATTATTTTATTTGTATAAAATTTCAAGTAGGATGAATGTCAGTGTTATCATGGGCACATCTGTTTAAGAGAGGGTTATTTTAAAAGGTTGTTAAAAACCTCTCTATAGTATCTGGTACTTTAGAGTGATGATAAAAGGCCACTATTTCTGAGAAAGGCCCATTTCCACCTCATCTCTAGTTTCCGACCTTCTATAGCTAGAGCAGGAACTGTGTCATAACTGTTTAGACAACTTAATCAATTCACTAGGTCTGAGAGCCATTCCAGAACAAAGGCATCAGCATCTCCATCGCTTAACGGAAAAAACAGGAGAGACTGAGTCAGGGACGTCATTCCATCCCCTTTTGAAAAAATCCTCCAGCTAACTCAATCCCCTCCAAAGCAAATGAAAAGGGACAGGAGAGAAGAACAGGGAGGGAGAGAAGGGGATATAAGGAGGGGAAGAACGAATAAAGCTGCTACCTTGTGTATCGATTTTCTGATTGGAGTATTCCAGTACAAAGGCGTCTTTGAGGAGGGAGAGAGTGGACACATTGTGTCCCAAAGGTTAGAATCCCCTGCTGGAAGCTGGGGCTTGCCGCAGTCACTGAAAAAGTCCTCCGCACATTCTCCCAGGTTAAGTGGAATGGGGTGTGCTAAGAACGTGGGTGATCCATTTTCTGTGTCTTTGACCTGCAAAGACCCGCCAAAATATCCACCAAAATATTCCCCGAAAGTCCCCCAAAAAACAGAAGCAATGAGGGAAGGGGGAAAGCCAGAAGACATGAGGGATGGGAGAGTTAAACATCACCTGGATAACTGGAGACGCCAAAGTAAAGAAAAGGAAGTGAAAGGAAAATAGGTTGAAATGTGTAGATGGCCACCATGAAACTTAAAACAGAGAGAGAGAGAAAGAGAGAGAGAGAGAGAGAGAGAGAGAGAGAGAGAGAGGCTTTTTGTGCTAAACCGGAAAGAGGTGGCTGGGCTCTCGAAATGTGAAGATTTTATTACATAGCTGTAAAATTTAGTTTCAACTAAAGTTAACAGTGTTCTATAGAGAATTATACTGACAAGCAATACTGACAAATAAAAAACTGCAAGGACTAAACTAACCTTTAATGTCTGTGGAACAACTGTATGAGAATGTAACCTAAATTACAGCATAACACTTGTTCAGTAAATTATTCAGAATTTAATAGATAATATTTAATTGTATGTGAACAAGAAACTAGTGCTCATTATAGCCATTATGAAATTAAAATTCATCTCTGTTTTCTGAATGCCTGTCATGGATCTTATTTTGAACTCATTTTGGCATGTTGTTACATCTTTTATACCTCATAATTTTTAATCCAAATATTCTAACTTGATCTTCCATTGAAACAACAGAATTATGTCTGCTGACATTTGCTGGACTCTTAATAATTTTATCCAATTAAATCCCACCCCTTTGTTACAATCGTGCAAGCTTGCATTCAGATCTGCCTCCATCCAATCAACAGCCAATGCATTGAACCAAGCTCCCTCTCCTGCTTTTTTTTTTTTGATGATGATACGTTTCCCTCAATGTATTTCACAACACAAAAGAAAAGATTTGTCGCTATTTCTGATTTATTGTGACTTTTGAACCTTTGTAAAATGGTCCATTTGAAGGTCCCTCTAAATGTTTCTATATAGACCTATTTTATGGTTATCAAAAAGATAACCAAAAAAACAAACAAAAAACAAATATTAACTTTCTTAAAGGATATTTATATACTGTAAATAGTTAAAAGACAGCCTTTTAGTAACTTTGGGAAAAGGATAACATTGGTTATGGGTAACAGATAAGACCTGAGTCTGCAGTTATGAGGGAATAAAAAGAAGCATATTTTTTAGATTTATATGATAGGTTGATTAAATAGGATGTTTTAATACATAGACACTAGACATTTGGGACATCTATGTACTGTACATCACTGGGATGTACTGTACATAGTTCTCTAAAGAAATGAAAGAAGAGACTGAGAGAGTTGTGTGTATGGAGTGTGGTGGTGTGAGGGGTGCGGGTGGGTCACCTTTGGGGTAGCTCATCCTCAGGGCAGTCCAGGTGGTAACGGATGAAAAAGCGTTCTGCATCCTCTCTTTCTCCATCAGTGACAACACTGCCGTTCAATACAGTCACATGAGGCAACCTTACACAACACAGAAGAAGGACAAGTGTGTGTGAGGGAGAGAAACAAGAAAGAGACATGGAATGCATGAACGTGGACAATGCCATATTGGTGGCCACATTGATTTGTGCAATCATTTCCAACAATACTTAAAAATTGCAAATTCCAAAAGTGGCTGCTTTTGTGTACGGTTACTTACTGTGCTACCATAAGACAACGTCTCTCCTGATCAGTGTAGGGCTGCAGTAAAGGAATACCCATCAGTCTGACTTCTTGAAGCTTTGGGACGAAATTCAATTTCTCAATGTCCTCCCAGCGACTTAAACCTAAATAACACAACACCTACATTTTTGTTAATAATCCATGAAAGTGGATAAAAATAAAATCCAAAAATTAAAATTCGGTCAATTTTTAAAAACTCACCCACGTCGTTCCAAACACATTAAACTTGGGTTCATCTTCAAAACACAAATTTGACAGTTGAAGCATCATAGTTTTAGTGGAATGCACTTTAAATGGAGGGACAGAAATCTCTCAGGTTTCACTGAAAATATAATTTGTGTTTCCAATATGAACAATTATCTTATGGTTTGGAACAATATGAGGGTGAGTAATTCATTTTTGGATGAACTAACCCTTTGATACTACATGTTTATTTAGAATAGGTACTTAAAAATATTTACAACCCAAAACCACAGAAATCAGATGACCTACTGAATAACAGAAGACGAATATCAGAAAGCTACAGTGGAAGTGAAGATTTTTAATGAATAACGGCTTCCATTTTGGTATTTTCCTCATATAAATCTATTGTATTACTTAAGAAGACTTGGAGTACAGTGCATGAACCATGTGGACCACTAAAGTTTTGGCTTATGATGTTCTCAATTTTGTTTAAATTATAAATTAACCTAGATAGTAAAGGTTAATGCTGCAACTACCTAGAAGTGTGTATGTCTGTGTTGATATTCTTTCTACAGAGATAATGTTCATGCAATCCAGCACCTGAGTTGTGTAGGTTGATGCTGCGCATGTTGGGAAAGAGTCTCTGTAGGGAGTCCTCAGGCTCGTGGATAGACGAGAGGGAGTTGTTTGCCAGGATAAGAGACACCAGGCCTGGATACATGAGGCCCAGCTTGCGCACCTCCGCCCAATCCTGCAGGTGGTTATCTGTGATATGCAGCAGGCGCAGGGACGGGCACAGCATAGATGACACACTCACCCTCTCATACTCGTTCAGACACAAAAACAATTCCTCCAGCCTACATACATACAACCACAAGAAAAAGAAGAAAAGTTTTAGTGCATGACAAAATTACCCATTTTCGCAACTAGTGGGATGCCACAGCACAGTGCTAAAACATTATCTCCATTTTAATAGAAAATGCATTAAAATAGATTAAAAATAAATAAAAACAGTTTGGCATAATATTTGATTTGTTAATATGATTTAATTTCTTAAAATATTTTAACAAAACTGCTTCACTGTTTGGTGTAATTTAAAAGTAATTTTGTTTAAAATCACTAAAGTCAGTCATGGCAAAACATTGTCTCTATTTATATTTTCCTATAAGCCAATATTTTATTCACAATAGAACATTAAGAACATAACAAATGTTTAAACAGAGAAATTTTACACTTTTATCCACTAAATGAGCTCATTTCAAATTTGATGCCTGCTACAGGTCTCAAAAAAGTTGGCACGGGGCAACATAGGGCTGAAAAAGCAAGAACTTTTGAAAAGATTCAGGTGTGAGAACATCTAGCAACTAATTAAGTTAATTGACATCAGGTCTGTAACATGATTAGTTATAAAAGGGATGTCTTAGAGAGGCAGAGTCTCTCAGAAGTAAAGATGGGCAGAGGCTCTCCAATCTGTGAAAGAGTGCGTAAAAAGATTGTGGAATACTTTAAAAACAACGTTCCTCAACGTCAAATTGTAAAGGCTTTGCAAATCTCATCATCTACACTGTATAACATCATCAAAAGATTCAGAGAAACTGGAGAAATCTCTGTGCGTAAGGGACAAGGCCGAAGAGCTTTGTTGGATGCCCATGGTCTTCGGGCCCTCAGATGACACTTCATCACTCATCGGCATGATTCTGTCATTGACATTACTAAATGGGCCCAGGAATACTTCCAGAAACCACTGTCGGTAAACACAATCCGCCGTGCCATCTGCAGATGCCATCTAAAGCTGTATCATGCAAAAAGGAAGCCATATGTGAACATGGTTCAGAAGCGCCGTTGTGTCCTGTGGGCCAAGACTCATTTAAAATGGACTGTTTCAAAGTGGAAAAGTGTTCTATGGTCAGACGAGTCCAAATTTGACAATCGAAATCGACAACTGAAATCACGGATGCCGTGTCCTCAGGGCTAAAGAGGAGGGAGACCTTCCAGCGTGTTATCAGCGTTCAGTTCAAAAGGCAGCATCTCTGATGGTATGGGGGTGCATAAGTGCATACGGTATGGGCAGCTTGCATGTTTTGGAAGCCAATATGAATGCTGAAAGGTATATAAAGGTTTTAGAGCAACATATGCTCCCCTCCAGATGACGTCTATTTCAGGGAAGGCCTTGTGTATTTCAACAGGACAATGCAAAACCACATACTGCAGCTATTACAACAGCATGGCTTCGTAGTAGAAGAGTCCGGGTGCTGAATTGGCCTGCCTGCAGTCCAGATCTTTCACTTATAGAAAACATTTGGCGCATCATTAAACGAAAAATACATCAAAGACGACCACAAATTCTTCAGCAGCTGGAAACCTATATCAGGCAAGAATGGGACCAAATTCCAACACCAAAACTCCAGAAACTCATAACCTCGATGCCCAGACGTCTTCAAACTGTTTTGAAAAGAAGAGGAGATGCTACACCATGGTAAACATGCCCCTGTCCCAACTATTTTGAGACCTGTATCAGGCATCAAATTTGAAATGAGCTCATTTTGTGCAAAAAATTGTAAAATTTCTCAATTTAAACATTTGTTATGTCATCTATGTTCTATTGTGAATAAAATGTTGGCTCATGTGATTTGAAATTCTTTTATTTTCATTTTATTAAAATTTGAAAAATGTCCCAACATTTCCGGAATTCAGGTTGTAATAAATATACACAGTACACACACATATATTTTGTAAACAAAAACTTTTTTGGATGCGATTAATCGTGATTAATTGTTTGACAGCACTAATGAGAAACTGCATACCTAAATCATAAATTATGTATAAAAACACACTCACAAACACATTAGATGGTTCAGACTGAGGCTACTTCAATGTTAAACACACACTTACTCTGGGATCTCTCGTGTAAGTGCATGCACCATGTCCCAGGTGACATGTGTGTTATTGAGCACGAGGCGGCGGAGGCCTGAGAACGCTTCAGCAGCTTCAGGCTCTAGACTCGACCCTCTCAGTGGATTCATACTCAGATTGAGAAAGTCTAGGTTAGGGATGTTGCACAGTATCTTACTTATCTACAGAGAAGAGAGAAAAAGAGAGAAAAGAATGAAAAACTGACCGAACCCAAGCAGTTTGTCTTGTCAAGCCTGTGTCAGGTAGCAGACCTTGATTTCTTTGTATTTTTGAATGTTACAGTCTGACATAAGCATAAAAATAACACTTTAGTAAAGGTAATTTTTTAAATAAAGTAAAGGTAAATTTATAAATTAGTTACATGAACAAAAATACATAAAATTAGCCAAATATTGCCGGCAAAAAAACTTGCCCAGACAGACGCACAGACAGACGTCACTTTCAAATTAAACAGCATTCTGTTTAACAACAGCAAATTTGTGTGAAAATAGATGAGCCAGATGCAAAATCTGTCGCTTATTCAAAATTCCTTATCACATGGATTTCTATGGAGATTGAAAATTAGCTAAAAACGTACTTACCTTCAGGCCATCTGATGTTTATGAGTTTATTTCTTTATCTGAACAGATTTTCAAAAATTTATTGATGAACATTAATTGATTTACTTAAGTCATGTGGATTACTGTGATGTTTTTATCAGCTAAAGTGATAAAAGCAAGTGATGTAATGCTAAATTTGTAATTCAAATTTGTAATTCTGAGGGGGAGTAAATTTTCATTTTTGGGTGAACTATTCCTTTAAGACTTATTTTATAACAACATCAGAGTAGTGAAATCTGATAAAACTTAATACGGCTCTATATATTATATCATATTGTATAAAATATATAATATATAATATTATATAGATATATCATATTGCTCTTTTGTTGATTTTGATTACTTCCATTGTCCCCATTTATAAGTCGCTTTGGATAAAAGTGTCTGCTACATGACTAAATGTAAATGTATATATTGACCATGCTTTAATGCATTACTTTTTTTTATATTTTTTTACAGCATTTATTAACCTTGGATAATGTTAATTTCAGCACATACTAGTGTCATGAATCTGGTTCATGGACTTCCATCCGCTAGCCACCAGAGGTCACTCCTCCATCATATTGACTCTCACACAACACAGACTGTTACAGGTCACTCCAGACTACATTTCCCAGCAGCCATTTCACTAATCACACGCTCACACCTGAGACCCATCACACAATCACACACCCTACATAAGCCTTGGACTTCCTCGTTCTAATCGCCGAGTATTGTTCTGCGTATTTCGCTCTCCTAGTGATAGCTGCGATACGAAGCCATTCCGTGTTTCCTTAGTCTTAGTCTAGTTTATCCTGGTTATTACCTGAGTCATTCGTGTTCTGATCCTAGCCTGTGTATCTCGTTTCTTGTCTGTTCTCAGCCTGCTCTGAAGTTTAGCCTGCTTTGGATAAATATCTTTTTCGTCTTGTCGTTCGGACTCTGTTTGCCCCTGCCTGGACTATTGCTCGTGTTTTGGATTACCCCTCTTGTCAAGCCCTCTGGATATTGTTCGCCGATTGAAGACCACGCCTTTTTATTTGTTTACTCATCTGTCTTGCCCTCAAGATACCTGTTTGCCATTTGCTCGACCCTGCCTGTGTGACCATGTCTATTAATAAAAGCTTGCATATGGATCCGCACGTCTCTCGTCTCGTTCGCCCTGTTACAACTAGCATGTTTTATTTATTTTAAGTAGCATAAATTAACATTAAAAGTGTTTTTCATTATTAGTTTACAATACCTAATGCTTTAATCACTGATAATAAACTGAATTTTATTGAATTGTAGAGTAAGTGTTACCTTACTGACATTCTTTGTACTATATACACAAATGTAAATACAGTACAGTAAGGCAAAACCTGACTCAAACACATTTTTCTCACCTCTCCCCAGTCTTTTAACTGGTTGTGAGAGAGGTCAAGCTCAACCACGTGAGCACAGAAAGTAGCCACCTCCTCCTCATCTCCGGCCTCCGTGATTCCACAACCATCCAGAACCAGAACGCTGGGCAGATTCAGACGATCTTATACACACACAGGGAGACATAAACTGCCTTTAAATAACCAATTAATGTAATTAATAGATGAAAATTCATTAGAATTTAAAGAAGTTACAACCAACCGTATAGATTTTTTTTTTTTTTTACTTTATTTATTTGCAGCATTTAACTTAATATCTTCAGAAAATTCTTAGATTTTGGCCCTAGAATATATTACTCTATTGATAACACTATGCTCTTCAACAGGCGCAGCAAAATAATGTTAAATGGCAATAACCACTGTCTCAGGATCCAGATTGTATCTAACACACCCTCTTTAACTAGCAGGCTCAGCATTTCACCTACGGCCAAAAATAAAAACTGACCTTTGACAGGTGAACCCTGGGGACTCGACCGGATCACCACTCCAACTCCTGGCCCACGGCAGTATGGGAAGTTTTCCGGGCTGTACTTCTCACTGATCACCTGCACTAAAGTGCGTCCTTCTGTCTCCTCTGACTCCATCTCACCTCTACTCCCACTCTCACACTTTCAGCTGAGCAAACACAGAGGAGTAGCGTGTGTTTAGGTGAACGTAGCATCATTTCCAGTGAAACAAACAGGTTTATCAGTTATGTCGACCAAGTGGACAGGCATGTGCTTGAAAGAAACGATTTGCGAAGAGGCTTGTCTGGAATTTTCAACCAGGGTAAAAATTAGTACAAGTTTCAAACAGCTGGCATTTAGGTCAATAACATTTAACAGTGTCCATGATAAAAAATCAAAGGACAAATCATCTAAAAAAACTAGTTTAAAAACATGCAGAGTTACAGAAATGTGCTATTCATATTCATGTTGGTTTCATATAGTTTCAAAAAACTTTATTACTATTTACATAAACAGTTTAAATTCAATGATTAAAAATGTCAAGTAAAAAGTAAGAAAAAACATACTCCTTACACCTTGAATACATATGGTGTACACACCTTAATTATCAAATTGGTTTTTAACATATTTGTTTTAGGGTGAAAAAAATTCTTGTTAACACTATGATTTTAATTTTGTGGACAAAAGTGTTTTTAATACTACTAATCAATGAAAGCACTTTCTTAATATATTTTTTCTAAAAAATCATAATAAAGGATTAAGAATAAAGGACTTGCATTTTAGTGTATTTTTGAATAAACTGATAAGACAAAGGAGACAAGGAGTGTCACGTCACTGACCCTTTTGTCACATGCACCAGTGTTCAAATAACCAAACACTAATACTCCACGCTAAAAAGAAACTGATTTCTATATTAAAAAAACAATGTTACAATGTTAAAGCCAAAAGAGTGAAATCTGTTGACTCACATTTGATCTGGAGGTCAAATAGGAGCACATTGATGGTGGGTCTCCTGCCAAACAGCACCCAGGAATGAATCTCTTAACCTGCGGCCTTGTGGGTCAGGGCTGGGGGTGTCCCACAGCCCCTGACTCAAAAATAGCAAGAGTGGAAGAATAGACAGAAATGGACAAATGAGATGATGCACATGTGTCACATGGAAAGCTTGTGGTCACAGAACAATCATTCTTCTATCCCTTTATGATGCCTTCACAAATGAGGTAACACTAGCACTGGTATGGAAAGGTCTGTCCTTGAAATCGGATCCAATGACGCTTTGTCCGACTCCCATATGCTGCTGTTTTACACAGAAGCACAATGGGAAAACTCCAGTGGTGCAAACGGATGTTGCGCTCTGAGCAAATGTAAGAGCCTCTTCTAGACAGATGAGTCTGTAAATGTAAAGAGATCTTTATTGCTAAAAGATTGGCCAGCTGATTTATTCTGTCTGTGGGTTTCTTTCCATGAGTAGAAGAGTGATCTAAATCTAATCCAGCACAGACAGATACCTGTCACAATCTTCTGTGAAGTCCACTCAAAGTACATCTCACAAACTACACTTCAAAGCAAGACTCATTTTGCTCCAAAACTTTGTCTGTCCAGACCAGACAAAGTTTTTTTTTTTCTTATGAGAGAGAGAGAGAGAGAGAGAAAAACACAAACACCCGTGGGTGGATGGGACTGCACTCCTATTAGAGGCCAAACATTTTTGTTTATGTAACTAATATATGAGTGATACAGAACCAATTTGTAATTTTAAATAACAGTTCTTTATAATAAGGTCCCATTAGATATTAAACAAAATGCATGAAATAACGTTAAAAATGAGAAATACTTTCATATTTTTTTAAAACTATGTTTTGTTAAAAAAATTAAACTGTTCATTGTTGATTAATATTAGGTCAATTTATTAATATTACCAGACACAACTTTTGATTTTAATAATGTATAAGTAAATGTTAATCAATTTACATAAATAAGATTAAGAAATGGTTTAGAAGTATTTTTCATTGTTAGTTCATGGTAACTAATGTAGTTGGAACGTTACAAAAAAGTTGGACACTTCTGCTAAAATCCACAAAATATTAAAGTCGGCATGAAATGGAAATTACAATGGCTTTACTTTTCTATTGTGATGAATATCTTACTGAAACCGCTTCTCGAATAAGAAAAAATGTAGGTCGTTGAACTTGATTTTGTCTTTCAGGAATTGATTGGATTGTTGTTGTTTGCTAATTGCTGTGAAAGGTTTCTTCGCAACTGTCAAAATTATGTTTCAAAAACATTTTAAAAAAGGAATCAAATAAAATCTGACAAACAAATAGGTGTTTGGCTCTGAAAAATGAAAGGTGGGTTGGCTCTTTTAACTGTAAGGCAGGACTACAACTGTTTCTCATTTGAGAATGAATGTTTGTTGCATTAAAGTCTGTGTAAACCTGAAATTGCAACATACGTTACTTCACCATTGTTACATATTTCCAAGTGAAACAGTATATTACAAACCGCCTGTTCTCTGTAGAGCAATGGTTCTCAACCTTTTTTGGGCCAGTGCCCCCCTGCCCATTATTCAGGTCCCTCACCGCCCCCCCATCAAATAAAACATCTTCACTGACTATTGAAGTTGATTATTATTTTGTGTTTATAATGAGAACTGTTATATTTACAGTAGCATTCAAATGTATGGGGTCATTACTTTTTTAAGAAATGACTTTAATTCAAGGATCCATTAAATTGATGAAAAAAAAATGCAATGACAGTGAAATACATTTTTAAAATAAATTATTTGAAAATAAGTACAATAACATTTATTTAAAGAGTTTTTAAGCATGTTGGCGATTTTCATTGCTACAGATTTGGTGACGTTGTTGCCCCAAATTTAAAAAGACTTGATAAAAATTCCTGTTTAGAATATATCTACAGAGGCATTTAGTTTGTTCTTCCATTCCTGGCAGAGTGAGCGGAGTGGAGTGGGAGTGGTGCAGCGTGATTTTTGACTGGAGCGAGGAGCGGATTTTTGGAAAGTCGGAGCGTCGTAGTTTTCAGTCACTCAGAGAGTGCTCCACTACCACTCCATCGCGAGCACAATTAATGCCAACAGCCCTTAATATAACGGCATTTTATCAAGAATTCACACATTAAACATCATTAGCTAGTTTGACAGATATGTGGATCACTCAAATCAGAAATAAGTGTGGGAGGTTATATCTCAAGCATGTTTGTTTGTAGCATGTGGATACTCAAAACTGATTGGGTGAATTCACGTTTTAAACAGTTTATTGTACAGATAGCTAATCTCCGCTCTAAACTAATGGGCTGCTACACTGCACACACACACAACACACAAGCTCGCACATAACGTACAGAGCGCGCACACATAGAAACATTCAGGAGTGCAGAAAATTGTCTGTGATTTATCAGCTTAAAAATGGAAAAGTTACAGCATATTCATCATGTTCATATTTGCTGCACAGACAAATGAGTTAAGCAGTAATTTAATATTAAACTATTCTTCTAGTATTGTGTATTTATTTTGCATTTAATATAAGTTCTAAATAGAATTTTGCGATATTTCAAAACACTGATGATCAGTTGAGCGAGGAGCGGGAAATGGTGAACCCGGAGCGGAGCTGGAACGGAGTGATAATTGAATGCTTGGAGTGCGGAGGAGAAATTGTTGCCGCTCCACATACTCTGCTTCCTGGAACTCTTGAACACCCTTTTTACTGCTGTGATATGTTTGGATGTTTTCAATTAGCTTTCAGTGAAAAATAATAATATTTATCTCTTAGTTTTAGAAAATACCCTGTTTTTGAGAATATATTGAATTTCCATTTTCTCTGACATAGTGGACATGGTAATTTTGGTCGGTAAATAGGCCTACCACATTTATAGGCCTACATGCAAATGGAAGAAATGTAAACCCTCCTTTACTATTTCATGATTTTGTGAGAATATTTCAAAGTTTGTTTAAGTAGAAAGATGGGAAACATGCTCCTCATTTTCAAAAGTTACTATTTTAGTGCTGTCCTGATTTATATCTTTATTAGTCCATCAAATTTCAAATCTTGCTTTTTTTTTTTTTTGGTCAGTGTGGTGTGCCAGCTATCATAATAAGAAGAAATGTTTCTTGAGCAGCGATCAGCATGATTTCTGAAGGATCATGTGACACTGAAAGCTGGAGTAATGGAGCTTTAGCAGGAGAGGAAAATGTTCAAAAAGAAAGCAGTTCTTTCAAATTGTAGATTTACTGTTTGCTGTATTTTTTTTTTTATTTTTTTTTTTGATCAAATAAATGCAACTTTACTGAGCAGAAGAGATTTGTTTCAAAACCACCTTTTTTGAATGGTGGTGTATATTATAGGCTATATTATTTTATTTGTATATATACATATATAACCTATTTTAAAAGCATACATTTTAACCCAAATATAACAGCCCACAGTAGCACATAAATAATTAAAAATATGTCATTGAATGCCACATAACATTCATGACATATTTGATTTGACTGGACTTTAAATACCATTATCATTAGTTTCCTAACCAGCAAAAAAAGCCACGTGATTATAAATTAGGCTATATTTTCAAGAGCTGAATAAACTCTTGAAATTTGGCATTCAAACCAACCGCAGCCAATCGGCAAACAAAAAGCATATTAATTTTTCTAAACAAGAAAAAACATACTGTGCTTTATCGTGTCTAAGTGTTTGCTATTGTTTTCCCTGGAAATGATCGTTTAGAAGCGGTAGTATTGGTGTAAACTAGCGGCTTAAACTAACACTACTACACCGGGCGCGAACGGCGCGACACGTTGCGTCAAAGCACACAGATCCTCATTATAATCAGTCGTTCAGTATCTGAGCGCGAGCGCTACATAAACGGGTGCCGCGTTCTCTGCCGCACTCCACGCGCTTGCGCAACCGACAAGTTGACAAACGGATATAGAAAGTGCGCTTTGATGCATCCGGTGTAGAAACGGCGTTGGGATGTGGCAGACCATTTTCTTTTGCAAGTTTCAGCCCATACATCTTTGGTGTAAACTCGCCTTAACCAAACGCCCCCCAAGAACACCTCAGCGCCCCCCTTTCAAAAATATTGCTTCCAGCGGCCCCCGATGCTTTCCGAACGCGCCCCGGGGGACGGTACCGCCCCCGTTGAGAAACACTACTGTAGAGTCAAACGCTATATTAAGGCATATTAAATGTTACAGATAGAAGGTGGAGCTTGATTTCAACACACCTCCTAACCATCTCTCTCTCTCGCGGCAGATTGGTGGTTGGAGGGGAGGTGCTAAAGGATGTTCTGCCCAGTGTTGCCAACTTAGCAATTTTGTTGCTAAATTTAGCAATTTTCATACTACCCTAGCAACACAAATTTAGCTAATTTAAAAATTTATTTGGCAACTTTTGATAAATGACTCAAATGATAAAAAGGCACACATTTTCCATCTAAATTACACAAAAAGGAAACCAAAGATGCCTAGCAGTACACACATCACATGAATTAAGTTAGCTGCTATTTGCAATTGTTCAATTTAATAATAATAATAATAATTATTTAATAATTGTTCATTTATGATACACCTTGTTAGTAGCTTGTACCTGCGACTGTTGATCGTACACTGTAAGAAAAATATCTAGAAAAATGGAAAAGGTACTAATAATCTTCAAGGACATTATCCGTTATCCATTATTCGTTGTATCCCTGTTACCTGAAAACATAAAATGCAATGCGTAATTCAAAATGTAGGTAAAAAACCTGTGAAAAATCGGAAAATTCCTTCATATTAACATGGTAGCTTGTGCCCTATTTTTACAGACGTTTCTTAGAGTGTAGCATACTAACTACACTGCTTAAAACTATAATTGTTCAGAATGTGTAGTTTTACTAGTTTACTAGCTAATAAAAAAAAAATAAAAATAAAACTTAAATTGTAATTGTAAGTGTTCAATAATATCATGTTGTATTCAAAAATACAGTTATTTATATTTTAATATAATATTACGTATTTATATTATTTTACAAATCTAACCTAAATTAATCTAAATCTAAATTAACAAAAAAACATTTTTTGCTGAGATTTGATGTAGTGACACAATTTTGCGTCGTAATAACGTAATGACGTCATCGCGCAATGACATCACGACGTCATTTAGCAACAAATTGACCTTCCTTTAGCAACTTCCCCTGAAAATTAGTTGGCAACACTGGTTCTGCCCAAACCATCAAACTGACCTCATCAGAATACCTTAAACAAATCTTTCAGTTTTGACCAGAAAATAGATATATAATAGAGCTGATATAGATAGATATAGGTTTTGACTAAAGATTTTCATATTTTTCCATGTAGATTAACTTGATAGTTCACAATTAATCTTGATTAAGATTAATTGTTGACTACAAGACTATAATGAATGCTAGCAAATAAGGCAAATTTTAATTTGAAATAAGAAAATAAGCTACTTTTCCATCATGGTTAGACCTAATATTGAAGAACCAATCAAATTGACAGAAAAGTGTGAATATTAAAAACCCTAATGAAACCGATTATTACATCTCTCAAAACAACAGATGTTTCACATAAAAATGTTTCAAGATAAAATTGTGAATTTGCCGTCCTGCCACGATAGCAGTTAGTTAACGTGACTCGATTTGTCCTAAAACAAGCCTCGGGTCAAGAGGTCATTTAACGCAGTCAACAGCTGCGCAGTGCGCCTCGACAAGTTGTTGAATTTCAAAAGCACGGCTGCCATGACAACGCGTTTGTTTGGGATTAGCGCTGGTTCGACTAGATTCTGCAGTTTATCTTTTCCAGTATTTTCACGCTCAACGCTTTTGTTTGATACTTTCATGAGTTTTAGTGTTTTTAAACAATAACTGATAATGCAGTGCATGTCCGTTTAAACTCGCTGTATGACTTCATGATCAGCTAAATATAGTGACAAACAGAGGTAAAGTACGCATACACAAAGGTGACAACAGCAGCCAATAAGCGCGTGGATTTTATTTATTTATTTATCTATCATCACCAAAACAACATTAGGCTGTACCGAAACGTAGTTCAAGGGTTTAAATAAAATAAAACATGTTTGTAAATGCGACCTGCAGATAAAAATGCAAATATCACACGATGACAAAAGGAGAGAATATATATACGATGCTGAATGTTAGGAAAAAAATCAAAGCATACAATATAGTCGAGTGACTTCGCATATTGCTTTTATTGTCCTCATTTGTAAGTCGCTTTGGATAAAAGCGTCTGCTAAATGACTAAATGTAATGTAATGTAATGTAATGCATCGGCCGTCTCGTCGTCTACAGGCTCAATAAATAAAAGGCGAAATATATGAGTGGCGTTTTACTTGAGTAGTTTATACGCTTACCAATCGCTCAGCTTGTTTTTGTTGTTGATCCGTTGACAGTGTTTTGAAGACGAAGCTCTGCTGTAGTTACTTCCTATTGGCGAAGCGAAGCAGCTGCCTGCGGCTCCAGCGCAGAGGGTGGCAGCAGCACATCACATCTTGTAAATGACATGAAAATATTTATTATGCATGCTAGTGTTCATTTCGTTTTACTCTTTTACGAGGAAAAACCTTATTAATCTGAATAAATATCGGTCTAAGTTAACTTACATGAATATTGCATTCACAAATGTTGGCGTGTGAAGAACAAGAACGCTGCCCTGAATATTGTTTCTGTTTGCATTTTTGTTTTCAGTGTACAAACAACAACAAAATAACTCAAATTAACTGCTGTCTGAAAAGGTAAAATCAAAGTGTTGCCAAAGTTACAACAGGCAGTAGTTGCAATTTAGTTAACGTTGATTTAATATGAATTACCTACAAAAAAGAAAATTGCGTCTCAACGCTGACAACTAATAAAAAAAAATTTGCCTATGACAAATCAAATGGTTTTGTTTGGTGTAATATTTTATACTATAATTGTGAAAACAAAACATAGTTTGCCTTTACATTTTAATATAATGTCTTTATTATTCTGTAGTGATTAGGGGAAATATGTTGAGAAAGTTTCGTTTATTACAGTTGTTAATTATTTTATTAGCACCAAGTGCATGTTTTTCATTTAATATCTATGTATATGTGTTATAAATGACTTATTACATTTTTAAAGTGGTGGTATCATCTTAAAACCTAAAGCTAGAAGCAGATACTGCCTGAATTTGGAATAATACTATCATAATCTTATTTTTTTCCTTTGTATTTTTAAATGACAGATATAGCAAGAATAGTATTATATTGTGCAATTTCGAATTCAGCTAATGTGCGCTAATTTATCCACTATTTGTAATATGTTTGTAATGACTCTCCTGTCTGATAGGTGGCAGGTGTGGCTGTTGTTTAACTGAGAGTGCAGCTTGTTATCGGTGATGAAGAAGCAGAATAGGACGAACCCGCGTGGAAAACAATCCGGTAAAAGTTTGCCAGGTATTAAACACTTCATTTTATACATATATATATATATATATATATATTGCTAAACGTAATTTCAATTCATTCCCTTCTTAATACCGTTGATGTGATTCAGAAAACACAGTATGTGCGGATGACCTGATATTCTAACGACACACGTTCAAGATTGTCAAGAATCAAGTTGGATTTTGTGTTTGTTGTGAAAAGCACGTTGTGCTATGTTTTCTGTATCGTTATGATTTTTGCGTGTTGAATGAAATGCAGTCAGATTCGCGTAATAACATAATGGACCGCGTTAATGATAAAAAGGTGAAGAAGAAGAAGAAGAGCAAGAAAAGTGAAACTCCAGACCAGCATGAACTCACTGAAAGCCCAAAGGTGCAGACTGAGAAGCACCATGAAAAGATGCATAAGAAGAAAAACAAAAATAAGGAATCGGAGAATGTAAGCCTGCAGACACCTACAGACAAAAAGAAAAAAAGAAAATTGAATGAAGGAGTGGAGGTTGTCACAAGCCTGCATAAAGAAAAAGATAAGAAAACCCCCACAGCAGAGTCACAAGAGCCACAGAAGCCTGCTAAGAAAAAGAAAAAGAGAGCAAATGTGACACAAGCAGACTGTGATGACAAGACACAAGAAGAACAGCCTGTCATGATCACAGAACATGAGGAAGAACCTGCCTTACTAATTGGTACTAGAAAGCCCAAAAGAAGGCGAACGCTGTTGGATGAAGCAGAAGTTGATCCCAATCTACTGAATGAACTGATAGAATTTTTTCCTAAAATTGAGTCCAGAAGCTCATATGAAATCAATAAAATGATCATGTATGATCTGCCAAGGTTCAAGGAATTCAGAAAGCAAGGTAGGCTGATTATATCTAATCTGTAAATATTTTTGATTTGTCAATCTTAAACATGTTAGAAATGATACTTTAATTATTATTATTCAGATCAGCCTATATAATTTATTTATATATGAAGATTAATGTCATAAATGTATAGTGTCCATATAAAAATAATACCTTTTGCCTTTGACTCTTCACACTTGTGTCCACAGGCATCATGTTGAGGCATGGAAGATTCTCTAATGCAGAAAATGAGAGGTTAAGACAGAACGTTAGAGATTTTATTGCTCTCACAGGAATGAAAAATGCTACCAAGCTCTTTCATCCAAAACGTTTCCCAGAAGAGAGACAGGAATTGACAAAGATGAAAAAGCTCTACAAGTTTTTTGAAAGGATAGGTGAGTCCCAACAATCACATTGTATTCACTCACTTCTCTATTGATTTTGTTTTTGAAAGGTCTAAAGTCATCATCCTAACCCTCATCCTGCACTATTTAAACTTTTTTTCGGTAGATACGAGACACGCTAGTCTTTGCGTCCCAGATATGCCTTTACACATGTTATTTGCAGGAATAGTCTACCCGAATGAATATTCTCTAATCATTTACTCACCCTCATGTCGTCCCATGTACATATACATCTGGGATGGCATGACTCACCGTAAATGGTGAGAGAATTTTCATTTTTGGGTGGAGTATTTCTTGGAATATGAAGACTTGTTATATTTGAATACATATTGAACATTATGATAAGCTATACTGAACATGTACAATTTTCATTGCTTAATTTGTTCTCATCTTTTTTCAAATCAAATTTGAACAGCGGAAGGAATTCCTAGGCCTTGCCATGATGTTTTTAGCCGTGGAAGGAAAGTTTTTGATGGTGAAAACTATAAGGGAAGGTAAATGAAATTATAGGTCTTAAAAAATTTATCTGCTCTGCTTTTTATTTTTATTCTGTAATAGACCTCAGTTGTTCCTTTTCTTAAAAGATTTACAGAAGAAGAAGTCAAATCATTGCTTAAGTATCATTCACTGCATGGCAATAACTGGCAAAAGATTTCTGAGCTGATGGGTCGAAGTTCTTACTCTCTTGAGAAACGTTTTTCCCAACTTAATACAGGTAAGTCTAATTCAGCAAGCTGCTTTTCTAGGTTTATTGATGGTTGGTCATTTTGTATCATGAATTTGCATCAAACAGCTAGAAAAAGTGGGCCGTGGTCTGCGAAGGAGGAGCAGAGACTTTTGAGGGCTGTGCGAGACCATATTGTAACAGTGCTGAAATCTGAGTCCCCTAATAAAACAACACCAAAAAGAGTCAGTAGAGAAATACTGTACCAAAAATTGCCCTGGTTCAATATTTCTCTGAAGGTTAAAACTCGATGTTGGAGCAAATGCAGAGAGAAATGGTGAGAGAGTCATTGAAAACTCTTATATTAAATGGTGGCACATTTAATACGTTTAGTGATTCTCTGTTTGTATAACCAACATTGTCCCTGAATTTTCTCCTTCACCCCTAAGGATGTCCATCCTCGCTGTGCGGATGTCTTCAGGGACTTATAGGGGAAAGAAAGCTCAGGAGGCCAAAATCAGACTCATTAAAGCGTAAGATATCTTGTTTGTGCATGCTTACTTGGCTTTTGTTATCCTGACATATTTTTTTTTTCATCTGGCTTCTATGTCATATATTCACACAGATTGTATCAATTGCAAGTGGAGGATGTTACGGATGTCAACTGGGATGATCTCACAGGTGTTTTCGGGTGAGGATTATATGCATTTTGGGGTGGGTGATGTGGCAAATAATGTACATTTCTTTCATCAGGATCACAATTTATGATCTTAACGTGATTCTTTTGGTTATCATGGTTCTTTTGATTGTCTTGGTTTTTCAGACTCCATTTAAAAAAATTCTCCATTTTAAAAAATATAGCCCTACAAGGTAGAAAAACATTAAAAAAAAGATTAAAATGATTCTTCATTCAAAAATGAAAATTCTATTTAGTCACCCTCAAGTTGGTCCAAACATTTATACAATTTTATTTCTTCTGTTGAGCACAAAACAAGATATTTTGAAAAATGTTGGGAACCAAACAGTTGATTGAACTTAAAATGTCTTTTATCTTTGAATGGATTTTCAAAATTATTTCTGTAGGTTGTTTGGTAAATAATGTCTTGGCAACATTCAGCTTCCATATGTCCATTGAAAACCCAGATTAATTGAAACCTTGGTGTTGTTGAAAGTATATTTGTTGTACATTAGAATCTTTTCCAACGATATGATAATTTCATAATCTCTGTAGATTACCATGGTGATATTGCTATATCTGGAATAAAGAAAATCCTCTAAGGAGTTAATTAAGTAGTGTAAATGGCATCTGAGCACAATTACACAGGTTACATTATTCAGTTTCCCAGTAAGTAACTAGAATAATGCTCCTGCTTGTTCAGGCATGATGATGCTACTAGTGGTGTAAACAAGCTTGGTGTCACGTCTTTGTCCTCTTTGTCTCATAGGGATGTTCCTCCAGCATATGTGCAAGCAAAGTGGCACCATCTTAAAGTTTGCTATGTGCCCGAATGGAAGACTAAGTGTTTTGGAGGTTAGTGTGTTCATTTATTTCACATTAGATTGTAGTTGTAGATCCAGCATTGTTTTGTTCTATTTTCCATAGTGTACTCCAGAGATGGAAACTGAAGCTGCAAAAAAAAAAAAAAAGGTTTCTTGAGCCTTGTAATCAATTGACACTTAAGTATAATAGGACTTCAGGGACTTTATAATGTCCCTACTGGAAAATAATGGATATTTTAGGGCTGCACGATATTGGAAAAAACTCACATTGCAATATTTTGTATTTCTGCGATATATATTGCGATATGGGGAAAAAAAAAAAAATAATAAAAAAATAACACCAGATGACAAAGCTCTATTTGGAAAAAAAATGATCAATGATTGGGGTGATTTTGTAGGTGAGTAAATCAGCATAGAAAAATAAACAAATGACAAATGTAGATAAATATAATAGAACAAAGATAAATTAAATAAACAGTGCTTTATATTTTTCCGGTAAGTCTAACAGTATTCAGGTATACTGGTTGAATAATCAAATGTAAAATAACACTGCATAGTCTTCACTGTATAAATTAAATCTAATAAATCTGTGTTAAAGCTAAAAAAGTGATTTTTCTCGATGTGTTTTGTTGTTTGATTAACATTCATGACACAGAAAGCCTTAGGAACATTAAACTGCTGTGAACCAATATACTATCCATTTTCTTTCTCAATTGTTTACCTTCACCTAAGCCATAAGCAACTGTGTTTACAAGGATACTTGCAGAGACATGCATTTTGACAGTTTTGCGTGTAGGCTATGTCTCATCATTTCAGGCACAAATAGACGCGGAAATGAACGGAATCCAGTGTTCACGTGCATCTGAGTGGTTCTCACCATGTCTACACCAGACGCGCACGACGCCACAAAACATAGAACCCATTATAATCAGTGATGCTGTCTACACTGGATGCGGCACGACACGGCAAATCCCCGAGAGTAAATCCCTAGTTCTTTTTATGTTGTACTGACACAAAGTTCAAAGGATTTGCAACGGTTGCTTTGTTGCGTCCAGTGTAGACAGAGCGGGGTGGCGCGACAGCTGTCGTGAAAACGATCAGCATAAATATAACAATCAGTATACTAAAAATCGCACATCCTGTGATGTGACTAGTTGCAGATGTGCACATCACGATATCGATGCTGAAACGCTATATCGTCCAGCCCTTTGTTAATTAAATAAAAAAAAATTGGATGTACAACCTACATATAGTGGGGCATGTTAATGTTAGGACTGGACTATGAGTCACGTACTGAATGTCTTTGATGTTGTTCCTTCCAGACATTGTTGACTTCCTTTATGAAAGAGTCTTGCCAGGCCTGGTGAAAGACTGTGAAGACCGTGAAGACCTTGATGACAATGAGCTGAAGGTTGACCAGAAGCAGAGCTTCCTTCTATCTGACATTTTTCAGGACATTAATGAGGATCATTGCAGCGACAGTGATGAGGAGAGTGGCCAGAAAGAAGATGACAAATCCTCTTGAACTATGTACAGATCATTCACACTTGTAATTGAGTAATATTCCACAAGTAAAGAGAAAGACATTTTCAAGAAGTACATGTAATGATGTATGATTTCCTTTTATTTTGTTATTCCATTTATTTTGACGAAGAATTGAATAAACAGAATTTGTATTATGCTTTTTAAAGGTCTTGTAAACAAGGACACTTCTCTTTCCCACATGAAGGTAAAACAAGAATGAGTGAGGTAAACAATGGTTGGTAAATCAGTTGAGAAATGTTAATGTTAAGTGTTTAGTCAATTTGAAACATTCGATCAAACACAAACAACTCTGTCCCTTCAGCCCTACGAGTCATCACATTACATTTTCAAACCAGCCATGGCCCGTTCCAGTGGGTTAGAACTCCAGAAGTCATGGTCCCAACCCAGGAACCACCCTGTAAAGGTGGGGGGTTCAAAGCCCTGCTTCACTGTAACAATGGGAGTTCTCTTGTCCCTGCTGGCAGGATCTGATTCAATATATTTGGCAGCTATATAAAAGAAAAGACCAGGATAAAGATAAATTGTTAGCTAATGAAAACTAGCAAAATATTACAATTGAAAATGGTAAATTCTCACCTGAAGTCACAGCTTCTCTTTTTTCATCTTCATTAGCTTCATTTCCAATCCAAACAAAGACCTTGGAGACAATGGTTTCAAGCATTACATTGTTAATTTCATTTTCTCAAGTGCATTTTATTGCAAGTGTCGCACACACACAAACATATTTTACCTGATCCCATGTGTCCAGAATCATGACATCATCTGGAGCCAAGTCCTCTTGGGTCATCTCTCCTGGCACCTCTTCAATCTAGATTGGCACAGAACGAACATAAATTGTGAAAAATGCAAGATTCTTTTCTGATTTCAGTGGAATAAGTCGAACCATTCAACATGGAAACTCACAAGTAATTGTCCTGTCTTGTTAGAGCATGCAAAAAGCCTAGGAGGATGGGTGTCCATTTTGCTCTTGAGCCTTTCAGAGGTGCGATACTCTGCTTTTCCTCCAAGAGCACTCCAGAAGCCATCTACATAGAAATTTGAGAAAGAACAAGAGTTGTTCGGTATACGTTCATTTATACTCTGAATGCAACATTTAAATAAGTACAATAAAACACTCCTTTACCAATGACAAGTACACCCACCTCCCTCTGCTCCTTCTGATATCTCCGAAAGGTTCACTCCTAAAATGCTGCCAAGCTTTTCTGCTCCATTCTTTTCTGCATTACTTGCACCATGACCCAGCCACAGCATAGAGCCTGAAGCAGCCACCAAAACAAAAGCATCATTGGAATTGAGGCTGGAGGCTTCAGGTTCAACCTGTTTCAGGCAAAGTGAACAACTGTCAATAGAGAACCAATTTTCCATACATTTTCAAATGAAGAACATTTGACAAAATGAAACGGCATCATACAATGGTACATTCAAAGCACAAATGGACGTTTTGACTCACCTCAACAGCTCGTGTGTGCCCAGCAGGATTGGCACGAACTTGGAAAAGGCGGACTGCAGAAGCCTTTGATTGGCCACCCTCTCGTGAAGTCCCACCCTTGTGCACGACCATTGGCTGCCCGCCAAAGATACTCATGAGATGAGGGGGCTCTTTGCCTTCAATTACTCGAACCTTTGTAAACATTCACATTCAAACTGGTGTTACTAGTTTGTTTTGTTGGTATATGCCAAGGATGTCCAATTCTGCTCTTGAAGGGCTACTGTACTGCAGAGGTCCAATCCTGATGAGAAACAGCCAAACCTGCTAATCAAGGTCTTCAGGATTACTAGAAACCTTCAGACAAGTGTGTTAGGGCAGATTGGAGCTAAACTCTGCAGGACATTTGCCCTACAAGAGCAGGAGTGGACACCCCTGGTCTATATTCCAGTAGACATCCAGTAGGTGAATACTGTAATCGATGCACCAAGCAAATGTCACCTCCACAGGACTCCCACTGAGCTCTGAATCAAGCTGGGCAGCCAGAATGGCAGAAGCTCCTTTCTCATCTTGACTGGACTCTTCCCCCTGCCTGCAGACATAAACAACCACATTTAATAAACCTTTGCAGTAATGACTCATCCTATTGACTAACAGAAGCCTAGCCTGGTGGGGCTAAGAGATGCTACATAAAGACAGTGTTCTGTTACCCAAGTGTTTTTGTGTAACATGAGCAGACAAAGCCCTTGGCTTAGGACCAAATTCTTAGGCATTCAGTGTTTATTTTCCAGGTTCAGCATTCATAAAGGACTGAATGGATTCTAAAAGTAGGTCTATAGCTCTTACCATATATATATTATCTGCCCCTGACGTCCCCCATGCTTGTAGCTGTACAGGATGATATAACTGTCTCCTCCAAAGAACTGCCCATGAATGGATGGGTCAACTGGTACCTTGTCTGATCCCTCAATGCGCCAGATCTTTCCAAAGCAACAAAACAAGGCAAATCGTCCATTATTTCATCTACATAAAAAAACTTGATCGTTACAATCTGCTGTACAATAGTACAAAACACATTTACCTTTTTCTCTCCCTTCCCATCATCTACCATTCCATGCTGAGCAGCCATTGCCTCCGATTTGTGCAAAGATGATGCATCAAAGGGCACTTTCTTGATCTTGGCAATTTTGTTAGGCACATAGGCTTGTCCCATACCCTTTGTCTGGTCTGTATCACGCCAAAACTTGAAGAACTGTTTGAAGAGAGGAGTCTCTCCATTCTCAGGGATGATCTGGACCTCAGTGTGTTTGGGATAGCCCATCTTACTGATGAAGTCCTCAGCAGCTTTCATGCCTGCACTCCTCTCTTCTTTATTAGCCTCTTTACCTGTTACATTAAAGAAATAAAAGGTCAAGATTTACATTCAGGCATGTCCCAAATGCAAATTTTGAATTAATTTGAATGATGTGCTGAGCTGACCTTTCCAGACAAATATCTTGCCATTGGAACCATGGTCCAAGATGAAGCAGTCGGTCGACTGCAGTGCACTCTGGGAAAAGGGGTTTTCTTCAGCCACCAAAGTCACAGACATACTCCCACTGGCATTTGACACCTAGGTAATAATGACCACCAGAATAAACCATTTTGTTAAGTTTTCAGTATTTCTCACGGAAAACCTAGAGAGTGTAGCTTACTGTACCTTGTACAATTTTGCAGACTTCCTGTTGGATGCATCGGTCTTGGTGTCTTCAGTCTGTGCATCAGGAAGATCAGGCTTTGGTCCAAGAATCTTACAAAATATAAGCATTTGCATTCAGAAAATAATATTGAATTCTTACTAAAAGTTAAAATACACTACACAATGTTTGCCCTGATTTTTGACTGATTTGCAGTCTGGAAGAGTCAGCACTACTAGTTAGTAGTCAGAGACAGTTCAGTTCAGTCAAATGTTAAATATGTTTGATATTTTACAAACTTTTACTTCTAGCCATGAGGCAAATGTCTCTATGTGAGTTTATTTTGTCCAGAATGACTTGATGGTCTGGTAGTGTGTGAGATCTTCAGTTGTGTAATACAAGTGTTTGATGCATATTTTTTTTAAATTTTGTGTGGACTATTCTAGCACTAACCTATATCGAAAAAATACCGAATGAAACATCTTCCTTTTATTATACTAACCGTTAGTAGCTTATCATTTTCTGATCCTTCTTCATATACAAAAAGTTTTGCTCTCCCACAACGTTCATTATCACGAATATCTTTGGAAACACTGGTGGCCTTCAGTCTCTCAAACTGGTTACACTTGGACCCACACCACTGGTATATCTCCTGATGCGAGTATAAAAGAAACGGCATGAATACATGGGATACCTTATAATAAAATGTAAGAGGAAAGGCAAAACATTCATTTATTCATATCATCTTTCACCTGTCCAAAGTCTAGGATGAAGCAATCACCCTGGTTGAAGCTGTCCCAACTCACAGGTACCTCAATGGCCCGGACCACACGTCTACCACTCACATGGAGAACTCGCTTCACATTCACTTCACCGGAAGCTACGTGTTTGAATCCAGAGGCAACTCCACCTTGCTGAAGAAACGAAAAGCAGTTTGATAAGCAAAATGATTTAGCGTTTTGCTATTATGAACTGACCAAGTACCCAAATACATTTTGCATTAGATTCCATTTTTGCATATTATGCATCAAAGCATGGTAAACACTAACTCTACCCACCATGTATTTAAGGCCTGATTTGAAGTAGCCTACAAAGGTTTTTGACTCATATCCCTGTACTTCTCTGTACTGGATGGGGTTTCCTCCAAGGAAATCATCCATTTGGACAGTGAAGATAGCAGCTGCCCCACTCTCATCAATTGAGCATGCATCACCTGGAGATGCCATTTAACAATGTTCATAAACAGGTTTTCATTGAACATGCACATCATTAAGTGCACAGCACAGAAAACCTTGCATTTACACTAACAATACTCTCACCTATCCAGAAGTGAAGGTCATATTGTAGATTTCCAGAGTTTTGCTTTATGGTATTAAGGATTAGGTAGGTATCGCCTGTGTAGAAGCCACCATGAAGATTCTTAGGGACAGGCACCAAATCCATGTTCTCAATCCTCCACACCTGCAGGCCTGGCTGCTTTCCTGCCTTCTCAAATTCAGGGTGGTTCACCATGGTGCTGTTTGAAAACAACAGCTATTGTAACAGCCATCCACAATAGCCGTATTTTGTATGCTCTTGTGTTCCACAGTCTATTGTTGAGAATATGATTAAATAGAGGAAGGGTGATGTACATTGTTCATTAAAAGAAAACAATGGCAATTTCTGTCTCTCGGGCTAGAACATTTTTTCTACATCTTTAAAATTGTTCTAATGCTTCTGCAAAATCAAACTGCTGGCCTGTTATGAGGGGGTGATGAGGTGGATGAGTCTGGTCATGCCCTCAGGCAGAGATCTCCACCCCCAATGGAAAAAGGAAGAGTCGCAAAGGGCGGGTTTCTCTTACTTACTGCAGAGGTGCAATGCACAACAACACACTTACTTCAACACTTACCTGTTCTCAGCCACTGTATGTTATTCAGGAATACACAACAGCAAAAAAAAAAAAAAAAAAAAAAAATTTAAAGGTAAAAGTTACCCTGTTTACGTAATCCGACATAAAATTCAGTTTATGGGTTACTATAGTGATATCATAATTTTCAGTATTTATAGAGAAAAGTATTTTTTTTAAATACCACTGGTCTATATCAGATCAGTTTAGTTTTTCCAGTTAGAATAATGCATTAATAAATACAATAAATAATAAAACTTTACCTACTATAAACGAGTTATGCTTGAGAAAGGTAAATAATTAATAGCAACATCAGATGGTGACTATGCATCAGGAAACAAAAGAATGCTTTTCAATACTAAAACACCATCAAATAGAATGCTTTCGAAATAGGCCTACCTGTTGGGTAAAGCTTTGTTTTTAAAGGTATTATCAGCAGAAGAGTCTGGCACGACAGCTGTAGGTTTGAGCACTGAGCTTCCGCAGGTAATAGGAGTAATCTTCAACAGGTTTGTCTCATTTGCATATGAAACCCCTCCTCTTATTAGTCAGAACATGCATTTTCTTCCGGAAAAAGTGAATAAGTAAAAGTCTATATATATATGTATATATATATATATATATATATAATGCAGAGTTTGCAGTTTAATGGTGTGTTATATGATACATATATTATAAAAAAAAAAAATGCACAGTAAATGTTTACACTGATTCAGTTGCTGGTACAGTGTGCTATTATTTGTTTATAAAGGTTTTGCTTTAAAAGAGCGTGTGTATATTATTCTGTCCATTCATAACAGTAAAGGAGAGGCAAAATGAAACAGCTATTTGCTCAATATAATATAAACCACTGCTTTGGCCAACAAATATTGCAACAAAAATGATAAATATGTATAATTTTAAAACGTGTGGCAGCTTGCACATTTTGGCTTTTTGAGAAAAGCTTCTTTCTTCTGAACCAGTTATTCTGATTTCGCTGTTAAACAGTGTCACTTTAGAAAAAAAAAACAGTTGATCTCATATTTTGATCATGATTATTTTTATGTTTATTTTCTTGTCGATTTTTTGAGGAAGCATTGTTGGTCCAGTAGAGGAGTGTGTATGGTGCAGTGTGCTGTGTCTCCAGTGGAGGTGACTGTAGTGTAGTGTGCTGTAGTGTAGTGTCGTGTAGTGTAGTGTAGTGTGCTGTGTCTCCAGTGGAGGTGACTGTAGTGTAGTGTGCTGTAGTGTAGTGTCGTGTAGTGTAGTGTAGTGTGCTGTGTCTCCAGTGGAGGTGACTGTAGTGTAGTGTAGTGTAGTGTGCTGTGTCTCCAGTGGAGGTGACTGTAGTGTAGTGTAGTGTAGTGTAGTGTAGTGTAGTGTAGTGTGCTGTAGTGTAGTGTAGTGTCGTGTAGTGTAGTGTAGTGTAGTGTGCTGTGTCTCCAGTGGAGGTGACTGTAGTGTAGTGTAGTGTAGTGTAGTGTGCTGTGTCTCCAGTGGAGGTGACTGTAGTGTAGTGTGCTGTAGTGTAGTGTAGTGTAGTGTGCTGTAGTGTAGTGTGCTGTAGTGTAGTGTAGTGTAGTGTGCTGTAGTGTAGTGTCGTGTAGTGTAGTGTAGTGTGCTGTGTCTCCAGTGGAGGTGACTGTAGTGTAGTGTAGTGTAGTGTAGTGTAGTGTAGTGTAGTGTGCTATGTCTCCAGTGGAGGTGACTGTAGTGTAGTGTAGTGTAGTGTAGTGTAGTGTGCTGTGTCTCCAGTGGAGGTGACTGTAGTGTAGTGTAGTGTAGTGTGCTGTGTCTCCAGTGGAGGTGACTGTAGTGTAGTGTAGTGTAGTGTAGTGTAGTGTAGTGTGCTGTGTCTCCAGTGGAGGTGACTGTAGTGTAGTGTGCTGTAGTGTAGTGTCGTGTAGTGTAGTGTAGTGTGCTGTGTCTCCAGTGGAGGTGACTGTAGTGTAGTGTAGTGTAGTGTGCTGTGTCTCCAGTGGAGGTGACTGTAGTGTAGTGTAGTGTAGTGTAGTTTAGTGTGCTGTGTCTCCAGTGGAGGTGACTGTAGTGTAGTGTGCTGTAGTGTAGTGTAGTGTAGTGTAGTGTAGTGTAGTGTAGTGTGCTGTAGTGTAGTGTAGTGTAGTGTAGTGTAGTGTGCTGTAGTGTAGTGTAGTGTAGTGTAGTGTAGTGTAGTGTCGTGTAGTGTAGTGTAGTGTGCTGTGTCTCCAGTGGAGGTGACTGTAGTGTAGTGTAGTGTAGTGTAGTGTGCTGTGTCTCCAGTGGAGGTGACTGTAGTGTAGTGTGCTGTAGTGTAGTGTAGTGTAGTGTGCTGTAGTGTAGTGTAGTGTAGTGTGCTGTAGTGTAGTGTCGTGTAGTGTAGTGTAGTGTGCTGTGTCTCCAGTGGAGGTGACTGTAGTGTAGTGTAGTGTAGTGTAGTGTGCTGTGTCTCCAGTGGAGGTGCCTGTAGTGTAGTGTAGTGTAGTGTAGTGTAGTGTAGTGTAGTGTGCTATGTCTCCAGTGGAGGTGACTGTAGTGTAGTGTAGTGTAGTGTAGTGTAGTGTAGTGTAGTGTGCTGTGTCTCCAGTGGAGGTGACTGTAGTGTAGTGTAGTGTAGTGTGCTGTGTCTCCAGTGGAGGTGACTGTAGTGTAGTGTAGTGTAGTGTAGTGTGCTGTAGTGTAGTGTAGTGTAGTGTAGTGTAGTGTGCTGTGTCTCCAGTGGAGGTGACTGTAGTGTAGTGTGCTGTAGTGTAGTGTAGTGTAGTGTGCTGTGTCTCCAGTGGAGGTGACTGTAGTGTAGTGTAGTGTAGTGTGCTGTAGTGTAGTGTGCTGTGTCTCCAGTGGAGGTGACTGTAGTGTAGTGTGCTGTAGTGTAGTGTAGTGTCATGTAGTGTAGTGTGCTGTGTCTCCAATGGAGGTGACTGTAGTGTAGTGTAGTGTCGTGTAGTGTAGTGTGCTGTAGTGTAGTGTGCTGTGTCTCCAGTGGAGGTGACTGTAGTGTCGTGTAGTGTAGTGTAGTGTAGTGTGCTGTGTCTCCAGTGGAGGTGACTGTAGTGTAGTGTAGTGTAGTGTAGTTTGCTGTAGTGTAGTGTGCTGTAGTGTAGTGTGCTGTGTCTCCAGTGGAGGTGACTGTAGTGTAGTGTAGTGTCGTGTAGTGTAGTGTAGTGTAGTGTATTGTGCTGTGTCTCCAGTGGAGGTGACTGTAGTGTAGTGTAGTGTAGTGTAGTGTGCTGTAGTGTAGTGTAGTGTCGTGTAGTGTAGTGTGCTGTAGTGTAGTGTGCTGTGTCTCCAGTGGAGGTGACTGTAGTGTAGTGTGCTGTAGTGTAGTGTGCTGTAGTGTAGTGTAGTGTCGTGTAGTGTAGTGTGCTGTAGTGTAGTGTGCTGTAGTGTAGTGTGCTGTGTCTCCAGTGGAGGTGACTGTAGTGTAGTGTAGTGTAGTGTAGTGTCGTGTAGTGTAGTGTAGTGTAGTGTGCTGTGTCTCCAGTGGAGGTGACTGTAGTGTAGTGTAGTGTAGTGTAGTGTGCTGTAGTGTAGTGTAGTGTCGTGTAGTGTAGTGTGCTGTAGTGTAGTGTGCTGTGTCTCCAGTGGAAGTGACTGTAGTGTAGTGTGCTGTAGTGTAGTGTAGTGTAGTGTGCTGTAGTGTAGTGTGCTGTGTCTCCAGTGGAGGTGACTGTAGTGTAGTGTAGTGTAGTGTAGTGTGCTGTAGTGTAGTGTGCTGTGTCTCCAGTGGAGGTGACTGTAGTGTAGTGTAGTGTTGTGTAGTGTAGTGTAGTGTAGTGTAGTGTGCTGTGTCTCCAGTGGAGGTGACTGTAGTGTAGTGTAGTGTGCTGTGTCTCCAGTGGAGGTGACTGTAGTGTAGTGTGCTGTAGTGTAGTGTAGTGTAGTGTGCTGTGTCTCCAGTGGAGGTGACTCTAGTGTAGTGTGCTGTAGTGTAGTGTAGTGTAGTGTGCTGTGTCTCCAGTGGAGGTGACTGTAGTGCAGTGTGCTGTGTCTCCAGTGGAGGTGACTGTAGTGTAGTGTAGTGTAGTGTAGTGTAGTGTGCTGTGTCTCCAGTGGAGGTGACTGTAGTGTAGTGTAGTGTCGTGTCGTGTAGTGTAGTGTAGTGTGCTGTGTCTCCAGTGGAGGTGACTGTAGTGTAGTGTAGTGTAGTGTAGTGTGCTGTGTCTCCAGTGGAGGTGACTGTAGTGTAGTGTGCTGTAGTGTAGTATAGTGTAGTGTGCTGTGTCTCCAGTGGAGGTGACTGTAGTGTAGTGTAGTGTAGTGTGCTGTGTCTCCAGTGGAGGTGACTGTAGTGTAGCGTAGTGTAGTGTAGTGTAGTGTGCTGTGTCTCCAGTGGAGGTGACTGTAGTGTAGTGTGCTGTGTCTCCAGTGGAGGTGACTGTAGTGTAGCGTAGTGCAGTGTAGTGTAGTGTGCTGTGTCTCCAGTGGAGGTGACTGTAGTGTAGTGTAGTGTAGTGTAGTGTGCTGTTTCTCCAGTGGAGGTGACTGTAGTGTAGTGTAGTGTAGTGTAGTGTGCTGTGTCTCCAGTGGAGGTGACTGTAGTGTAGTGTAGTGTAGTGTAGTGTGCTGTGTCTCCAGTGGAGGTGACTGTAGTGTAGTGTAGTGTAGTGTAGTGTGCTGTGTCTCCAGTGGAGGTGACTGTAGTGTAGTGTAGTGTGCTGTGTCTCCAGTGGAGGTGACTGTAGTGTAGTGTAGTGTGCTGTGTCTCCAGTGTTGGTGACTGTAGTGTAGTGTAGTGTAGTGTAGTGTAGTGTGCTGTGTCTCCAGTGGAGGTGACTGTAGTGTAGTGTAGTGTAGTGTGCTGTGTCTCCAGTGGAGGTGACTGTAGTGTAGTGTAGTGTGCTGTGTCTCCAGTGGAGGTGACTGTAGTGTAGTGTAGTGTAGTGTAGTGTAGTGTAGTGTAGTGTAGTGTGCTGTGTCTCCAGTGGAGGTGACTGTAGTGTAGTGTAGTGTAGTGTAGTGTGCTGTGTCTCCAGTGGAGGTGACTGTAGTGTAGTGTAGTGTAGTGTAGTGTGCTGTGTCTCCAGTGGAGGTGACTGTAGTGTAGTGTGCTGTAGTGTAGTGTAGTGTAGTGTGCTGTAGTGTAGTGTCGTGTAGTGTAGTGTAGTGTGCTGTGTCTCCAGTGGAGGTGACTGTAGTGTAGTGTAGTGTAGTGTAGTGTGCTGTGTCTCCAGTGGAGGTGACTGTAGTGTACTGTAGTGTAGTGTAGTGTGCTGTGTCTCCAGTGGAGGTGACTGTAGTGTAGTGTAGTGTAGTGTAGTGTAGTGTAGTATGCTGTGTCTCCAGTGGAGGTGACTGTAGTGTAGTGTAGTGTAGTGTAGTGTAGTGTAGTGTAGTGTAGTATGCTGTGTCTCCAGTGGAGGTGACTGTAGTGTAGTGTGCTATGTCTCCAGTGGAGGTGACTGTAGTGTAGTGTAGTGTAGTGTAGTGTGCTGTGTCTCCAGTGGAGGTGACTGTAGTGTAGTGTGCTATGTCTCCAGTGGAGGTGACTGTAGTGTAGTGTAGTGTAGTGTAGTGTAGTGTAGTGTGCTGTGTCTCCAGTGGAGGTGACTGTAGTGTAGTGTGCTATGTCTCCAGTGGAGGTGACTGTAGTGTAGTGTAGTGTAGTGTAGTGTAGTGTAGTGTGCTGTGTCTCCAGTGGAGGTGACTGTAGTGTAGTGTGCTATGTCTCCAGTGGAGGTGACTGTAGTGTAGTGTAGTGTAGTGTAGTGTAGTGTAGTGTGCTATGTCTCCAGTGGAGGTGACTGTAGTGTAGTGTAGTGTAGTGTAGTGTAGTGTAGTGTGCTGTGTCTCCAGTGGAGGTGACTGTAGTGTAGTGTAGTGTAGTGTAGTGTGCTGTGTCTCCAGTGGAGGTGACTGTAGTGTAGTGTAGTGTAGTGTAGTGTAGTGTAGTGTGCTATGTCTCCAGTGGAGGTGACTGTAGTGTAGTGTAGTGTAGTGTAGTGTAGTGTGCTGTGTCTCCAGTGGAGGTGACTGTAGTGTAGTGTGCTATGTCTCCAGTGGAGGTGACTGTAGTGTAGTGTAGTGTAGTGTAGTGTAGTGTGCTGTGTCTCCAGTGGAGGTGACTGTAGTGTAGTGTGCTGTGTCTCCAGTGGAGGTGACTGTAGTGTAGTGTGCTGTGTCTCCAGTGGAGGTGACTGTAGTGTAGTGTAGTGTAGTGTGCTGTGTCTCCAGTGGAGGTGACTGTAGTGTAGTGTGCTGTGTCTCCAGTGGAGGTGACTGTAGTGTAGTGTGCTGTGTCTCCAGTGGAGGTGACTGTAGTGTAGTGTAGTGTAGTGTGCTGTGTCTCCAGTGGAGGTCGCTGCTCTCTCTGTTTTCATCGCAGCAGCACTTTTAGAGGAAGAAAGCGGCCAGACGGCTCACACACACCGAGACCAACCCAAACCTCCAAAAACCACTTGAATTTATATTTTAGGTAAAAGATACACACATGACAAGACACATTTCTCAATACTGCGTTTCAAAATCGTTGGATACTAACGACTGACACTGTTTTTAATGCTTTACGGGTCTAATTTTGGGAGTAGCTGTTAGCTTTAGCATTTCTGGGTTTGGTTCAGCGCGAGGTCAGCTAACGCTAACTAGTCCTTTAATGCTCAACGCTAACACATTTATCGTCTGAAATGCGGCACGGAAACGCAAGCGTCGCTGGCTTACGCATTAAAATAATACTTCGGAGTGATTTTTATTAGGTGTGGTCTAGCATATATCTGCGAAACCTTTGACAGGAGTGTGTGATTAGCTGATTAGTCAGTCATGGCGCTGGCTGATTGTAGTGCTGCAGTCAGTGTTTATGCTCCTTTAGCTCAGTGTCACGTTACTCTGTGCCTGTATGCATTTCAGTTTACATTACTGTCGTGTTTGCTTGTCATTTCTGCATTGTTATAATCCTGAATTTGTCCTGAACGCTCACCACCGCGGTTAGGCAAACTTAAGGAGGAAAAGGGAAATGTGTCTTGAGAGACAATAGTAGGACTGACTAGTCGGTCAGCTGAGCGCTGCTGGATTCATTTTATTGCCGTGAATGCTCTACATTTGGTTTACTTCGACTGTTTATGGGTTATTGTGTCATTTTAAGCTTTGAATCATATTTCTTTTTGCTTTCCAGAGCAAAAATGACGACTGCACCATATAACTATTCCTATATTTTCAAATATATCATTATTGGTAAGTGAGCAGCCTGTTTTCCACTACATGTGCACTGTTTTATAAAACGTACAATATATTATATAAACGTTTTATAATATTTAGTGAATTTGAATTCTTGGATATTGTGTCTTTGTGACAAATCAGATGTCTCGTATTTTGTCATGTTTATGAATATTTGGTGTCTTTATAGGTGACATGGGGGTTGGAAAGTCATGTTTACTCCACCAGTTCACAGAAAAGAAATGTAAGTGCTAAGAATGGTATGAATTACACTTAAACAATAGAACAGTGCTTTTTAAAATGTACCAAATGCTAGTTTTATCAAAATACTGGAATTAATAATTTTGATGCAATATCTTCAAAATCATCAATATTTGATCTAATACCATTTTTGATGCCACAGGGAAAAACTGCAACAACAATAAGGGCATACAATTTGAATGGTATCTAAGTTAAATAACTTTTGACCGTAATCATAAAAAATAAGTATATTCTTTTAACTTATTTTCTTATGAACTGTTGTCTGAGATTCCTTAGGCCCATTAGCTGTTATTTAATAGTAATAATAATATATAAATAATTTATTAGTGAAGTTATTAACGTAATTTTGGGAGGAGTACACCCATCTAATCTTTCAATTAATATCCGAGTATAAAAACAGCCTCCACTTCCGTTGTTAGTTTTTTCGGCATCCCTCCACCTTCCCATCTCCTCCTTTATGCACATTTATTTCATTTATCCTTCTGTCTATAGGGGGGCTATCGGAGCTCGACTAGAGTAGTCTCTCTGAGGCCTCCGTTGCAGACATCAAGCCAAATCCGTTTACCACTAATGCTAAGATTATATGGGCACACACACTCGTGAAATATTATTATTTCAAGACAGAAATATATTGCTATTATAACTGCAATGTAAAATGTAAAAAAAAAAAGTGTATTTCAGAATAATTATTTCTTTAGTTGACACTGCAGTAGCAAAATTATAATGCTTTTATATCTTGCAAGAGTTAAAGCCTCAAGCTTTTATTTTGGTGGAAAACTGCATTGAAACGTTTTAATTTTATGTGACAACAGAAAATGATCAAATAATTACAAATTGCAAATCTTGTGAATAGCTGTAATGATCTGTCTACAAAAATGGAGATTATGGAATGTGAAAAAGAACAAATGTTGTATGTTGCATTTTCAAATGCACATTAGACTCTCAGCAAACGCAGAGATGAAGTTTGCAGCATTTACTGTGAATCGAGTTGCTCTAAAATGTCCAGATCATTAGCTATTGTGGAAAAAGAAAGATTATTGAAACAGTTTCAAGTATATAAGTATATGTGTATCAAAAAAATCTGTATTTTTTTTTTTACAACACGCCATGTTTTTTTTTTTTGTTTTTTTTTTTAGATTGATTATTGATTACAAATCTTTTGTCATTTTAAATAGTCTTTTTATTTAATCTAGCATACTTTGTCTCGTTGTAGTTATGGCTGACTGTCCTCATACAATTGGCGTTGAGTTTGGCACACGGATAATTGAAGTGAGTGGGCAGAAGGTGAAGCTTCAGATTTGGGACACTGCAGGGCAGGAGAGGTTCCGCGCCGTCACACGCAGCTACTACAGAGGAGCCGCCGGGGCCCTCATGGTCTATGACATCACCAGGTAGACCAATATTCTGTTCAGATTGCATTGAGGTTACATATTTGCTATTACATTTTGATTTGTGCCTGTTATCATATTACTTTTTAAAAGTCGCAAGGAACATATGCAGTTCATGTTATTTGCAGGCGAAGCACGTACAACCACCTCAGCAGCTGGTTGACTGATGCTAGGAATCTCACCAACCCCAATACTGTAAGTTCATTAGCTTCAGCAACAGTCCAAACTTTGTAAATGATGCCTTTACATTTCCATTCTAGTAAATGGTGTTGGAGCTTCATATATATTTTAAATGCAGATGCGATTTGCACAAAGACCAAACTTGAGCCTGTTGTAAGGCAATCTGAATCTTTCCTCAGGTGATCATACTAATTGGTAACAAAGCAGATCTAGAAGCCCAGCGTGATGTCACATATGAAGAGGCCAAGCAGTTTGCTGAAGAAAACGGTAAGGTGCAAGTTAGAATATATGAGGTCTTTTATTTAGGTGGTTATTATTTTATATGAAGTGGTTTTTGTTAAAGAAATAGTTAAACCAAAAATGAAAATGTGATAAGATTTACTCACCCTCAGGCCATACAAGATGTAGATGAGTTTGTTTCTTCATTGGAGCAGATCTGGAGAAATTTAGTATTACATCACTTGCTCACCAATGGATCTTCTGCAGTGAATGGGTGCCGTCAGAATGAGAGTCCAAACAGCTGATAAAAACATCACAATAATCCTCAATAATCCTACACAGCTCCAGTGTATCAATTAACATCCTGTGATGCAGTAAGCTATGTGTTCGGAAGAAACAAATCCATCATTAAGGCATTTTAACATTAAAATGTCACTTCTGCCCAGAATACTAGTCCATCCCCTGTTGTCCTCACATCAAAATTCAATTCAGATTTTGAACTGTTTTCAGTTATAAACAGTGATTGATCTCTCCTGATTCAGACGATTCTCCTTTTACTGGAGAAAGCAATATAATAGACTAGAGGACTCTTATTTTAGCAGGAAGCAACGGTTTAAAGGTGACATGAAAATCTAACTTTTCCAGGTTTTTAGTGCTATAATCAGGTGCATCTACCAACCAAGGAAACATGAAAAAGATTAACCCAGTAACTTTGTTTTAGTAAGACTTTTTCTGCAAGCCTCTGAAAAAATTAGCGGGTCTGATTTCGCTCCCCTAGTGACGTTGCAAAGGGACGCATCTCATTATAATATTACCGCCTCTTATCTGTAAGTTTCCACCCACCGCGCTGTCATTTTGATTTTGCAAGCGACAACGGTGTACCAGCTCTAATGCCATGGCGAAGGTTTGAGCAAAACATGCTAACTGTTGTGCCTTTGGCTGCACGGACGAGCACAGAACACTATAGAGTCCCAGCCTCAGAGCAGATAAGAGCGCAATGGCTTTATTGATTTATTTATTGTAGGGATATGCCGGTATCAACTTTTCATGTTGCAATTAATTGCTAATGCTTTTATTACGGTATACGGTATTATCACGATATTGAAATTTAGTTGCAAAAAAGTGTTGTCATAATACAGTATAACAGGTTTAATTACTTTTTTCTTATAACAAAAATAACTGAACATTTAAATACAATAAAGCAATACAGAAAAAAAACAATTAAATTTTACACAGATTAAAGTGCAAAAGAATTATAAAGACCAATAGGTAGCCTGTCAATTTACAATAAGATCTCATTAATTAACCTTAGTTAATGCATTAACATTAACAATGAGCAATAGCTACATTTGCTACAGAAGTTATTAATCTTTAAGCTCGGGTTCATTAAAAAAAAAAAAAACTGTTGCAACTTTTGATTTTAACAACGTATTATTAAATATTGGAATTACCTAAGATTAATGAATGTTTATAAGAATTTTTCATTGGGAGTTTGTTAACTAATGAATTAACTAATGTTAACTAATGAAGCTCTAATGTAAAGTGTGACCGAACAATAAAGAATCAAAACACTTTCAAACAAAATCTAGGGCATGTTGTAGTCCAGATTAAAAGTTTTAAAATAAATAGCATATTAAGTCTAAATATTTAAGTATTTGGCGCTGTGATGAACACCATAGTGAACACATAAATCTGAATGGCTATTTAAATAATTTAAACACGTTTCAGAAACAGAAAGTAGCGCAGCTGGTTTTTTAAGGGGTTTCCGGGGTAACGGCCGCAGTTTTGCTGTTTAGCGCCACCTGCTGTCAGAGAGAGAATGTGCGCTTTCATTCAGCGCGTCTCCTTCACGTGTTCCGCCGTGCGCTTCTCATCTGTGTTTGTTTACATCAGAGTGCACACGCATCTTTGACCCAGTTTAATAATAACAATAATAATAATTTTTATTTATATAGCGCCTTTCCAACACCCAAGGTCACTTTACAAGTCAGGCTTAAGGAACAGAAACAAATAAACATCAATACCAGAAGACAGAACATACCAAGAGCTGAGAGTAATATACAGAGACCACTGACAAGGTTAGATTAGAGATACAGAGAGAGTGTAGATAAACGTCCATAACAGGGTACAATTCACAGACTATGAACTGAAGAGTAATACTCAGAGAAAAAAATTGTTTTTAAGAGGTTTTTAAAGGAGAGAAGGGAGGATGCTTGACGGATGTTTTGGGGAAGATCATTCCACAATCTGGGAGCAACAACACTGAAAGCCCTAGCTCCCATAGTCACCAGACGAAACTTACCGGTGACTAACAATCCCTCACTAGAAGATCTTAAGGAGCGGGCAGGTACATAAGGCAGAAGTAAATCAGATAAATATGTAGGACCAAGGTTATGGAGAGCTTTATAAGTGAAAATTAGTATCTTGTAGTTTATACGCAAGGAAACTGGGAGCCAGTGAAGGTGATAGAGGATAGGGGTAATGTGATCGTTCTTTCTTGTGTCAGTGATCAAGCAAGCTGCAGAGTTTTGAACATATTGTAGTCGTTTGATATTATTAGCTAACAGGCCATAAAGAAGTGGATTACAGTAATCTAGTTGAGACATAAAGGCATGTGTAACAGTTTCAACATCCTGCTGACTGAGAGAAGATCAAATACGAGCGATATTAAGCAGGTGGAAAAAAGCTGTCTTTACCACTTTACCAATGTGATCGTTGAATGAAAGAGTGGAATCAATGAGAACACCAAGATTGCGAACTTTGGTGGAGGGCATTATCAGATCACCATCCAAATCCATCAGTTGACCAGAAAACTTAGATACAACAGCTTTAGAGCCAATCAGAATTACCTCAGTTTTATCAGAGTTAAATTTAAGGTAATTTGCCTCTAGCCAAAGCTTGAGTTCCTTGATGCAATTTGTTAATGTAGGCGGAGTAAAAAAACACTGAAGTGGAAGGTGTGCTAAAATAAATCTGAATGTCATCTGCGTAACAGTGGAAGTTAAACCCATAGTGCTTGATTATTTGTCCAATTGGTAACATATAAATGGTGAAGAGGAGAGGGCCCAAAACAGAACCCTGAGGTACACCAGAACTGATGGATTTAGTAGATAATCTGTGATTCTGGTATATAATAAATTGTTGCCTCCCAGTCAAATAGGAGGAAAACCATTCAAGGGCTGTGCCAGTAATTCCAATTGCTGAAAGCCGTGAGAGGAGTATCTCATGACAAACAGTGTCAAAAGCTGAGCTGAGGTCTAATAAATGGAGAGTTCTAAGAGCACCAGAATCAGAAGCTAAGAGAAGATCATTAAGAACCTTAACCAGGGCTGTTTCAGTGCTGTGTAATGGACGAAAGCCAGACTGGAAGGGCTCGTAGAGGTTGTGTGCAGTTAAGAAGGCCTGTAACTGGGAGGCAACAAGTTTACAGCGGTGTTATGCATTTAACTAGTTGATGGAAAAAGTACTCTTAAAATGCATTCAAAATTCTGATTAATTTGTAATAAATTATTATTTTCGGTATTTTGAAGTGCCCACGATAATATCGTGCATATTCATTATTGTGATATATCACATTACCGAATACCGGCACGTCTAATTTATTGTTTATTGTTGCTGCCACACAGATCTTAAACCTTCACAGACGTAACCGACTGTTTTTGTAACTCGTGTGTTTTTAACCTAAACTTCTGTGAATGAGAACTTAAGTTTAGTACTCGCATGCTGTGACAGCCGCTTTCTGTCTGTGTGCTTTGGATGTGTGCTCTCAGTATATATGAAGTTTAAACTAATATGGTTTAAAACGCATGATTTCTGCACGATAAACATGATAATCAGAACCAAAACAGATGTTTTTAGCAGGTACAAGCTGTAATGTCACAGCTCTATTCAAAGGAGAGTGGAGAGCAACAGCTCATTTGCATTTAAAGAGACAGGCACGAAAAATAGCGTGTTTCTGCTTCCACTCAAAATAGGCATTTTCAAAATGATATAATAAATGATCTGTGGGGTATTTTGAGCTGAAACTTCACAGACACATTCTGGGGACACCTGAGACTTATATTACATATTGTAAAAAGGGGCATAATATGTCTCCTTTAAAGCTGCCCTATTACAAACACGCAGTTTTTCACTTCACAACACATTAACTAATGGATTGGAGTTGTGTGGGTCACTTGAGGATTATTGTGGTGTTTTTATCAGCTGTTTGGACTCTCATTCAAGTGATATAATGCTAAATTTTTCCAAATCTTTTTCAATGTTGAAACAAACTCATCTATATCTTGAGTAATTTTTGGGTTAACTACTGCTTTTAACTGAACCATTTTTAGATCAAAATGGTAAAGCTGGTTCACTGTTGAATTGACTGTAAAGCTAAAACATTGTAGGGCATGCCACGCTCGCTTTCACATCTTTAATCTTTTTAAACAGGTTTGTTATTCCTGGAGGCAAGTGCAAAAACGTAAGTGGTCTTTAGACCTGTGTCTGCTGGCACAGCATATGCTCTTTTTCTGTAAAAGGTACTTCGTATTTCAGTCCTCTTTAGCATCTCCGCATATGTCCATCCAACAGAGGCGAGAATGTGGAGGATGCATTCCTTGAAGCTGCGAAGAAGATCTACCAGAACATTCAGGACGGCAGCCTGGACCTGAACGCGGCGGAGTCAGGGGTCCAGCACAAGCCTACCGCTCCCCAGGGTGGGCGGCTCAACAGCGACGCACAGCCCCAGAAGGAGGGCTGCAGCTGTTAATGACCATGAAGACTTCACTCTCTCTCTTTCTCTATTCCTTCCTGTCCCACATCCCACCTCTGCCTCCCTCTGTATCTGAAAGCCTCTCCCCTTCCGGTATGATTGCTCGTGGAGTCTGGGGCCAGATGGCTCTGCGTGATGATGGAGGTGTAACATAATTCATTCCCTCCTTACTGCTCTCTTCTTCCCCTCCTCCCCTTCTCCTCTGTCTTCCCTCACTTGTTTTGCTTGTTTCTCATATGCACACATCCCAGTGCTCCCAGCAAGCACTCGAGGGAGGATGGCTCCTCCGCTGAACACTAATCCTGAAGAGAGAAGATGATTGTCGATAAACTGAAAAAATGCTGGGTTTATCCTTTACAGACGTGATGTGCATAACTATAAACTAAACATCTCATGTACAGGAGCTGTCTGAATACTAGCGTAATGTAAATGATACGGAAATATTGGCAAACGTTATTTGTGTTGACATGATGTCAAGTGATCAGGAGGATATGCATCAACATTGTAACATTGTTTTGTTTAAAAATCTAAAACTGAAATGAAATATTGTATTCTGTTTTAAATTAGAGGTTTTGCAGTTTCACATCCAATCACCAAATATTTATCCCTGTTTGTACCTATTCAGGAAATAATATACATGTACTATACAAGATTAGTATTGTTTTGAGAAGAATCTCAATGGAAGGTCCATCGTAAAAAAAAACACAAACAAAAAAAAAACAGTCGATTCAGACACAGTTATTTTAACTTAGTAACTGTTATAGTAATATATTGAAGAGGACAGGATGCATTTTAGGTCCTGAAGAATGTTTTCAGCACTTTGCAGTTTCAATTTGGTTTTCCGAGGGCCTGGAGCTTGTTTTGTGTTACTGAGGTCTACAGTCTGTCGCACTGTGAGGTTTCAGATCCCCTTCGATCTGTTTTTGAGCATCTGTAAATATTTCAACATCACAGTAGCTTAATAAAAACAGATCGACAAGAGAATCGTGTACTGAACATTCAGGCCCTGCAAACCCTCACCATATCAAGATAGTCCTATTGTTTTTACATAATTTCAGTTGCCTTATGATATGCTTTTGTTCATTCTAATGTGCTGCCCATTTTATTCATAATCCTCGTATAGCTTTTATTGAAAGAATTCCAGCGATTCACTTGTAGTAGGGATTATGCCTTTTCAAAAGCATTCCATTAAATTGATTTCCAAACTCTGATCATGTTTTTGAGCTGAGCTGAGTTTCTTAAAGGTTTCTTAAGCATGATGCATGAGACAACTGCTTTTTACAGACATCATGGTTTCCCCCAATTCAAACGGAGTAAATAATATCTTGAAATATATAAATGTAACAAATAGGCCACCACAGCATGAGAAACATCATTGAGGGGAGACTCGGCCCAGATCTGATTTGTACAACCAGCAGTTGTTTCTTTTTCCATTGATGCACATTTGCAACGAACAGCTAAAAAGGCAAATACAAGCACTCCAAATATGATTTTCTATTCAATTTGTGTATTATGGTAGATTTTAGATGTGTTGTTTTGTAAAATGAAAATTCATTTTTAATTTGCTCCTGCTGTCTTGCTTTTTTCACATCTTAATGACATCTGCAAAAATTAATCTGCTCAATTCTGTCTTCTGTAAGTGACTTTTGTTTGTAATTATGTTAATAAAGACAATACTGTAAACTGTGTTTTTGTCCACATACACGATTGATCTCACTGTATATAAGCAATAATGCTGAGACATCTTGAGCGGCGAAACTGGACAAGAAAATGAAAAAGACTACTAATTGTATTGCACACTTAATTTAAGTTGTATTTGATTTGAGACAAACTGTATATAAAGAAAAGTGCTGTAATAAATACTCTGCATATCTTGGCTTTGAATACAAGGTCATTTTTGACAGTCATATAAAAATGAACTCATTCATTCCAGAGTACAGCCTGCATCAATAACATCACATGATGAAACATGAAACCTTCCTGCCGGCATCTGTTTCACCTGTAAACACTCACAAGACATTGTCTACTTTAACATGAGCAAACCTTGAGAAGGCACATATCAGTTTGTTAAAAATAATTTCATAAAGCAACAAGAACAAATCAGAGGTAGAGAATAAACTTTCACCATCTTATTTTTACCTCAAGTTTCAGTTTCCTTATTTGTATATGGAAAGTGCTGACACCAGCCTATTTTTTTTGGCGTTTAGGAGACTGAAACGCATCCAGTCTCTGCTCTAACTGAAGCAGGAAGTCATTGAGACGGTCTCGTGGATTTGGCTCAGTGGTTTCTGCGTGCTTGTTTCTGGCAGAAGCAGGTTTAATCGAGCTGCTCCTCTGATAAGATCTGTGCTCCTCTGTAACCAACTGCTTTCATAATCTAACAAAAATTACGGAAATTAGTTACTTCTTTATATATGCTGCTTGTTACTGTATATGAAAATATTTGCTCATGTCAATACAAAATGGTCAGTGGAGCATTGTTTCTGATCCATTACATTGGCATGTTTTGGCAGAGCTTCCTGGTCATCGAAATAATACGAGTCTTTGGAGGAGTTGCTGAGGAGCTGGTCCAGTTTGTCGACATGTCTGCGCAGACCCTGAATGCTGCCTTCAGTCTGCAGTCTGCGCTGACTCAGAGATTCCTGCTGGGAGAACATGCGTCTGCGCAGCTGAACCTGGATACCACAGAGAGATAAAATCTAAATCAATGTCTCAAAGTTTGTTACCTTATCAAATGATTAAGATTTGACCGTACCTTCAAGTGGTCCTCATGCTGCCTCAGTCTCTCCCTCAACGCTTCGCCTCGCCACTGTTCATCCTGTTTGTAGCAAACGATCAACATTAGCACTATTGACTGCATCTCAAGTTCATTCAATTCATTAATGATACATGGTTTGCATATGTGCCAGGTTTGAAAATACACAAGCTAAATAAAATTTGAGAGTTAAAGAAAACAAGGCACGAGTCATATGGGCTACTTTTTGGTGCATTTTTATCCTTTTTAGAGCTCTATCTGTATAGCATGGATAGTATAATCAAACTTTTCAGTGATGTGAAGCTGAGTAAATGTTACTTTATAGCAGTGATTGCCAACTTTTTTTTGATTCCAAGGCCGCTGCAGTTCATAAATATGTTCAAAATGCTCCTAATTTTGTTTTCAAAAGTTGCTATAATCTATGGCTAGGCCTTGTTTATGTAAATTGAAAATTAAAGTAATTTAATTTCAATTATAATCATTAATGATATACTGGATAAGGAATTAGGATAAGGGTTTTAAAAAATATTTTTACTCAACTGTTGCCTGCTAAAATATTTTAACTCTTGCCTTAAGGAGTAAAATGTGTATTCATTATAAGAAAATGCCCATTGCATTTTAAGATTTTATTAATTGTTTTCAGGTCTTGACTTTTCCAGGTCTAGAAATCACATTTTTGAAATTAGGCTACCTCATACAGTATATCAAGGTTTTCCAAAACAGTAGAATCCCTCGTTCTGCAAAGAAAAATTAAATGAAAGTGATAGTTCACCCAAATATAAAAATTCTGTCATAATTTACTCACCGTCATGTCGTTCCAAACCTGTATGACTTTATTTCTTATGTGGAAAAAGAAGATATTTTGAAGTATGCTGATAACCAAACAGTTTCAGTTCCAACTGGCTTCCATTGTATTTTTTTGTCCATACAACTGAAGTCAGTGACAACCAAAATGGTTTGGCTACCATCATTCTTCAAAATATATATTTTTTAAATTTTCTGCAGAAAAAAAGTCACTGGTTTGAAATGACATGAGGGTGAATAAATTACAGCAGAATTTTTGGGCTCTATTCCTTTAAATAAAGGTGAATCTGAATAAAAAAAAAAGATTTCGATTTAGTTGTTTAGGTTAGCAGTTCTAACCTATTTTATAGTTTGATTTAATTTATTTTAAATAATTTTCATAATTGCCATCTTGAGGCCCCCTAGTGAGAACCGCTTGTGCATTTTTATACCCATATCTCCCATACTACAACACTTGTTTAAGAGGTGCATAGGAAAATGCTCACCTTAGTGTTGTATGCTGGGTTCCCCACGGATAGTATAACACCGGGACGGTTCTCTTTCAGGCTGTCTGTGTCTGAGGAGGCACTAGAGGGCGACTCCAGCTCCCTCAGCCCATTGTCCAGCTCTGCTTTCACCTGGGATCTCAGAGAGTGCACGCTGTCCTTGATCTCAAGTAGCTGAGTGTTGTCCTCTTCTTGGCTCTGCAGCTGAGAGAGGCACATGACAGTCATTCATCTTCCTCGTTTTCACTAATAACCACATGTGCTTCAGAAATGGTTCCAGCCCAAACAAGTAGAACAAGCAGAACAAACATGTTTATCTGCAACAAAACTATTACAGCAAACAGATGTGGTGTGTTACAGTGCTATTTCCTGTTTGTACTTTGTCTTTGAGGCAGAGCAGCTCTTGAGAAATGGTTCTGAGCTGTTCCTGCAGCGTTCTGGCTTGTTTATGGTTTTCTTGAGTAGTTTTTCCACAGTCAGCAGGTCCCTTTGGAGCTGTACACGCTCTTGAAACAAGCTCAAGTTAGTCTGACGGCTATAAACTATAGTAAAGCACACAGCCAGAGGCGACCAAAGACTTTGTATAAATAAAGGAAGGTTGAAATTATAAAGTTAGCACAGTATACCCAACCATGACTGTATCATGCTTACAATCTCATTCTATTGGATTACTGCTTCATTTCTCCTAGTCTTTCAAATATTTTACAATCACTTGTTTAAATTGGCCAAACAATCCAATACTGATATCAAATTGTTGAGATTAGTGTTAAGTAAAATTATATAACTAAAATACCTCAAATAAAATAAAGTATAAATATTAGATGGAAAAAAATTAAACTTGAAAAAAAATTTGAAATGTTGCACTGGCAACTAAGTGAAATAAAACAAGTTTATGTTTAAGTACTAAAAGTAAATTAAAATGAAAATTTAAAAATTAAATTAAAGTGAATTAAAACTGAAATTAAAACAAATAGAAATAGAATAGACAGAATAGAAAGTGAAAAAGATGAAATATAAAATGAAAATATAATATAAATGAAATATAATTATTAAACTAATGCAAATGACAAAAGCACATAACCAAATTACTAAAATATTTACATTGAAGTACTAAAATTACATTAAAATGATATTTAATTAAATTTAAATAAAATTAAACAAATAAAAACTAAATAGAAATATAAAAAATAATTATATACAAATAAAAAAAACTAAATTATCACATACCAAATTTACTAAAGCTTGAGTTGAAAAGAAAACCTAAAATATTTTAAAAAAGGCTAATTAAAAATATCAATAAATACTATAATAGAATATAAGCAATACTAAAGTAACACTGAACTAAACTAAACAGCATGAAAATACATTAAAAGATATTTTGCTGAATGTTTTTGTGCATATAATGATAGAACATGGGGCCTAAAACAACTTTAATAGACTTTTATTGTATGAACCAAAAAAAAAAAACTGAAAAATTCTTTAAAATAAACAAAGAACTAAGTCAGTTAGGTTTGGAACACTTAAACGCCCTTAATGATATACAGTAGTGCCTATGCAGCAGCTCCATGGTCCATTAAACTGGCAGTGTACTACTTATGGATCAGTGTGCCAATCACCTTTTCCACTCCCTGCAGTTTTTGCCTGTTTGTGCGGCTGTGGTTCCCCTGGGCCTCCTGACGTCCCTCAGCGCTGGTCCTGTCACGGGTCTCCTCAACAGCATGCAGGAGTCTGGAGTCCCGCTCATACACCTCCTGCTCTGAATACACACTCACGCTTCAGTACGACAAGGGCAAGCCGATCTGCATTTATCAGGCTAAATGTAAGGGAACACATGGTAATGTTGCTCATGCAACTCACCTAGCTTCTCCACCTGCTCTTGTAGTGCAGTGCACTGTTTGCGCTCCCTCTGCAGGTCCATTTCTGCAGCTGCGACCTGCTCCATCCGGTCCAGCCTGAGGCCCAGAGCGCTCTCTACTTCCTGCAGCTTCTGCTGCTTCAGCCTGCGCTGCTGCTCCAGATCAGTGCTCTGCTGCTGCTGCAATCTCATCAGCTACACAAAAAACACAAATGCGATGACTTCATTCCTCTTGGACCCCCAGAAAATGACTCGGGTCACCCAAATCATGTCTCAGACACGATTTGAAAAGAGTTTTAAAGGTTATAGTTCACCCAAAAATGAAAATTTACTCATAGTTATGTAATTCTAAATCCATAAAGGGGCAATCACATTTACCATTGCTTGACAATTTTTCATTGGCAAAATATACAATACTGGGAATTTTTTTGTGTGAGTGTGAAAGAATTTTCAGTGCAAATTTTGCAATGGGTTCAGATGGTCACACAAATTTGCGGTGCGGATTAACAGAAGCTGCTTGGTTTGAAAGTGACTCCTGTGTGAGTGGTGCCTGATACAACTACACTAATAACAACAGAAAACTGACTTATTTTTTGCCCACAATATTTTGCAGAAATTTTGCTAATGTGACCTTAAGACTTTTGTTCATGTAAGGAACACATAGAAATATTTTTAATGAAACCTTAAAGATTTTTGTCCTTCATTTCAAAGTCCATTATACCTTAACATTATACCTTAAAGAAGCGAGAAAGAAAAATGCTTTGAAAAACTCATGCCAGTTTTCCAGTTCTTCAGAAATGGATCAAATGCATTTGTTACTAAGGGTAGCAAAATTCAATTTTTTTTGCTGTACACCCTCAAAAGTCCATCTACTGCCTTGATCAATATAATCAAAGACCATCATTGTACATTACAGTTTATTTTTCATCATGTGGTTGGTAAAAAGTTAGTTGGTAAAAGCAAATAAGGCCCATACACTGAGGATTAAAAAAGCTAATGCGAGATAAAAGTCACCACTTTACTGAGGAACAGCAAACATTTAATAAATGTCTATTTTATATTATATATTTATTTAGGTCACACTTTAGTTTAGGGACCAATTCTCACTATTAACTACTAATTACTAATTTTGTTTCCTAATTTGCTGCATATTAATAGTTTGTAAGGTAAATGTTAAGTTTATTTACTAGGTGAGTTTAAGGGATGTAGAATATGGCTGTGCAGAATATGTACTTTATAAGTACTAATAAACAGCCAATATGCTAGTAATTTGCATTCTGATAAGTAACTAGTTAATGGTGAGAATTGGTCTGTAAACTAAAGTGTTACCTGTGTTTATTATTATTTATTAGCTTTTTTAATTACTTAGCAACTTTGATAAGGTTTTCTATTGTTATTTTTAAATTGACAGATATATTTACTGTTATATTATTTATATTTCTTTTACTTGTCAATACTTGTTTTATGTATAATGCTTTAGCAATGAACACAATCATTCCAATAAAGTACTTTAAGAATGAAAATTGAGATTTTAAGAGAAATCCATGTATTGACTTCTAATGAAGGGTGAGTAATTGGCTACTTGTGGGTGAACTCTCCCTTTAAGATCATTTATCCTCCAGTTTCAAAGGTAAAGGATATGAAAAATACGACAGTGTGTCACTTCACCTTTTCGTGTTCTTGAAGCTGTGTCTGTTTCATGACTACTTCTGCCTTGAGCTCCTGCAGCTGTTGACCCAGTCTGTCCAGCTTCTGTTGTCTCCTCCTGATCTTCTCCTCTTTCTCCTGCAGTTCAGCCTTTTGCTCCTTCTGTTGCTTCACTAGCTCTTCCCGCTGCCTTCTCGCAGCCTTCACCTCCTAAACACGAACAAGAGAAACACTTTTCATGCAATGGGGCAGTAATACCCCTTAGATATGCAGAGTTTTGCTGTAAACTCACCTCTCTGATCTCATCTAACTGAGTTTGAGATTCCACCAGCTGTTTCTTCAATCTGCTCAACTCCTCTGTGGGTAAAACCAACATTTCAGTGTGTTTATTAAAATAAACACATAAGAGCTGATGTTAAAGTAAGGCTGTTGAGCGGATACCCTCATGCTGCTGCTGCAGGGCTGCCGTGTCCCTGCTGATCTCCTGATGCTTATCGTGTGCGTGTTTCTGGTCCTGTTGTAGTTTGTCCAGCTCAGTCTGTAGTCTAAGCAGCTCTGTTTCTGCAGCCCTCGCCCTCGTCTCTGTTGCTTCCAAACACCTGAAACCACAGCAATACAGTCCATTTAAGCTACACCATAAACATGAAATCCGTCAAGTCTAGATCATTTTAGAAGATTTAGGCCCGGTTTCATAGACAGGGCTTAGCCTAAGCCAGGATTAGGTCATAGTTCAATTAGGACATTTAAGTAATTTTTATAAACATTCCTTTGAAAAAAGCATTACTGGTGTGCATCTTAAGACAAAACAAAGGCACTGACATGTTTTAAGATCAGTCAGTGCAAGTTTCTTTCATTTGAAACAGCTCAGATTTACATTTTAGTCTAGGACTAGTCTTAAGCCTTGTCTGTGAAACCGGGGGTTCAACAGTTAATTTTTTTAAACTGAAGTACAGTTGGACTGAAGTAGTGCTAGCATTAGTCTCAAAGGGTCAGAGGTTGTGTACAAAATCACTCCATGTGCCCTCATTCACTATTCCCTACATCAGACCAAAAATATAGTGCACTTGAAGGACTGAATGAAAAAGAATGAGCAAATTTGGACACACAGTGCACCAGAAACGCTGTCTCTTTTGCTCCATCATGAAATTTGTCATAGAAACTAGCTTGTATAAACCTTAATTAAACAATTTAATAATTAAGACCAAGGAAATCACTTTGCATGGCCCTGACAGTGTTTTATGGGTATTCTCTAGCCATTTAGTGAACATCGGTCATACACTCAATGGCTACTTTGGTTTCGGACACCACTACAAAATGGATGTCCCCTCAAAAGGTGTATTTCAACATGTTTAGTCCAGATTTCCATCTGTATTTTTATGCATATTTATGAAAAAAGTTTTGTTTTCTTGATGCTTTATTACCACATTTTTGCTCATCCAGGATGTTTCTCTCCCCTAGGCTGAGACTTAAAAATAATAATATGCATGTAGGCATGGATGAATGATTTTTTTTGGTAAATTAAACTTTTATTTATTTTAAGTTGAACGAAAACATAGCTATTGTTGATTCTGGCCAAGAACTGATCACATAAATTACCGATCGACATTTAAATCAACCAACCACAGTTAAATTTTATTAATAATTCATATAGGAGCAGATTAATCTGAAATCATATCTGTCATAATAATAACAGAACCAACATCGAAGTGGCAGCTCTATCAAATATTGACGCAGTAGTCTTTTCAATATGACTCAAACATCTCGAAATATTGTTCAGACAATGCCAAAGAAATGTGAGAAAATATTTGAAATTTTCCATACGTTACCTCTGAGCATGCGCCCGTCTGGCCTCTAGGTTTCTGCACTGTTCCTGCAGGCTGCTCCTCTCTTGGACTGCTGTGTCTGTTTGCTGCTGCAGGTCGAGGCTCTTCTGTTGAAGGGTGTGCAGCTCTGCTCTCTCTTTCTCCAGCAGGTTCATCTGTCTCTCAGCCTCCCCACGCTGCTCCTGTAGCTCCTGCTGCACGCGCTGCAGTTCTACACGCACCTGAGCAGCAGACGTTCGAACGTTAACTTCACATCTTACTCCAGTCTCGCATTAATCATCAGCACAGACAGTACAGGTGAAGGTTAAATGTTTAGAACTGACCTGTAGCAGAGTTTCCTGGCTGCTCTCTAGCTGGTCCAGTTTCTGGTTATGCTGAAGCTTCACACCCTCTAATTCCCCTGTCTCCAACTGGACCATTTCCAACACATGCTTCAGCTCTAAACACACACAAATTCCACACCCGAGCATAAATTAGGAGAACCACAATATTTCCAAAACTGATACTACTTGCGGATTTTTCCACTCTGTCAGCTTAACAAAAATAAGTTTGAAGTCTGTTCAAAACGTAATCTGTTTAACACTTTTTCCTGCAGTAGTTTTTAATTTGTACTTGGTCTGACAACATTTTCACTGGACCCACCACAAAAGATGATTTGTTTTATATTTACATTTTAGATTTGCTAGAAATATTTATAGTTTTATTTACATTTTTTCTTTACAAAAAGAAAAGGTTATTTAAAAATAAAGATGATAATTACAGAATGCACAGTTAAAATGTAAATTCATAAACACTTTTGCTGGTGGTAAAAAATGACTTGGTTCATAATTTTAACACATCTTACTGGTACTTTTAAAACTGTAAACTATTTTTATATAAGCTCATTTTTGTTATCTAGCTACACAACATTACTTTATTGTTGCAAGTCTGCCTGCATTGTCACCAATGTATACCGCAGGAAACTAGACCAAAATGAGCACGATCAATAAATGTCAAACCTTTAGTAGAAACAAAGGATTGGCCCTCAGGGGAAGTGACTATTCCGTCAACAGACCAGAAACCTTCTCATGAGGGCCACTGCTAATTTTTGAGCCCTGTAATGGAACCGCAACAGTAAAGAGGTTTCCAAACAGCTCTATTCCCTTTCCACCTTTCGTCTGCCACTCACACCATTGGTTGAGCCAAACGTGGAACTGGCCACTCTGTCGTAACAGACCTGCTTTATGTTTTTTGATGGCTGAATGGAGGTTCTGCAAGGTTTCCTCCTCCTTCTGCTGCTCTTTCTTATAATGTGCCAGTCTGGTTTTCTTCTCGGACAGCTGAGAGTCCAGCTCCCCCTTCTGCACGGCCAGAGACTGCACATCCACACGGAGCTCCTACACATATCCAGACTGTTCATCAAAAGTACTTCCTAGATATTTAAACAACGCACTAATATTTTGTGCATGTGAAAAACCTGAATGCGCTGGTGTAAGAGTTGGGCATCCTCTTCTCCCTGTCTGAGCACATCCAACAGGCCCTGCCTGTGTTTCTCCACACTAATTCTCAAAACTTCCTCTTCCTTTTTACACTGCTCCAGCTTCCTGTCCAGCAAAGACAGCTCCTCCTGCTGCAACACCACCTGTACCCAACACAAGACACCCACAGTCTTTTTTACATTTTTATGCTCACAATGGCTGCATTTATTTGATCACACATAAAACAGCAATATTGTGAAATAATATTATTTTATATAAATATTTATTCATATAAATAATTTATTTATTCATATAATAATGAATATAATTTAATATAAATAAATATATTTTCTATTTCAGTATATTTTAAAATGTAATTTATTCCTGTGATGTCAAAGCTGATTTTTAGCATCCATTACTCCACTCTTCAGTGTCACGTGATCCTTTAGAAATCATTCGATTATGCCGATTTGAGGCTCAAGAAATATTTAATATTATTTTTAATGCTGTAAACAGTTGTGCTGCTTAAACTGTCATAGACTTTTTAAAGACTTTTTCCACCAAAGTAATTTGTTGCATTATAAATGTATTTGTAATCTATTTAATCAGTCTTTGCTGAATAAAAGTATCAATTTCTTAATTGTTACCTGAGTGTTGACTTCGTCCAGCTCTGATTTGCGTTGTGCTAGAGAGTCTTCTGTCTCTCTGCAGCTCTGCAAGAGTTTCACCTCCAGGCTTTGGGTCTCTCTGAGCTCTTTCTCAGCAGTTTCCAGTCTATATAGAAGAGACAGACAGTTCAGTGGAGAAACATTTTCTGCATTTAGCGATATACAGAAATGATAGTTGTCACACCTGTCAGTCACTCTCTCCAGCTTTCTGTTGACTTCTTGAAACTTTGCATCTTGACATGCGAGGACCTTATCTACTTCGTGTAGAGTATGTTCTTGGTCCTGTTTTCTTTTCTGCAGCTCCTTAACCTCCTCTTGAAGATTCCTGCAGCAGCACATTTACAAGTCTCAATTTTCGCTATTAGCAATTCTCTAACTCAAACAAAACTTGATGCACACTCACAGAACAGCCTAAAAAGCTGCTGTCAAGCTTCATTTAAAAGTAGACAATTTGTAGGTTGATTTTTCCAAAAAGTGGTCCCTTCAACACTGCGCTACCTTTTATTCTGAACAATGGCAGATGGAAAAATTGTTTGGTAAACCTTTTCGATCAGTCATTATTTTCACAATTCTGTTTGGTGCCAAAAACAACATATACATAAAATTACACGCTGCTTTAAGGATTCAGATTGAGAAATGTGTTGTCGTTGTGTTTACCTGAGCTGTTGTCTGGTTTGCACCAGCTGTGTGGCGCCGTCTTGAGCTCTCTGTTCCATCTCCACCAGCTCTCGTTCTGTCTTTTCCACTCGCCTCCTGGCCTCATTGTAGCGCTGCATGCTCTCTTTAGTCTGCAAACACACATGCATTACATCATTAGCATCTTCTTATAGGACGATGATGTATATATTTAGGAAAACCAGTGTTGGGAAAGCTAACAGTACTCAAGCTATTCTTTTAAATAAGTAGTTGTTTACACTACAAGCTAGTAACAAAGAGTAGATAATTACAATGAAGCATTATAATGTGGCTGTAATATTGTGAAATATTATTACAATTTACAATAACTAATTTCTATTTTAATATACTTTAAGTTATTTATTTCTGTGATGGCAAAGCTGAATTTTCAGCAGCCATTACTTGTCAGCAGTCTTCGGTGTCACATGATCCTTTAGAAATCATTTTAATATGTGGATTTTGTGCTCAAGAAACATTTCTTCTCATTATCAATGTAGAAAACAATTGTAATTGTATTTGTGTGGTATATATATATATATATTTTTTACATCCTTACTAACCCTTATTAAGTCAACTTCAAATATATAGACTAAAATAATTAAAAAGCTTTAATTTAAATAATTTATATCCACCTTATTTTTCCTTAAGAGTGGATGTGGCCATTTGTAAATTTAGTGTCTGGCTTCCCGTGTCATTTGCTTCCAGCTATTTTTAGCTGTACAGAACAGCTTGTTTTGCTGCTTGATATTGCAAACTTGTGTGTCTTACCATATTTATTTAAATGTACTATCTTAATTATGAACACAATGATATGTAGTGCAAACAGTTTTACCATTTACTGCACTTTGTTATTCTTCTCGTTATTTCCTTGCAGTGGCTAATGAACCAGAAGTCTTGCAAATTCACAGAAAACGGCTTACTTCCATGTTGAAAAATAAGGTGGATACTAATTAAAAAATATATTGAATATAATATTATATATGATACTGGAGAACTGACAGAAATGTGAAGGAAGAGAGAGAAGACAAGCTATATTGTGCTTTTGTCTTGGTACTGAAAAATGTAGTGAAGTTAGTAGTGTGACTCCCCAACACTGAAGAACATAGTGTCAGACCTTGGCTCGAGTGTCTTTGAGCTCTGTCTCAGCCTCTAGCAGCAGCCTGTCAGCCTCTCTGAGCTCTGCTCTGCGCTTCAGCAGGGTCTTCTCCACACACTCCACCTCTCCCAGCACACACTGCTCCTCCTCTGCATGTGATAAGGAGCCTTCCAGCCCACTCCTGATGAACCAAAAACAGAAAGGTATGTGATACTTTTATACATATGTTGTGTGCATTTCAGTGGAGTAGTGTGTTACATTAAGTCTATATTGAGTAAGATATACTGGTGTTGATATGCTGACTAACGTGTGGCGCTGCAGTGTGTGGACAGTCCTGCGCAGGCGTTTGATTTCCTTCTGTAGGTCTGCTGTTTTTTCTTGAAGTGCTTGCTGTTCTTTATCGATGTGAGCTCTATCAGTGCACTCCTCTTTCAGCCTACGCTCTGCCTTCTTCAGATCGCGCTCCTGAAACACAAACCAAAACTACTTATCTTGAAAATGATGGACATTTAAATGCACACTACCTAAAGTTTGGGGTCAGCAAGATTTTTAATTGTTTTTGAAAGAAATCTATGGAAGTTGACAAGAAAATATCCAGCGAAAATACACTAATATGCTGATTTGGTGCTCAAGAAACATTTCATATTATTATCATTGATGAACAGACGTTCACCAGCATTAAACATATAAATATTATGTAACATAATTAATGTCTTTAATGTAACTTTTCATCAATTTAATTCGGCCTTGCTGGAAAAAAAAGAGGCTTACTGATCCCAAACTTTTTAAGTATAGCACACATAATTGCAATATGATCAAAATTTGATTAATATTAGAATATCTTTAGTAACATATATACAGTACATTAAAATCCCAATTATGTAATGCAGTGTAACATTGTAGCGCAACTCAGCATTTGAAATCTACGTATCTCATACCAAGTCCTGATGTCCAGGCACATTACAGTGCAGCGTCCCACTGGGCACCAGAGGAATAGTTACATTGCTAGGAGGAGGTCCGTACATCAGCCTGGCTCCATCAGGGGGCGGCCCATAGAGGACTGTACTTGAGCCAATGGGAAGTCCAGGCACAGGGTGACTGTAGATAAATGAACCAGGAGGAAAAGCAGTACCATCAGGTAGAGTAAATCCAGCAGAGACGGATGGAGGCGTGAAGCGTGTCTCTATATCGCTCTCTCTTCCACTGTCTCTGAACATCTGTGCATCTGAAGAGACACGAGGACAGATATTACAGCACTGACATGATATTGACCATGATGACGTTGGAGAGAAAGACTCTGAAGTGGGGTTCCATGGCACTTGCCTCTCTTTCCATGATTGTGCGGAAGGGGGGAATAGACCCAGTATCCTCCATTAACAGGTCTTCTTTCCCTTTGTGCTCTGTGCTTGGACCGCCGGCCTCTCTCAGGGGACTGTGGGTGCACAGAGCCCAGTCCTGAGTCTTGTGTGCCCTGAGATCCAAAACTAGGGGCCTGAGGACAAAAAAACATGCTGATTCCAATAAAAAAACTGGCATTTACGAGTGCATTCCTTTTCTCATGCTAAAATAACATGTTTCTTACATTTTGATTTGACGGGACATAGTACCAACATCCTGTGTTTGGCAGGGGATCTCCTAAACTGGACAGGAAGTTATTCTGCTGAAGAAGAGTCTCCCTCAGTGCTCCAATCTCCTCCAGAAGCTCTTCTAGATTTACGTTGTTAGCTAAACAAACCACAATATATAACAACACAAATTTTAGCCTTGAAGGAAATGTGCATGGTGTTTGCCCACAAAACATGCCACCATGATGCTAGGGTGTTTTGAGAAGTTATTATGAAAAGATGGTAAACAAACCTTCTTTGGCTTGTGCTAGTTGATCTCTGAGACGTTTGGTTTGGGCCTGTTGTCTTTTCAAGGTTTGGTTTAATCGGTCCAATTCTTGCTGTTGAATACTAGAGTTTGGGACACTGTGGAGATTCCCATCTGTCTCATGAACCTATAGAAACAAGAAACCATGCATTAACATATAGAGATGGGAACAGTACATTAGTAAACTAAAGCCACCGTTTCACTATATCCAACACTATCTCCTATCCAGTGGTGTAATATAACAATGTAATAATACTTTGTTACAGTATTTAAGTGTATTTTGTGAGTATCTGTACTTATTTTTATAATTTATTTCTTATATACTATATTTTTATATTTCAGCCAACTTTTACTTTTACTCCACTACATTTCCTAATTAAAATGTATACTTTTACTCCGATACATTTCCCCGAAGCATATTCGTTACTTACTACAAAACAGTCAGAAGTCAGAAGAACACAGACTGCAGGAAAGCAGGTTTGACAAATCAGTGGTCTGGCGTCTGCAAGTTAGACTCCTAAAAACACATTTGCTCATGTGCGCGCACAACCGCGGATGATTTCAGTTTCCACTCAAGTCGAGTCTGGTCGTAATCGTCGGTCTGCGATAATATGTTAAGTGTTGTTGTAATGATGTGCGATCTGATATTATCAAGTAGGCTATATCACCAAATCACACACAGAGTGCACGCACGTTGATTTATTAGTCTATTAAAACTCAAAATTCCAGGCATTCTAAATTGTAGATGGCAAAAATGCTTCTGTATGATTTTTATATTTATATAATTTAATATTAACTTAATCTATATCACACAAAGAGTACCGTTTTTCTGCAGATATCAGTATGAACACATTTAATAATCATTTTATGCAAGTTCAGTAAAGCAAGTGACTTACATTTTAGACATAATATTGCTTGTTTTTTGCTCAAATTTGCCAACGAAAATAGTTCCAAACAAAGATCACAGCACTGTTTTGCGTCTCTGAGCGGTGTTTACTTATTGAATGAATCAGCTTTTTGAACGAATTGGTTGAATAAACGATTCAGTGATTCGCTCATCAACACAGTCAAATGCTTTGTTTCTGAATGAATCAGTCGTTTGAATGAATCGGTTGAATCTCAATGACTCACTCATTAACAGTCACATGCTGTCACCTACTGGCGGTTTTAATCTCACATTTCGACAATTTTTTTTTCATGTTTTAAATTATTTCAAATATCAGTATTCAACATTTATGTTAAAAACAAAACATTAGACCTATTTATGCATAACTGCAGTTTAAATGCATAGATACATGAACTGTGTAAATACATCTAAATGCTATTTCAAATGCAGATTCCAGAAATGTTTTCTTATGTTGGAATGAAAGACACTAAGTACCGGATGAAGTGCTTCTTATTCTTACCCAAAAATACAAAATGAAAGAAAGAGTTAAAACTGAACACAATCTTGCTACTCAAGCTGTATGAACATTTTTTATATATATTTATTTGTTTCTTTTCCATTTTGCATTTACTTGTACTTTTACTTTCAATACTTAAGTACGTTTAAGATTTTAAAAAATACTTTTCGTACTTAAGTACAATAAATATCACATATTTTAAGACTTTTACTCAAGTAATATTCTAAACAGTGACTCCAACTTCTACCAAAGTCATTTTTTGGTAAGATATCTGTACTTTTACTTGAGTATGGCGTTCAGGTACTTTATACACCACTGCTCCTATCTACTTCACAACCAGTCTGAAAGTTCAGAGTGACCTCCACCAGGGACAGTCATTCTCAGAAAGTGGAAATGCAGATAAGACTGAAGTCTGAAGATTCTGAGCAGACACATTACCTTGTCTCTCAAAAGCTTCTGGAGAACTTCGATTTCTGCTTCAGCATTAGCCAAGTCCTGAATGGCCTGGGCAGCCTGAATCCTGGTGCTTTGTAACTCCTCTGCATTCTACACACATATAAGCAGATCATCATCAGTGAACTTCTCTCACATTGATATTGGCCCCTAAAGAATCCCAAGCAGTCTGCCCTGTGTCTTACCACTGCTCTCTCCTGATGTATTTTCTCTATGGTGCTATGAAGAGAGTGAAGTTTGTCCTTTGCTGCAGTCAGTTGTTGGGCAGCCATTCTGTCAGCAGAGGAAAAAGAGCTCCTGAGCGCCTGCAACTCCAGACTGAGAGATTCTAGCTGCTCCTGAGTCTGGCTCTCTTCAGCTTTCACCTAGAAAAACATCAAGCTTTTAAATACATAGCTGCTTAAACCAATATCCAAAGTAAAATACATGTTAAGCTCTATTGTGGAATAAATTAATTATGGCATTCCTATAACGAAACCTTCTATAACCGTGAGAGCGATTCGAAAGCATGCGGAGCCATCGGGGTGCTTTGATATCATACAGCGATCGGTCTGCACATTCAATGAGCCGCATTGCTGTTTCAAGTCGAACCAAGAAAGGAACTTTGATCGAACACACTCCTGTCTATGAGCTTGCAATCTCTCTCTCTGCCCCCCCCCAAAAAAAGTCTAGTTTGCAGGTATGAATAAAAATAAAAAATTCTGGCACCTGTTTATCTTGTTCTTCTAATTCAGCAAGAAGACGGTCCCTGTCCATTTCTGTCTCCTCTAAACGCTGCAGCATCAAGTACTGCTGCTCATGAGCATCTTCCAGCTCCTTCCTCAGTCTGTGGAGCTCTGCCTCCTCACCCCGTCTCTCTGCTGCCTGCTGGAATCAAACACAGGGAGATCAGCATCACTTCATACTAAGACATTATAATTGAATATTTAGACATTATACTGGAATAAGTGAGCTTTAGAGATGTTTCTTAAGCAACTTCCTAATTTAAACTTTCTAATTAGTTACTAATTTAAATAAATGCTGTGCTTTTGAACTTTTCATCAAGGAATCCTAAAAAGTACCACAAAACTATTAAGCTGCACAAGTTTTATGTTTTTAGTATTGATAATAATATGAAATGTTTTCTGAACACCAAATCAGCATATTAGAATGATTTCTGAAGAATTATGTAACACTGAAGACTAAAGTAAAATAATTACCACTAAAATAATGACATTTAAAATGACATTTAAAATATAATGAAATAGAAAACAGTAATAATATTTCACAATATTATTGTTTTACTGTATTTTTGATCAAATAAATGCAGTCTTGGTGAGCATAAGAGACTTTAAAAAATGTTTAAAAAATCTTTAACAAAACATTTAAAAATATTACAGACCCTAAACTTTTGAACGGTAGTGTATGTTTAAGGCACAAGCTCCAAATTAAATGCAAACACTGACATTTGCTGATAATACAAAGGAAAGTGTGAATATGTGAGATCTGAAAGGGTGAAAGATAAGATTTTCAGTGAATAATGACTTAAAGTTCAGCTTGTTGATGAAAGATATTTTAAGAATATGGATGAGGACATATCAAGAATATTTGAAAAATACTGCACAATTAATTTTACTGTGAGAGTCGCTCCGTTTTGGAGCGTGACAGGCACTAGTTACAGTCTAACTTATTTTTATGGAAAAGGGCAACATGAATATTCAAGTTAAATTTTGTGCAATTTAAAGGGGACCTTTTATGCAAAAATCACTTTTATAAGGTGTTTTAACATAGTTGTGTGGCCGCAGTGTGTGAAAACATCCAGCCTATAATGGTATAAATCCACCCACACATTTTTTTTATAATCCCAATAAATTATAAACTGAAACGAGCGGTTTCAGATTCTCCCTTTGTACACGTCACTGAAGGGAAAAAGTCCCACCCATTTGTGACACTCTCTGCCCTATTAGCATAGACACAGGCCTGAGTGAGAAGCAGCGGTCCACCATTACTGTTTTTTTGCTGTAACGTTAGCCTCTGGAGATATACAATGTCAGCCCAAACAGGCATTACAAGTGATGTGTTTTGGGATGCACCAACAAACATAGGAGTCTCCATAGACTCCTTCCATCTGAGCCACTAAGGACACTGTTGTTAAATTTCATTTTCGAAGGAAATATCCCGGAAAAATAAATAAATAAATAAATCGGTAAAGTCCTCTATGTTTAGGGATCAATACCAATGCTTCATGCGCGAACGTCAGCTCCAGACAAAGTAAATATCACGCATTTGTTTTCCAAATTGCCTTTCTGAAAGAGCTTCTTGGCACTCTGTAAGGTTAATGTTGCTAAAGCTATGCCTGTTTTCACTGGTGCTGCCTTCAAGTGCTACCAGAATGATCGTAAATAGGCATGTAGTAGTTAAAAATTGCATATGAAAGCAATGTGAAGTCAACCGCTTGAATTTGTCGAGACTCAAGCTCATAATCACGTGGGATTTATAAAGTTTGTGATACCATGCTAAGGCACAATGAGAACAGCTGTCGTTATTTTAATCGTGCCGTGCTCCCCGTCTGTGTAATTCATAAACAATCATTTATTATGCACAGTTCAATCAGATGACTGACTTTTAAACAAGTACATTTTCTGTAAAGATAACAGGCTTGTACTAACTGTGGAATGTTTATTTGCAAAGACCAGCCCCAGTATTGCCAGAGCTTGAGCTCTTGAAGCTCCGCCCTCTTGGAGCACCAGCTCATTTGCATATAAAGGAACGCACACAAAAATGGCGCGTTTCGGCTCATACCCTAAAAGTGGCAATTTTAACAAGCTATAAAAGTGATCTGTGGGGTATTTTGAGTTAAACTTCACATACACGCTCTGGGGACATCAGAAACTTATTTTACATCTTGTAAAAAGGGGCATAATATGTCCCCTTTAAAAAAAAAAGTTTGGAGCAGAATTTTTTTTATTTCTAGATGAACTATGCCATTACAAAAATAATAATATATTATGCATGGATATGAAAAAAAACAATGAAGATATATCCTACTTGACTTAGTCGACGCAGTCTGCCCAGCTCCTCCTTTAGTTGTGTGGCCTCAGTATCTCTCTTCTGCAGTTGAGTCTCCAGCTCTGCCTCATATTCACTGACCTGCCCCTGAGCCTGCTTCAGCTCTTCATTCTCCTTCCTCAGATCCTCCAATTCCTGCTGCTGATGCTGCAGCTCCTAGAACACATCAAACAGTGTGATCATGTTGATTTGACTTATTACAGAGTGGCGAACTGTTATGTCAGAAACAGCCTCCAACCTCCTGTGCACTTTTAGCACTCAGAGCTTCTTTCTGCAGCTGTGCGCCTTGCTGCTCCTTCTCACATAGGAGGCATTGCAGAGCGTCTTTCTCCCTCTGCAGACGCCTGCAATCTAACTGGGCTCTTCGTGCTTGGTCCTTCACCCCCTGCAGATACTCCTGGAGACCTGCGATGATGCCCTCCAGGTCACGCTTGAGTGCTTCATTAGCAGCGATCTGACCTGAAAGAGTTGAGTGGTTTCTTCTGCTTATTTGATGATTTTAAAATATCGTATTCATTAGTTTATAATGGTTCAAAGGCTATCTTTATCTTATTAAGGTTAAAAAACAACATTTTAAAAAAGTTGCTCACCATCAGTAAGTTGTTGCTCTAGTTCTTTGATCTCCTGTGTCTCCTTGTGGATGCGTGTAATCATGTTATCCAGCCTGCTCTCCAGTTCCTGGTGCTTTCTGCTCATGATGGCCAGCAGCTGTGTCTTCTTGGACAACTGAGCCTTTACATGGGCCTGCAGGAGCGGTAGCAGAGAGAGTTGGGATAGGGTGCTATTACATGATCAATTCTGCTGGTTTTTGACTCTGAGGCCCCTTTGTCCAAGATGTCTAACTCAATACCTCTCTAAACTAAGCTGATATGTATCTTTGGTACTTCTTTTTGTAATAAAAATAAGTACTCAAAAATATGGGTTTATTAAAATATCAGTTTAATTTTGTACATCTATAATGTTAGTGTTTTTTTTTTTAATTAACATTGTTAATATAACAACGTAAATAATTTTAAGATTGTTTGAAGATTCTCCTGAACACAAAAGAAGATATTTTGAATGGCGTTTGGTCATTTGGCCACTGGCTTTCATATATGTTTTAACTATTTTCCAGTATTTTTGACTATTTCCATAGTTACCAACATTCTTCAAAATATCTGCTTTTGTGTTCAGCAGCTAAAAGAAAGTCATACCTGTTTGAAACATCTTGAGGGTGAGTAAATGATAACAGAATTTTTATGTTTGGGTGAACTATCCTTTTAAGGCCAATTTATACCAAGGATTATAACTATAACAAATAATGATAACAAAAAAGTTTTAATAATCTTTTAAATCTTTTACATTAGTCCACAACTGCAACAACATAGCAACATCCTCCTAGCATCCTGGAGGTGACTTTCATTGGCAAAGACCCTCACATTTCTTGTAGAAAATGTAAAAAAAAAAAACTACTACGAGTGTTACTACTAGGTTTAATTAATTATTAACATATTTAAAACTGATCTAGACTGATCGTTGATTCCCAGTCTCTTCAAATCACTCTGATACAAATCACAGAAGTCAAAAAAGAAAAGGTCAGATACCCTGTTTCCCAATTCACATACACTGAAAAAATTGATGTAAACAATTTTCAGTGAGAAATTGCTAGTTAATATTACAATTAATTACAAAGAGACAGCAGGTAACGAATTTAAATTGAAAATTTTAAGTTTTAAATTAAGTTTTTTTTATATTTATTATACTTACAATTTATTTAAAATATGTATTTTTTGCAGTGTACTACCTGTATATCCACCCAAAATAGCAATCCAAACGGTATGTGAACTGGACGTGAATTGGAAAGCAGGGACAGTCTTGGCCTTCTGCGTTTGTTACTTCTCAACCCATTCACTTCCTCTTCCCTCCCATGAAAAATTATCTCAAAGTGAAAATGTAACATTTTCATTAAACATTATTTTAAACAATGCCTTGTTCATTAGCAAGTTTGCTTTAAAACTTTAAACCACCACTATTCATAAATAAAGATTACAAAAGTATATAGATTTATCTAGTGGTTTACCGATTTAATACTGTGCATTGTTTTTGTCCACTGCCCTCATAAAATATGAAAGCCAGCAAACTCTGATGACATAATGCCTTTGCAATTTCCTGTTATAAACACTGAAAATATACACCATTCATGAAACATCATACGGCAATGATCAACTTTAAAAATGAAGTAATGTTCAATGATGCTAGATAATCAATAAAATCAACCAATAATCACTTCTACAAACAACATTACAAGCCCCAAATTGCAACAGCATGACAGCAGCCTCCCATGAGCCCCTCCTTGACCCCAGTGGGGTACTTACTACAGCGGTGTGGCTGCCATCTCTTCGCTTTCTGCCTCTATATATCCATTTTTCTCATGTTGCTGCCCCACGAGGAGTAACAGGGGCTCCTTGTGCAGGAAGAGAACATTTCCTGTCTCTTTTAGCTGTTGCTTTAAACTTCAGAGGTCTTCTCCATTGACTCCAACTATCACTAAAAGAAGCCCCCTCCTCTAGACTTCATTCTCCCCCTCCTCCTCTATCCCTGCACTCTTTCCACCCTCCTCTCAACTCTCTTTGAATCAACACAGGAAACTTTCTGCGCCCTCAGCCAATCAGTGACTGTGTCTATGGCCTGGTGGGAGTAAGGAGCCTCTCTGGCTCCACCCACAGCATCAACAGATTTCCCAGGACAGAAGTGCTCTCTTCTTTCTTAAAGAGACAAGAGCCTCATTTTATATGCCCGCTACTCGTTGCTGAGAATCATGGGTTAGTGATGATTAATTCCATAGAGAACCTAATCTTGTTATACACCTTTGTTGTTAGGGAGTTTCCACAACACATCAGATATTTTACCCTCATTTTGTTCTACACTGTTTGCGTGCCAAACATTTTCTTAAACAGAAAACAAGACGACGAGCATTTTTTGTTGTTACATAACATAAATAAACTAAAGGTCTCACATATGAATAAAACATCTGAATAGTTCAGAGGCTTATGGTATAAACACAACATACATAGACAAAAAAAACACTTTACAGTCATGCAAATAATTTTGTGACGTAACCCTTTAAGCTTAATCACGTATGGGTGTAACCAGAAACATATATTGCAGAAATGTGTAACTATTATTCCTGCAGAAAACAGGTTCTTGCCCATATCTATTAACATTTCAAAG